>OY728147.1:1956161904-1957411904 GCA_963277665.1 Viscum album
TCTATCAACTCATTCCTCTCACAAATTTTATAAAGATACATAATACAAACCAGACAAAAGTATACATTTTTAATAAATACAACGCAAGGAAAAGGTGTTAAGACTTACATGGAAAAAATTTGCACCATGTTGATGCCCAACTTATCTACAGTAACAATCTCCATGATATCAGTTCTCATAATCCCCACACTTATTGCACATCCACAAACATGAGCGTCCATTGGAAACTCATAATGACCTGCCAACAAATTTGAATATCTTGACAATCTTTCAAGACTACTAGAATCTATATCTGATGTCATAGACATTTGTCTTTGTTGTTGTTTATACAATATTTCTTTACCTTTGAAGTATTTCTGTAAAAATAAATAGAAAAATATACTAGTTTTAAAATGATAAAACAACTTTAATAAAAAAAAATTAAAGATATAACATTCATACCACTATGGTAATGAGTCGAAGAAATATAGATGGCCAAATTAAAAAAAGGCCGATACTATGTCCAACTATCGTCACCCTATCTGTAAGTAATGGTACTCGAGCTGATCTATCTATAATATCCTATATAGTGACCCTCTGATTCTCTACCTCTAATTGTTGATGATGAACTGTATCTTCTATACAATATACCAACCCATATGAAACTATATGATGTTGAGGATCATCAACATACAACTTGCAATAAGTAAGAAGCTGCGGCGGAGGAGTATGATAAAAAATGGGGTCCAAAGGCTGAGGTGGGGGAGTGGGAGCTACAAGAGGAGGTGGAGGATAAATAATGGGGTCTGTAGGGGTAGGTGGATGAGTGGGAGCTACAGTATAAAATTGTCTTTGCCAATCTGTAAACATAGACTATACCGACACTCAAATCTTTTACTCCATCATCACATTAATATTATGAACTTCAGCCTCCAAGGATTCTATTTTTTTTATAAACCCCTTCAATGTTAGAAGTTGAAGATCGGGGCAACAATTTTTTCACCGATACACCTTCCAGATATATTCTTACACGACTAGGATGTTCAAGCTTTCCCAATGCTGCAGATAAAATATCTTTCCTCCCATTATCTATAAATTCTCCCTGTGAACTCTGCTCCTAAAAAGAGTCATGTATTAATTAATTGAACATTTAGGTAATTATTGAAATTATATGAAGAAAATAGTTAACTTAAATAAAAAAATAGATATCTTGCAATCCTCTCAACTATGATTCTCGATTCTTTTGAAAGTTATTCCCCTTTTTTGACCATCCGATCTCTCTTCTATTTTTCATTTATAGATGGAGGGGATAGAGGGGCCACCTCTCTAGAGCATGAAGACTCGGCTCTTAGTTTTTGAGATTTTTCCACCATCATTTGTTCTTCCAAAAATTCATACCCTCCCCAAGATAAACTATGAGGGTATACATTTTTAGATTGGATCTCTTGATGAACATTCCTTGTTTGCTATAAATTAAGAATAATAAATCATTAACAAAACATTAATAAGATCAGTTATTTAAGAAAGCTTATAAAAGTTTACATTTCCCTTTCCAAAAATGACTCTTTTCTTCTACTTTCAAAAAAATTTCTCCATGTGTCTTCATCTATAAATGGATATATACGACAAGGATTTTAATGAATCCTATGACCATAAATGAAATCAGATGAGAGGGTTTATTTGAAACCCCTCCCTCTCCTAGCATCCAATGATAAGCATTTCTTCCTGACTCTTCCAGTGTCAGGAATATCAAATGTCATCTGATAAATAAGAGGTTAAAAATATTATATATACTAGAAAAATTTAAAGAATAGTAAAACAATAGTAAAGGATCTTACTAAAATCATCTCCCACAACTGAGAGATTATTGATTTATCCACACTTCTCCAGTCATCATACAGAATGCTTACTTTTCTCTTAGCCTGAGTTGATACAAAACTCTTAAAATCTATTTCATTTGGACCTCTAGGAATATCATCATCGTCAAACTCAATGAGTATCATCTGATACTGCATATGGGAAGGTGAAAATTTTGGTAAACGTGTGCACACACGTTTACCAATATTTGAACTCTTTGTCATAATAGGAGCACATAAGGAAGATTGGGGAACATCAAGAGGAGCATGTGAATGTTACTCCCCGGAGGTATGACCAATATGATCATCTCCATAATCATGTGGTTGATCAACTGAATGATCTGTCATTATCCTTCAAATCAAAAAAAAACATTAGTTCACAAATATACAAATTCAAATATTTTAATACTACTATAATCAGAAAATAGAAAAGTGTACTAAGTTACATAATAGTAAACATTGCTAATATGGTAAGCATGTTAAACAATGGTAAAGATGGTAAAGATGGTCAAGATCGTAAAGATGGTAAACATGGTAAACATGGTAAACCTAGTAAACATGGTAATGTAATTGTCACTAAACAAAAATAATAGATATATAATTCATGTAATGTTAAACATGACAGAGTAAAATAAACAAACTTGAAAAAAACAAAAACATATACTTATTTTGTTTTAATACATGTTTTTATAAAGAAAAAAATTACAATATCTAACATTTTATGAAAAAAATAAATGTAAACAAGAAATAAACATATGTTACCTGTAATTTTAGGAATGTAAAAATGGATTGTTTTCCCAAATTCCTTCATCGTGATCGTTCCTTATAGAACAAACCATGTCTTCAACATCCTCATCATTATGTTCTGTTAATCTTTCCATGGAAGTAGGGATCTCACATAAATAAGCATCTTCATCAAGTTCATCCTCACCAACATATTGTTTTTTCCTTGTAAAACAACATACCACTGCATATCTGATTGATCTACTACATAATAAATTTGTTTTTCATGTGTTGCCATTATAAAAGAATCAGCTGTGTCTTTCAATCTATTCAGATTATAAAGTGTCATTCCAAATTCATCGGGTCTGACACTGTTGTCACTGATAAACCACTTATAGTTAAAAATAAGAAATTTAATTTTAAATTAATCAACCTCCCATATGTCTTCAATCACTCCATAATATACAGTTGACGCAGAAATTGGGTTTTTTTCCTTAGCACTCGAAAAATGAATTTCTTCTGCAAACAGTAATACACCACTATTCTGAACTTCACTTCTATTGTCCTGAGCTTTCGTATAAAATGTATATCCATTAATGTTATAACCGGACCATGTTATCATATTTAAACATTGATCCCCCACTATCCATTTTAATGACTCTTATATATCTGATCTACCAAGCAAGGTCTTTTTAAACCATGACAAAAAAGTTAGGTTGGTAACATTCAAAATACACATTTCTTTCTTCATTGGATGACATTATTTCAACTCATTAATATGCAATGTGATATACGGTTTAGCATCAACTATTTTATTCAAGATGTATGATTCTAACTTCTTCATCTATTCAACTGACAATGATTTGACTTTCAAGACATGAATCCCCTTTCCCTCATTATTAACTCATTCATGGCGAGATGGAGGAAAACCTATGTGTTGCACCACAATCAAGTAGCTTGTACAAAACTCTTCTACCTCCTCAAAAATATACTTTTCAATAAGGGAGGCTTCAGGTCGATATGGATTTTTAACATACCCCTTTAATATTTTAATATTCCTTTCAAAAGTATACATCCAACGAAGATAAAAAGGTCAACAAAGATTTATTTCTCTAACCATATGAATCATTAAATGCACCATTATATCAAAAAAAGTTGGAGGAAAATACATTTCCAATTGAAAAAGTATAAAAATTGCATCCTTTTCCAAAATTTTCAAAGCATTCACATCAATCGCCTTGTTACAAATTGAATTGAAAAAACAACACAACTTCATTATAGTCTTTCTAACATGGATGGGAAATATTCCACATAATGAAACTAGTATAATTTGTTGCATCATGACATGAAAATCATGTGATTTCATACCTATCAACTTCAGGTCCTTCAATGAGACAAAATTTTTTAAATTTCAAAAATAACCTTGTGGCACTTTGATATCATGAAGACACTGAAAAAAGATAATTTTCTCCCTCTTCGATAATGTATGAAAATCCGGGGGAAGAATTGTTCATCCTCTTTTAGGAGTGGGAGCTAACTCCAAACGTATTCCCATTGATAGTAAGTCTAATCTTGAATTCAAACCATATTTTTTCTTTCCTTTAATATCTAACAATGTTCCAATCAAACAATCACATATATTCTTCTCTACGTACATGGAATCAATATTATGTATAACTTCATGATACCTCAAATCTGATAGCTCAAAAAATATTGACCTTTTCTTCCAAATATGTCTATCATTACAAGATTTCTGTGTCTTTCCCAATGTCACATCAAGGTTTTTTACCCTCTCAAAATATTTATCAGGGGATACAGGTTTTGGAGCAGTATTAAATTCTTGTGAGCCCTTGAATGCCTTTTTTAGTCTTCTATAATGGTGATCTATAGGCAAAAACTTTCGATGACCCATGTACATTATTTTCCTCCCATGATGCAGTTGACAATATGACGTCTGTTGTTCGCAAATTGAACAGGATTTATTCCCTTTAACACTGTATCCAGAAAAATTTCTATACGCTGGGAAGTCATTTATAGTGAACAGAAGCACTGCATGCAGTTGAAAATATTCCATTTTATAAGAATCATACACCCTAATACCATCAACCCGTAACAATTTCAAATCATCAATAAATGGTGACAAGTAAACATCAATATCATTGTCGAGTTTCTTTGGACCAGAGATCATTATACTCAACATGAAATATTTGAGCTTCATACAAACTTTAGAAGAGATGATGTAAATTACCAATAAAACAGGCCATGAACTATGTGTGATACTGAGGGTTCGGTATGGATTCATTCCATCTGTACACAACCCTAGTCTGAGATTTCTAATTTCATTTCCAAATGTAGAAAACTGCGCATCAATTTTCTTCCATTGTGGACAATCAGTTGGATGACGAATTTTTACATCACATACCCGCTCATCAACATGACATCTTAACATTTTTGCATCATGTGAATTAGAAAATAAACGTCTGAAATGATGAATTATAGAAAGACACCAAAATACCTTTGAAGGAATATTTGTAATCTCTACATCATCCTGTGATTTTTATTTCACCTTATACCGTGATGTCCCACATTTAGGAAACTATGACCGAAATTCGTATTCCTTCCAATATATAATGTAGTCATTCGGACATGAATTATTTTCTTGTATCCCAATCCCATTGGGAATAATATTTTCTTGGCCTTATAATGTGAATCTGGAAGATTGTTATCTTTTGGAAGAATTTCGTTCATCAATTGTAGAAGCTCTGTAAAACTTTTGTCACTCCATCCATGTTTCACATTCTGGTTAATTAAACTTAACACCGCCGATAAAACTATCAAATTTGTACAACCAGGATATAATGGTGTTTCAGCATCACCATATGGATGCGCAACTATCGGTTCTATCTCAATTTGTTCTGCTAAAATACCCCGAATCATTTCTTCAATTCCATCGGAGTTACAATCCTGCGAATCATCATCATCAGTGACATTCCATCCAGTTTCACCATGCCAAATCCAAGGGTTGTAACTCGGATTAAAACCATGAAAAATCAGATGATCTTTTATCTCTCTACTTTTCAACTTCTTTATATTCAAACATTTCAGGCATGGACAGAAAAAAAATGTCACTACTTGGAACATTTCATTTAGAAAATTACAAAAAGGCATCAATACCTCCCTCATATTTATTCCTTATTCGATGTGCTGTAATCCAACTTTGACTCATTATTACCTATAAAAAATATTAGAAATATATATATTTTTAAGATAAGACAAATATATGTTTATATGAAAAAAAATCATAATTTTAATTTAATTTTTTTTTGAAATATAAAACAAATATATGCGTATTTAAAACAATATGCTTGAATATTATTTTAAAAACAAAATATATTTAGATATAACAATTTTAAATTCCATTTAATCAAAGAAAACCATGGGGCCTACAATGGTTGATAGAAAATTGGAGAAAATGGAGTAAACCTGATAATCAAATCAAATTTAAAATAAAAATTCAGATGGAGAAAATAACCATGTAAGGCCAATCATCAAGGCACAATCATCATGTCATAATCTTAGAAACCAAGATGCAGTAGTAAATCCCAACTGACACTTATCCCCCACCCCCTTGGACACCCCCTGGACACCACCACCCCCTTTTACAGCCCCCACCCCCTCGAAACCACCCCCACCCCCTTGGGCACCCCATGGACACCACCACACCCCTAGATATCCCCCCACCTCTCCTGGACACCCCCACCCCTTGGACATCCCCCACCCCTCTATAAAGCACCCCACCCCTCTTGGACACCACCCCACCCCCTACCCCCTTGGACACCCCCTGGACAGGCCCCCACCCACTTGGACAGCCCCCACCCCTCTAGATAGCCCCCACCCCTCTAGATAGCACACCCCACCCCTCTTTGACACCACCCCCACTCCTACCCCCTTGGACACCCCCTACACACCCCCAACCCTATGGAAAACCCTCATCTCCCGGAAAACCCCCCAAACCCTCTGGATAGGCCCCCACTCCCTTGGACACCCCCACCCCCTTCGACACTCCCCATCCCATTGAACCCCCCCCCCCATAGACACCCCTGGACTGCCCCCCCCCCCCCACCTCCATGGAAACCCTGGATAGCCCCCAACCCCTGGACAGCCACCAACCCTCTTGAAAATACCCCAGAACCATGGGTTTTAATCTCAAGCTACTTGTTTTGGCATATCTAGAGATTTTAACCTCAAGCTACTAGTTTTGGTATCATGCCATTATTCAAAATGAGAACCATGAATTGTATCTCCTACTAGTCTAAAATTATCTATTACGAAATGAATAAGATTTTAATAGCATATGAAGACTTAGAATAGTCCACGAAAATAAGCGAAGTAAATATATTATGGAACAAAAAAAAGTGATACCCAAAATAGAAACAACCAAGGATCCAAAACAAACATTCCACCATGAAAAACCATATATATACATATAAAATAAATCACACTGGTACACAGAATGGGTGAATCACAATGGTTTACATATAAATTTATGTAATATAGGTGAATGAGATCATTAGTTGTCAATGTAAACAAACATTACCATCAATGTTGGGAATTCATGAAACAAAAACAAACTAAATAGAAGTAGGTGAGGATTACGTGAATATTGCAAGTAGATCTAATATATCTCGGGATAAAAAATAATATGATGATGGAAAAACACTGTAAGAGGGTTTGAAATCGAAGAATATTACCAAGTTTAAACACAAAAATCACAAAACGTAAATATATACTATCTGAGAAAAAACAAATGAAATAAAGTTGTGGGAGGCTTACCTGAGTGTTGCGAGTTGAGATGATAGATCCGAGGAGAGTAATGATGATAAATGATGATGGAAAAATGGGTTTAATGAAATGATATTGACGATTCGATTAGGGTTTTCCGCACAAGAGAGACGATTCTCCGTACTGTCAATTGAAAAATCATAAATGACAATCCACGGGGCGTGTTAATTTTTTAAATGTTTTATAATGTCGGATATTTAATAACCAATGTTATAAAATGTTTTTATTACATTTATAATGTCGGTTATTATAATAACCAACATTATAAATGTATCAGATACGGCTTTTTTTACATCGGTTATTTTATAACCAACGTAAAAAAATCCGTGTGTTGGTTTTTTACGTCGATTATATAATAAAAGATGTAAAAAATACATCAAAAATCATAGTTTTTTAAATCGGTTATAATATAACTGACATAAAAAATTCTGCATGTTGGTGTGTTATGTCAATTATCAAATAATCGACATCAAAAAGGCCTCAAAAGGCACTTTTTTCGTCGGTTATTTCATAACTGACGTAAAAAATTCATAGATACCTCATTTTTTACATCGGTTGATTGATAACAGACGTAAAAAACACCGCGCTTTGGTTTTTTACATCTGTTAATTTATAACTGACATAAATAACGAACGCGTGCAATTTTTAATATCGGTTATTAAAATAACCGACGTTAAAAAATAAATCTCTTCCTCTTTTACCTCGGTTTTAAAATAACCGACATAAAAAACCATGTTTCACAAATTGTCACATTGGTTATATATAACCTAAGTAAAAAACGATGATGTTAAAAATGTTTTCTGCACTAGTGGTTATTCGTGGGTCGATTTCTCGGGAACCCTAAAGGTATGAGGCTTCTCTCTCGACTCCACTTGGTTAGAGCTAATGATTTTCATTATGATTAATTTTATTTGCTTGAAATTAATTGTGTTTGGATGTGAAAAGTTGGTTGAAAGTACATTTGGGGGATTTTTGGGGAAAATGGAGTTTTATGGTGAGATGCTATAAATGTTGATTTTAAAATGAATATTTTAAAATGGTAGGATATGATTGATTTCTAAAATGATTGATGGAGATGGTATTAAAATAAAAATGTTGTTCTATTGGAATGGGCCAGGAAAGGAAAAAATTACTTTTAATAAATGAGTGATTTATTGAAGTGGATTGACATGGAATGGAATGGGTTGATTATATGATGTTGTTGTGACTTTAATGGGTTATATTTTGGGTTGTGATTGTTTGGGATGTTGTGTGGATGTGGCGAGAAGTACCACATCAAAAAAGGGATGGATAGTGGATGAAAGGGACACCATCTAAAGATAAGTGGACGGGAAGTGCCACTAATTTTGAATGAATGAACAGGTTGGATGGAAGCTCCACCATTAATGTTGTTTTTTGTACATTTCATTGCAATATGGAATTTCCTTTGTGATTATTTTGTATAAACTGTTTCATATAAATGTGCTAATAGTTTTATCCTACTGGTAAGTACAGGGAAGTCATTTGGTAAAAACCTACTGAGTTTTAGTACTCACCCCCAGCTTTGGCACTGTGGTGTCCTGGTAGATGTTGTGTATCGTGATGTGGGAAAAGGTAAGGCATCAACCTCCTTTAGTGGTGAGTTGTGATGTCTTGGTACAGATTGGAGTTTGGAGCTTGGTGTGGAGCTATGGTGGTGTCATGGCTCGTGGTGCTTTCTTGTTTGGTCTTTTTCATAGTACTGTGGTGTTGTTTTGGGTTGTGTTGACATGTGAGATCGTTATGGATTATTTGGTTATCTTTGGTAATGTATAAGGTTGGTTGTTTTTGTTGACATTCCTCATATAGTTGTGGATTGTTTGGTAGGTTTTGTTTTAAGGGAAAATCATTCCCCCAATTTGTTCTCAGAGCTCCCACCATTTATTTCCAGCCTTTGGCACCTTGGGATCGTCTCTTAAGGCCAAGTAACCCTCACCACCTCCTCAATCCTATGAGGTAGGGGCGGGGTGTTACACATAGTCATTAAAAAACTTATGTTCATGTCAGACTTTTTTAGGGCGTTCAGTTGATAATCCCAAAATGAATTCATTAGGTTGAACACAATCAAATGGTTCATTTTTTCTAGTATATAAAAATTATAAATCATGAAATAATTATTATTATGATATATTTAATATAATTTTAAAACCATTCACGAAAAAAAATACAAGAAAAACGAATCACATTTCTTCATAGTGGTGGTAATTCACACATAAGCACAAGAAATGTTATAACATTCCAATTAATTTAAGGGTAGGAAATAAATTAATAAATTTTCCATTTAAAATAATTATTCTTCCCTAATTATCAGAAAAAAGTAACTATATCCATCATAATATCTATTCTTTTTAGGTGGTGTTGAAAAATGAAATGCATCACTTCGTAGAGATTCTTGTCCATACGTACGCTTGAATAATATTTTCATTCCCAATAGGATGGAAAATAAAATGAAAAAGTGATGTAAAAAAACATAATAACATTTAAGTATATTTATGATACTTATGTTATCATATTATCATGGTTGTAGAATATTTTATGTAGGTAGAATAATTAATAAACATGAAAACTATCGGTTAAGAGTTATACCTATTCTTCAAGAAACCTCTTTTCTTATAGACCTTAAACCTCCTTGGATGGTCTTTTTTATGTGACTAGAACCACTAGGACATTTGGAAGAAGGTTGAGAAGATGTTTTTTAGGTATTGGTATAGTAAAATTTCTTAATAGGATTAGGAATAAAAGGGTAGAGATGCCTTTTTATAATTTAAATACATGAAAATATTTTAAATACATGAAATATTAGTATATAATATATTCCTAACTCATGTAAAATGGATCCAAAGTGGTATATTTTTAAATATAATGGTATAAGTTCGAAATATAATCTACCAATAAAATTTAAATAGGTTTAGGTATAATTTTAAACCTTATCTATTGGTTTAATCCCCTATATAACCCTATTTTCCTTAACCATTACAACAAATATTTCAATCCTTAAAGGTCATGAAAGTAATTTAAAAAATTACAAGTGGCACATAAATGGAAAATTAATGATATTCTCAATAATTATAAATCCAAAAGAGTTATTATAATAATTTTAAAATTTTCTAATGATTGAAAATTTATTTTTAAACATTAAATATAATTTAAAGTCATTTCCGTGAATATTAAAATAATATGTCTTATAATGGAAAAATATAACCATAAAATTATAATTAAAAAAATTACATCATCACCCATACTTAATATGTATTTATAAAATTTATAACATACCATAAGTCATGTAAATTCTTGGATTCTTCTAGCCTATTCCTTTGAGTGTTTCCAAGGTCTGTGGTGCTTTGAGGAATCTTAGAGTAGGATCAGTGGAGTCTGAGAGATGTAATCTAGATTTATAATATGTTCATAAAGTGCAATGTAAATTCATAATGTGAGAGTTTGGTTCATAACCTAAATATTAATTCATAGCCTAGGTAGAGAAGGACATGGGGTTGTGATCCATGACGTTTATAGTATATTAATGATTGGAATAGATGAGGTGTAAGATTTCTTGAATCTATCATTGAAAACTCATGATGTGATCATGAATTAATTATAGGTTTGGTGGATCTAGGGGATGCATATTAAACGGGTGTTAAATTCAGGACATTCATGACATGAATGAACCATTCATTCCATGAATGTATGTTTGGAAGAATTATTACAAAGATCAATACACCCTATATTTCTCTCAATACCTATGATTCACTCCCAACTCTAGGAAACAATAGATGTTTACTCAATAAATGATTCAGACATTTTGAAATGTATTTATCTCTGATTTCCCATTTTCGATTTGTAGTGACCCAAGGTGGAGTTTCCCTATTTCTATTATGGGTTCATCATCAATTAGTCTCATTTCCACCCTTTATTTCGCTCCATGTTATGTTGGTCGATATCAATTGTAAATATATAGTTATATTTATAATTTTTGGAATTTTTTGGAATGAAATTCATGGATGGTGGTAATTTCTTTGTGGTAGAGGTGATAATAGATCTTCATTGTTGTTTCATTATTGATTGAAGATTTTTAAAATCCATGAGGTAGGGGATCATTTATTCTCATAACATTTTATGTGTAATCATAAAGCAATCATGCACCATCTCTTTTTGGGATAGTTGAATTAATCATATTGAATATTGAACTACAATAATGGAATGAAATGGTTTATGGTTTTAGTAATCACATGTGTTTCCTGAGTGATAATGATTTTCATATTTTTTAACTAGATAGAGTACTATATATGTTTATGATTTTTTTAGAAAGTTTTTCATGTTATGGTTTTGGATGTCTAAATTGATTATAATAGTTAAATAACAGAATTCTTATAACGATTGGTTGACTAAATAATTAAAGAGTAATTCCTATTAAATCATTTTATTCTTATAATTTGAAGGAAATTAAACAATGAATTATTCTTGTTTAATTGAATTGTTCTTCCATATATTAATGGAATTGGATAAAGTACATGAATATGGAAATGATTTATGTTGATAATAATAATAAATCATGTAAATGGAATTATTCCTCCTTAAAGTTGTTAAAAATTGATGTTATTCTTTAGTGCATGTTTAAATAATTTATAGCTTTTAATAGATGATTCCTTAGGTAACCCATAGTTGTAAATTATGATAAATGAACCAGTTAATACAAGATGGTAATAAAATAAAATTTTATATAAATATAAATGTTTAGGGATGAGGATACCCATTTTAATTTGAAGGCTAGATGCCTTGTTTTTTGGGCCTAGATTCCACATTGAACCTATTTTTTGTTTACTAAATTCAATTTTTTGATAGATGTGGTCCTTGTTATGTGATGTGATTTGAACTTATAATGGTTGATGGTTGATGAGATATGAAAAAAGAGGCTCGGGTTTGTTTTCTTAGTTGAAACTTTTCATGATAGGATGCATGGAGAAATCCATAGTATTGTCAAAGATGGAATGTCTATTGATGGAATGTGATAAATCTGGTCATTCCCATTATAATGATGGAATCTCGATAATTTCTTGATAATTTTGTAATTTAAAGGCTCGATAAATGAGCTTCTTGTTTACTTTCATTCCTTTCCCCACTACATGAGGTAGCTGGCATTGCTTGTTTTATGCATACCTTTTATGCTATATTAGGATATTTCTTAAAGTACATAGAATTATGGAATGATAATTATTAATAAATGTTTTAACCTATGGGTTTGGTGATTGAATGGAATGAAAATATTGATAATCATGTAGAACTATGGGATCATTTAGATTATGGATAGTGGGAATAAAATTCACTTGGTGGTTAAGGAAATATGAATGGAATAATGTTAATTAATGTCTAATAAATTAATTAATGTTAGTTTAATTTTTAAAATGAATAAATTAAATAAATGAAGCATTCTTAATTCTTGTCTTCTTATAGGTTGTCTCATCATTAACGGTGCCACCCAAGTGTCTAATTGAAGAAAGATACAGATGAGCATAAGACATGGTTAATTCCTATTGTGTGGTTTTGAGATATATTATATATTATATGTTTTTGGATTTCATACACTTCCCCAGTCATGTTGGTAGGGATACTAACACCAAGTGGACTCTAGCAGGGTGTTTTCCCTAATATACAGGTTAGTGTGGAACATATGGAATAATACCACATCTATATCACACTCTTCCCTTCAAAGTATTTTATGATACTATACATGGTGATTATCTTTCACCATAACTTTTTGCAGGGGTTTGTAATTATTTATGGTTATTTAACACACATATATCTCTAGATATTGTACCATATGGATTATTTTAGGTATGAATTTTATGGGTTTTGATAGTTTGAGTTATAATACATGATATACTGGTTTTAGCAGCGCTCAAAAAACTACTCGGTTACTATCTAGATATGTGGAATGGGTTGAATTGATGATGTGATGCATGGGGTTAATGGTATGTGATGATGCGATGGCGTGACGCATGGTATGCATGTTTTGATACTTAGATCAGTTGTATTGAGGGTGGATTACTTTTTGAGAGAGATGGATCATGATGGAAACGTTGGGGCATAGTGACATACCAGTAAGGTAGCTTATTCGGATACAATATTATATGTTCAATTTTTTAAAATAATTAGTTAGAGATATCCATAGTAAGGATTGGAACATAGTACACCTATTTAGGTGATGATTTTTCTTCACTTGTTGTTCATTAAGATTTTACATGATTTATTTATCTTTTTCATGGGAGGCTCCGAGGAGGATCCTACTAAGTATATGTGTTATGATCACCCTACACACACACACACATATATATATATATATATATATTTTCAGGTCTGTAGGAGATGGTTGGTGACAGGGGTGGAATTTACTAGCACATGGGTTTTTCAGGAGTTGTTTGGTCTTTTGTGGTCAATACTAGCGATTACCATTTATTACATGTAGTTTTATTATATTTGTTAAGCTATCTTACATAACATGTATTTATTAGGGGTCATATACTTTTTTTGTGAGTTGGACTTATATGATGTTTCTATCTTATTTCTAATCTTCTTAAATATTAGTGGGAAATGCATCCCATTTGTTTGTATATATGACCCCATTTATTTCCACAAACCTATAACCTATTGGAGGCATAATTCAAGTGTCATTATCTCCCTTATTTCATTTAAAACCAAGAGGGTCATCTTTGGGGGGAGGGGGTTGCAATATAGTGACATCAAAGGTTTAGGTTAAGAGAAAGGATGGAGTTTGGAGGTAGCATAAGTGAGAACTACATGGGTTGGTTGGGAAATTATGTCAGATGAAATTATTATGAAATATAAATAAGAATAATGTCTTGGATATAGGTATTTATCCACCCTATGATTTCTTTCATGGACCTTTAATTTTACTGAGCCTACTATTAAAGTAATTGTGGTTGTGGGGTAAAGACCTAGGAAATGAACTTGCGTCATTATTCTTTATGCCTGTGTTTGAAATGGTTAGACCAATATATTATGTTAAACCTTTAATAAACAAAACAAATAATTAATATTAAATTATCCATAATTTAGGATTAAGATATCCTAATAGTCTTTTCTTTTGAAGGTAAAACTCTACATTGAAATCCTTATCAAGCTTGTGATAAATATGTTATATAGGATATTCTAGAATATCCCCATAGAGTAGAGTTAAACAATAAGGAAACATGGAGGAAGACACTCCTAGTGTTTTATCACCAAATTTTGAAAAAGTAAAAGGGATTCATTTTAGACTCAATGATAGAGGATTGATTAGAGGTGGTGGAGATAACCTTTAGTTTGATTCATTCTCAAATGGTGCACTGGGTTTTGGTGGGGGTAATGATGTTCTATAGAGAAGTGAGTTAGTGGTGGTTTCTATTCCTCAGGGGTCAGGAAGAGCCAATAGTCTCATGGGATAAGTTTCAAGACTAGTTATTGGTAGAGTTTCCTTATTCGAATAGAAAGGAAGCCAATCACTAGGAGGTTATTACCCTTCAACATAGGAGTTCTAGTGTGTGGGATTTAAATATCTGTTTCTATACCTTTCTCTGTTATGCTTTAGAACTATCTTCAGATGATGAGTATTGGGTAATTAATTTCGAGGGGAAATTTTATCTAGATTTCTTGTGTGACCTCGTTTATGATATCAAAAAATCTTGAAGTGTTTTCTAGAGAAGTGGTTGTTGAGAGGACCTCATACAGAACCAAATTTTCATGATAGGGGAGTCATTAGGATTCTTTATATAGTAGATCTGTGGTTTGGGGTTCATAGTTTCTCGGACATAATATCTTCTAGAAATCTTGGGGAATTTCCCAACCCTCATCATCTTGTTTCTCTATATGGAACATATCATAGGGAACTTAAAATGGATTAAAAGTTTTTTCCATATAATTTATGAGGTCATCCGTTTTTAGAGTGCCTAAACGTTTCGAGATGGTATTGTTCAGTGGGTGTTCCGCTTTAGGTTCCTCCATTGAGAAAGTTTTTTTTGAGGAAAAAACAGAAGGGTTTACCCACTTCAAATCAATAGAGAGGAGATTAGGTAGGTAGGGGAAACCCTATGATTATCCTCATCCTTATAGATAAAATCATGACCATGGTGGTGGTTCCTATCTATGATAGAGAGGGAAAGAATAAGGTTGTGGTTAGTACATGCTTTGGATTTTCTAGTTCTAGGTGATCCAAATATCATTCAAGTTACCCTTTTCTTTTTTTCTACATTGGTAAATTCATTGATTTATTTAGAAGATACACACACCTTTATATCCCCTCCCCTCATCTGTTCATTGGGACATGAGGTGGAGATACTTCTAGTTCCCATGGAATTTACTATTCCAATTAGAGTATGTGCTTATTTGTATGATGTAGAGATTGTGAACCAGTGTTGGGGAAGCACCGATCTTGGGTAAACATCCTATGATTATGGATACATACACAAGAAATCATCCTTGGAATTAAATGATTATATTTGGTATGGGTTAATGTGGATTTATTTAGGATATAGATTTTATTTTATGATAATAATGAAGATACAACAGTGTTCATTGATGATAATGAAGATCCAATTGTGTTCATTGGTGAAAGATATCCTTGGATGGGATAGTGGAGCGTTCCATCATAATTTTCCTTTATGGAAGAGTTGATGCTAAGTTCATTGGATGTTCAACTAATGGTGTTTCCTAGGGTGTAATGGAGTACCCTGATGGATTTCATAAGGAGGTTTTTGAATTGCCCCTCATTGAGAGATCATATTTTGGAATGATCTATAACCAGGTGCTTATTCAATCGTGATGTATCTATGTATGACGACTATTTATGAGTTATGAGATCTAGGGGTTTATATCAATTGTATTTTTTCATCAAGGTTTTGTTTATCTGAGCATGTAATCTTGTGATGATTCAGTTCTATTTGTGAAGAATGCCAATGAGATTCTACATCTCTGTATTTATTATCATAAATTGAATCTGTTGAAATTGAAGAACCACTATCCTTTTCCTCATATTGATTATTTATTCACTCATCTTAAAGGATCTATTTGGTTCTCTAAGATTGATCTACAGTTATTATATCATCAGATGCAGGTGAAGGATGAGGATATTTCGAATACCACCTTTTGAAATCATTATGGGAATTACAAGTTCATTTTTAGGAAATTATGTGTAAAAAATGATCTATCGATGTTCATGGGTTTGATGAACAGAGTGTTCAGAGAGTTTCTAGATTAGTTCATAGTGGTTTTTGTCTATGACATCTTTGTGTACTCTATTTCTGAAGAAGAGCACACAATGTATTTACATGACTCTTTAGAATTTATTCATCATAAGATTCTATTTGGGAAGTTATAAAAGTGTGAGTAATGAGTTTTTGAATTTATTTTCTTGGGAAATTTCATTTACCAGTGATGTGTGGCTATGGATCCTTTCAAGATCGAGATAGTTGTTTCTTGGGCATCCCCCATGATAGTTATAGAGGTTTGGAGTTTCCCTAGTCTTTAATGTTATTATAGGAGGTTGATAAACGATTTATCCAAGGTTTTGACTCCTATGAAATCCTTGACAAAAAAGGATTATGTTTTATTATAGACTGATTGGATTCAATAATATTTTGAGTACATAAAAGAGAAGTTGGTCAATTCTATTGTTCTTCATTTTCAAATAGTGGGAGTTTAATGTGAGGTTTTTTTGATGATTCACATCTTGGTTTTGTCTATGTTCTAATATAGTTGAGATATGTTTTTTCCTATGGGTCCCTACAGTTACAGTTTTATGAGAATAATTATTCCAACTATGATCTCAATTAGTATGTTGTCATGTTTTCCTTGAATTTTTTTTGACATTAGCTCATCGATGACAATTTTGTGGTTTTTACTGATCACAAGAGTATTTGGTATGTATTCTCTCTATGAGAGAGGACTTGTGACAATAAATGTGCATGAAATTATTATAGGATTTTAAATTCATGATTTTATATAAATAAAGGGTAACGTTGTAGTTGATGCATTGAGTAGGAATTCATATAGTGATTCCATGTCTGAATATAGATCTTTATAGAGAGCGATGAAAGAGATAATAGTGATTCATAATGGTATGAGAGAGTTTGGGGAATAGGATTACTTATTTTGATGATAGTGTAGTTGTCTTTGGTGTAGTAGGTAGAGGAGTCCCGGATAGGGGACTCCGAGGTAGAGGCATGGGGAGACTAAGTTATCCATGGTGATGCCCTAGATAGTTAGTATAAGGATGAAAAAATCCATGTGTTATTATTGAGGAGTATTTTCATTCCTTTAATGATATGTGAGGTGGTTATTTGTGAGTTCAATATCTCAAATTTAGTGGTACATCTTGTTATGAAAAAGATACACTAGGATTTAGAAGGTCAGTTTTGGTGTCTTGGTTTGAAGCATTCAATCGAAGAGTTTAGGTCTCAATGATTGGTATTCATGAAGGTCATGGATGAGCACTATGTTCTCGGTGGGTTTCTCTATCCATTGGATTTTACTCAGTGGAAGTGGGAGGAAATACCGATTGACTTAATTAGTAATTTACCTTAAGAGTGGGGAGGATGGATTCTAAATGGGTGATATTGGACCTTTTAATGAAGTCGTCTAACTTTATAACAATCAAGGAGTTGATATTAGTGTAGGTTTTAACAAGGAAGTACTTGGAAAAGGAATTGACACTCCTTGGCATCCCAAGGATGATCATATAAGATCATGGTACTTGTTTTACGTTAAGGGTATATAGACATATCCAACATGCTTTTGGATTTTGACAATGCCTTAACATTGGTTTTCATATTCAAATCGATGATCATACAGAGTAGTCTATCTAGTCTCTCAGAGACATGTTGTGTGAATGAGTCCTTGATTTTTAGGTTTAATGGATGTGGAACCTACATTTGGGTTAGTTTTCATACAATAATAGTTTTATCTGCATTATTGGTATGGAACTTTTTGAATCTTTGTATGACTAACATTTCCATTATCCATTGTACTGGACTGGGGTTACAGAGTCAAAAATTATTCGGCTGAAACAAGTGTAGAACATGACAGAGATGGTTCCCATGATTTTTGAGAAAATAAATTCATAACAAGATCATTACAAGTCCTATAAAGATCAATTGAGGATACCTATGAAGTTATAAATTAAAGATCATGTTTTCCTAAAGGTGTCTTCTCATAATGGGAAGCAGATGTTTGGATGTTGGAGTAAGATTTATTCGTGGATTGTTGGGAATTTTGAGGCATTAAATCATTTTGGAAAAGTTTAATATAAAATATATATTTTATTTCAAATGTTCTAGATACATGATGTATTGCATGTGTCACAAATTCACTATTATTTTCATGGTGACTCTCACATCATCGATTGGGGTACGATTGACATTGACGGTAGTCTGTCTTTCGAGGATAAGCCTTTGGAGATATAGAACCATAAGGAAAAGGTGATTCATTGGAACTTTATATTTTTTATTGTGTCATTCAGTGGAATGGTGGCATGGTTTCACGGAGAAGATCATAAGGGAATGTGAGTCATAGATATAGGCCCAATTTTGTGAGTTGTTTGATGTTTAGAGCTTCTCTTTTAACAATTGTAGTTTTATGGTTGCTGACTATAAGAACACGGGTTTTATTATGTGGTAAAGATAAAATTATTTTTAGTTTTAATGTTTAAATATGGAATAATGTGAATTTAATTTGAGGTTGTGGAGGTATTGGTGGTTTCTGGGGCTTGTTCGGAGCCCAAAACCCCATTTTTGGGGTTAAAATGGCGTGATGAATGTTTAGATCAATCCATTCGGGGTAGACTACATGGTCTGATAACCCATGTGGGGCATGGTAAAGGGTAGGAGGATACCACATAGTTAGAAAAAATCATAATACTTGAGGTTCATGACCATGTGAGAATGTCTGTAATTTTGACAGTCGGTTTTTGCACATTTTTAACACAGTTAGTCAAATCATGTAAGGTAACCATGTAAATACCCTTTTCCTACAACTAACCATGCATGGTTTGCGCATGTTATGTAAAATCATTCCCCTAAACCATGAAACCCACATATTTTGGGTAAAATGACCATTTAACCTTGCTTAATGTTTAAACCTAAATCTATTTTCCTATTATTCACATGCATAGTATCCCCTCCCCATTGAGATCCCTCTTATCAATTATTCTAAGAATTTCCACCATCTCTCCATCTGATCTCCAATTGAAGCGAAAAATGTCTTGTTGGATCTACAGCAGTGATTACTTGATGAATTTTTAAATGTTTTTCTTTCTTATTCCTATCAAAGACTCTATTTAGGTGCAATCCAATTTTCCCTAATTTCTGGTTCTTCATATGTTCATTATTTTTCTTCCAATATAAGTTGTATATGAAGTTCATACTGAATGATAACTCTACAAATAAGATACGGTAGGTGGAATATACATTTTACTTGAGTTTTGGTTCTTTATATGGCTAGTTGAAATTGTTCCTCTTTCCATAATTTTAATCATTACCCCAAAATTCAAATGATAAATTGAGTTAATTGATATTAGATCTATTTGGGATTCCCATAGGTTCCATTGTGATGTAGTTGTGGTTATTCCCCAACAAAGGCCACCCTTGGGGTGGACCATATGAATTTACATTTTTTAATCTATGCTAAACTACCCATGGGGTGAGTTGGTGCTTGCCTAGATATAGGAAGCCCTTTAATAAATGAATAAATTTGAATGTGACGTTTAGGTGATGGGTTCCCTCCTTTTCCATGTGATATCATGTTGATTTTGAGTTACTAAATGGTTTATATTGAACTTGAATTTCTTAAATGGTTTATTTGGAAAATTGGTAAATGAGTGGGTAAACTCATGTGTTATGTTTAAATGTGAATTATAAACCATGAGTGGGTATACTCATTGGTTGCCTTTGAATGTGAAATGGTTATATGAGTGGGTAGACTCATATTGTTTGAAAAGATAAATGGTTTGAAATGGTGAATGTTTCCATAGATTCTTTGGATTATTTTCCTTAGATCTTGAATGTGGTAGTGGACGCCTTAGATAGAGTATGCTCCTTGGGTCCTGATTTTGTGGGATTCTTTGGGACTGGTTTCCCAATGGATCCATATTTCATGGACTAATTTATGAAATATTAGGATGACATAATCCTGGGGATCCAACTAGCACCTAACTGAGTTTCATTCAAGATTCTCCTGGGACTCGATGAGGATTTCTTGGAATTCTACACCTTGGATCCGACCCTTTATGGTTTGCCACTTTTTTATATGCAACGATTGTTGAATATGAGATACACATGATTATACAACTCAATCGTGAATGTCCTAACCCTTCAAGTTGTATGTTAAGGCCATGTTCTACATGATTAGTTTGGATGAATGGTAAGGACGTGTTAGTTTTCTATGTATTTTTTGTAGCTTCCTTGTTAAAGGATCTTGAACATCTTTTTTTGGGATACTTGAGAGGCTATTCCAGTGTTAAGTTCATAGATGTGAACATACCATGGGAACTTTAAATTTCTACACTACATACCTTGTTTACTTGCACACTTCATAGCTTGTTATATTTCACAACCTGGAACTGTATCGATCTTTGTATGGTTTCTTATTGGGATTGTATCTCACACCATGTTTGGGCTATCATTGGGTATCCAACCAAATTCTTTATATGCAGGTAGATATAGGGGAAAGCACACCTACTTTGAGGGTTTATTTTGAACCATGTTTAGGAGTAGGGGAGCACAAGATTGAGGTGGGTCTCATGATGCACTTCAGAGAATTTTTTTTTTCTATTTTTTGGTATTTTGGATACATGTATTGTACTAGACTACATTATACCTTTTTGGATACTTTTTAGATACATATATCATCATCATTGTATATGATACACTTTTAGAATTTTTATCTATTCCAGACTAATATGTATTGTTTGTATAGTTTACGGATTCCACTTTTGACTATTATTGATATTACACTATGTTACACTCTGGTAATGAGGGAATAGTCTTGACACTGATAAACCTAGGCCCTCAATACTAGTCGGTAGCCTTTAGAATTTGGTTAGATGCTCTTGACGCCTTATGACGCACTAGGTTCAGGGCACTATTGAGTGGAATCTAGGTCCGGGATGTTACAAAGTGGTATCACAATGCTTATTTTCATGGTTTCATTACTATTTGGAAATAATATATTGGGATATGAAGGAAATGGAGTTTGGTAACTAGATATTACAGAGAGAATATACCCCATGTATAAAAAGAAGACAAATTATCTCGAATTAAATTGTTGTTTTCTAGATTTTGACTATTAGAGTTGCTTTGATTCCACCATTGGGTGGTGTAATAGATTTTTTATGTTATTATTGATATTATTGATGGTTATATTTTATTTCAACTTGATGAGATGATGGTATTCCATCTCATGTATCATTTTATAAAATTTTTATAAATATCATGTCTTTCATTATTCCATTCCATATAGGATGAATTTTCTATTTTAATGCAATTGTGATAGGGGTTGTGATAGATTTTGTGTAGTGGATATAGAAAGTGACACCATCTTTTCATTCATAATATGTATGGGACCTTATGTACTAGAAAGTGTAACATATTTGGATTCAATTATTTTATGTGAATTTTATATGGTATGTAATATATGGGAACCAAATTTTGGTTCATGTGGTGTTATGGGCCCTCATGGATTGGAACATGGTGAAACATTGCCTAAATTGTTTGAATAAATGAATAATGAAAATGAATATGACATGAATTGAAATGGGAATTTTAACTTATAAAGAGAGAATTGACCTAGAATAAACTTTTTAGTGGACATGAGGTAGTACCTATAGTTTGTTTTGTGACTGTCCTTTTTACAGTCCAAGATTTAGGAGCAGGTTGTGTGGTATGTCCTTGTTTAGGAGGGTTTTGACATATCCTATGCTTTTTGAGATATGAACATTAATATTTTTCTTTTATTATGTGTGTTTTTTCCATTATATCAGAATTTCACAATGATGAAATCTAGTAATGCCCCAGGATGGTGGTGATGAACACACTCTAGAGGTATTGGGCCATGGGCTCTCACTGAATTATCCTTTAGTGACAGTGGAAAAACCATTGATTGTTCTGAACACAGGGGATGATGCATAGTTTTATGAGGGATTATATCACTTAATGTATACCTTTTAGGGGGAATAAAAACCTACCTTTCCCATGGATGAGATGACACATGTGTTCTAGTAACAACATACACCATCATTTTTGAGGGATGGAGGACTGTATGATACTAAGATGTGGCTAGAGACTACGCTGTCAATATTCGATCACCTAGAGAAACCTTCGAAGAGGATAGTGAAGCTCACAAAATATATGCTCCGTGGGGAAGGAAAGCGCTGGTTGGATGTTTTGTAATGGGATGACAGACTATGATACCTGGTTTGGGATGATGTAAAAACTAGATTCTATGACTATTTCTACCCCGAGACTCAGAGGGAAGGTCAGGCTAGTGAATTCATAAATCTGGAATAAGGCTCTATGACAGTTATGGAGTATGCAACATGCTTTATAGAGTTGTATCATTTTTCACCAATATACCTTACTGAAGAACTATCGAGAGTAAGACAGATCAAGGCAGGTCTCAAACATGCTATTAGATATCGGGTAAGTGTGTTCACATTGATCTCTATCACCAAAATTTTGAATCAGACACTGATTATATAGCAGAACTCGAGCAAAGATGGGGTTGTAGATTAGGGAAGTTCTATTTCTTGACCCAGTAGTTTGATTTCCAGTGGAAGGAAGCACCAATTTGAGGCTTCCCATTATATGAGTACTAGTCAGGAAATGGGTACGTGTATCCTAATGTTCATTCATCATTTTGGTAGACGGGAACATGAAGAATCAGTGTGATCATGACCGAGTAGAGTGATAAGATTGTGGTAGGATGTTCCATGTAATAAATTTCCAATGGACCTTCCATCAAGATGTGAATGGTAGGGAGTCAAATCTGACACCAATTTCAAGAGAAGGTTTCTCAGCTCCATGTTAGAAAATAAGTTGGATCAGTTCCAGTTGATCATGCTAAGGTAGTGGTGGGATTGGACAAGGAGGATAGACACAAGTTACACCGAGACATTAGAGTGGGCCTAGTTCAGGTAGTGATTTTGTGTCACAGGGTCATGGTATAGGATAGATATATTCTATACATCCTACCCCTGTGGAGAGTGGTGACATACCATCTATGGTTAGATGTACGATCATAATAGCATCTACTATTTCATATTCTCTTTTTGATACAGGTGTATTTCATATAATCATAGCTGCACCTATGGTGAAAAGCCTTGGGATCGATATACTATCATATAAGAGCGTTATTATGATAGAAACTCCATTATGGGTCATAACAGAGGATGTATGCTACTGTAGGGAGTGTCCCCTAAGGTTGGTTGGTGTCAATTTGTTTGGGATATTTTTATTCATGAGATGATAGGGTTTGATTTCCTAATTGGTATGGGCTAGATAGTATCTTACCAAGATTATGTTGATTGTTGTCACAATAGGGTGGATTTTGAATCACAATAGGGTGTAATTTATACTCAAAACGGAGAATGGGATGTCCAAGAGAGTCCATATGGACCAAATCATCATGTTATGGGTGGGATGACAACCCATATTTCTAGTTTTTATCTAGATGATTAGGGAATACATCAGACGATCTTTCCTGTAGTGGTTGATTGTTGCAGGGATGTGTTCTAGGATGACTTTTCTGGTTTACCTCATGAGATATATTTTGATTTCCCCATCAAGTTAGTTCTAGGAGATTCAAAGGTATCCATGTCTCCTTACAAGATGTATATGAAGGAGTTGTAGGATCTCAAGAAGTAGCTAAAATATTTGGAGGCAAAGGGGTTTATTCGACCTAGTACTTCTCCATGGGAGTTGATGATCCTTTTTATGAAAAGGCAGATGGTACCCCTAGAATATGTATGGGTTAATAGAAGTTAAACCAGGCAACGGTTAAGAACTATTATCCAATTACATGGATATTTCACCTATTTTAATAGCCTCAAGGATCTTGGATGTTCTCGAAAATCGACATGAGTTCTTGTTATCACCAGTTATGTGTTCAAACTATAGACATACCTCATACAACCTTTCATAGAAGGTATGGTCTATATGAGTATCTAGTTAGATCGTTCCGTCTCATGAATTACCCAATAGTTTTTATGGAGCTGATGAACTGAGCCCTCCATCTATATCTAGATTTTTTTGTGGGGGTTTTAATGGATGATATCTTAGTGAATTATCACAATCTACATGACCATGAAAAATGTCTTCAGATTATTTTGGATATAATGAGAGAGAATCAATCATATGCTAAGCTCATAAAGTGAAACTTATAGATTGATCAGATTCACTTCTTAGGTCACATTATCTCAAATATCAGAGTATAAGTAGTCCCAGAGATTGTAATATTTGTAGTTTTCTAGGATAAACCCATGAATGTCTTTGACATATAGAGTTTATTAGGGATATATAGATATTAGATGAATTTCATTCAGGACTTATCAGACTTAGCAGCACTTTTGAGAGGATCTACTAAGAAGGGTGTAAAGTTTGTATGATTATACACCTTCAAGACAACCTTTTAGGAGTTGAAATGGAGATTGAATTCAACACTGGTCTTGATACTGCCTGAGCAGGGAAAGAGCAACACTATGTATTGTGATTCATCTCGTATTGGGCTTGGAGTAGTGTTGATTTAGGGGTATAGAGTCATGATGTATGGGTCTCGAAAAATGATACCACGTGAGAGGAATTACTTGACACACAATATAGAGTTATCTATGGTTGTTCACACATTGATTTATTCGAGAAATTACTTACTTATAGAGAATTTTGTGGTGTACAACGACCAAAAAAATACCCAAGTACATATTTACACAATGTGATATGAATATGATATAGTGAAGGTGGGTTGAATAACTAAAATATTTTGACTTCTAGCCTTCCTATACACTATGTAAAGGAAATTCAGTGACTGATGCATTAATCAGGACTCAGATATAGGTAGTTCAACATGACAATAGTGAGTGGAGACTTATAGATTTATTCCATGAGATTCACTTGGAGGTTAAAGAAAGTCATGGGTATACTTTTCTATGATCCTTAGCTGTGACCTCTACCCTACTAGATAGAGTGAGGATGAGGCAGATATTGGATTCAGAGGGCCTAGTCCTATAGGCAGTGTGGAATCTTAGGACCCACCTTCTAGTTGGACCATAGGTGAGGATGAGATCCTGCGTATCCATGGTCATGTTTGGGTTATAGTGGGAATATATGAGGAGATGATGCAAGAGTTTTATTCCTTATCTTGGGAAGTGTGTCCCAGTGTCACCAAGATGTATCGGGACTTATGAAATCAATACTGGTGACTAGGTATGAAGCGTGAGGTAGCTGGTTTTGTTATGAGGTGTTCCTCCTATCAGTAGGTGAAGGTGGAACATCAAAAACCAACCATAAATTTACATAATTCAACTATTCTCAAGTGGAAATTGGATGATGTCATGATGGTGTTCATGATAGTTTTAATGAGGTTACCTAGACATAATGATTCTGTATGATTTTTTATTAATAGACTCAAAAAGGGGTTTTCATTTATTAACAATTAAAGAGATCTTATGTGTGGATGATATTTGGAGTTATTATATCTGTGAGATAGTAAAAATAAATGAGGTAATGAACTCTATAATTTCATATAGGGACACCTGGTTTACATCTTATTTCTATAAGAGTTTACAGAGGGAACTGGGTATACAACTACTTCTGAGCATAGTATACCACCCTCAAACTGATGGCTAGTTAGAGCATATGATACAAGTTCCTCAAAACATGTTGCAAGATTGTTTCTAGGATTTTGGGGGATCTTAGGAGAGACATATACCACTAGTGAAGTTCCCCTACAAAAAATATCAATCATGAAATTTTACAAATGAAACCTTATGAGGATTTCTATAGTTGGCCATGTTGGTCACCCCTACAATAGTCAGACAATTGTGAGACAACTTTACTGGGACCTCATCTCATGTAGAAGACTTCTTAGTAGGTTATGTTAATTCATAAGTGTATGGAAATAGAATAGTCTCAAAAAAAACTTATGTCAATAAATTCATATGACCTATAGAGTTTGAGGTCAAGGATCATCTATCTTTACATGTTTCACTATGGCTGGGAAACTGAAATATCAGGAGACATGGTAATATTTCACCGTGATATGCCTGCGCATTCATGATTTTAGAGTGAGTCAGGTTAGTGGCCTATCAGTTTCAATTACCTTAGAGGTACCAATCCATTTATGACATATTCTATGTATCTCAATTGCACTACTATCACTTAGAACCATCTAATTATTTTCATATAGAGGAGGTTCATATATAGGTAGATGCGTCCTTTGAGGATAGTCTGCTAAATATCATTAATAAGAGCACAAAGGTCATCTGAGGTTGGTCAATTTCTCTAGTATGAGTGTTATGGCAGCAAGACCATTTATAGGATGATACTTGGGAGTGGGAGGCTGACATACATGCCCAGTGACCAGATTTGTTCTCAGATGAATCTTGACCACCCTTGAGAAGAGAATTCAAGGAAGAATTTATTTAAGGGGAGAAGATTGTTAGAACCCAGGTTTTTTATGAGGTTTAGATCCCATTAATTTCAGTTTTAATGTGTAAATATGGCCTAATGTGATTTACATTTGAGGTTGTGGAGGTATTAGGTGTGTTTGAGTCTTTTTCAGATCCTAGAACCCTTGTTTTGGGGTGAAAATGGGATGAAATATGGTTAGTTAAAATAATGTGGAGAAGGCCTCACTGTAATGGCCCAGACCTCTCAGGTCCACTACATTGTTGAAATATGGTGTTTGAGGTGATTCAGAGGTCAAGGTGACATATCCCCAACACTATTCCAAATTTCTAGTTATGTGAACAGTTACATCAGTGAGGTCAATGTAAAAAGTTCCATCGATGAGGTCGAGGTGGACTGTTTCATCGGTGAGGTTGATGTGAACAGTTCCATCGGTGAGGTCAATGTGAAATGTTCCATCAGTGAGGTTGATGGGAATAGTTCCATCGGTGCGATCTATGTGAACAGTTATATAGGTGAGGTCGATGTGAACAGTTTCATCGGTGAGTTCAATGTGAATAGTTCCATCAGTGAGGTGGATGTGAATAGTTCCATCAATGAGGTTGATGTGAACACTTCCATCGGTGAGGTAGAGGTGAACAGTTCCATTAGTGAGGTCGATGTGAACCATTCCATTAGTGAGGTCGATGTGAACAATTCCATCAGTGAGGTCGAGGTGAACTTTTCCATCAGTGAGGTCGATGTGAACTGTTCCATCGGCGAGGTCGATGTGAGCAGTTCCATTGGTGACGTTGAGGTGAATTGCACCATCGATGAGGTTGATTTGAATAGTTCCATCGGTGCGGTCGATGTGAACTGTTCCATCGGGGAGTTTGAGGTGAACAATCCAATCAGTGAGGACCATGTGAACAGTCCCATTAGTGAGGTTGATGTGAATAGTTCCATTGGTGAGGTCGAGGTGAACAATTCCATTGGTAAGGTTGATGTGAATGGTTCCATCGGTGAGGTCGATGTCAATAGTTCCATCACTAAGGTCGATGTGAACAGTTCTATCAGTGAGGTGGATGTGAGTAGTTCCATCAGTGGGGTCCATGTGAAGAGTCCCATCAGTGTGGTCGATGCGAACAGTTCCATCGGTGAGGTCAAGGTGAACAGTTCAATCGGCGAGGTCGATGTGAACAGTTCCATCATTGAGGTCGATGTGAACAGTTCCGTCGGTGAGGTTTATGAGAATAGTTCCAACGGCGAGGTCGATGTGAACAGTTCCATTGGTGAGGTTGAGGTTAACAGTTCCATCGGTGAGGTCAATGTGAAGAGTTCCATCGGTGAGGTTGATGTGAACAGTTTCGTCGGTGAGGTCGATGTGAATAGTTCCATCAGGGAGGTAGAGGTGAAAAGTTCCATCAGTGAGGTCGATGTGAATAGTCTATCGGTGAGGTGCAATAGTAGCCTCTTTACTTTTCATAATTTCATGTTCGTGAACAATGTTTCTAGCTTTCTATAGTTTCTCCCCTTTGACTTTTCCTTTGACGTAAAATGAATTTAAAGCCTTGTTTTAAGGACTATAAAGTTGATTCAAAATCTTTACATCCTATATTAATTTTTCCTAAGGCTTGGGATGTTTTTACTTAGTCAAACTGCATGGTTTAATGCGATCCTCTTTTAATGGAAAATCCAGCGTATCTTAAACCGCTACTCCGTTAAATCTTCTAATGGGATGAGATATCTTCCTCCCTAATTCTTCCTCCTTATTCTCGTGTGTGAGATGCTCGATCCTTCCATTCCTTCCCATAAGAGTTGTGCGATCAAATTTTCTCCTTGGATTGGTTCCCCTCTGTTTTTGATGCAACTAAGCAGTATCGATCAATCTTCGATATAAGGTATGATCTATCATCATTCTTTTTGGATCCATCTCCTTCTATTTCTTCTTTCCCTTTTGTAGAATGATCTCTCCTTGTTTCTAATGGGAATTTCATGGGTGTTGACTGGTGTGGGGGTGTCTCCACATCCTCAGGTGAATGTATTTGTCACGAGGGAGGTGATCGTGACCCATTGTGTGGCTTGTTCTTGTATAAAGAACATCAAGAATCGTTTGAGGTAGGGGATTCGTTGCTTCTATTTTATTTTACATGCAACTGTATAGTTAGCATGTTTTATCCCATTGTATCACAATGAAATTGATATAATATATATTTCAAATAGATAAATAAATTGATATCGATCGTATGTTATTGCCTCTTGTTTTTCTAGATAATGTGATATCTATGCTTTATTTGTTTAGATTTTCATTCTTGATGGAAATTGGTAAAGAAAGTAAACTGGAATTAATTGATAATTGTTTGGCTAAAGATAAAGATGCATGTAAATGAATATGATTCTTCTTGTTGTAGTTAGAAGTTAATCAAATTGGTGTAGTAAGCATGATTAATTATTTGTGATAGCTTTATGTTTTGGTTTCTCAAAGTTGGAACCTACAAATAATAAATCAGTCAATCCAATATGGATTAAAGAACTAGTTGTTTGATAAAAGATAATTCCTTGTAGGGTTTTGAGTTACCCTCTTTCATATTTAAGGGTCAAGAGCCTAATGGACATGATGGTTGTTTTCCTACTTCTTGTGTTGTGTTGTGATCCTGGAAGGTTGTTGTGATATGTGGTGGTAGGGAGGCCTATTGGTTGTGGTAGAAATTGATGCCTAGAGTGGCGAGATGCATCGGTTTATGCATGTGGGTGTCAGGGAGGACACAAGGGATGATGGAACGATTTGGATGTGAATGTTTGGTTTCATGCTAATCTTGTTAGTTGTTTATCTTCTTTACTTTCCCCGCGGCTCAAGGAAGATGGTTTGCTTACCCTCCTTCAAAAAGGGGTGAAGACGTGCGGGGTATTTCACATGATTTCCGTGTTTATCTTCTCAAGGGAGGATGGGTCTATGCTCTTTCTATAGGTGGAAATGACTCAATGGGTGGTTCATCTACTCACCGTGTTGATCCCCCTTGTGTTTAGTAGCATAGAATGTTTATCTAGAATGCCTGGGAATATGGGATAGTAATGCTATTAATAAATAATTGAATAAATGATGGTAACCCATGGGGTTGGAGCTTGCTGGGGTGCAATGCTGAGGTTGTAATTTTAAGGAAGAGTGGAATTTGGGCATGATGCTAATAAAATATAATGTGAAATTGTTAATGGTTAATTAACACTTAAAGAATTAATTTTGTAAAGTGAAACTGATAGAAAGGGAATGGACTAATGTAATAATGATATTTAAATGGTTGTGTGCATATAGGATACCTAGTCATATAAGTGGAAATCGGGAGTCCGAGAGATGTTAGATATAGTTGAATCTAAGACTAGGTTATTCCCAGGGTGTGGTTATGATCTATAGTATATTTTGTGTTTTTTGTGTTTCTATATGCTACCCCACCCCATCAGTTAGGGAAACAGACACCCCAGGGTTTCTAAGCCCTGGGGGGCATTTTCCCCAACATTCTGGTGGGAGGATGGATGGATGACAACCCCCTTTGTCCCTGCTCTATTCTCTTGGTGGTTACCTGTGCTGGTAAGAATAGTGGTTATTTTTACACATATATGTGTGTATAGGGATGTAATGTCTTGTGGTTATTCACACACCTATATTCTGGATATAGTTTCCTATGGACTACTATAGGTGTAATGTTTTGAAGGATGTAATGGGTTGAAGATCTTTACTCTGTGTATGGGATTTAATGGATTGAGGTATAATACCCGACATATTATAAATGTTATGTGAGCTGTGGTGGATCCTAAAAAATACCTGGTTACTTTTCTTACAATGAAGCGGGGGTTTTAATGCATGAAGTTAATTTTGTGGTGCTTCGACCCGATGTCTATGACCAATACAATTTAGAGAGAGATGCTTAGGATGTGTGACGTTGGGAAAAAGCGAAAACCCAGTTGGGAAGTAGTAGCGGGGTAACCTTGATATTATTTATTATATTATATACTCTTGTATGCATTACTTGGTGAGAGTATCCATGGTGGGGTTAGGATCTTAATATACTTATTTAGGTGATGAGTTAGTTTCACTTGTTGTTCACTGTGCTTTAACATGCTTTCTTTACTTTTTCATGAGAGGATTTGGGGAGGATTCTACTGAGTATACTATTATACTCAACCTGGGTATATTTAAACTTTTATTTCCAGGTCACTTGGAGTAGGTTGGAGGTCAGGATGGTATCTACTATCTTGGGGTTGCAGGAGCTGTTTGGGATTCGTGGTTGCTGCTGTTTTTACTTTGTTTTGGGTACATGATATTTTCCCCTTCCAGTTATAGTAGTTTTTCATGACATTACATATGTGTACGCGGGATTTATTTTATATTTAAGTATAAGTTAGTGTTTGTGGGTTTCTATCTTATATCTCTCTTTCGCATGTGTTCTCTTAGAGGGTAATTCCTCCCATTTGTGTGTTTACTATACCCTCGATGCTAGTCTCCAACCCAGGGCTTACTGGTGGAGGGACTTAGTGGTCATTATCTCCCTTCTCAAATTAACATCCTAGGAGGGGTACACCTTGTGGGGAGGGGGTCGTGACATTCATGGTTTGATAAACCATGTTGGACATGGGAAGAGTACATGAGGAAGCTGCCCAGTTTTTCCAAACCATGCTACTTGAGGTGCACATATGTGTGAGAATGTATGAAATTTTGATAGTTTGTTTTTTCACAATTTTCACATGGTTAGTCAAACCGTGTGAGCTAACAGTGCGGGTTCCCTTATCCTATTGCTAACCGTGCATGGTTGGTGCATGGTTTTTCAAACTATGCACCTAAACCATGCGACCCATATATTTTGGGTTAATTAAACATTTTCCCCTTAACAAATGTTTAAACCTAAATCTATTTTCCCATTATATATATTCACAACAACCCCTCCCATTTGAGATCCCTCTTTTGAGACTATTCTAGGAATTTCCTCTGACTCACTGTTTGATCTATAATTCAAGCACATAACATGTCATTGGATTTTTGTTGACGAGTACTCAATTTCATATTTTATGTTCATTGTTCTTCATCCTATTTATGATTCTATCTAGGTGCACTGATATTTTCACTATTTTCAAGTTCTTCATCCATTATTCATTTTTATTTCAATCTAAGATGAATCGGGTGTTGATAATGGATGATAACTATACTACCGAGCAATAGTAGGTTGATATATAATTTCTTTCTTGAGTTTTGGTTCTTTATAGGGATAGCTTCTATTGTGCCTCCTGTTGGAATTTCCAGCATGAACCTGAAATTGAAATGATAAATTTATTTAATTGATATTAGACCTATTTGGGATTCCATTAGATTTAATTGTGATGTAGTGATGGGGTTTTCCCAATCAATTCCACCCATGGGGTGATCCATATGAATTTACCTTGTTTAATCCCTGTTAAACCACCCATGGGGAGAGTTGGTGCTTTCCTAGATAGTGGAATCCATTTAAAAAATTAATTAAATTGAATAAGATGTTTAAAATATGGTTTTCCTCCTTTTCAATGTGATATCATGTTAATTTTGAGTTATTAAATGGTTTTTATTGAACTTGAATGTATTAAATGGTTTATTTAGAAAATATGGAAATGAATGGGTAAACTCGTGTGTTATGCTTAAATGTGAATTCTAAACCATGAGTTGGTATAATCATTTATTTACTTTGAATGTGAAATGGTTATACTAGTGGGTAGACTCCTATTATGTGAGAAGGTAAATGGTATGAAATATAGAGTGTTTACATAGATGCCTTGGATGATGCTTCTTTGATCTTGAATACGGTAGTGGACTCATTAGATAGAGTATCCTACCTAGGTATTGATTATATGGGATGCCTTGGGCCTCAATACCCCTTGGGTTTGGCTTGATTGAACTCATTTAGGACATGTTTGGTTGACATGATCCTAATACTCTAACTAGTTCTTAACTGAGTTTCCATCGAGATGATCCTGGGAATTGATGAGGACGACTTGGTCTTCTACACCTTGGATCCATCCCTTCTAGGTATGACTATTTATTTATATATCACAACCATGAAATATGTGATACACTTGATTATATAGATCATATTTGGATGTTCTGACACTGGAGGAAGTATACAATGATTGTGTTTTACAAGATAAATTCGTAAGAATAACAAGGTCATGTTAGTTATTTATGTATAGTTTTTAGCTACCTTGTTAAAGGATCTTGACCATATTTTCTAGGGATCCTTGAGAGGTTATTCCATTATTAGTTGCCTAGTAGTGGACTTTCCAATGGCACTTTACATTTCTTTAGTGCTTAACTGCTTAACATACACAATAATTAGATAGTAATATTGCACAACCTTGAATTGTATAGTTCTTTGGGTGGTTTCTTATTGGGATTGTATCTCACACCATGTTCTGGCCATTGTTGGGTACCCGAATAGACTATATAGATGCAGGTAGAGATAGGGGAAAACTACCCCATTTAATGGGTTAATTTTTTACCATTATTAGGAGTAGGGGAGAAAGAGAATAATATGAGGCTCATAATGCTATTCAGAGATATGGATTTTTGGTATTTTTTGTATATTGGATACATTTATTATACTTGACTACTTTTTACCTATTTTGGATGCTTTGTAGAGATATGTATAATCATAATTTTATATAAGACACTATTGGTGTTGTTATACATTCCATAATAGTATTTATTATTGTTAGGGTCTATTGCTTCCAATTTTGACTATTATCGATATTCCACAATGTTACACTCTGGTAATGAGTTCATAGTCTCCCCACAAATACACATTGACCCTTGATATTAGTTAGAAGCCTTTGGTGTTTAGGTAGAAGAACTTGAGTCCTTGTGACCCACCGGTCATGAGGAACTGTTGAGTGGAATCTAGGTTCCTAAAGTTATACTATCCTTTATCTGGTATATGAGATGTTTTTCTCTTCCTATATGTTTTCTTTATGAACATTCTTCAATTTGAGAGGTGTCTACCCCCAAGATATAGTTTAAGATATTATTATTTGTGTTGTGTAATTTTACAATTTTCTCCTCTAAGTGAGGTGATTTAGGTCTTGTTATGGAGAAATTATTGATAGGTATCTCATGGTGGGACTGTTTAGAAAACCCCATTTAAAATCCCTCTCTCTAGGTTTTTATTAATTCTCAAGGGGAAAAATTGTTTGAGTGGTATACAATTTAAAATAATGGATCATTATATCGCATTTTGTTTCATATTTTCGACGTCTGTGGTGCTTTGGGGAAGCCTAGAGCACGATTAGTATAGTTTTGGAGCTATAATATAGAAAAATAATAAGTCTATGATGTGAAATTTAAATTAATGATGTGATATTTTGGCTCATGGATAGAATAGGAATTTGTGTCCTAGGTAGAGATGTTCATGGGATGTGATTCACAAAATGTACTATATATTCATGATGTAAAAGGATGAGGATTAAAATTCCATAAATTTGTATAAAACACTCATGATCTGAAAATGTTGTTCATTATGTGAATTAATTACATGTCTAGTGGATCTAGGAGATGTGGATTTCGATAGGTGTTAAATTTTGGAAATTCATGAAAAGAATTAATAATTCATGTTGTGAAAGTATATTCAGAACAATTTCTATAAAGCATACAACAACCTTGGTTTCTATCAAAACCTTGAAATCTATCCGAGCCCTAGGTGACTAGAGAAATTCTCTTAAGGAATTTCTAATCCCTTTAAAAGGGGATTGATCTGCGACTTCTTGTCTTCAATCTATGGTGATTTGAGATGAGTTTTCTATCATTATCTTATGGTTTATTCTTTGATTGGTCTTGTTTTCTCATATCATTTTTTACCATTCTATGTAGGTTGGTCTCCTTTTATCTTATGGAGTTATTTTTTTATAACGGTTATGGGTTAATATTATTATAGGGATATAGTTTCCTTATGTGATAGGTGAGTGGAGATCAGTTCTATTGTTCTATTATCGATTAAAGAATTTTAAAATCCTTGAGGTTGGGGATTCATCGGTTCTCCAATTATTTTATGTGGAATCATAAATTAATCATGATTTTTATCTTTTTGTGTTATTTGAAAAAACCATAATGAATATTGAACTGAAATAATGGAAATAAATGGTTTATGGTTGTAGGAATAGTATGTGTTTCCATCATGATTATAGTTTGCCTCTTATTTTACTATGTAGTTTACTATCTATGTTTAGATTTGTTTATCATGTTTTCTATGATATGTTTTGACATCTTTAAATTGATAAAAATGGTTAATGAACATAATGATATTAATGATTGCTTGGATAAAGAATTAAAGATGCATATTTAATGAATCCATTGATTCTTATAATTTGATGGAAATAAAAATCTACGTAATGAATTTTTAATTTAATTGTTCTTTCATATGTTAACGGAGTTATATGAACAATATAATCTAGAAATGAATGTTTTTGATAATAATTAATAGGATTGTTTATGGAATTATTATTCTTAAATGGTTTGAAACATGAAGTTATTATTTAGTGTATATTTAAACAAATTATTTATTTTAATACATTATGTCTTAGGTTACCTAGTGTTGTACCCTATGATAAATTAATAGGTTATTCTAAGATGTAATAAAACTAGTCGTTTGATAATGATAAATTATGGGGTCAGAGAATTTTTATTTTCATGTCAAGGATGTATACCTTTTTTAGGGACTAGATTCTCTATTGACTTTGTTTTCTGTTACCTTATGTGTTTTCTCTAGATGTGAATATTGTTATTTTTTATGATGTGAGCCTTGGATGGCTTATGGTTAATGATATATGAGTGTGGATGCCTGATTTTATGGTATTAATTGACATTAGTGATAATGGAATGCATGGTGATATAAAATATGACGTTGGATATGATTGTAGCTTTCTTGATAAAGTTATTCTTTAAAGAACATATTTATGGGTTATTGTTTTACCAGTATTCCTTTACACATTGATTAAAGAAGCTATTTGTTCTTGGTTTATGCATATATTTTAGGGTATCCTACAACGTTCCCTAGTGTACATAGAATTATGATATTATAATGATAAATAAATGTTTTAACCCCTGGAGTTTGTGCTTGAATGGAATGGAAATTTTGATAATATTATAAAATCATGGAATAATTTTGATAATTCCTTGAGGGCTTGGACATCACCTAGAGGTTAAGGAAAATTGAATAGAATAATGTTAATTAATTTATAATGAATTAATTAAGGTAAACTGAAATGTTAAAAGGAAATAATTAAATGAATTAATTCTTATTGATTCTTATGTGATTATAGAATTTCTAGTCCTTAACAGTGGTAAGTGGGTGTCCGAATGATGATAGATGTAGTTATGCCTAAGGATAGGTTAATAACCATAGTGTGGTTGTGAACTATATTGCATCCTATATTTTATTTGTGTTTTCATATGCCACCCCACCCATGTAAGTGGGAAAACTTAAAACCAATGGACTATGAGATAATGTTTTCCAATATATCTAGGTTGGTGAGGAATGGAAGGATGACTACCCCCTATGGACCAATTATTTTCTCCTGGTAGTATTATGTACTGGTATACACGATGGTTATCTTTCCACATATATATATGTGGAGTTATGTAATGACCCAAAATTATTTCACACACATGTATCTATAGATATATTATTCTATGGATTTTTATAGGTAGGATGTGTTTGAGGTATGGTGGATTAAGGTACAATACAGGATATATAGAATTTCTTGGATCTCAAAAACTACTAAGTTAACATTTATAAATGCGGAATGGGATGAAATGATGATGAGATACATGGGGTGAATGGTATGTGCTGATGGAATAGTGTGATGTATGAGATGGAATATTTGATACTTGGACCCGCTATCTTCGTTCATGATTACTTTTGGAGAGAGATGGATTGGGACATATAATGTTAGGGAAGACTGGTGAACTATTGATGAGGTAGTTATGTAGTACATTCTTTTGATATTATATTATATGTTAAATTATATGAAATAATTGGTGATAGATATTCATGGTGAGGTTTGGAACTTAGTATACCTATTCAGGTGATGAGTTAGCTTCTCTTCTTGTTCACTTGGCTTTAGCTTACATTAATTATCTTCTTCATGAGAGGATTTAGGGAAGATCCTCCTGAGAATATGTGTTATTATCACCCTATATATATAAATATCTTTCAGGGCTATAATCGCTAGTTTTTCATTGATATGGACTTTACTAACTTGTGGGTTGTTCAAGAGCAGTTTGGGATTTCATGGTCACTATTGATGATTTCTTTTTAGTACATGTTATAAGATCCCAAGTTTGCATATGCAATAGAGATAACTTTTTTTTGTTTGAATGATCAAATATGTAATTATGTGAGTTCCCAAATTGATCACGAGTGTTTTGGAGGTGTCTAGGTCTTGTTCGGAGTCCGTAATGAGGTTTTGGGATGAAAATGGCCTCGTCCATAGTTAGTACAAACCATACAGGGTAGGCTACATGGTTTGACTAAACCGTGTGAGGCTATATAGAAGGGGAATGCATGCTGTACGGTTTGAGGAAACTATGAATAAATAGTATCACACCCATGCGAGCATGTAATCAGTTTTTGAAAAACATGACATAGGATTTTTTTCACAGTTTACACACGGCTTGAAAACCATGCGGGTAAACCATGTGGGTGACCCTTGATCTATAAGAAACCAAGCAGGATTTCCAAAACAGTTTGACAAACCATGCAGGAAAACCAGGAAACCTATGTAATTTTGGATTTTTTAAATAATTTTGTGTTAAAATTAAAACTTTTATAAAACCTAAATCATGTTTTCACTTCTATGCATACCAGAGGGCTTCCGAAGCTCTTAAATAATCCTAAGCTAGTATATGAGAATAACTCTCCATCCCACATATGACTCAAGAGAGGTTTGTCTCATCACATCCACATCAGTAGAATATACATTACTTTTTATCCTATCTCATTTCTTCTAGAAATATACTGTGCTAGTTGATTTTAGGATCATATTCCCTAATTTTCCATTCTTCACTAGTTCTTCAGATTTATCCTAAACTGGGATGAATCGGGACTTAATACTAGATGAGCACTACACTACCGGGATGAGGTATTTGGTATACACTTTTCTTTCTGATTTTGGGGATTTTAAGAGTTTTTTCCATTTACTCCACTCACCATAGTTTTCAATGAAATCCTGATTTTGAATGGGTTACTTGAAATAGATTTAATCAGACCTATTATGGATTCCCATAGGATCCACTATGATGTGTTGGTACCCGTTTTGGGATCCATGGTCACCCATGGGGTGCAACTTATAGAAATTCCTTGTTTATTCCATGTTAGACCACCCAAGGAGTGTGTTTTAGGTATTCCTAGTTTAAGGATGCTCAATTACAATTTCATGGGATTGAATAACATGCTTAGGATATTTTATTCCTCCTTGCCTTATGTTATCATAATATACCATGATTAACTTGATGAGATGGATTGAATGGAATTGATTAAAAGAGGGGGTAAACTCATAGGTTGATATATTACTTTTACATGGATTGTTAAATGTTTTTTTAAATGGGTGGATATATCCATGTGGCTTGTTAAATAGTGATTTGTGATAAATGGGTGGGTATAGACATGAGATATGTTTAATTTAAATGGATGATAAATGGGTTGGTATACCCATGTTACATGATTAAATGGAAATGGAATACATGATTGGGTATACTACTGTGATGTTTTGGTATGAAATGTATTAAATGAGTGGGTATACTCATTATATATAATTTAATGAATGTGATTATATGAGTGGGTAGAATCATATGGAATTAAATTGTTATATGATATGAAGTGGATGAGTTTTTTTATAAATTCCATGTATGACTTTTCATGGATCTGGAACACTATAGTGGATTTCTTGGATAGAGTATAATCCTATGGTATTGATTCTGTGGGATTCCTTGGGATTTTCTACTCCTTGAATCCGACTTTCTTGGACTGACATAGGACATGTGGGTACACATGCACATATGACTCCAAATAGTGCCTATACCAAGCTTCCATTGAGATTCTCCTGGGACTCTAAGAGAATTCCTTGGTCTTAGACACCCTGGACCCATTCCTTCATTACCTACACATTATTATATTACATGGTTATGGGTTATATGACATGTTTGGTTATGCGAAAAGGATGTTGTATTTCGATATATTTTCTTTATATGATAATCATGTTTGAATAGGATTGGATGGATTTATTTCGAGGACATGTTAATTTTTTTTTTTTTATTCCTTGTTAGGAGATGACAATTTTTATAGGGGGAATTTAAGGGCTATTTAGTATTACTTTTTGTAGAATAAATAGCCTTGGGAATTCAAACTTACCTAATTTCTTTATTATGCTATTTTATAATTTTTTATTGTGTCGTTAGAGCTGTATAGACTTATGGATGATTACCTACTTGGATTTTTATCTCATAGCCTATTTGAACCTCCTTGGGGACCCAAACAGAGTATATGGTTGTAGGTGATAATAGGGTAAATTCCCTAGTACATTTTGTTGATCGTTGTTTTGGAATAGGGGAGCACGAGACCAAGCTGAGGCATTCGATGCAACATGCACATTTTGGACTTTTTTTCATTTTGGATTCTTGTACTATTTTTTAGTTCCATGTACTTGTTTTTGATATTTTCTAAAAACATGTATCACCTATATCATTTATACATAGGCACTTCGGGATTTTTATATATTTGTGTCTGGTTTGCTTCTTTTATCAATCATATACTTATTATATATGATTCCACTATTGAATGTGATTGAATTATATTGTGATATAATCTTGTAATGAGGGAATAATATCCCCAATAACTCACATAGGACCTTTCTTCTTGTTGGTAACCTATGGAATTTGGGGAGATGTTATTGAGTCTATATATATAATCATGCTCGAGGAACTATTGAGTGGCATCTGGGATGGGGTTTCCAAAGTGGTATCAGAGATAGTTATTTTCGGGTTTGATTTACTATTTGGAGACAATAGACAATGATATTAAGGAAATTCAATTTGGTAATGATATGTTCTTAGGCATAGCTAACCCATGTATAGGGAGAAGGCAAATTTCCCTGAATGAAATTTCTATTTCTACTTTTGACTATTAATGTTGATTTGATTTCACAGTTGGGTGACACAAAAGATTTATGATAGTAAAATTGATATTATTGGGTTCTATTTTCATTTAAACATGATTAGATGAGGGTATACCATCTCTTGAATCATATAGGAACTTGTTAGAAATCAAATTTCAGGAATTATTCAATTCCTTCTAGGATGAATTACCTAATGCATTCTGTTGTGATTGGTGCTAGGATAATTGTGCCTAGTGTTGTGATAGACCTTGTGTAGAGGATAGAGGAGTGACACCATCTCTCTATGGTGGTCCATGGGATACTAGTTTATCCTTCCTTAGTACCAACTATGATATCAGATACTCTTCCAGACACAGGTGTTGAGGCATAGTTCTGTGAGAGGTTCTTTCACTATATGCATAATTTTTAGGGAGCACCGCAACTTGCTGAGACTTTGGCTGAGCTAACATGGGTGTTCTAGCAGGAACATCCTCCCCTGTTTTTGGGGGTATGGAAGTCCATAGGCTTCTGAGCTATTGTTTTAGACCATGCTAGATATCTTGTAGCACATGGAGACACCTTTTGATATGAGGGTCAAGCTCACCACTTATATGCTACATGGAGAAGTAAAGTACTAGTGGGATGTTCTGAACGATGATGACATGCTACGAGATATGAGTTTGAATAATTTTCAGACCCACTTCTAAGACTAATTTTACCCTGAGACTCTACAAGTGAAGTTGGATATTGAGTCCATGAATCTCGAAAAGGTCTTGATGAGTGTTGTGGAGTATTCTACATGTTTTACAAAGCTACATCCTTTTGTGACATGCACATTATTGACGATCTGTAAAAATTGAGATGCTTGGAGGAAGGACTCAGACATGCTATCAAATCTCAGATCAATGTGCTCATGTTGACTTCTATTACTAATATTGTAAATTATAAACTGATTACCGAGTAGAACCATTGAGAATTTGGGGGTGCAAAGCAGGGCAGTTCTACCTCTTGACCTAGTGGTTCTACATCTTCAAGAAAGAAGTGTCGTTTTGAGGCTCCTCATGAGATGAGTTCTAGTCAGTTTGTGAGTGCTGATAGATTCGTGTTTTTTCATCAGTGTGGTAGGTGAGGCTATAAGAAGAGTCACTGCGACCATAACCTAGTTTAGTGAAAATATTTTTGTAGAATGGGCCACATGCACGGTTTTGTAGGACCTTCCCTTCAGCTGTGGGTAGTAGGGGTCAGCTCCCACACTAGTTTTAGGAGTAGGATCCTCATCTCCATATCAGGAAGGGATTTGGATCAGTATTATCCAATCAGTCTGAGGTAGTGGTGGTCATGGAAGGGGTATCCAAACATCAGTTACACTGAGACATCATAGTAGACCTACTCTGGGTAGTGAGGTTGTGTCATAGGGGAATGGTAGAGGCCATATCTATTCACTACATCCTACCCCTGAGTATCAGGATTTTAGACCATCTATGGTGAAAGGTACGATCTTATCAGTCACTACTATTGAATCTTGTCTTTTTTGATACAGGTACAATTAATAGATTTATATCTATACTAGTGGATAAATCCTTGGGCACATTGTGTTATATTCTAAGAGCATCAGGACGCTATACACACCATTGAGAATCAGAAAAGAGGATGTGCACTAGTGTATGAAGTTCCCCCTTGAGTTTGGTGGGTGTCACTTCATCTGAGATCATTATGTACTTGAGATAACAGGGTTTGACGTCATTCATGGGATGGACTAATAGTAGCTTTTTGGGATTACATTGACTTTTATCACTGGAGGCTGAACTTGACATCACTAGAGGATACAACGTTTACTAAAAAGGGTGTGTGCGATGTCCAGGAAATCCTTGATAGACCCGAGCACTGTGGGATGGGTAGAATAATATCATAGATCACTGGTTTTTTTATATGTCCAAGGTGCGATCCTAGTGTAATTTCCTCTAGTGGTTGAGTTCATTAGGGATGTCTTTTTTGATTAGTTTTCTAGTTTACCTCCTCCTCCAAATACATTTTTTATTAAAAAGACACTTTTATGGACAAATTGTGATACCAAACAATACAAGACAGCCATTAGAAACTATAGCATAGAACAAAATTATTAAAAAAAAACTTGAACCCATTTGACATAGCTTCCTTAATCAATTTCTAGGAATGATTTGTAACCTTTTTTCCAGGTTCGTCCCTGATAATGTCTTCGAAATGAGAGGCCAGCTTACCCCATGATAACAAGAACTCATCCTCAACTATTTTCTTATTGTTGAAGCCTATGACTAAAAATAGGTGTATTTTTCTGATCCACTCACTTTTCTACTTATTCGTGTCTACTTGAATCAATCTTTCTTGCATCCTTTTCCCATCCATAGCAGAAGCACATATGGATACCACCTTCTTTGTCATCTCTTCATCGGATTGTAACAAAAAATCCCATGGATCTTCCCTGATCATAGCCTCTTCTTCCGGCTCCCCAGGAACCCCCCCCCCCCCCCCCGCTCTCACCTTTTCATTTGAAACCATTTCCCTCTCATGCACCTCTACTCCCTCTACACCAACCATATTAGTTTCTACCTCACACCGTGGACTAGGGGTTACCACCGGTGTCACCTCCTCTATATGCAGGGGCATCTCCTCTTGTTGATATCCTTTATTTAAGGTTTCATTCTCTTGATTTCGATATTCAGAGACCGAGGATTTCTGGATTTTCACTCCCTCCACTAGATGAATCTTGATCTCCTTGAATATCCCCCCTTTTTTTGGCCGGTCGGGTCTCCATCGATCTTCGAAGGTGGGAGTATTCTTTGATCCCCTTTGAATTTGGCTTCCTAGAAACAATGCAGGACCCTGGGTCCATATTCTCTTTGTTCCCTTTCTTCCTTATTTGATTGTGAAAGTATTTTCCCACTCCCCCCAAGACATTATCATAAAAACTCTACTCATCACCCTCAGACATCACCTCAGATGGACCATTATAATTTCCCTCAGACTCTCCCTCATAGCTCAAGATTCCAAATCAGTTGTTGAGGTCAATGCAAGATAGAGTTCCCCTTGAGTTGGTGTCCTTCATGGTATCCAATGTCTTTCATACCCCATGTAAAGACTTCTACCACTCATGGAATGTCTTCGACTTACTCTCACTAGGAGGCACCCTACCAGAGTTCTTACTATTGCCAGTGCACACCGCCATAGCATGCGCGCATGGAGCCACAACCCCAGAAGATGGACCGACAACACCAGCAGCTCCAACAGACTCCCTCATAGCCTAGCTAGGTGCATTGAGAGTGTGCAAAATTTCTTCCTCCACTCCACTGGCCATGGTTCCCCCTTCCATATTGCTAATAGTATGTCCAGCTAGATAACTTCACAATGTTTTGAATACTTCCACTACACTAGGCCATGGAGGGGATTCCATAGTGGGTTTATGAATCCTAGCTCCACCCGAGCACCAGATATCCTCTATCTCAACATTCCCTTGACCGGAACTAGTATACCCTACACCAATCTTAACAACAAGAGAACCTCCATGGTCACATTCCTACTGGACCTCTAGAACAACTCCCTGTTTCCTCACCCTCCACCTGCAGATCTCCATATTATGTCCCAACATCTTGCACAGAGAACAATATTAACACCATGATTCAATGATGACATAGTACTTGTATCAGAATTATTCTCCCATGAAAATCCAAATAGAGTCAATAGGTTCCTTCGAGATATCCAATTTGACACAAACCCTCAATGAAATTGGTTGGCACACCGTGCGGGTCTGACTATCAGTACATAGGAAATGCCCAACCAAATTTCCGAGGATCCTAAGGATAGATGGATTTTGAAATGGAAGTGGGCGTTCTGGGAAGCTTAGAAGGGTCTTGTTTCATGTGAACATCATATGAAAATTTGAAGAGGAATAACTGAGTGCCAACATAAGAGTGAGATGTGCTCAACCACAAATTAATCAGATCATCTTCGGAGGTGAAGCAGATCATAATGTTTCTAGAGTCGAGAAGACCAACCGTGACTCGCTCTTGTAAATCCCATGATTCAAAAATCTAGCTATCAAAGAAGTCCACCGACGACTGGGGTCTCTTGAATCATGCAATCAGGGTCAGGTCCAGTAGGGAGGAACCCTCTGTAAATTCTAGGGTTGAAATCGGTACAAGCGAGAGTCCCACGAAGCATTCAAGAAATTTGTGTCTTATTGAAATATGAATAAAGGGAGGAACGTGGTCATGGTTAGAGAAGGCTCTGAATGGATGATCCCCATTGAGATGCGAAATAGGACCCTCCCCCTTTAGGGGGGAGGGTTCAAAGTGTGGATCATCACCTCCCAGGGTTTGGACCTGGAAACTGCGAGAGAGACGACCCCTGAAATCCGTTATTGTGAGGATGAAATTTTTCTAGTTTACCTACTAAGAGAGAGGTTGAGTTCTCTATTGATATATCACTAATAGATACACAGATATCCATTCCTACTTATAAGATGTCTTCATCAATGTTACAGGTGCTCAAGATGTAGCTAGAGGATTTAGAGGTGAAGGGGTTTATTCGAACTAGCACTACTTCATGGGGGTTTCCTACCACTTTTGTGAGAAATACAGAGAGAAATCTTAGTATATGCATGGATTATTGGAAATTGAACCACTGAAGGTTAAAAACCAATATCCCTTTCCACTTATAGATGATAATTTTGATCAAATTTTAGGATCCTGAGTGTTCTCAAAGACCGAATTGAGGTCAAGATATCACCAGGTGCATGTTTGACCTGCAGACATACCTCATACGACCTTTCATAAAATGTAGGTTCAATAAGAGTACCTGGTTATTCCATTTAATCCCACAATAACACTAGAAATTTTTAAATCATTGATAAACTAAGTCTTCCATATTTACATGGATTCTTTTGTAGTGGTTTTCACGGATGATATCTTGGTGTATTATTATAATTGACATGACCATGCCAACCATCTTGAGATCATTTTGAACACATTGATAGGGAATCCGTTATATTATTACAAAGTGCCACTTCTGGATAGATCATATTCACTTCCAGGGTTACATCATCTCAGAGATAGGAGTTTCAGTGGACCCATAGAAGGTGAGATCTATAATTTCTTAGGAACAACCCAAGATTGTTTTTGATATAAAATGTTTTTTTAGGCCAGCTGGTTCCTACTAGTGTTTCATAAAGGAATTATCACACTTAGTTATACTGTTGAAAGGAGTGAATAATAAGGGTATGATGTTTGTATGGATATATTCTTATGAGATAGCCTTTTAGGAGATGAAGGGAAGGTTCACATCTGCACCAGTATTGATACTTCCAGAGCATGGCATGAACTACACTATGCAATGTGACACATCAGGTATTGGTCTTGAAGAAGTGATGATGTAGGGAGATAGAGTCGTGGTGTATGTGTCTCGGAAGCTGAGTCCACATGAGAGTAATTACCTTATACATGATCTTGAGTTACCTATGTTTTTTCACACGTTGTGCTGTTGGAGACACAATTTGTTGGGATAGAACATTGTGGTGTACACTGATGAAAAAATCCTCAAGTATATTTTTACACATCATGATCTGAATGTCACGTAGTGGAGGTGGGTGGAGTAACTACAATCATTTGACTTCAAGCTTGCCTACACGCTTGGTAATGAAAATGAAGTGGCTAATGCACTGAGTAGGAGGAATCAGATACAAGTAATGAAACCGGTCGGTAGTGATTGAAACCTTATGGAATTGTTCTCTAAGATAGATCTAGTGGTGCACGACAGATGAAACATACATATCTATCATACTTAGTTGTGACCTCTATCCTACCAGATAGTGTACAGATGATATAGCTATCATATTCCAAGGGACTAGTCCTATATGAGAGTTTGGAAGTTGAGGACCCACCACCTAGTTGGATTGAAGGAGATGATGTTATCTTATGAAATAATAGATGTGTTTGTGTTCCATTAGATATATGCGAGGATTCGATATCGGAGTTTCTTGCATCAGCATGGCAGTGCATGCTGGGTTCACCAAGATGTACCGTGACTTACACACTTAGTATTGGTGGCTGGGTATAAAAAAATATAGGTAGCGGGTTTTGTTACGAGGTGTTCCACCTTTCAGAAGGTGAAGGAGGAAAATTAGTGACCAGCTGTGATTTTGCAATAGTTACCTATTCCAGAGTAAAATGCAATTATTTTTTGATTTATTTCATGATTGGAATACAAAGGTATCATCTAGGTAACGATTTTGTGTGGGTTATTTTTTATAGGCTCATGAGGGTTTCCCATTTATTTCCATTCAACGAGACCTTCAGTTTTAATGATATTGGAAGGTTTTATATTTGTGAGATAATATGACTCCACGGGGTTTCACACACTATCATTTCAGATAGAGATTCCCACTATACATCTCGTTTTTGGAATATTTTTTAGAGGGAACTAGATACATAGGATCTTATTTGCACAAAATACCTCCCTCGGACTGATGGCCATTCATAGTGTACGATACATGTGCAAGAGGACATACTGTGAGTATGCACCCTAGATTTTGGGGGCTCTTGGGAGTGGCACAATCCCATGCTTTAGTTTTTCTATTATAAAAATTATTAGACAATGATATATATGGATCCTTGTGAGGATTTTTATGGTAGGTCATGAAGATAACCCCTATGATAGTTTGAGTTAGGTGAGGTAGCTTTATTGGGACCACATCTCATGTAGGAGACTTCTATGTAGGTCCAGTTGATTCAGAAGCTAATGGGTACTACACAGTCTCATCATAAAACGTACTTCGTTTTCAGTAGAAAACTTATAATATTCAAGGTATTCAATATGGGTTTCTTATGTGTTTCACTATGTCTGGTACATAGGAAAATTAAGATACAATATTAACTTTCACCTCAATATGTCGGTCCATTCAAGATTCTGGAGTGGGTCGGGTTTGTAGCCTATCAGTTGCAGTTTCCTTAGAGGTACCGATTCATGCACGACATCTTCCATGCATCTCAGCTACAATGATATTATTAAGACACGTCACATGATTTTCATCCTAAGGAGGTTCAGTTGTAGTTTGTTGAATCCTTTGGGGAGCATCCAATTCATATCGTTGATTAGAGGACAATGTTTCTCAGAGGTCGATCAGTTCCTCTAGTACATGTTCTACTGAGGCATGTCCATTTATTGGATAAGACTTGGGAGAGGGAGGCTGACATACATGCTCAGTGGTCATATATGTTCTTATATGGATCTTGACCAACCTTTATAGAGAAATTAGTAGATGAATTACAGGGGGGAGATTGTAATAACCTGAGTTTTCTTACAAGGTAAAAATCCCTTATTTTTTGATTTTAATGCTTAAATATGGACTTATGTGAGTACCCAAATTGATCAAAGGTGTTTTTGAAGAGACAAGGGCTTGTTTAGAGCCCAAAACCAGGTATTTGGCTGAAAATGGCATGGATCATGATTAGAACAAACCGTGCGGTGTAGGCTGCATGGTTTGACTAAATAATGCGAAGCTGAATAGAAGGGGAATGAAATAGACACAATTTGAGGAAACCATGTGGAAAGAGGTGCACACCCATGTGATAAGGTATTCATTTTTTTTCAGAACATGATAGAGGCTTTTCTCATTGTTTATGAAAGACTTCTAAACCATGCGGGTAAACAATGTGGGTCCTCATTGGTGTACAAGAAATCATGGATGGCTTCTACAAGGTTTAAAAAACTATGTGGGTAAACCATGAAACCCATGTAATTTTGATTGTTTAATAATTTTATGTTAAAATTAAATCTTTTATAAAACCTAAATTAGGTTTTCACTTCTACGCACAACAGAGGGTTTGAGAAGCTCTCAAAAGATCCAAATATAGGATTTGAGCTAAACTCTCCATGTGATAGCCAATTTGACCACAATTTATATCATTAGATCTGCATCGTTATGATATACATTCCTTTTAATCCTTTGTTGATTCTTCTATCTATCGATTGTGCGATTTTATTTTAGGCTCATAAGCCCTAATTTCCCATTCTTCATCCTTTATTTAGATTTATCCTGATCTGGGACAAATCCAGGCTTGATGCTATACGAGCACTCCAATACCGATATTAGGTAGGTGGTATATACGTTTTTTAGGATTTGGGTGATTTTTTAGAGATATAAGTTATTTACACTTCATTACATAATTTTCAGCATGGCCCAAATTCTAAATAGGTTACTTGTGATAGATGTAATCAGACTTATTAGGGATTCCCATAGGACCCATTATGATGGGTTGGTACCCATTTCTTAAACCATGGTCTCCCATGGGGTGCACCATATGATAATTCCTTTTTTATGCCATGTTAGACAACCCAATGGGTCTATTTTTGGTTCTCCTAGTTTAAGGACTCTCAATTATAATTAAATGGGATTGAATTACATGTTTAAGAGATGTTATTACTCATTATATTATGTTATCATAATATTCCATTCTTAACTTGATTAGATGTCTTGAATGGAATGAGTTATACAAGGGGGTATATTTATTTTCTTATTTAAATTTCTTAATTGGATTATTATAAATTGTGTCAAATGGGTTGGTATACACTTATGGCTTGTGTAATAGCGATTTGTGATAAATGGGTGGGTATACCCATATGATATGTTTAACCAAAATGGATGATAAATGGGTTGTTATACGCATGTTACATGATTAAATGGAAATGGAATACATGATTGGGTATACTCATGTGAAGTTTTGGAATGAAATTTATTAAAAGAATGGGTATACACATTATATAGAATTGCATGAATGTGATTATATGAGTGGGTATACTCATATGATATTAAATTGTTACATGATGTGAAATGGATGAATGTTTGTATAGATTCCATAGATGGATCTACATGGATCTAGAATGTGGTAGTGGATGCCTTGGATAGAGTATGCTCATAGGGTCTTGATTCAGTGGGGTTCCTCGGTCTTTGATACCACTTGGATCAGACTTATTTGGACTAGCATAGAAAATGTTGGAACACATGATCATATGACTCCAACCAGTGCCTATATCGAGTTTCCATTGAGATTCTCCTGCGAATCGATGATGACTCCTTGGTCTTTGACACATTAGATCTGGACCTTCGTGGTCTGCACTTCATTATACGGAATGTTCATGGTTTATATGACATGTTTGGTTAGGCGACAAGGCCATGGGATTTTGATATGTTTTCATTATATGGTAATGCCCTGTGGAATGGATAAGGATGGATGTACGGTCAGTCCATGGTACTTATTTGTTTTGTTTATAGCTGCCTTGTTAGGAGTTGAAACTTGTTGCAGGGGGGCTTGAGAGGCTATTTGGTATTACTTGTTGTAGTAGACATACGCCTTGGGAATTCAAACATACCTTATTGATTGCTTATTCTTGTTTATCATTTTGTATTGTTATCTTAGAACTGAATAGACTTTTGGGTGATTACCTAATGAGAATTTTATCTCATCCCCTATTTGGGCCTCCTTGAGGACCCAAAATGATTATATGACTACAAATATTAACAAGGTAAATAACCCTAGTACATGTTGTTGATCGTTATTTTAGAGTATTGAAGAATGGGACCAAGCTGATGGTTGCGATGCTACGTTCAATTTTTAGATTTTTTAAATTTTGGATAAAAGCATTGTTTTGTAGTGCCATGTATTTTTTGGATATTTTTGAGATACATATATCATCTATATCATTTCTTGTGAGACACTTATAGCTTGTTAGATACTCTTGTCTTACTTGTCTCTTTTATCAACCTTATGATTATTGTATTAGCTTCTGTTACTGAATGTGATTGACTTCTACTATGATATACTTTGGTAATGAGGGCATATTTTCCCTAATGAATCACCTAGTCCCTCACTTCTAGTTAGAAGACTCTAGCGTTTGGGAAGATGTGCTTGATGACATGTAACCAATCGGGATTGGGGAACTGTTGAGTGGCATCTGGGTCCAGGACATTATAATTGTAGTTTTCTAATTTACCTTTATGAAATTACATTCAATTATTTGTGACATTTTAAATTTTTATAGGAATCAGTTTTTATGTGTTTCTATCTTGTCTATCATATTCTCAAATATTAGAGGGGAATATACCCCATTTCTATGTATGATATTCTCTTTGTTCTGGTTACCATCCCATGGTCTCTTGGAAGTGATCTTCAGGAATCATTTTCTCCCTTATCTGATTTTTGACCCATGGAGGGAACCATTAGGGGGAGGGGGTCAAGAAAAATCATCTTAATATTATAACTTTTAAAATTTTTATAACCATTTTTTTATTTTTCCATTGCTTTCATATGCATTTTATAAGAAAATTAAATATAATGATGATTAATACAGAATGAATTAAATTATTTTTAATAAAATTGATCTTATATTAATTTTAAACTAAATAAAAATTATATTGAAACTTATAATTTTTTTTATTCAATGAAAAGAAATGGTAGTTTTTTAAAAATCAACATTTTTCAATTAAATAAAAATTAAATCGTTTCATATAATTCCAATGAATTATTCAAAACACTATTATGAAATTATTATTTCAAATAATTTTTTTTAAATATTTAATTTATAAAAGTGGACGACATTAATTATAATATCCATGCACAAGAGGAAATAAAACCATTTTTGAAGAAATTTTTTTTAAAGAATAAAATGAAATTATTATCATTCATTTCATTATAAAAGTAATTAAATTAATATTAATTAATTAAATTTATCATTTAATATACTTATTTCATTGTATTTTTTTTAAATATTGATTACATTAGTATATTGAGATAAAAATACATTGCACACATAGAAAAAATTTTATAAAAAATATATCGTTTTCCTTTAAAAGATTTTATCTTAATTTACAACCAATTGATAATAAATTTATGATTTTTTATTACTTATTGTAATGAAAAACTTTATATATTTAATTCATAAAAATTTATTCCTATTCATACCCTCCAACTGATGGCTAGGTCATAATAGTCATATTTAAATTATAATACATCGAGGTTATTTTAAGCTCGATGTTTCATATAATACATGATATAAAATATGTTATTTAATGAAAATAAATTATAAAATCTTTGTGTATTATAGAATCAACATAATTATCCTAGAGTGAAAATTCATGCAATCAAATGTTTGATTTATATAGAAATTAACTATACTTGAATAAATCAATGTGACATTAAAACATAAATTGTATCCCTTATATTCTCCTCTTTGACTCTATCATTAATGATTGCTTCATGTTAAATTATTATTTCATCATTTCGTTCCATGATTCATCATTTAACACATGAAATTACATAATAAATTTGAAACACCATTCAAAAATTATTAAAATATGATTCGTCATCATTAGATCTAATTTTCCATGTTAATATACTCATATGGGATATCAACTAATAAATGAAGCACACAATAAATGTAAAATCACATGACTAAACACCAGTGGAAGAACTAGGTGACCTAACTTACACTAAATGATAAATATACCTGAGGAGTGAATCCTTAACTTCTTTTATAATAGAAAATAAATATTCAAACTTATGAACTAGATACAAAGATAGAAAATTATATGACAACAACTACATCTCATCACCTTTTTCACAAAAAAGATTGGGTTTTTGAAGTCCTAATGAGATGAATCTAAAAAACATTATAGAGAATAATTTTGACCTAAAATAAATGGGATATCACTACTTAATGTTCATAGAATAAGTAGAGAGTTTAGTGTGAGGTGAGTTCATCGGAAATGACCCCTAGAATGAGGAAACTCGAATTAAGGACTGGGATTAAACAAAGAAAAAAATTCCCCTATTTAAAAATAAGTTCTAAAAAAACTTCAAGGTTGTCAATCCATGGCCAATGATTACTTTATGTACCTCTCTGGAAACCCCTTGATAGCCTCTTCCACAGAGTACCTGGTACCCCACACCAGGTACATGATAAAACCATTTGGTTTAATTCCTGCATATTCCACACCTTCAACCATACCATATTCTCATTATTTCACACTAGACCCCCAAAATAATTTCAAAATAAACCCAAATAGAATTAAAAATATAAAAATAAATTTAATTACATATATAAAAACTGGGTTCAGCACAAAATCCACACCATATAAATTTTCATCCCCAAGAATAATCATCACGCCTTACCAATAAAAAAATAGCTATTAGAACATCATTTTATCTTCGTATTCCTAGTATTACTATTTTATAATTCATATTCACCCATAATACATGTAAAAGTGGAATGAACTTTCCCCAAAATCATTACTCACCATGAACAACTATACACACATTTCTAAGAATGAAAGGTGCATCTGACTCTAATACCACATCATTACACTAAATATTATGAGATGAATCTGTTTCATATTTCTCTAATTGAGACAATTAAAATACATTATTTAGTGTTATAATTCATTTTTAATTACAAGAGATAAGAAACTTTTTCTACCATTTTCATTATGTCAAATGACACAATAAACCATGGACCCAACTTTCCTTGCTTCCCAATTCATTGATTTCCCAAATAGGTTGAGACAAGATAAAATAAATGGTCCCTAATATAAAAATAAATGGGATGATTCATAGGTTCAACATATGGCCTATTCCTTTTCTGATCCATAACTAACATCTTCATTATTATCCACTAATATATTTTTTATTTAGTGATGGAGCTGTTGTCATTATTTTAAAAACCATGATAATAGGACTCTATTATTATGGTTATAATAAACTATAATTATGGATTCTATGTGATGATATATTATTATATTTTCTATAAAATTTTATAGTATATCAAATTTTAGCATGGGTTTTAAAAACGATAACAACTTAATTATAAAATATACATAGCATAGAAAGATATTGGTTGAAATACTCATGGAAGATTAGAGGGAGTATTTTCCACCCAAATAGTATTGCTAGATAATCTGTGATGCTATATGATGTCCCATGAATAGACGAAAACTTTGATGCACAAAATTATTGGTTCAAGAGCATTAAAGTGTACATATAGAAGGATATATTAATCCTGGATCATGTATCTAGACCCCATAATTCAATGCTAGTATATACAAAGTGAACCCCCACATAGATATTGAATCATAAAGCTCCACCTATAAACACCTCTACTCCATAGTACATGAAAATATCCCAATAAAATATCTTAGATAAATTGTAAGGATAGATGAAGAAGTGATATTTTATCCTATATGTAAACTTAATATATGAGTGGGTGTGGTCTAATGGTTGTGATCATCCTTTGAGAAAATTAGATATCTCTTATGTGTGATTGAACTTTATGAGCTTGTTTGGGCAATAAAGTTCTATTCCTACCACCTCCTAGATATCATCCTTGAGTTACAAAAAATATGTTCACTAGACACATATACTTTCCACCTTCACCATGGAGAGGTTGGGATCAGACCGTGGGATATCAGAAAGATCAAATGGATATGAGTCCTCAGAGGAATGTAAGATTATTTTTACCAAAAACCAACTCTTAGGTGGGATTTAGAATAAACCATTGAACTAAAAAATGTTTCAAAACTGTGGATAAGGGAAGAGGAATTGTGGGAAACACTCTTACAAACATCCATGTTATGCAAGACATGGTTCATGATTTTCCTCCACATTATTGAGGGTATAATAATCGAGTGGCTAACATAGTCCCCAAGACTCCATTTATAAGGGGAAACAAATGTTTTATTGGTTCATAATAGATAAAGTCTAATAAAATATATATAATAATTACATGTGTGTGAATTGATGGCCCTAAATATATATTTGACTAATGCCTAGGCAGTCATCCTTAGTGGGTGGCTGCTTCTTGTTAAGGGCCACCATATAGGTGAGAGACTAAGAATATTTGTGGAAGAGATGTAGTTGGAATGTATATATTAAATTAACCTCACTGTCCTAGTAGTGGAATAGTTAAATGATTTATTGTTGAACACGAGATAAAGGTACATGAAACTATATTTCAATGGACACTTACAAATCCTATACAGATGGGTCACACTAAATTTTTAGGTGTATAAATTGTCAAACCCCACTACCCCTCTACATATAGATTTTTTTTGTCATCACTACTGAATAAAATTAGAGTGTGGATACATGGGACTGATAAGTCTATACTAACTACAATGATGGGATCCTATGAGTGGTTTAACTTAATCACCTTCTATACTCTCACCATCATAATCTTGGATGATGACAATGAGAGTATGGATGAGAGGTCATATATAATGGACCTCAAAGATGGGGTCTTTGTTATGAGAATTTAAAACATCATCATTCATAATCTATACACCACATGATGGTCCATGAATTAGTTATACTTCCTCCAGTAGATTATTTTATAGGTTTAAAAAAATCACTATTAGTTCCACCAGATGATCACCCACATTATCTAGTGTATACTATCCCTACATGTCCCAAATGATAATATTTTGTTTTAAATGGTTGATACATTAGTTGTACTACTATAAGAATATTTCCATAGTTGGATAATGGAATATCCAAGTGTTCTTTTGAGGTATATAGTTTCCTAAATGGATAAACTAGAACCAGGCAATGGAAAATAATTCAAAAGACATGATACCAACAAGGGAACCCAATAATAAAAGCAGTGGTATTTTGTTGAGACAGTGGAAACTGGGAACCATCCAAGACCTCCTGCACATCATCAAGGTGTGGCATCAAGGGTGGGGCCAATTTTTGATGAAGGGTTCCCCTTGAAGAAATTCTTATTATTGAGAAAATCATCCATTAACATTATGGATTCTTAAAAAGTGTATATAGAGAAGCACATATGATCAATCCATGAGACCATGGAAAATATAGTGTTTTCTGAAAACTGGGATGAGCTATGGATTTTCTTCAGAAAGAGACGGTTTTGCGGGGAAATTAAGTGGATAAATATATTCACAGATTATATTATATTTTTAATGGAATATTCATCATCCACCATATAGAAATCTTGGAATATATAGATGAGATAGAGGTTCTATTTTACTCCCACATCAAAGGGAATTTCCTTATAAATTAGAGGATGATAATGATTTTTGTAGAGACTGATGAATTATTAGAGGATTTTCAGCTACCTGGATACATGTAGTAAATGTATTATAATGATTATGAAACTCTAAATGTGACATGTGGTGGGAATAATATCCTATAGAGGGAGAGGAGGTTACATATACCAAGGTGTTGAGATATATCTCACAAGACTATTTATCTAATACATCCTAAAAATACCATAGTTTCATTCTTGAACTCTGAGTGTAACTATAACTTAATATCCCATTTATTCCAGAGTCACTAAATGAGAAAAATCAGGATATTCCCCTTCATCATTCTTAGAGGAATGGTGGCATGCTGATCCAAATATACTATAAATAATCAGTATCCCCCACACCATGGAATTATAATTGGTTAAGGGGGTTCTTCTTCCCAACAACAAGAATATTTCACTATCCATTTATGATTGTAAATAATGACATCATGTTGTTTACTAAAATCTTCGCATCTCTAGGAATTTAATTTTTTCCTTAAACCACTTTATCTTTTGAATATTCTTTGGGAACATTGTATTGAATTTACTATATTTTTTTATCACTGAGTGAACATTCTTAGAAGAGTATTTTCCAACAGTGGTCTTGATATTACCAAATGATAGTAAGTGGTTCCTAGTTTTGTAGTATTCCTATTGTTTTTAGGATGAAATCTACTAAAATGTGAGGTAATTGAGTTATTATAGGTATCTATAGCCTATGGAATTTTAGTGAAGGAGGAAGTTGTACAAACTACTTGTTAGGATGGTATGAATCTGAGTATGATATAATCTGTAATACCAAACATAGGATCGAATAGGTATAATGAGATACAAATACAAGAGGGGGGGGGGTGAATTGATTACTTTAAAAAATTCCCTAGGGAAATTTTGGATTACCAAAATTCACAACACCTCTATGATCTAAAGACCTGCTTGATTCCGAAAAAGTGATTATGGAAATGAAACTTAACAAAAGTTTACACCAACTAAGATTATACATTAGAGCATATAGAATCTAACTAAATCAGAGTACAAGTAAGGAATTATAAGAAAGTTATACTTTCCTTAACAATACAAAATGCAGCGGAAAAAAATTTAGTAAAAACTAAAAGTAACACAAAATAACTCTATTAACCCAAAGAGAAGGGTATCCAACAACCCTGGAAAAGAGGTCCATTGATTTATACTTTCAAGAAAGTCTGTCTTACCCACACCAGGGTAAGCCCTCGATACAAATATTGGAGTCTGTCTTGCTATCCCCGTAAGCCCTCAACTACCAGGTAGTCGACACCTCTGTCTTCCTCAGCAAGGAAGCCCTCAACTTCAAGGTGTTGGAAACCTATGTATTCCTATCCCCAGAAGTCCTCGATTGTAATCAGAAAAAATTGGAGTCGCACGAAGCAAGTTTTCAAAAGGAAAAGATTGAACCAGCTGCTCAAACTTTCTGCACGAAGATTTAAGAGTTGATAAGAGCCTCTCTCTCTAGAAATCACTTTAGGAAGTTTTGATCACCAAAATTCCAAAAGTTCCAAAAGTTGTGAACACTTTAAAATGAGATCCTATTTATAGGAAAAGCACCAACGGTCGGCTCCCGCCTCCAATGGTAATATTTCTCCTTGAATTTATGAGGGACCTGTACACGTGTCACTCAACCAATGGTTAGTCAATAACTAAAAGTACGACTATGTTTTGTAATGAAGCAAGTGTAAGCATAAGTAAAACTGATTTTCGGAATGTAAGAAAATAAAATTTTGGAGTCTAACCAAAATGGAATTTGGAGTCTATAATAAAGAGATATTCAGATTCTGTTTTGTAGGAATTAGGAACCTGAATTCTGTAGAAATATGGAGTTTGAATTTCATGGAAACTAAGAGTTTGGTTTCCTCAGAATTTGGAACCAGAACTAACAAAGATCAGAGTCATAGTTCAAGGGAATTCAGAGTTAGAACTCATAAGAGTTTGAAGTTTGAATTTAGATAACTCAGAGTCATAACATAGATATGTTCATAATCAGAGTTTGGAGTCGAACTATATGAGAGTTCATATCCAAAATTCGGAGTGGAAATTCATGAGAGCTCATATCCAGAATTAGGAGTGGAACTTCCTGAGAGATCGTATCCAGAATTTGGAGTGGAACCTCAAGAGAGTTCGTATACATAATTCGGAGTAGAACATTATTAGAGTTTGTATTCAGAATTCAGAGTAGAACTTCATTAGAGTTCGTATCCTGAATTTAAAGTGGAACTTCATTAGAGTTCGTATCCAGAATTCAGAGTGGAACATTATTAGAGTTCGTATCCTGAATTCAGAGTGGAACTTCATTAGAGTTCATATCCAGAATTCAGAGTGGAACTTCATGGGAGTTTGTATCCGGAATTCAGATCCTAAAACAGAATGCTTCATATCTAAGTATTATATGATTCCGAGGTTTTGATATGAATTCGATTTTTATACTTAAGAAAAAATATTGATATAATCAATGAAAACATGGTAGGGGTAAATTCCTCTGAGAAGTAAATTTTCCTTATATAAGTAAAATATATATTTTCTTAAGTATAGGGTGTTTATGATTTTCAAAATATGAAGGAATGGAAAAATTCACAAGGAAAACCTTATTGACTTAACAATATCTCCCTTTTTGGAAAGCAAAAACAACCTTTCAAAAAAGAATATAAGGATTTGGAAAAACTTCATTAGACTTTGAAATTAAAACTTATCTCCCTTTGTTCATGGAAGATGGTGAATACAACTAACACTCCCTTAGGCTTTGGAACACTATGAATTGTATTATGGTTTTCAAGAATGGAATTTTCATTATCATGGGAATGAAAAATTTCGTAATGAGAAACTCCCCCTTAGATAAGGATAGTTCTTCTTTAGATAGAAAATTTTCTTCTCCCTTTTATATTTTTCCTTGTCCTCCTTTGAGTAAATATTTTTCCTTCTCCCCATTTGTGATTTTAAAAAATAATTGAGGGAATGGAAAAAAGAAATAAAGTACCTGAACCATTAGTAAAGGCCTAAAAACGACACATGCAACCAAACAATTCATTACAATTGTAAAAATTTTACAAGAAAAGTCATTAAAAAATCAGATTAGTCTATTTGTCTTCCTTTTCCTTGGGGATTAACTTCTTCAACAGAGTTTTCAGCTTCTTCAAGTCTTTCTGGTCCTCCTTATCTTGTTTCTGTAAGGATTTAATCCTTTCATCTTGAGCCTTCAGAGCCTCAGTCTGAGCCTTAATAATTTCATCCTGCTTCACAAGCTTCTGTTTGATCTCAATCTGGAGATCTCATTCCCATTTTCAGTTTTGAGAAACTGAGTTAAGCTTCCAATTGAGATACCTCACCTGTTGATTCTGATAATTTTTCTCTAGGGTCAGCTTTTCCGGAAGATTATTGATTTTTACATCCTCGGTATCAGAAGCATTTTGTAAATCATTCTGAAAACGATCAAACTAATCCAAGTCATCATCGACTTTCTTTGACCACAGAGTAACTTTTCTGCATGATTTCCTGTGCACATCATAATTGATATGAGAATTTCTATGCTTAGCCTCAATCATGACACACTTATCCATGACGATGGATACAGATTATGATTTCTGATTTAGGCTGTCTTGAAGCATCTGGCACCTGGAGTCTATGGTGGGAATGATCGGAATGGTTTCCACCAATTTCTTCAAAGACTCAACAACAAAGTCTTGTCCTAGTGCTAATGACTCTGAATCCGATATCTTTCTAGGTGAATGCTCTTATTCAATATCCATTATCTTTCTTTTAGAAGAACCACCAACATATTTCTTCCTAATGATATCATTTGCTGGGGTGTCCATAAGAGATGGCTTCATTTTATCAACTTTTGGAACTGCCTCATCAAGTGATTCTTCCTCGCTTTCAGATACTTGAACAATATTATCTTTATCTGGTTTCTCCCTCTCAGATCCTTCTTCAAGAAATTTCTTCTCATAGATTTCTTCCTCAGATAATTTTTTTTCTTTTTCTTTTTACTTGTCATCATCTTTCTTACCATCCTCCTTATCTCCATATCCCGGAGTAACAAGCTTTGAGGATTCGTCCTTTTCTTGATAATCCTCAATTTGTTTAATTAAGTCATCTAGATCACTAATTCCTTATTCTACTTCTTCTTCTTCCTTTACTTCCTCTTCTTCTTCTATTTCTTCAACAACTTTTTACTCTACTTCTTCACCAGATTCTTTGTCAACTTCTTCAACAACTTTTTTTCATGTAGACTTTTTCGAAGTGAAGTAGCTCTTTACAGGGGTCTCCGGTAATGGTTGGACAGAAAAATTTTCCATAACCAGAATCTGCTCAGAAGATATTTCTATGTCTCTCAAAAGAGATTGTACAACCTCAGCTTCAAACATCTTCTTTGTCATCTTCTTATCTTTTTCTACCTTCTCAAGGTATTCAGTCGTCTTCTCCCTTAAGGATTTAGCTTCAGCAGTTTCCAGTCCGAACTGAGGTTCCCCTTCCTTCCTCTACTCTTTATCTTCTCTCCATTTGGAAACCACTTTATCTGGATATGCTTTCTGTTTCTTCAGCTTGGGAGGTGAGGATTGGGTTTCCTTAGATTTGGGGGTCTTGTCTTCATCCACCACTTCTTTCAATTTTCTCTTCTTACCAACCTTATTTACTGGCTCATCCTTCTCCACATTTACTGGATTGGCTTCATCCTCTTCCACTAGAAAATTACAAAACTCTCCTGTTTCCTTAGAATAGGCCATATTCATCCTTTTCAGTGTATCATCACTAACAAGCATATCCTTTCAATATCGAGCCTTAGACTTACATTAAATCTTGAAAGAATCTAGACACCGAACTGTCATCTTTGATAGTAAGGCATGGTACATGATAATTTGAGCTCTCAAATTTCCCTCCTTGATGTTCTTGATTTTCACAAGAACATTCCTCATCAGATTGATTTTTCTTAGATTCACCAAGTAGTCTAAGATATATATTTCACTTCTCTTCAGGGTATCTTTGTCACCCTTTCTCGAAACCAAGAAACCTTGTACCCATAGCTGAAGGATCGTATTACTAGAAGATAGGTGAGCAATCTTGGCTGTCTTTACATCATTAAGACGAAGACACTCCAAGGCCTTCACCTTAACAAAACTTCCTTGAACATCTGAAAGTTTGTGTGTGAAAAATTCATCTTCTCCATCATATGCCATCCCCACCAAGCTTGCTGCCTTGGTGTAAGTATGTTTGTAAGTATTCCCATAAGACTTGAAAAAAAAATTATCTTCCCTTTTCCTCATAAAAGTTTGCTGATTCATAGAACTCTACAAGTAACTCCGAATAGACCACATCTTGAACACCTGGCTTAGATATACATACATCTTCCAAACCATTCTACTTTATGTTCTTAGAGATGATAAAATCATACTTGTAAAAGATTGGATGGACCAACCTTTATCTGTACACTTTCTATTTTGAAATTGGCTTTGTGGTAGACATTTCTTGAGAAGTAGCTTCTACAGACATTCAGAATGGACGAGCTCTGAGAGATTCAGAACAGCCTTTAAGAGTTGAGGCAGAGCTTCAAGACGCGATACCTTGGAGATCAATTTGGGCAAAAATTAGGGTTCCCTTTATATAGGATATGGAGAGAACCTTTGAACTTCCAAAACCAACCTAACAATTGAAAATTTCTCTGGTCTTATCTGACGGTTGAAATCATTCCCGCAGGGAAATATTGAATCCGATATTTTGTGGTTTTAATAAAATCATTCGTCTTTAAGAAGAAACAAATATGAGAAATTTTATAAGAAAAAGAAACTATCCGCAATTAAAAACGATTATGAAAAGTTAAGTAAGGAATTCATACCTTTCATATTGTCTAGGAAGTTTTATTCGTAATAGGTGATATTCTTCTTGAAGAAAATTTAACGACGAAAAAAACTCACAAAGAAAAACCTAAATTTGAAAAGTTTATTGCAAAAACTTTGAGTACCAAAACTCTAGTACAAAATGTATGAGTACGAAAATTTCTATTTCGAAAATTTTCATTATGAAAATTTTCATTATGAAAAATTCTAGTACAAAAACTTCATTAAGAAAATTTCCAGTACGAAAACTTCTTTACGAAAATTTCTAGTACGAAAACTTTATTAAGAAAATTTCCAGTATGAAAACTTCCTTACGAAAACTTCCAGTACGAAAACTTCATTAAAAAAATTTCTAGTACGAAATCTTCATTACGAAAATTTCTAGTACGAAAATTTTTCTTACGAAAATTCTCATTACGAAAATTTTGAAAGACTCATTATGAAAAGTTTTGAAAGGCTGACAACGAAATATACCCCCCTATGAAAAGAAGTTTATTAATGTAAGGAGAATGGTTTAACAAGAAGTTAATAAATTAATATTACCTCATGGTTATCATTACTGACTTCTGTTTAATGCATTAAAATCTATCTAAAGGTAAAGATTTTGTGAAAATGTCATCAAGTTGATCTTGTGTTATGATAAATTGATGATTTATTTCTCCTTTTTGTGTGTGATCCCTATGAAAGTGATTCCTAATATCTATGTTATTTTCACGAGAGTGATGTGTAGGGTTTTTACTAAGGGAAATGGAACTTGTGTTGTCACACAAAATTTGAGTCTTAGTAAAACTCAAGCCATAGTATGTGAGTGTGTGTTGCATCGACAACACTTGAGCACAACAACTCCCAGATGTTACATATTCAGCTTCAGTAATAGAGAGTTCTACTAATTGTTGCTTCTTGTAAGACCAAGAATCTAATGGATCTCCTAATAAATGGCATGTTTCAGATGTACTCTTTCTATCCATTCTACATCTGCCAAATTCAGCATCTGAAAAACTTTTTAGAACAAAATCATTTCCAGAAGTGTAAGAGTCCTAAGTCCATGGTTCCCTTTAAGCAGTGAAAAATTATTTTCACTACCTTTAAATGAGATTCCTTTGGATTGGATTGATATATTTCACATAAGCATTCTGAAAACATCATGTATGGATGACTAGGTGTCAAGTAAAGTAGACTTCCTATCATACCTCTAAAAGATGTTTGATCTATTGGTTTCCCAACTTCATCAAGATCAAGTGTGTTTCAGGTAATAATGGGAGTACTAATACTTTAAGTTTCATCATATCCATACTTTTTAAGATGATATTTAATATACTTATGTTGGGATATATAGATTCCTTCTGGTTTTTGAGAAATTTGAAAACCAAGGAAAAATGTTCACTCACCCATCATACTCATTTCAAACTCAGATTTAATTAGATCCACAAAGTAATAAGTTAATGATTGGTGAGTTGAACCAAATATAATTTCATCAACATATATTTGAACAATGAAAACATTTTTATTATCTTTATTTATAAAAAGGGTTGGATCTCCATTTCCCTTAACATAGTTATTTTGAAGTAAAAATCCTATATGTTTATCATACCAAGATCGTGGGGCTTGTTTAAGGCCATACAAAGTGTTGGTAAGTCTAAAAACATGATCAGGATATTTTGTGTCTTCAAGACGGGGAGGTTGTTCAACAAAAACATCCTATTGAACATAACCATTAAGGAAAGCACATTTCACATCCATTTTAAAAAGTTTGAAATTGACGAATGCTGCAAAGGTAAGTAAAATACGAATAGATTCAATCCTACATACTGGAGCATAGGTTTCTTCATAGTCTATTGACACTTGTTGATTATAGCCTTTAGCGACTAATCTATCTGTATTTCTAACGATAGATCCATTTTCATCACACTTATTTCTAAAGACCCATTTTACTCCAATGACAGAAGTTTCCTTAGGTCTTTCAACAAAGGTCCAGATTTTATTCCTTTTCAATTCATTTAGTTCATATTGTATGGATTTTATCCAATCATCATCACCTATAGTTTCTTCAGTGATTTGTGGTTCTAATTGGGAAAGGAATGCTAGACGCGTTATTTAATTTCTTAAAGAACTTCTAATCCTTATAAGTTTATTCACATCACCAATGATACTATCACTAGGATGATTCTTAAGAAATGACTGATTTGGGTTTTGAAGAACCTGTTCATCAACATAGGGTAGGAAATCTTCTGGGGTAAATGATTCAGAAGTATCTTCTTGAACATTTTCCTTATTAGAAGGATTTTCTATCAAAGGTTGATAATCTATTTTTGAAAAGACATCTGAATATGTAAGATGAGGTTGTTTTAAAACAAAGGGATCAGTTTCATCAAATTTGACATGTACTGTCTCTTCAACAGTACATGTGTTTTTGTTGAAAACTCTATTATCCTTAGAAGTTGTGGAGTAGCCAAAGAAAATTCCTTCATCAGATTTTGGTGCGAATTTGTGTAAATTATCTTTAGTATTCAGAATGAATACTTTGCAACAAAAAACATTAATGTAGTAAAGTCTTGGTTTTCTACCATTACATAACTCATAAGGAGTTTTATTAAGAAAAGGTCTAATCAAAAATCGATTTATAATATAACAAGAAGTACTTATAGCTTCATCCCAAAAATGTTTGGCTATAGAATACTCACTAAACATAGTTCTAGTTATCTATTTATGAATTCTATTTCTTCTTTCAGGAACACCATTTTTTTGAGGTGTTCTGGGTGCTCAGAATTTGTGAGTAATACCTTTTCTACTATAAAAAGTTTCAAAATCAGAATTATAAAATTCTCCACCACGATCACTATGAATAGTTTTAAATGAAAGGTTTTTCTCATTTTTTAAATGGGCTATAAAACTTTTGAATTAAGAAAAAGTTTCAGACTTCTTTGCTAAAAAATAGACCCATGTAAATCTAGTGTAATCATCAACCAAAACAAATACATAATATTTTACCCCATTGCTTCAAGTTTGTGTTGGACCAAAAAGATCCATGTGCACTATCTATAATGCATCAGTTGTTGGGACTTCATAGATTGATTTAAAACTTGATTTATGTTGCTTTCCATATTGATAAGGATTAAAAACTTTTCAATAATCAAATCTAAGCTCTGATAGATCCTTAACTAATCCTTTCTTAGAAAGCTTACATAAGTTCATAAGGTTACAGTGTCATAAACTTCTATGTCACAACCAAGAATTATCTTCTATTGAAATAAGGCAAGGTAAGTCATTGCTCCTAAGGTCTTCTATGTTTAGTGTGCAAAAATTCTCTTTCCTATTGGAAGAAAGAATAAATTCTTCCTTGGAATTGGGTACTAAGCACTTATCATTCCTAAAATTAACATGGTAGCCATCATCACATAATATAGTTATGCTGATGAGGTTGTGCTTATGACCTTTAACAAAAAAAATAGTTTAAATCAATGTTTTTCCAAGAAGAACAATGTTACCTATACTAATAATTTCTCCCTCAGCATTATCTTCGAAAGTTACTTTTCCTCCTTTCATCTTGATAATATTTTCAAAATAGTTTTTTTACCAGTCATATTCCGGGAACATCCACTATCCATGTACTGCGTATTGTTGTTGGTACATTCCCTATATTCCTGAAAATTAGAAAAAGTTAGTTTTTCGGAATACAGACTTGCTTGGATTCGGAAATTTCAGAAAGTAAAATTTTGAGTACCCACATCTTCATAGAAAAATAATCCTTATGAAATCCTAAAGATTGAGTTTTGTTTAAAGAAAAATTCTATTCCTAGTGAACACCACATTGAAACTTTGTGCAAAATGGGGCACTTTGAGGAAAAAAGTATTTGTTACTAAAAATGGGTTAAGAACTAGTGTAACCAAAAATAGAAGTATTCCTTCGAGGTCGGATTTGTGAAAACATTTTATCAAAATTTTCCTTACCATGGGTAAAGGTAGAAAAACACTTCCTCAAGGAAAATATTTCAGATTTGAGTTTGATAACTAATTTATTATCTTCAAAAACATTTGAACTAGATCTAGGCTCGAAAACATTTTTCTTAGAAATTACATTTTCAAGTTCCTTTGAATGTTTGTTCTTCTCAGAACTTACTTCCTCATGAATTTTTGAAATATTTTCAAAATCAGAATTTTTCCTATCAAGATCTTTAGAAATATCTGATATTTCTTTAGAAATAATAATATTCCTAGATTTTTTCTTATCAAAATTTTTCATGAGTTTTTAGTGCTCAATCTCAAGAAGTTCAGAAAACCTAGAAACTTATTCATAGGTAGGTAAAGTATTTTCTTCATCAGAAAAAGATTCTTCATCAGAAGAGTTATAATATTTAATATCATTAGCATTTAAATAAACAATGGTCAAGGATTCATCATTGTGTACCTTATCCATAAAGAAATGATTATCAATAGGTATCCTGGCTATAAGACCAAGATTCTTCTGTCCAGAAGATTCATAATCAGAAGATTCATCTGAAGAGTCACCACCAATGGAACTCCAGGTGCCATTAGCTTTCAGAACATTCTTAGCTTTGGACTTGTAATACTTCTTTCTATTCCTTTCGAAATGCCTCTAATTTTATTATTTTATTTTGAGCATAGGGCAATCAGGTCTTATGTGTCCAGATCTCGTGAATTTATAGCATGTAAACTCAGAATCATTCTTATCATTCCTTTCCTTATTTTTATACTTGGATTGGAAATTTCACTGTCCAGCTATCTTATTCATCCTTTGGGAAAGATTAGCTAACTCATTTTTCTGAGACTTCACTCTCACTAGATTTGGATTGAATAATAACCTTCTTAGATTTTGATCTAGTAACTCTCTTTGGAATATTAGATTTCATGTGATTTGAAGTTGTAGTAAAAGCAACACTACCATTCCCATTATTCTTCTTTATGTTGTCAGCATCTCTCTTAATTGCTGTCTCATGTTGAAGAAGAGTTCCAAATTATTCATCAAGAGAGATTTGAGAAACCTTTCTATTCTCATCGATAGAAGTTCTCTTTGATTCCCACTCATTGGGAATAATATCTAGGATCTTATCTACAAGATCATCATCATTTAGACCTTTCCCTCTCATAGATTGTAAGCTAATCATGATAGTCATGAATCTTTTTTGCACCTTAAAAATTGGTTCACCATAAGGAAAATTAAAACCATGATACTCAGCTCTGAGCATGACTCTTCTAGCCTCAATCACTTTAGATATACCAAAATTTGTAACTTCAAGTTTCTTCCATATACAATTAGTTGTTTCACACGAATAAATTTGGTTATATGTGTTCCTAGTCATTGAAAAAAGAAAAGTACTGCGTACCTTATAGTTGAGTTGGTATTTATGCTTTTCTTGATTAGTAAGAGAACTTACTTATTTGTCAGGAATTTTATATCCACCAGTAATCATGAAAAAATTATCTACCTCCATATTGATAATGAAAGTATTAATACGATCTCTCCAATATTCATAATCATTACTTTCAAAAATTGGTGGTCTAGTAGGTTTTAAGTTGTCGATAGAACCAACATTTAAACATGTTATCCTTAAGAAAAACTTTGGTACTCAAACTTTTTAGAAGTATAAGTCTATAAACAAGAGAAAATATTCTAATAAAGAAAAATTGAATCTCTACGCAAAAAGTGAATCCAAACTATGATCCAGAAAAATATGAATCCGAAAATATGAATCCGAAAAAAACTTCTGAATCTAACCGCGAGATTAATTCAGATTAAACCAAATGCTCTAATTCCAATTGTTATGATTGTATGATTCTGAGTATGATATACTCTATAATACCAAATTTTGGATCTAATAAGTACAATGAGATACAAATACAAAAGGGGGGTGAATTGTATACTTTAAAAAACCACCTTGGTAAATTTTGGATAACCAAAATTCACAACACCTCTAAGATCAAAAGACTTTCTTGATTCTAGAAAAGTGATTCCGAAAATGAATCTTAACAAAAGTTTACACCAACTAAGATTCTACCTTAGAGCGTATAGAATCTAACTAAATCAGAGTACAAGTAAGGAAGTATAACAAATTTATACATTCCTTAACAATACAAAATGCAGCAGGAAAAAAAAGTAGTAAAAACTACAAGTAACAAACAATAACTCTTTTAACCCAAAGATAAGGGTATCCAAAAACCCTGGATAAGAGGTCCCTTGATTTATACATTCATGAAAGTCTGTCATACCCCCACTAGTGTAAGACCTTGATACGATGATCAAAGTATGTCTTGATATCCCCGCAAGCCCTCAACTATCAGGTAGTCGGCACCTCTCTCTTCCTCAGCAAGGAACCCCTCAACTTCAAGGTGTTGGAAACCTCTGTCTTCTTATCCTCAGAATCCCTCAATTGTAATCAGCAACAATCAGATTCACACAATGAAAGTATACACAAGGAAAAGTTTGAACAATCTGTCCAAACTTTCTACACAAAGCTTTGAGAGTTGATAAGAGCCTCTCTATCTAGAAATCAGATCAGGAAGTTCTGATCACCAAAATTCCAAAAGTTCCAAAAGTTGTGAACACTTTTAAATGAGCTCCTATTTAAAGGCGATGCTCCAATGGTCCACTCCCTCCTCTAATGGTAATATTTCTCCTTATATTTGGAGGGACATGTACACATGTCACACAACCAATGGTTAGTCAATAATGGAAAGTACGACATCGTTTGGTAATGAAGAAAGTGTAAGCATAAGTAAAACTGATGTTCATAATGTAAGAAAATAAAAGTTTTAAGTCTAACCAAAATGTAATTTGAAGTCTATAATAAAGAGATATTCGGATTATATTTTGTAGGAATTCAAAACCTGAATTTTGTAGAAATCCAGAGTCTGAATTTCAAGGAAATTCAGAGTCTGGTTTCACTAGAATTTGGAACAAAACTTACAACGTTCAGAGTCAGAGATCATGGGAATTTGTAGTCAGAACTCATAAGAGTTCGGAGTTTGAATTTAGAGAACTCGGAGTTAGAACATAGATAAGTTTGTAATCAGAATTCAGAGTCGAACTACATGAGCGTTCGTATCCATAATTCGGAGTAGAACTTCATGAGAGTTCGTATCCAGAATTCGGAGTGGAAATTTAGGAGAGTTCGTATCCATAATTCGGAGTGAAACTTCGTGATATTTTGTATCCATAAATTGGTGTAGAACATCATTAGAGTTTGTATCTTGAATTCGGAGTGGAACTTCATTAGAGTTCGTATCCTGAATTCGGAGTGGAACATCATTAGAGTTCGTATCCAGAATTCAGAGTGGAACTTCATTAGAGTTCGTATCCTGAATTTGGAGTGTATCTTCATTAGAGTTCGTATCCAGAATTTGGAGTGGTACTTAATGAGAGTTTGTATCCTGAATTCAGATCCTAAAACAGAATGCTTCATATCTAAGTATTATATGATTCCGAGGTTTTGATATGAATCTGATTTTTATACTTAAGAAAAAATATTGATATGATCAATAAAAACATGGTAGCTGTAAATTCCTTTGAGAAGGAAATTTTCCTTATATAAGTAAAATATATATTTTTTTAAGTATATGGTTTTTTTGATTTTTGAAACAAGAAGGAATGAAAAAAGTCTTATGGAAAACCTTATTGACTTAACACTAATTATTTGGAATTCGATAAGACATCATACACTAATTTTCACTTATCTTTATTATAATTTCTGTGCTAGATAGATATTTATAATAGTATTTTTCATCCCCATTGAGAATAAAGTGTACATATAACCAACGAACCACGAAGAAACCATCTCCAAATCAATAAGTACAATGATGGAGTAGGGAACTGAAGCTGTCACAATTCATGAAGTGGAACCTTCGAGTACATTATTAGAGAAAAGGGTCACTAAGACATCTATCACCCATGAGGAACGTGTTGTGATTACTTGGATAGAGATTCCATCTTTGATGTCTTCCAAGTCGGTTCTCCCTCTCACTATAGTGTAATTGAGCCATATTAGGACAATATTTGGGTGTTAAACACCACTTCTTGGGTAAATTACCAAGTATGAATCTACCCTAAAATACAAAGATTACTGGAGTTTGGGAATAGACAAGGGGAACTAGATGATTTGAATAAGGGAATAATATAACATTCAAGACCTCATCACATACACTCTTTTAGGTTAGATGGTTGGTGGAATGAGAACTATGTTCTATTGGTGTGTGGTCCTATGGAAAAATTTGGTTCATTAATGTGAATTTAATTATATGACCATGAATTATTTGTCAACAAGGAGTGAATGGAGGCATGGAAACTTGAATTTTTCATGGATGAGGGAAGGGCCTTTGTAGTAGGGTCCTTACAAGAAACTCAATAGTAAACTTCCCAGTAGGTGGAGGTGGAGTGAGAAATACAAGTCCTCCGTCTATTTATGAATGTAGAAGTCACCCAAAAAATGATTTAGCTTCCATCTATAGAAGTTAATATGGACTAAATAGTTCATCATGTGTTGGAGTATAGGGTTTAACAGTATGAGATGAAAGTTCATATAGAGTTGGTGCATCCTCATGTAGAGGATAAGATGGAGGACCTAACAAGGATGTGAATTAATATAAATTCCATCCAATAGAGGCTGATTGATATTGAGATGATTATGGATCAAGAACTACGAAAATCCATATTTTTATTTAAGGAGAGGATATAACCTTTTGATGACCCTCTTTGTGTCCTCAAAGTAATAATGTAATACTTATTTGAACTCCTTTGTAATTTTACAACACCTCAATCATGATAACAAAATAATCACATAAAACCAAAAAGTACATGCGATTAATGGTCAGTGTTTGAAATAAGAGGTAATAAAATATCATTCATATTATAATAGAATTCATATCAGGGGTGTGTGATTTGGTGTTGTAATACTATGATGAAAAATATAAGAGAACCTTTGAAGATATGGAAATGGGTAGTATGAAATTCTGAAATATTTATTTTCTCTACCAATGTTAGAATATGAATAAGGGAGAAACAATAATAATTACAACATTAGTATCCCAGTTCTAATGCTTACATTATTACATTGACTCTAGATACACGTGATTGATACCCTAAGGATAAATTAGTTTTTTAATCTTGAAAAAATAGATACATTATTGAATCTCACTTAACATTTGAAAACATAAAATACAATATAATATTTTCTTTCAGAACATAATTATTCCGTCTAAAATATCCTTATATATAAATCTTAGTACACTTCTTGGCATCATAGGGAAATAGAATAAAATAAAAGGGTGACTTTAGATGCTTAGTAAGCGAATGTGTATAGAATAATATATCACATAATAAATAAGGAATGAATAAATGATCATCAAATAATTCCATATAAATAATCCCATGATATTGAAACTTATCCCACAATAACATAACTATTATGTTTGACCACATGGACAATAATAATTTAGTTTATAATGATGGAATGAAGAATTATAAACATCATATACATACCATTGAGGCAACATGACAAGACACCATACATAAATGGGTATGGAATATGAAAAATTCCCAACCTATTATCTCTCATTTGAACTAATGATGCATTGTGTGGCTATATAATTCTAGGCCACACCCATCACTCAATAATTCTAATGCATCAATCATATGAATAAATGCTAAAACCTAATCAACATGCCTTAATAATTAATAACTATCCATATTATAATAACTATAATACAAAATACAGTACATTCCTAAGTAAAAATTATCATAATCCAACTAGAGAAATACAGAGGATGGTATGTTTAGATTATATCCAAATATATCATAAGATTCATCAGTGGGCATTAACATAGATTGAAATACTTTTATAAGATCATAATAATTGTTCTTGAGTAAAATACCATTTTTCATTTTGAAATAAATTAATTTAAATTTTAAAATTTCAAGAATATTAGGAAAAACATTTAATTGAAAATAACCAATAAATCATGTAAATTAAGATTCAAGTAAAACAATATTCATCATGGTGGGAAAAACAATTCATGTGGTAAGCATGAAAAAAATATCCCATTCACACCTTCAGTAAAAAGTGCCTTATTTATAAAATGAAAATAATATTCTTTTTATCTATTTTTATATAAATTAAAAAATGGGTAAAAAAGGATTTAGTTCATCATTGGAGAATATTAAAAAAATTCTTGAATTTTGTTTATGACAATATATACATGGAAGAAAAAAAATTACTGAATGAATACAAAAACGTAGTATATTTTACATAAAAAAGTTCATTCAGAAATTAGGGTACATATATAGAAGAAATTAAAAGGAAAAAAATAGTATATATAAATAAACAAATTAGAATAAAATTTATGGGTTTAAAGATAAAATATTATATAATTATTCCAACAAAAAATTAAACATAAACAATCCTTAATATGGATGAGATTACGAAATAAACCCTTACCACTATGGTAAATTTTGATTCATAAACCCCTTGAAATAAATAAAATGAAATGAAAACTAAAATAACAATAATATAAATATATTAAATATATAAAATATAAAATGGGTATTATAAATACCACACACAATAAAAAAGAGGTCATTATGGAATGTGAATACTAGAAACAAAAGTGAGACGATAAATCCTTATAAATTACAGGACATTGAAGTGGGAATTAATCAATGAATATATTATGTGAAAAAATTTAAATACATAGAAACCAAGTCAAAATAAAATATAAAATAACATGATGTCATTACACACAAAATCATTTCATAACATAGAAAATGAATAATTAATACAATCTGATGAAAAAATTGAGTTATGAAACCCCTTACCTGAGGCCCAAATTAATTTTTAACAGAATTTAAACTCCTATAAGATAAATTTAATTTTATTATAATTCAATGATAGATCAATATAAATAATTATAATATCATATATTTTAGTGACCCAAGACTTTTATATATTACATTACATTATTTTGAGCATAATTATACATTAGTGTACAAGCCAAGGATCGTTAAGTCTAGTGTCTTGGAAGACTTGGTACGTAAAGCACAAAACATGGGGCTAAAAAAACACTTAATTATTTAATATCCATAAATAGATTCTAACTTCCTTTGAGCCCTTACATCTGTATAGGGTACCCTGGGGAACACATGAACAAAGGGATGAGCTAAAAAGCCCAGTAATGTAATGAAAATGAGGGCACATCTTAAGCACATAAGTTAGGAGGCATGACATTATTATATCCAAAGCATGGAACACATGAAATAATGTCATATAATCATGGTATCTTATAAACATGGTATCATATAAATGTGGTAAAATCATAAAACATGTCTTTTGTATGGGTCAAGGCTAACCTCCAATCATGTTTCCCATTTTAGTATGGGTCAAGGCTAACCTCTAATCCCGTTTCCCATTTGACTATGGGTCAAGGATAACTTCCAATCCTATTTCCCATTTTATTATGGGTTAAGGCTAACCGCTAATCATGTTTCACATTGCATCTCACGAGACTTAACTTTATCCAATGCATTTTAGTGTTATCACGGGGAACCATCAATATGTCTTTATTTTCATGTTTTCCACATAAATTATAATAAAACATTTCATAAATAACCCATAGAGAATAAAAGAAATGGGTTTCATTTTAAAATCATGACGTTTTAAAAGTGGTTATAAACATGATCGTTATGTCATTTATAAACCATGTAAAATGAACAAGGGTTTTTTGTATGTCAAATCCAGAAAACAAATATACCATTTTTCTGTCTTGATGAATACCCCTGGAAATGAAATAGGTTTGGGTATTCACATAAATAAAATAATATAAATTCTTGAGAAAAATATTGAGATTTTGAGATGAAAATTCTATTGCATAACAACTACTTAACATGGTTTTAGAAAAAATTAAAAAGAGAGGGGAAAAGGGTAAAAACCTCATAAATAACTCATAATACAGTATAGGGATATAATAAAATGTAAGTAAGAACATGGTATGGATATTTTAAGGACATACCACTTGAAAAGATACTTGAAGGAAAAGAGAAGATGCAATTTCTTTTACAAAAATTCATCAGCGTACCATCGTCACTTAAAAATACATAAAATCATTTGATGAGATTGGAAAGGGTATCTCATAATTTGGACATAAAATGAACATAAAAATGACTTATAAGAAAATACCCCAACATAATAATATGGAAACTATAATACATAATAGAAAGGAATTCATGAATTAAAAGAGGAGGGTGAAAGGTTCCCTTACCGTAAATTTTTGGGTGTTCTCCACTTGTTATTAATGACCAGAATAAACAAATTAGGTTTAATAATTAATAATTACAGAACCTATTATATAAGTAATATATTTATTTTAACCCTTTTTAGTTAATTCATGCCCCTTTTTGTTGGTTATAAGGTTCAATTTTATTTTTTAGGTTCGTTTGATGCCTTGGTTTTAATGATCAGTTCATGTTCAGATAAAAATGTATGTTGAAAGTGATTGTCCAGAATAAAAGGTGTATGTTATTAGTGAACAAACAAGAGATTAAGTGGTTACAATTATAAGTTGTTTACTTAGAGTGAAGTCAAAATATTATATATGAAACCTTAGTGATAAACGTTTTGGTTAATCAGTAGGTTTGATTACAAAGAACATGTTTTACATTATATCTTAACACCATTTGTAAAAAATCATTACAGAACCAAAAATAGGATATATTACATATATAATAATTTGGTTCAACTATAATTCAAATGGTTTCATGACCATAATTAAATATGATAATAGAAATTGATAAATTGTTGTCCTTGAATGTTCTAAATTAACACATCTCAAATGGTCCTTTAATTTCATTCAAATACACTATGGGGAAAGGAGATATGATAATGAAATATCCAATTAGAATAAAAATAGTCTTGAACATGTATTTTACTGGAGTTATAAAACTATTTGGGTGAAGGGAGGAGAGGAAAGAAACAATGACAGAAAAGAACTTAAAAGAAATAACAGAATTTGAAAGAGGAATTTGCCTCTTGAGTTTATCTCCTTTGAGTACCTCTTAAGGGGAAAGGATTTGGTATTTTGAAGAGACTAGGGGCCTTTAAATGTAGGGAAGGATCTTGGTAAGTGATTTGGGTAGAATATAAAAAAGGAACCAGGCTTTAGAGGAGTTAAGATAAGAGGGAGTGAGGGGGGTTTTATAGTGGAGGAGAGGAGGGTTTTCATAAATTTATAATCATTAGATTAATAATTTATCTAAATACCATAAATAGTGTTTATTCTATCAACAAAAATAGTAATAAATGCATGTGACTTCAAACAAATTGGTCTTACATCATCAGATCATCACCAATGACTCAATAAATCCATTATTTAGAATTTATCATAAATTTTTGTATTTTACTATTCATAAAAAATTCTAGTATTTTTGAAAAATATCAAAAATTCACCCTCACCATTTTTTGACATGTAGAATCAAAAAATGAAGTCCATTTTTCAAAAATAATTTTCTAACTATAATTAATTTAATATTTAATTAAAATTATATTTTATTATTAAAAACCTAGTTTTAAAACATTCATTTACTTATTCTAAAATATAGGTAGAACATAAGTTCACTTGAATAATATTTTAATACTATAATATGCAAGGTTACTATTCATTCAGGTTTATCACTATTCATAAGGGTATATTACTATTCATAAGGGTATATTACTATTCATCAAAATATTATGTTTTTCTTATCGGACTACAAACAACATACTGATCGCAACCGCGTATGTAAGATTTTCAAAATTCCAAACACAGAAGTGAAAAAATTAAGTTTAAAGGTCATATAGATCTTAGTAGTTCATTATGTTATGATTTCATGAAATATTTATAAGAATGGAATTTCCAAATATAAAACATTTGGTCATTAAATTCTTCCCCCCTTATGAAATTTTTCCCTTGAAATTTCATTTTACAATCAATGTTGTAAAAAGGTGAGGGTAATTTTCCTTTAATGCCTCCTCCAGTTCCCATGTTTCATTTTCGTACTTATGGTTCTACCATATTACCATGACAAAGTGAGTAGTCTTTTTACGTAGAACATTATCTCTACGATCCAAGCTCTTCATTGGATGCTCCTCATAGGAAATATCGTCCTCTAACTATACCACATATAAGGAGAGTACATGTGAAGGGTCTGGTATGTACTTATTTAAGAGGGATACGTGAAAGAAATCTTGTACTTTCGACATGGTAGGTGGAGGTGACAGTCGATAAGCCACAACTCCGACTTGTTCAAGGATCTCTAAGGGGCCGATATACCTCAGAATTAGCTTTCCTTTCTTCCCAAACCTCATGACATTCTTCCACAGAGATATATGTATAAATACCTTGTTTCAAACATTGAACTCAAGGTCTCATCGACGGTTATCTGCATAACTATTCTATCGACTTTGGGCGATCTTGATATGTTGATAAATGTTTTTCACCTTCTCCACCATTTCTTTGACCATTTCTGGTCCTAGAAGCTTACGCTCACTAAATTCATCCACAAACGCCGGTGTTCTACACCTTTTCCCATAAAGGGATTCATATGGTTCCATTCAGATGCTTGAGTGGAAACTGTTGTTGTAGGAGAAATCATCTAGTGGAAGATGTTGGTCCCATACAACTTTTAATTCCATAGAATATGATCTCAAAATTTCTTCTAGTTAACGACTAGTCCACTCAGATTGGCCATCAATTTGAGGATGATAGGCCATACTAAAGTCCAGTTCAGTGCTTAGAGCATGTTTGAGGACTTTCTAGAACGTTGAGGTGAATCTAGGATCACAGACAGATATAATAGATAGTGGTACTCCATGTATTCTTATAACTTATTTGATGTAAATTTGTGCAAGTTGATCAAATGAGAAGTCCTATCAAATTTCAATAAAGTGAGATGTCTTTGTAAGATGGTACACAATGACCCATATAGAATTTTTTCCTCTGGATGTCCTTGGAAGTCCAGTGACAAAGTCTATGGTAATGTTCTCCCTCCTCCATGTTGTTATGGGTAGTGGTTACATCATCCCATTAGAAGTTTGCCTCTCATCCTTCACTTACTGACATACAAGGCACTTTGATGTATATTTAGCAATCTCCTTTTTCATATTATCCCAAAAAAAGTTTTCTCGGAGGTATCGATACATCTAAGTTCTCCCTGGGTGGATGGAGAAGGTTGAGCTATGTGCATCATTCAGAAGCTCATTATTTATCTCTGGATTAGATGGAACACATAATCGTGACCCAAATCATAAAACTCCTTCCTCATTAATTTCGAAATCATAGGATTTCCCATTTCTGATAGCTTCCACCCTTTTCTGAATTTCCACATCCTTTCTTTGAGAATTATTTATTTTCTACAAGATTTATGGTTGAGAAATTATTTAAGAAAGGATTTATCATGTTCCTTCATTAATGATTCCCACATCCATAATTTTCAAATCTAAGAAGATCATATCCTTTTAAATTCTCATCATTGATAAAGATGCAGGATCCTTTCAACTTAGAGCATCTACCAACTTATTTCCCTTATCGAGATGGTAGTGGATTGAGAAGTCATAATCCATGATGAGATTTTTCCATCTTCATTAGAGCATATTAAGCTCTTGTTATGTGAATATATATTTTATAATTTTTTGATAAGTATTTATCTCACACTTCTCCCAGTAGATATAATGCCGCTAGATTTTTAATGAAAAGATCACTGGTGCCAACTCCAGATCATGCATAGGATAGATTTTCTTGTGGATTTTCAGCTTCCTTGAGGCACATGGTATCAATGTTTAATTTTTCCTCATATTACACCAAATGGATACTTATAATATTTTCAAGAACACATTCCCATAAACTTAAACATTTGATAGAATATTCATAGAATTATTTACTTATGATATAATTTCATTTTAGGCAGGGACTCAATTTTCATTGGAAACATCAAAGATATACTAATAGGACATGAATTAAAATACATTATTATATACACTTATTTGAAGTAGTGGTTACATGTAATTTATTCATCATCATCAACCTTAGAATGGGACATTTAGTGCTCCCTTGATCATAGAGATTGTTGATGCTCATCATGCTTCTCCACCCTTGCAATAGAGCATTGTGTTGGATAATATCCAAATTCTCCACATTTATGACATAAAACTATGTATGATTCCTTATATGGAACTTTATTTCCATTCACCACATTATTCATTTTTTCCCGAAAATTGGATACTTTGTGCCCAATATTTTCACACATAAAACATCTCCGAGTCCCTTTGTGACATTCCCCTTGGTGACCCTTTCCACACTTGTAGCACAAATGAAATTGGGTCTTCTTTACCTTATCACCTTTATCAGATGAACCTTCATGATATTTCATCTTCATCGTTCATGACTCTATTGGGCATTCAACCAAGTATGAATTGTTAATCTTGATTTTTGATAGTTGGTTTGGCATAATCATGATATGTTGTTCTTGAGCTCCCATATGATCGGGGATATCGTTTTGGTAGTCATCACATTTCCCTTAACATCGGTTGTAAAACGGATTCATCCTATTAGTATCCATTGGATAGAATAAAAGAAAATATGGGGATGAGTATGACATAAGGGGGAAACCAATGACATTAAAGGGATAACTTAAAAATTACACTTATCTACTAAACTTATGTGTTTCTAGGCCTCAATAAATGTTATTCTGGATCTAAATCATAACATATATTCTTATGGGATCCTTTTTGTTCCAATAATAATGGTTTGTACTATGCTTATGAATTTACCAAATAATATCCCCCGGGAGTGTCAAACCAAGAGTGAAGCAAGGCTCGTTGTCGTGTACCAGGATATCCCGAGTTAAGCCTGAAACTCCCTATCGGAGTTTTCAATCCTAGGTACATTTATGACGGAGCTACCTCTACCTGTTTGTATCCAGATAGGGATTTATTTTCATGGTAAAACACTTACTCTATACATACCAAAATTTAGGAATGTTTTCTTATAATAATTCTCATCCTTAAGGTTTTAACTAAGGTGCTCTATTCCTAATATCCAAAAATAACTAGACTATCCTCTGATACCAACTGTAGTGACCCAAGACTTTTACATATAACATTACATGATTTTAAACAAAATTTTGCATCATAGTACAAGTCAAAGGTCATTATGTATAGTGTCTTAGAAGACTCTGTACAGAAAACATAAAACATGTGGCTAAAAAGACACTTCTTTATTTAATCTCCATAAAGAGATTCTAACTTCTTTGGAGCCCTTAAATATGCATAGGGTACCCTAGGAAACACATGAACAAAGGGATGAGCTAAAAATCCTAATAAGGGAATGAACATAAGGGTACATCTTAATCATCTATGTTTGGAGGCATGACATAATGATATCCAAATCATGGAACATATGAAATCATATCATATAAGCATGGGATCATATAAACATGGTATCATATAAATGTGGAAGAATCATTAAAGGTATCTTTATTATGGGTCAAGGATAACTTTCAATCCCTTTTACCATTTTATTATGGTTCAAGACTAAGTTAAAATCCAGTTTCCCATTTAATATGGGTCAAGGCTAATTGTCAATCAAGTTTCCCATTTTAGTACGGGTTAAGGCTAACTATAAATCCAGTTTCACATCACATCTCATGATACTTAACTTTACCAATTAATTGGAGCGCTATTAGGTATCACCCTCAATATGTATTTATTCTATTTTTATCCACATAGATCTTAATCAAAAAAATAATAAATAACCCATAGATAATAAAAGAAATGGGTTTCATTTCAAAATCGTGATTTTTTAAAAGATAAACATGATCATTATGTCATTTATAACCCATGGAAAAGGGTTCAGGGTTTTATGTATGTGAAATCCAGAACCAAATAAACCATTTTTATGTCTTGATGAATACCCATATAAATGAAATAGGTTTGGGTATTCACATAAATAAAATAAGAGATCTTCTTGATAAAAAAAGAGAGATTTTGAGATGATAATCCTGCAGCATAACGGCTACATAACATGGTTTTAGAAAACAATAAAAATATAGGGGAAAAGTTTCACACACTCATAAATAACTAATAATACAGTATATTTGAAGAATAAAATGTAAATAACATCATGGTATGGATATTTTAATGACATAACACGTGAAAAGAAACTTGAAAGAAAAGAGAAGATGCAATGTTTTTACAAACATTCGACAGCCTAACGACGTCACTTAAAAATATAGAAAAGAAGATGATGATAGAAGAAATGTTCTATCATAATTTTGACATAAAATGAACAAAAAAATGATATATAAGAACATAGCCAAACATAATAATATGGAAACTAGAAGATATAACATAAAAGAAGTCATGACTTAAAAGAGGATGGTGAAAGGTTCCCTAACCTTAAATGTGTTGGTGTTCTCCACTTGTTATTAATGACATGAATAATAAAATTAGGTTGATTAATTAATAATTCCATAAACTCTTATATATGTAATTTATTTATTTTGACCATTTTTAGTTCATTAATGACCCATTTGATTGGTTATAAGGTTCAATTTCATTGTTTAGGTTCGTTTGATTCCTTGGTTTTAATGATCGGTTAATGTTCGGATAAACACGTATGATGAAAGTGATTGTACAGAATTGAAGTTATATGTTATTAGTGAACATACATGAGATTAAATGGTAAAAATTTTAATTTGGATACTTAGAGTGAAGTCTAAATATTATATATAAAACCTTAGTGAAAACCGTTTTGGTTAATCGGTGGGTTTCATTATAAAGAACATGTTTTTCTTTATAACTTAATAACATTTGTACAAAATCATTACAGAAAAAAAAATATATGATATATTAAATATATAATAATATGGTTAAACCATAACAAAAATGGTTTCATGACCAAAATTATATATGATAATAGAAATTGATAAACCATTGTCCTTGAATGTGCTAAATTAACACATCTCAAACGGTGATTTCATTTCCTTCAAATAAAAATGGGGAAAGGAGATATGATAATAAAATATCCAATTAGAATAAAAACAGTCCATAACATTTATGTTACTGGAGTTATCATACTATTTGGGTGAAGGTAGGTGAGGAAAGAAACAAGAACATAAAAGAACTGAAAAGAAATAACAGAATTTGAAAGAGAAATTTACCTCTTGAGTTTATCTCCATTGAGAACCTCTTAAGGGGAGAATTTTTGGTATTTTGAAGATACTAGGGGACTTTGGACGTGGGGAAGGAGCTTGGGGAGTGATTTGGGCAGAATATTGGAAAGGAACAATGCTTGAGAGGATTGAAGAGAAGAGAGAGTGAGGGGGGTTTACAGTGGAGTAGAAGAGGGTTTTCATAATTTTATAATCATTATATTATTATTTTTTCTCAAGATCAGAAATAGTGTTTATTAGATGACCAAAAATAGTAATAAATGCTTGTTACTTTGAACCAATTGTTCTTACATCAGAAGATCATCGCCAATGACTCAATAAATCCATTATTTAGCATTTATCATAAATTGTCGTATTTTACAATTCAAATGAATTTCAAGTACTTTAAAAAAATATCATAAATTCACCCTAACCATTTTTTGACATTTCGAATCAAAAAATGAAGTCCATTTGTCAAAAATAAGTTTCTAAATATTATTAATTTAATATTTAATTAAAATCATATTTTATTATTAAAAACATAGTTTTATTACATTCATTTACTTATTCTAAAATATTGGTACATCATAATTTCACATGAATAATATTTTTATACTATCATAAGTAAAGTTACTATTCATTAGGATATATCACTATTAATAAGGATATATTACTATTCATAAGGGTAGGTTACTATTCACCAAAAAATTAAGTTTTTCTTATCGAACTATAGATAACTTTCTGATCACAACCGTGTATGTTAGATTTTCCAAATTCCAAACACATAACTGACAAACTTAGGTTTAAAGGTCACATAGAACTTAGTAGTTCATTATTTTGTGATTTCATAATATATTTATAAGAATGGAATATCAATTTATAAAAGATTGGATCATTATATATATGACATAGTTATAACATTTCAACACATATTTATTAATAATTCTTTAGTAAAATCATTATTTATGAGTTTAAATTGTTTCATTTTCATGTACATTTTGGTTTGGTATTTTTGTTCCTAATATATTTCTCATGTTTCATCAAATAAATAATTTTTTATAATGATATAAATATCATATATATTCATTATATAAATATTTATAATTATTTTGGAAAGGTTTATATAAAAAATGAACCACAACACTTTGTAGAGGTGGTAGTCCACACATACGCACGAGTGACGTTATCATTTTTATTAGGGGAAGGTAATAAAGTCTATGATATATTATATTTATATAATCATAAATATGTCATAAATATAAATTCATTAATTTTGGTGAGGAAAACTGAAATACATCTCTTTGCGAGGCGGTAGTCCGCATAGATGTACGAACGATGCATTCATTTTCCATTTGATGGAGAAAGAGATGAATAAAGGTTTCACCATTGACATAATAAAATATTATTATGTGGTAGATACTGAGCTTATTATATCATCATGGTTAGAAAAAAATTGTAGGAGGTATAAGAAGAAATTATATGAAAACACTCAGTTAAGAGTTATACCACTTCTTTGGACAACCTACATTGGATTACACATTAAGACTTCTATGGTACATATTTTGATCAAACTAGGACCTCTAGATCATGAGGAGAGATTCTAGTAAGGTATTTTTTTAAGGTTTTATATAAACTCAAGGTATCATTATGTACTAGTAAGATAGGATAAGAAGTGTCCATTTATATGAAAGGGAAAGGACACCATTAGAATTATTTAAAAGATTTAAATATAATATATATCATAATTATGTAAAGTGGAACCAAATAGAAAAAATGTTGAATTTAGGACATGATATGGTCTAAATAACTTCAACCAATAAAATTTATAAATTCATACATTACATTTTAAAACATGTCATTTTGTTTAACCCCCATGTTAACCCTTTTTAACTTGACAATGGTAACTTATTTTTTAACATTTAAGGGTTATAAATTTACTTCTAAGGTGTAAAAAAGCTCAAAAAATTTCTTTGGATGATTTTTTTCCATTTAATGACAAAATTATCCCCATTAAATATTATGTTTTAATTTTTAAATAATTTAATTAAATATTATTTCTTATAAAATATCATTACTATCATCTTTGGTATTTTTTAATTAGTTTGACATAAAAGAAATCAAGACATCAATGTTATTAGAATATAGACACTTTTAAAATTAATTCTCATTTACTATTACCGATTTAATTAATGTAACAACATAATTTATCCAAAAAACATTAATTTTATTGTTTTTGAAATCTTTTATCATGATTTATCTATTGCTTGAAAAATCACAATATCAATGTTGTGTATGTGTTTAGGGTAATTAAATCATCAATAAAAATTAAATATAAATTACTATAATAAAAATAATGTATCCATATTATAGATGAAATTTTATAACCATTATTAACTTTTTTTATCCGAATGAAAATATATTAGAGACATTTAAAAATTTGGATGAAATTTTGTAAATTTTTAACTTAAAATAATATAAATGTAATTATCAAATGAAAATGGAAATAAAATTCCACATATTCAAATTTTGGATGGATATAGTAGAATTAATCTCATTAAAGAAAATAAATGAATGTTTTTTATATATTTTTAATTCCTTATCCCATTAATTTTTACAATAATTACTCGATATACACTTTTCCATGGTGAAAATACTTACCATGGTCACTATTAATAATGAAAAAAATAAATGTGACGTATTTACCAAATTCAATCATCATGACTCCAAATATAGAATTTACCTTTAAATATACATTTTATATAAGTTTAAGAAATAAAATTTAATATAAATGTGTAAAATACAATGAAAATTTGTTTTTTTGCAAAATATTTTTTTAAGCATAAAAATGATCTTATACCAAAATCAAATATAATATTGATTTCTATAGAATTATTTAGAATATGTTTATTAAAATGGATATTATTTCTCTTTAAAACCAAATAAAAATATTTCACAACCCTCCCTCAAGAGGTACCCCTATTGGTATGACAAAGAAGGATGGTAGATAATGACCCTGAGTCCACTTCCCAGTAAGTCCTGGGTTGGAGACAAACACTAAGGGCATAAAAATATCACATAATGGAAGTGATTACCCAATATAATAATATAGGATAAATATATAGGATAAATAAACACAAATAAAATCATATTAATACTATAAAAGTAAACTTAATAATATTATACAATGCATGATTCAAGATAGAAAATACAAATGAATGTCTCCCAGTAAATACCAAAGGAAAAGTCGTACGATAGTGTCTAAAAAAAGCTCAAAATCCCAAGCTAGTAAGGTCTAGTTAGGTCCCCAAATCCCTCCCAAAATCATGAGAAATATTTTGTATATATAGGGTGAGCATACATATATAATCAGTAGGATCAAACCCCAGCCCTTTGGTGCACATGTGAAAAGAGAATACTAATGCACCAGTGAATAAGCATCACAACAAACAAGAAACAAAACTGGTCACCAAAGCAATCCCAATATCACCATATATATCTTTCTAAATCACCCATACAATATAGTGACATAGTATCAATAATATAAAAAGGTACCCTGTAGCTAATTCTCCATAGATTTGTCACTGTCACACCCTAAAGTCAAATTTCATATGGTCCATTCACATCCATACATATGACATCACATAACCACCCATATCTGATGTCAGTTATAACACATCCCTACCTATTCCACCCGTAAAAGGTCTAGAATTTTTTGCTAGCATCAGTAATATTCACATCACATAACAACCTTATCACATCACATCACAACATCAACCCATAAAAACATCATGATGTGACCATAGCATTAGGGTATCATAAAAATGAAGAATATATATCTCATGTCCTCCTACAACACATGAACCCCACCACACATCACATGATCATTGACACTGGGTAATCTATAACACCAAAATTTATCATTATTGGGTAATTTCCAACACCAACCCATACCATATTTATGGAAGGGATAGAGGGGAAGATTGGGTAGCCAACCATTCACATCACCACCATCTAGGATGTTGCGAAAATCACCCAAAACCCAAAAATTTTTGGCATTGGTACGGTTATCCAACTCATGTTCGGTGCATATAGAAATAACATAAAACACATGATAGATAGATAAAACAAAATACCCAACATATGGGTTCACAACTACTACACTAGTGTACTACACATCATCACCACCACACCATGAATTATCCACCCTAATTTACACCACCACTAAATGGATCATACAAGATTACCACCACACATAGGCACATAATTCCAGATTCAATTTAAGGTTCCACCATTTTCTAGATTTAATAATTTTCCATTGATATATACTAATTATTCAATTTTATTTCACATCCGCATAGCCCATTAATCTATCATTTAAATTATATAATCCAAAAACTTCACATCAATTCTAGTCCATTATTATTAATTTCCCAACCCATGTCATTTCGTTTCAACTTTACAATTTATTCCACAAATAACTCGAAAGCAACACAACCACAACATAGAATATCTCACTGATATTACATCAACCATCACTAACACACCACATAATCTAAAAAATATAATCACAATAAACACCCAACTCAAACACCACACCCCATAATGACCACACATCACCATCATCACAAAACTACCATATCACATCCCATCCCAACCAACTGTCACATCACATCCCCACACATTTCGCAACAAATTAAATCACCTTCAACACTACAAAAAATCCATATAATAAAATGGAACAAAATAATAACAACCACACATAGAATCACTTCATATATTCCACAGATTTGGTTCAAGGGAATAAATTACTTTACTTCAATATTTATCGTGGTTAATATCACACAAACAAAATTTCCATGAGAAACCAATTTATTAGAAATATATAATTTCTTATCCTTTTCACCTAGAGTGTTAACAACAACTAAAACAAAAAGGGTTACACATAGAAACAATTTTGTCTCTTAATACACATGTTTTTTAGAATTGAAAACAAGTATACATAATCATATTATCATTAACATCAAAAGTAGTAAAACGTTTTATTTCTCCATATCCATATTAATTTTAGACTATCAAATTAATTATATTTATTAATTTGAACCTTAATATCCACTTAATGGAATGAAAAAAACATGTAATACACACACATACAAATAATTAGGGAGAAAATGAGGATACCCTACCTAAAAGAATCTTTCTGATTAGCTGCACACAATTATGGGAAGGGGAAACAACTCGAAAACCATAACAATTAATGGGAAACCACAAAAAAACATGGATCAAAACAAGGGATCATAAAATTTCATCCTTGATTATCCTAGAACCAAAAAAACACCACTATAATGAATTAAAAAAATAATAATTAAAGGAAACATTGGGAAGAAAAAAAATAACTAACTTCATATTGCCAATGATCAACATTTAGAACCCAAAGATCAAGGCTGGAGGAAAGGGACTGAAAGATACTATAAAAATTCATAGGGTTTTCCCAAAAAAATAATCGAAATGAGAGTATAATAATAGAATTTGGATGAACATAATTTTTAAAAACATGCAATATCATACCTCATTCAGATCATGAATTACATATTAATGAATTGAAGCCACTTATATCTTTGAAATTTAATCCATGAAATGTCTTTAATATTTGAAATTCACATATCTCAAACCCATAAAAATTCAAATAAAACACATGGTGTCAAGGATATATTTTGGAAAACCAACCTCTTCAAACTAGAAAAGTCACCCAAGTAGGTCCATCGTAAGATTACTATCATCAAAACAAACAAATTAAGTCTCATGTATAGATGAAGAATTGTAAAAGTAAAAATTGGAAAAAAGAATCCATATTCATGAGAATTAAAATTTCAATCCGAACATGATAAAATTGATATTAAAACCAAATTATAATATACAAATATCCTTGTGATCATTCGTCACTACCACACCAACCCACTATAATGGTGACAACAACAATATAAACTGACATACTACACAATTCCCTTCCCTAGACCTAATTCTTGAAAAAAAAATATTCAACCGCCCAAAGAAAAAAGTATTATGTGATCATAAATCCCAATAAGATATTACCAAATAATATATATAAGTTCTAATATAAATAATTAATTAGATCTAACATTAATTCAAATCTAGTTTAAAAATTAATTTCATAAAATAAGAACATTTTAAAAATCATCCCACGGTTTTCATAAAAATAATTAAATTATAAAAAATAAAGGAATATGAAAGTACATATGGTAAATCATGAAATCATAATAAAAAACAATTGATACACCATATGATAATCATGTGAGTAGATAATAATCAAATAAATATTTATGTGATAAACCAATCATAAATGACAAAGCAAAACATTTGGGCACTATCCTACAGGTATATGTGCTAGACATAAAAGAAAATCCCTAATATAGGAATAGGATGGATCGAAATAGTATAACCTATAGTTGAATTATAGAAACTAATGTTAGGTAAAACCTCTTGTGTCATTACACACACAAAGACTGTCACGACCCGTCCTCGGGGCCCGTGCCGTGACTACCCCAAGCCCGCCTTCCATAGGCCAGGGGCTGGCGACTAGCACCAAAGGCGTAAAATCCCGATAACTGGGAAGGCATTGCCTTTATATAGAAAACAAGCACCACAGAGTACAAGCGGAAGTAAAACACTAAGTACAAAAAGAAGAACTGAAAAGCAAAAAGGGGCCGGAAATACAAGCCCAACTGTAAAGTACAACTCGAAAGGAAAAACAGCGACTGAAAAGTAAAGCTGCTACGCTGAGATGTCCACTGGAAATCCCACCTGAAGGGTGGGTACAGATAGCTCCTCTACTCCTCGGGTCCCGCCATCCGCTCCGAGTATATCCCGCCCAGTGGTCCACCTCCGGGTACCGCCTCGTCGTATAGTCCACCTCCAGGTACCGTCCAGTCCTCGAACACTCGGCCTCTGTCAGCACTGTCCGTCGTCTGCAACCAACACAACGAGGTGCGGGCATAGCCCGTGCAGGGGTGAGTATAACGATACTCAGTAGGGACCCCGAGACCCTCAAGGTCTCACTAAAACCAACAAGGATAACCACAAGAAGATCTCAACAGATAAACTATACTTAGGTATATGCCCATACATATACCTAAGTTATCAAGTAACCCATCTCAATCATGAGGAAACACAAGGATTGTGAAAACGACGGATAACCACTACTCGGGTATATGCCCATACATATACCAAAGTTAGCAAGTGACCCATCTCAATCATGAGGAAACACAAAGGACAAAAGTCTCAGCTCACACCAGGATTTTCATTATCGAAACCGTAACTACTGAAGAGCTCCGTCTCTAGAGTGTACAGTGGTCCTGTCACGACTCCGAGGCTGCCGCTCACTAACCTAGGACTGCTGAAGTACTCCTCCTGTCGAGTACTGCGGGTCTGCTGCCAACTACCAGGCGCTCCGTCCGCTGAGGGTCTGCTGCCAAATACCGGGCGCTACCCAGATAGCCTACTGAGGTACTCCTCCTGTCGAGTACCGCGGGTCTGCTGCCAACTACCAGGCGCTCCGTCCGCCGTGGGTCTGCCGCCAAGTACCGGGCGCTCCGTCCACTGGGCTAGTCGACTCACTCCAAGTCGAGTCGGTCAAGCAGTCATCAGGTCTCAGCCGGCTACACGGTCTCTGTACACTGCACGCTCGTCTCCGGGAGGGTCCGCTCCACGAGCTACTGGTCGATACTCCAAGTGTCACAAAGTACCACGAAGAAGTGTCTCAAAGGTCCGTCTCGTCACAGGGGTCTCAACGCAACAGACGGCGCGTCGATCGGACACCCGGTCTGTGAGTTATTAGCCTTTTCGTCCCAGGGGCCCGGTTGGTTTCGAGTGCGAACCAATCCCGGCCGTATCTCAACTGTACCCCGAACTCCCATAGGGTATACTCAAAGCGACCGTTACTCAACGTAACCACCAACGCCGCTGACGGCTCGTCAAGCGGACGTCCTGTCTGAAAGATATCAGCTTTCCCGTTCCAGGGGCCCGGTTGGATTTCGGGTACAATCCAACCCGGCCATACTCCGACTGTATCCAGAACTCGGGCGGAGTATGTCAAAAGTTCCGTCTCATCAAGAGGAAGTTAACGAAACAGACGGCGCGTCAATCGGACGCCCGGTCTGTGAGTTATTGGCTTTTTCGTCTCCGGGGCCCGGTTGGTTTTTAAAGCAAAACCAACCCGACCGTACTCCACCTGCGTCCAAACCTCGGGCAGAGTATGCCAAAAGATCCGCCTCATTAAGAGGAACGCAACGCGACTGACGACGCGTCAATCGGACGTTCGTGGCTCGAGATATGAGTGTTTCCGCTCCGAAGGCCCGGTTGGTTCCGTGAACGAACCAACCCGGCCGAACTCAAAGTAAACCGAAACCTTGAGTGCGATATATCGAAACGACCGTCTCGATCCAAGGATCGCGTTGCCGCAGACGGTTCGTCATTCGGAGGTCCGAGGCTCAAGTTATGTGCCAAAAACCAAATCAGGTTCGAAACGGGGGGTCCGGGTCCGGGCCGACCCGGCCCGACCCCCCCCCCCCCCCCCCCCCCGGGGCGGTGCGGCGGCGGCGCGGCGGCCAGCGGCGGCGGCGGCGGGCCGCGCTGGCGGCGGCGGCGGGCCGCGCGGCGGCGGCGGCGGCGGGCCGCGCTGGCGGCGGCGGGCGCCGCACGGGGTGGTCACGCGGGGGGCTTGATTGCCCCCGCTGATTGATCAAGGCGGCACGGCTTTGAGCCGTGCCTTTGCCAAAAAACGGCCCCCGCAAGTGGGGGCCGGCTGGACGAACCGGGGGGGCTTTTCCCCCCCCTCCTTTAATTGAACCGCCCCCCTCATTAAGAGGGGGGTTTGAAGAACCAGCCGGGGGTTTAATCCCCCGGTTTTATGACATCCGGCCGGCCCGCTGGCCGGCCGGTTTTTACCAACGGGACCGGAATTTCCGGTCCCGCCCTCGACTTCCGACGCCGGCGGCCCGGCCGCCGGTCTGCTCTTCCGCCGCGGCCCGGAACCGGCCGCGGTCTCCTCGTCCCGCCGCGGCCCGGAACCGGCCGCGGTCTTCTCGTCCCGCCGCGGCCCGGAACCGGCCGCGGTGTTCGTCGTCCGGCGCGGTGCGACGGCACCGCGCCCCTCTCGCCGTGCCATGAATCCTTCCAACGCGGCGCGGCGGCGTCGCGTTTTTGAAGACTCTCCTCGGCGTAGCGCGACGGCGTTGCGTAAATTTAACGCACGGTAAACCGCGTGGTGCGACGGCACCACGCCACTTTGCTTCCATCGAAAGAATTAAACAAGAACGTTGGAGGGGGGTTCGGCCGTGTTCGTGCGGTCCGGCCCCCCTCGCGTTAATAATAATAACGCAACTTAAAGAAAAATTATGCCACACGTTAATCTTGCTAAAAGCACGATCAAGAATAAAAAGAGGAATCCAAAAGAAATTCGACAACCCCTACCTCGGGTTTAAGATTCAAAGGTTCGGCTACGCTCCGCGGAAGACGGCGTCGCGGAGGTCGGGTGTCGCGGTCGTCGTTCGTCAAATCCGTTGACGAAGAGTTATGCCCGAAGAGACACGTCGTTGGCGGATCTTCGATTGCCGACGAAGAAGGTTCGGGGAGGAAGGAAAGGTCCGAAGATACCGGGTCGCCGAGTCGATGATCCTTGACGAAGTGTTGTCGTTCTTCGTTGAGGATGAAGATGTTCTTCGTTCTTCGTCAGAGCTTGGAGATGAAGGGAAAGCTCTCCAAAGACAAACAAAGAACTCCAAATAAAAATAAGCCTACCTCTTATTTTATTAACACAACACAAAAGAATTTCAATGTTTGAAATTCAAAAAGGGGGTTAACTCTCTTAATTAACTCACTTATTTAATATACATGAATTGTATAATTAAATAGAAGTTAACTTGTCAAGACATTAAGAGGGAGAGTGGGGAGTTGAAAAGGTGGGGGGTTCGTGTGGGCCCCACCACACTTAATCCTCCCAAGGGAGGTTAAGTGGGTGTGGGTCCCACTTCCAACCTCCTTTGATAGGTTTTTAAATAAGTTAAAATAAAATTTGTCTTTACACAAATTTTATTTAACTTAACTGAAAAACCCCAAAACGTAACTTTCAACCTGCAACAAACGCAACTCCCGAAAAGGTCTCATTAAGCGAATATCGGCGCTGCGAGTTCATCGGTGCCCTCGGATTTCAATTCCGAGCACCGGATCAAAAGTTAGGAATTCCCGCTCGTTCGTTCACTGAACGTACCCGAGCCAAACTTCGGAAACTAATTCCGGGCACTCCGGGCCTCGGAATCAGGTGCCGTCTGAAACCGCGCTCTTGTAAAATTCTAAAGAAAATTAAGAAAAAAATTTCCTTGAATTTTACGGGTCTTTACATTACTCCCACCTCAGGGCTTTACGTCCCCGTAAAGCTACATCAAAAACTAGGGAAACAAAAAGAGGATACTGAGCACGCATCTGAGCCTCCCGCTCCCATGTGCTCTCCTGGAGATTCCCGTGCCGCCATCTGTTGCGCACAAGAGGAATCGATCGTCCATGTAGGACCCGCTCCTGGATGACATGGACCTCTTTTGACGTGGCCCGGGCCATCTCTGGTCCCACAAGAGCTGCAAGATTTCTTCTTTGCCGAAAAGAGAAATCTGGTCTCATCCCCTGGATGAACCACATTCTTTGCCTAAAACAGTCAATCCTAACATGGATGATATTAATCCATACCAAGGATGACGTCGTAAGGCCTCGACGCTACTACTAAGAGATCCAACCGTTACTCTCGCCTCCAAGGGTTGAGTCACACTGTCGGCATCAGTGTGTGGTAACTGGTCTCCTCCAGTAGATGTCTCACAAGTGAGGGTCAAGTCAACAGTCAACTGGAACCTCTTAGTAACATCACAAAAGAGGACAGGAAAGAAAACATCACAAAAGAATGCGTCTTTTTATTATTGCAGCTCATAATACAAGACGCTACACAAAAGCAACATCAACATGGAACTAGAAGTACAAAAGACGTAACCACAAGTTCCTCCCCTGTCCACCTGCTCCCAGAGCTCCAGCATTTGTCGCTGCCTCAACCTCGGTGGCTCCTCAAAAGCCTATGGATCAACTGTACGAGGAGTCGGACAGTCACGTGCCAGGTGACCCTTTCCTCGGCATGAGTAACACAACCTGCTCCTTGCACGGCTAGCTCTGTTCCCACTCCGGGTGCCCTGCACCACTGGTCCTAAAACCCGAGATCGCCCATCTGCTGGTCTGGTCCTCCTGGACCTCTGCATCATCTGTCTACTGCCCACAGATGACTCGGCTTCTGATCGAAAAACACGCGTCAAAGGCAGAATCTCCTGTACACGCTCGGGGTGTAGAGATACTGGCACAAACTCCACCCTGAAGAAGGTCTCGAAGTCTTCCCATGCGAAGTCCATCTCATCGCAAAACTGAAACAAGTGGCTCCACCACCTACCTGCTGCTGCGTGTAGTAGGCTCGCAGCGAGGATCACCATGAGGTCTGCTGGTGTCCTCACTAGGCTAAACACTCGTACAACTGCCTCCAGCCAGTCCTCTGCAGCCTGGGGATCCGTCTCCCCGCGAAACCTGGGCGGTCGCTGGCGCTGAAACTCATGCAGTGCGCTGAGGCGACGTGCATCGTCAGCGGCTGCTGCTGGAAGCATCGGGGGCTCGGCGGGTAGAGCTACCGCCGGTGCCACTGCTGACAAAGGGCCCTGCACCGAGGCCTCGTCGCTTGGTGGGCCGTCGTCACGTTTGATTCTCGGAACCCTAGCTGGCTGTCGTCGTGGGGCCATCCTGAAAGAAACAACGTAACACGATCAAACGATTATACCTGGTGAGCTGACCTGGTTTGAGCTGTTTTAAGGGGAAAAACTTTTGAAAACACACACGCAATCAGTGTTTTCGTGCACAAAGTCGGAAATCAGTTGTCAGGGTCCTGGTGTATGGATACGTCGGCCGCCCGCACCAACACTGGACTCCCTGAACTGAAAACCACACTCGGTACTCTCAACACTATTGCTTCACAGAAAGAAACATCAGAGTTATAAGTTCTGCGGTAGAACCGAACTCCTCTGATACCAATTTGTCACGACCCGTCCTCGGGGCCCGTGCCGTGACTACCCCAAGCCCGCCTTCCATAGGCCAGGGGCTGGCGACTAGCACCAAAGGCGTAAAATCCCGATAACTGGGAAGGCATTGCCTTTATATAGAAAACAAGCACCACAGAGTACAAGCGGAAGTAAAACACTAAGTACAAAAAGAAGAACTGAAAAGCAAAAAGGGGCCGGAAATACAAGCCCAACTGTAAAGTACAACTCGAAAGGAAAAACAGCGACTGAAAAGTAAAGCTGCTACGCTGAGATGTCCACTGGAAATCCCACCTGAAGGGTGGGTACAGATAGCTCCTCTGCTCCTCGGGTCCCGCCATCCGCTCCGAGTATATCCCGCCCAGTGGTCCACCTCCGGGTACCGCCTCGTCGTATAGTCCACCTCCAGGTACCGTCCAGTCCTCGAACACTCGGCCTCTGTCAGCACTATCCGTCGTCTGCAACCAACACAACGAGGTGCGGGCATAGCCCGTGCAGGGGTGAGTATAACGATACTCAGTAGGGACCCCGAGACCCTCAAGGTCTCACTAAAACCAACAAGGATAACCACAAGAAGATCTCAACAGATAAACTATACTTAGGTATATGCCCATACATATACCTAAGTTATCAAGTAACCCATCTCAATCATGAGGAAACACAAGGATTGTGAAAACGACGGATAACCACTACTCGGGTATATGCCCATACATATACCAAAGTTAGCAAGTGACCCATCTCAATCATGAGGAAACACAAAGGTCAAAAGTCTCAGCTCAAACCAGGATTTTCATTATCGAAACCGTAACTGCTGAAGAGCTCCGTCTCTAGAGTGTACAGTGGTCCTGTCACGACTCCGAGGCTGCCGCTCACTAACCTAGGACTGCTGAAGTACTCCTCCTGTCGAGTACTGCGGGTCTGCTGCCAACTACCAGGCGCTCCGTCCGCTGAGGGTCTGCTGCCAAATACCGGGCGCTACCCAGATAGCCTACTGAGGTACTCCTCCTGTCGAGTACCGCGGGTCTGCTGCCAACTACCAGGCGCTCCGTCCGCCGTGGGTCTGCCGCCAAGTACCGGGCGCTCCGTCCACTGGGCTAGTCGACTCACTCCAAGTCGAGTCGGTCAAGCAGTCGTCAGGTCTCAGCCGGCTACACGGTCTCCGTACACTGCACGCTCGTCTCCGGGAGGGTCCGCTCCACGAGCTACTGGTCGATACTCCAAGTATCACAAAGTCCCACGAAGAAGTGTCTCAAAGGTCCGTCTCGTCACAGGGGTCTCAACGCAACAGACGGCGCGTCGATCGGACACTCGGTCTGTGAGTTATTAGCCTTTTCGTCCCAGGGGCCCGGTTGGTTTCGAGTGCGAACCAATCCCGGCCGTATCTCAACTGTACCCCGAACTCCCATAGGGTATACTCAAAGGGACCGTTACTCAACGTAACCACCAACGCCGCTGACGGCTCGTCAAGCGGACGTCCTGTCTGAAAGATATCAGCTTTCCCGTTCCAGGGGCCCGGTTGGATTTCGGGTACAATCCAACCCGGCCATACTCCGACTGTATCCAGAACTCGGGCGGAGTATGTCAAAAGTTCCGTCTCATCAAGAGGAAGTTAACGAAACAGACGGCGCGTCAATCGGACGCCCGGTCTGTGAGTTATTGGCTTTTTCGTCTCCGGGGCCCGGTTGGTTTTTAAAGCAAAACCAACCCGACCGTACTCCACCTGCGTCCAAACCTCGGGCAGAGTATTCCAAAAGATCCGCCTCATTAAGAGGAACGCAACGCGACTGACGGCGCGTCAATCGGACGTTCGTGGCTCGAGATATGAGCGTTTCCGCTCCGAAGGCCCGGTTGGTTCCGTGAACGAACCAACCCGGCCGAACTCAAAGTAAACCGAAACCTTGAGTGCGATATATCGAAACGACCGTCTCGATCCAAGGATCGTGTTGCCGCAGACAGTTCGTCATTCGGAGGTCCGAGGCTCAAGTTATGTGCCAAAAACCAAATCAAGTTCGAAACGGGGGGTCCGGGTCCGGGCCGACCCGGCCCGACCCCCCCCCCCCCCCCCCCCGGGGCGGTGCGGCGGCGGACGGCGGCGGCGGGCGGCGGCGGCGGGCGGCGCGGCGGCGGCGGCGGCGGGCGGCGCGGCGGCGGCGGCGGCGGGCCGCGCGGCGGCGGGCCGCGCGGCGGCGGCGGCGGCGGGCCGCGCGGCGGCGGCGGCGGCGGGCCGCGCTGGCGGCGGCGGCGGGCCGCGCTGGCGGCGGCGGGCGCCGCACGGGGTGGTCACGCGGGGGGCTTGATTGCCCCCGCTGATTGATCAAGGCGGCACGGCTTTGAGCCGTGCCTTTTCCAAAAAACGGCCCCCGCAAGTGGGGGCCGGCTGGACGAACCGGGGGGGCTTTGCCCCCCCCCTCCTTTAATTGAACCACCCCCCTCATTAAGAGGGGGGTTTGAAGAACCAGCCGGGGGTTTAATCCCCCGGTTTTATGACATCCGGCCGGCCCGCTGGCCGGCCGGTTTTTACCAACGGGACCGGAATTTCCGGTCCCGCCCTCGACTTTCGACGCCGGCGGCCCGGCCGCCGGTCTGCTCTTCCGCCGCGGCCCGGAACCGGCCGCGGTCTCCTCGTCCCGCCGCGGCCCGGAACCGGCCGCGGTCTTCTCGTCCCGCCGCGGCCCGGAACCGGCCGCGGTCTTCTCGTCCCGCCGCGGCCCGGAACCGGCCGCGGTGTTCGTCGTCCGGCGCGGTGCGACGGCACCGCGCCCCTCTCGCCGTGCCATGAATCCTTCCAACGCGGCGCGGAGGCGTCGCGTTTTTGAAGACTCTCCTCGACGTAGCGCGACGGCGTTGCGTAAATTTAACGCACGGTAAACCGCGTGGTGCGACGGCACCACGCCACTTTGCTTCCATCGAAAGAATTAAACAAGAACGTTGGAGGGGGGTTCGGCCGTGTTCGTGCGGTCCGGCCCCCCTCGCGTTAATAATAATAATGCAACTTAAAGAAAAATTATGCCACACGTTAATCTTGCTAAAAGCACGATCAAGAATAAAAAGAGGAATCCAACAGAAATTCGACAACCCCTACCTCGGGTTTAAGATTCAAAGGTTCGGCTACGCTCCGCGGAAGACGGCGTTGCGGAGGTCGGGTGTCGCGGTCGTCGTTCGTCAAATCCGTTGACGAAGAGTTATGCCCGAAGAGACACGTCGTTGGCGGATCTTCGATTGCCGACGAAGAAGGTTCGGGGAGGAAGGAAAGGTCCGAAGATACCGGGTCTCCGAGTCGATGATCCTTGACGAAGTGTTGTCGTTCTTCGTTGAGGATGAAGACGTTCTTCGTTCTTCGTCAGAGCTTGGAGATGAAGGGAAAGCTCTCCAAAGACAAACAAAGAACTCCAAATAAAAATAAGCCTACCTCTTATTTTATTAACACAACACAAAAGAATTTCAATGTTTGAAATTCAAAAAGGGGGTTAACTCTCTTAATTAACTCACTTATTTAATATACATGAATTGTATAATTAAATAGAAGTTAACTTGTCAAGACATTAAGAGGGAGAGTGGGGAGTTGAAAAGGTGGGGGGTTCGTGTGGGCCCCACCACACTTAATCCTCCCAAGGGAGGTTAAGTGGGTGTGGGTCCCACTTCCAACCTCCTTTGATAGGTTTTTAAATAAGTTAAAATAAAATTTGTCTTTACACAAATTTTATTTAACTTAACTGAAAAACCCCAAAACGTAACTTTCAACCCGCAACAAACGCAACTCCCGAAAAGGTCTCATTAAGCGAATATCGGCGCTGCGAGTTCATCGGTGCCCTCAGATTTCAATTCCGAGCACCGGATCAAATGTTAGGAATTCCCGCTCGTTCGTTCACTGAACGTACCCGAGCCAAACTTCGGAAACTAATTCCGGGCACTCCGGGCCTCGGAATCAGGTGCCGTCTGAAACCGCGCTCTTGTAAAATTCTAAAGAAAATTAAGAAAAAATTTTCCTTGAATTTTACGGGTCTTTACAAAGACTGACATGTCTTTTTGTGGATGCACAAAAGTTTACCAAATGTGATAGTTTTACTAAAAATCCATTTAAAAAACAAGATCAAAAATTATAAATCATTTTAATAGCCAATAATATCTTACCAAATGATTGAAAACCCATTTTAGGACTAAATATACCATTTAATCATTTCATAAAACACTTGGTGTGAAGAAATTTTATTTAATTAAAAAACCCTTTAAAACATGAATATTTTACAATTAAATCAGTACAGCCACAGATAAACCAATTTAATAGAATAATGAAAAAATAAATTTAAACGAACATAAAGAAATTTATGTGTTGGAACCCATTATATAGATAAAAATACCTCAGTAATGAAGGAAACATAGTCACCTTCGATATTGGATATTGGAAATGAGAAGATCTACCGCCGAAGCCTGAGGTACAAATCAAAACTGAAAAGGGTCTATCAAAATTGAATCTTGATTATTAGATGTTTAAGATAAATAACTTGTTGTTTCCAAATAGAGAGTAAAAAAGATGATCAGATAGTGGACGATCACACATAATCAAAGGAAGAAAACCAACCACACTATCGATCAACCACACTATGAAAAGAGATTTGATAGAAGAGGAATCACCCAAAACCACCTGGATGAGAGCTAGGGTTTGAGGGAGGAATATTTATTACCAAATAATAGAAACCTTAGACATTTATCATGTTAAAATCCTTCTACATTGAATATTGTATGGTCTAAACCAAATATTTATGGTGTAAATATTCCATATCTCACAAACATAGAAAAACATCACCAAAGGTTAAATTATCCCATGCTAAAAATATGATATATGAAATAAATATTTACATGTTGTAATCTAGTTTTTTGTCTTGTTCCCCACTCGGGAGTTATTTTGTAAATTAGATATTTACATTGTAAGTTACCTCTACAACCAACACACAAAAAAGGTTCTATGTAGAATTACTAAACAACCCCAACACCGTCAAAACATGACATACTAGAACCTAAACAAGAAAAAGAATATAATTTTTTTTTAAAGGGAACTATAATTTACCCTACCGTTAAATATTTGTATCCCTATAAAGTACTGAAGATCCCAGAAAACAAAAAGAGATGGTTATTGATGCCTCATCAACAACTATCACTCCCACATCTCATGGATATCCATTATGTAATGCCATAATATATAGACTAAGGGAATTGTTTTACTATGCCATAACTTTTCTGGATGATCCATAATATGAACTATTTTTTCAACCATGGTGGTGTTAAGATCAAGATCAAAATTTTCCCATTGAATCACCTTAGAAGGGCCTGTTTGATACCTCCTCAGTTGGGAAACATGAAACACATCATGAATTGAAGTCAAGAGAGATGGTAAATCCAATCGATATGCTAGATTTCCAGCTCATCCAATGATCTCAAAGGGGCCCATGAACACCAGTACCAACTTACCATGATTACCCAACTAATGATGTCCCAAGAAATGTGAAACCTGAAGAAAAACCCAATCACAAACCTCAAACTCTAGTGGCTAGTGACAATTGTCCTCATTGTATTTATAATGACTCTCAATCATGAACAACCTCTTTAGATTGAATATACATTTTATATAATTTCCTAAAAAAGGATGGATCCAATTTATGAACACTCTCCTAACTCTTCCCAGTACATGGGATTTCTAAAAGTATTCTGAAAATGATTCACAGGGATCCTTCTTAATCAAATACTTTTAAATATTATTACAGATAATTTAGACCATTGGAAGATGATTTTCTCATGAACCACTAAAACAAATTACACATGTACAAATAATATCCTCATGAACTTGAATATCCCTATCTATCTATCCGTCAATATACAAATGGCATGCCATTATCATTTTCAAGTCGAAACCCATATCCCTAGGAAAAACCTTCTAAAACCAAGACGTGAACCTCATGTCTCTATCAGAATCAATCATAGAGGGATCCCCATGATGTCTCAATAAATCCCATACATATATGTCCTTGAGCTACTCCACCTTTTTCTTCTTCTTAATTGGGAGGAAATGTACCAATTCTAGGAGTTGATAAATGATTATCTAAATTGAATCCTTCCTAATAGAAACCCATGGAAAACCAATGATTAAATACATGTATATTTAATCCCACTTCCATATCAAAATGGTCAAATATTGCAACAAACCTGAAGGTCTATAATGTTTTCCATTAATTCTATGACATGTAAGGTATAATGATATGAAAAATACCATCAACCATCTCCCACAAACAAATAATAACATATAAGAGAATGATAAATCTTTATATTCGCAAGCTGTATGTTAATGAAAAATAAATTTCCATCATCCATAAAATCCTTCCTCAAAGAAATCAGAATGAAAAACCTATTTCAGATACACAAAGAACCATCAGGAGGCTATGATTACTCACTCAAGGTCTCTCCACCATTAATATTTTTACCAATGAACTAGAAATAATTGTCTAAAACTTGATTAAGCTGAAACCACTCATCAAATGAGGTGTTAGATTTCACTGAATTCAAGAACACCAACCCACCAGGTTCACCCTCTCCCAATCTCATCATAGTAAAAATAATCATTAAAGACCACACCTCCACTGATCCCTTTACCTATTGAGATGGTAATTTTATGCTCAGTGCATCAAAAAGAACATTCCCCTTCCTAGAAGTATAGTAAATATCAAAACCAAAGTTATAAAGATACTCAACAGAACATTCCTATCACATATTTTGATCCCCCTGAGTAAAAAATACACCTATATTTTGTGATCAGAATATGCAAAAAAACTGATCCCCAAAGAGATAGAGACTCCTTGTTTTGAGTGTATTCAGTACCACTAAAAGATCATGATCGTGGGTAGGGTATCTCTACTCATGAGGTAAAACTGGCAAGAGAAAAAGCCCACCACCTATTTCCCCTATATCATGACATACTTCAAACCTATAACAGAATCATCTCAGAATACATCATAAATTAAACTGGTTCTAGAAGAATAAAAATTAGAACTGAAGTCAGACACACCTTAAATTCTTCAAAATATCTTTGAAATTTATCACCCCACTCAAAATTTACACACATACATGCTAGAGTTATCATCATATATGAGCGTATGGAAATTTCTTTAACAAACTGCCTATAGTAATCAGATAATAAAAATAAACTTTGAATCTCAACTACATTTCTAGGATGATCCTAGTTCATAACCACCTATATGTTTTTAGGATCCACTGAGACAACCATATTAGATATAAAATAGCCCATCAATTTTACATCATGGATCCATAATTCACACATGGAAATCATATCATAAAATAGATGCTCTCTCAAGGTACCATGAATAATATCCAAATAATCCTTGTGCCCATCCTTTGAACTGGAGTACACCAAAATTTCATCCACAAAAAATAAAAACGAGTCCAAGAACCAATGAATTATACTGTTCATCAATGCAATAAATACCATATGAGTGTTAGTTAGACTGACTAATATAACCTAAAACCCAAAATTACTATAACAAATTTTAAACACTATCTTAGTTATATCATGTTCTTATACTATCAACTTCTGGTGCCATTAATAAAGTTAAATCTTTGAAAAAAATGTTCCCCATTGATATAATGAAAGAGATCATCAATCCTAAGAAAGGGATAGTTGTTATTAATGGTCACCCAATTCAAATTTAATTAATATATACAAATATTGATGCTCTTGTATACCTTTTTATCAAAGTGGACTGGTGAAGCCCAAGGTGATACATAACAAAAAATAAATCCATTAGCCTTAAGGTATGAAAGTTAAACTTTAAGTTTCATTAACTTAGCTAGTGTCATTCAGTAGGATGTAATTGAAATGGTAATCATGCAAGGTAGTAGGTCAACAGTAAACTTGACATATCTCTCTAGTGGTAAACTATAAATTTAATTTTGGAATACATTAGGGTAAAAACCAACCATCATAGGAGGCGGGATGCTAAAACAAGTATTAATGGAATCAAGAAAAATCATTGACAACTAGCATGAGATCAACCCATAATAAGGAACAAAAGTCCATGTCCTCCTAGATATAAAATCCCATTCATCATGAAATACACGATAGAACACATCAAGAGATAAAAAATAAACATGATGATGATAAAAATAGATGTACAACTTCATAATAATTATCTAATACATTAGAATAATTAATTAAAATATATCATGATCGAGATCTAAAAGTTTCACACTACCTCAAAGTCATCAATCACACCAAAAAATTAGGAGATTTGAAACCTTGTTTGGACCTCTTTCCCAAAGGCGTGAAAATATACAAATTGAAGAACATAAGATCTAAGATTAATACAACACATAATTAAACTATGATGATAAAAAATAATGAGTAACACCAATATAAAATTAATCTATCACCTTACATAAATAAATAAATTGAACACCGCTAATCATAGTCGAGCCTACCTCGGAATCTGTTGTGTAAAGTTATCTGGTCTCATATCTTCCATACAATTTCTTAGCCAAATGGAAATCCCCTTTAGCCTAGGGTTAAGATCCAAAACCCTTTATATCATTAGATTATACCTATGATCCCTTGGTGATAGGGGATCCAAGCTTACTTCCTTGTGACATCCTTCCAAAAAAATGAATTAGATGTCCATATTGTTTAAAGTGATGAAAATCCTTGGAAACCTCCATATAGTTAGCGTTGGTATGACAAGTCTTCCACACATATAGTATAAAAATTGATGTTTTATTGATGGATCCCCTAAAACTAGTCCTAATGAATTTTTTTTACCTTTAGGATTTATTTTTCTTTACGGAGACACACCATGGATAAAACTTTCACTAACTGAAGCTCCACCCAAAGGTTTTTCCTATAAATATCTACCAACTCCATAACTGCTTTATGAAATAGCTCCAAAAGGTCAAAATTAAAATGAGAATCTACATAAACCAAATATCTGTCCTCATTCCAATATCAAAAAACTGATATTTTAGGTAATCATTGTTAACAAGTTCTGGTTCCAAGAACACCAACATAGAAATGTGGGTGGAATACCATAAACTACATTATGATCTTACTCAATGGTTAGAAAGTATTAACCACACACAAAATTTTAGGATATAAATTATGATTGAATATTTTATTAAAGGAATCCTAGGTGATAACCTCATGCAACATAAATTGCACAATAGAGTCCCACTATCTCCTTCTTGGTCCTTCAAGTATATACATTGAAAACCCCACCTTATATTCCACATGAGTTTTAAAAAATTGGATGATCCTTTCAATACACTAAATCCATTTTTCAGGTTTTTTGGGTCCTTTGTTACCAAAACATATTGGTGGATTCTACTTATTAAATTTTGAGCCTGGGTCCACTAGTCATCTTAGGGTCTGAAAACCCTCTTAACCCAAAATTTTGAATAGTAAAGATTACAACTTCTACAAAAGAAGGGTCCACTAGAGGATTCGCCTATGGAACATAGATCACAACATACTCACTAATATTAGGAATAGATCTTCTTGGAGTAATTTTCTAATAAACACAATACAATAACCAATAAATTTAAGATAAAATTATGAAATCAAAAAACCACTTAAAGAATCCATATTAAATCATTTAAACCACAAGAATTGAAAGCACATATGAATTATAAGAATTAAAGAAAACACCATAAAATGAAAATCTTTTTTTAAATAAATTCTATTTATTTTTCACTCAAATAACCTCAATCACCAAGTCTCATGCTTGGATAATTCCCAAACCACCCATGGCAATGCATCTTTAAACACGAATGTGAGCTAGCCAGACACCCTATCACACTTACTAACCAAACTCTAATGGTCCTAACTCATGTCAACCAAAGAACCTAAACCAAACCTAGGTGGTGTGACAATAATTTAGGTTTATTATTTCCTTTGATAATATTTTTTAGTGAACCATACCTGGTTAACTAGAAAATCCACCCAAGTAGGTCTACTAGAAGGTGATCAACATCAAAACAACCAAAAAATTATAATGAATAACAGATGAACAATCAACTTACAAAGTTGAGGAATGAATACATATCCATGATACATACAATTCAATGTCAATTAGGATAAAACAAAAGATAAAACCAGATGAGACTAGACACATCTTCATATGATTATCTTTCAGCACTAAACCATCCCTTTATGAAGGTAGCAACAACAAGACAAGCCAACATACTACAAAGTGACCTTCCCACTACCTAATTCCTACAAAACAACATATACAACCACCTAATGGAAAAAATAGTGCATGAGTATTAATAATAGTATGATTTCACCAAAGATTCTATACAAGGTCTATTATAAATAATTCATTAGCTTTAAATTTAAAAGAAATCTAGTTTAGAAATCATTTTCATAAAATAGAACCCTTTTTTAAATCATCATTGGAATTTCATAAAAATAATTTCATATTCCAAAAGAAATAAATATGAAAATTACATGTTATAATGTATGGAAGAATAATCATAACAAATGTTGGATACATCATAAGATAAACATGTGATAGGATAACTATGAAATAAACCATAATATGATAAACTAATCATAAATAAAAAATCACACCAACTAGGATCTATCCTATGGGTGTACATGATATAAATAGAATAAAATACCCAATCTAGGACTAAGGTGGATCCCAAAAATATAACCTCTAGTGAAATTACACACAATAAAGTGACATAAAATATCTTATGGTATTACACCTATAAAGAGTGACATGCCTATTTGTAGACACACCCAAATTTACCAATGTGCCAATTTTGTAAAAATTTATTTAAATACCACGATGAAAATTTATAAAACATTTCCATATCCAATAATATCTACATACATGTTTGAAAACTAATTTTAAAACCAAAACCACCATTTAATAATTTTATCCAACACTTGGTGCACACAAATATTTTTCTGAATGAAAACCAATTTAAAAACATGAATATTTTCCAATAAAATCACCACGAACATATATCAATAAATTTCATGCAATAACCCAAATGAATTTATAATGAAATAAAGAAATTCATGTGTTAGAACCCATTTTATAGAGTTACCTACCTTAGGAATGGAGGAAACCTAGTCGCCTTTGAGAATTAAGATTGTAAATGAAAAGATCGACCTTCGATGTATAAGGAACAATAGAAAAAATTAAATGGGTAAATCAAAATAACATCTTAGTTACTAGAATTTAAAGATTCATCACACACCAGTACCAAATTGAGATTAACAAAGTGAAACAGGAAGAAAAATATCTCATATACCCAAAGTAAGACAATCGACCACACCAACTATCAACAAAACCAAGAAAAGTGATAATGAAGAAGATGAATCACTCAAAACCTCTGAGACGAGAGCTAATTTTGTAGGGAGGAAGAGTTACTACCGAATAAGAGAAACATAAAATGTATAACATTAGAAAAACCTTCTATACTAAATGATTTATGGTGTAAACCTTAGATTTACGACATAAATATATCATCACCCAATTATGAAAAATACACATCACTATGAGTAAAATTATCCCAATGATTATATTACGATTTAAAAATAGAGATTTATGAAATAAATATTTATATTTCATAAGATATTTTTTCGGATTTTTTCCTACAAAATACTTACATCATAAATCAGTTATTAATTTTATAAGTCACCTCTTCACCCAACACCCAACACTAGGTTCATTATAAAAGTACCCAAATAGCTCAAAACCCTCTAAAAATAAGTGGTAAGATATAAAACCAGAAAAGGGGAAACCTTTTTATCTAGGTAATTATATCAATTTAGTTAAAACTATGAATTGAATTTTGAAATTGTGAATTATCTCTCCAGATAACTCCTCACCAGAACTCAAGCTGTGAATCATGAGGCACACAATTTTTGAACCATAAAATCACATTAAGAACCACAAGATTTTGTGTAAAAGAATATACAACCTCCACTAAATACTCCTCAAGCCTCCACTAAACACCTTAGACCACTAAACTAGAAATGTAACATGCCGAGAATGAATGAACCGTTTCATTTCGAAACCTGTAAAATGACTCTATTCCTTGAGAATCAAAAACCAATCCCAAATAGAAAAGGGGAGGTTCCTAATAACAACCCCATGAGATAACTCTTAGGGATATTTTTACACCATAAACACTACCACTAATAAAATAACTAAACCAAATCATCCACAAATTACTTTACACAAAACTTTTAACCTCTGCATAACCAATTTCCTCGAACATCACACAACGATACCTCGTGTACATAAATTAGGGTAATACACACTTTTTGTCAATATATTGTCAGCTTTTTGTGGTTCTTATAATGAACCATACTTTACATACATTGTTATTACTTCAGAATTGAAGAATACTTATTACAACATATAAAAAAACCACCGTAGGACCATATAGGTATAGTGTCTTTAGAAACTGGGAAACATAAACAACTGGTTCATAAATCATCTATATTGTCTCCCATTTATTTTATCATATCTAGAGTCCCTTGTGGAGTATCCTACTTAGTACCCCTCTTCCTGACCTGGGGAAAATAAAACATACAAATGGGTGAGCTCAAATGCTCAGTAAGGGTAAAAAAAAGAAATATCATCCGTATCATATTCATAAGAACATAACATTTTGAAAATATTATCCTGCAAAAGAGATAATAATATCATAACATGTGATAAATCATAGTAGTGAAATGTAATCCCAATAATCATAACATAAACCATGAAACTTTGTGGAATACACACATAATCATATAAAATCATTTCATATTAGTCAAGACTCATTGCCACGACTATCATAGCAGACAATGTCCATTTCTCAATCGAGTTCACTCCTCATTCCAGTCCAGTATCACTGAACCGGTTTAACTTGCTATTCCAGCCATGTCTATCTCATGAGATATAAATCTTTACCCAATAAATTTGAGGGATATATAGGTCCCACCCATCTCATAATGATACTATTATTATGTTTCCCACAAGATCATAAATCATACATCATGGCATAACCCATGTAACAAAAATGAGAATCATAAACGTCATGCCATCATAAAACAATCAATATAAGATAAAATGAAATCATAAAAATAATTCCATCATAACATAATCTAATAAATGTACAAATAGGGATAGAAACAGAACCCTATATTATCTTACATGGAAAATAATTTTGATAAAATGCTTGAACTCCATTCTTGAGGAAAATATCCTTTCTACTTCAAAAACATTTTTCCTTTTTTATCATGTCATAAAATTTTAAACTAAAAGAAGTTAATTAAAAACAAACAGGAAAACTTGTAAAGGAAGATTCATGGAAATAATGTTCTCTAAAATCATAAAAATCCATTCATTTCGTATAAGTTAAAAAAACATTCTTCTCGTACTTTGGCCGGAAAAGTCAAAAAGTACCTCGTACTAAAAATGACAAAATATTCGTTTCATATATTTTACAAAAAACTCACCAATGAGTAATATTGGATTTAAAATTTTTTTAGGAGGATATAAATAATATTACATATTGATGAAACATGGGTGTATATGATAAATACTCCCCAGTAAATACAAAAGTATAAACAATCTCGGCTAAAAATGATATTGTGAGATTTTCCATTACCTTAGGTCCGATTTGCTTCGTACATGTCCGTACCACATGTATAATTATTTAAATAATTTTATTGACTTATTAAAAAATCTTAATCATTTTTATGATATCATTTATGGTCATATTCATAGCTTCTTATTAGTAATATTTCATTGTTACTTGTTATTCGGGTGTTTATTGCGTTTTTTTCTTATGCGTGTTTTGTCAAATAAATTATTATTCTTATTTTTAGGTTACAGATACCTTATTTCCATAATGTTATTAGTGTAATATATATCATATTTATTCATTGAATTCATTTATATAATCATTATGTAATGAAGATCATGTAGAATGAGTCGCATCACATGGTGGAGATGGTAGGCCGTACGTACACACGAGCAATGATATTGTCCCCATGATTGTGGAATTATATTGAAGTATATTTATACTATTTCAGAATCAATATCACTTTAAAATAATCATATATAGTTATTATTTACACCATTATACCCATCCAAGTAAGGTGGTGGTGGAAAACAGATTACACCACGGCATGTAGACGGTATTCCGTATGTACACACACTCAGTGATTTCGTTTTCCGTAGGATGGATAGATGTTGAAATATGGTTGTTTAATATTTATAATAACATATCAGTATATGATTGATACTGCTATTATTACTTCATAATGAAACAATTAAATAAGAGGAAGTATAAGAAGAAATAAATTTGAAACAATCGGTAAAGGACATTACCTCTTCTCTGAAGCGCCTCATCTTAACCTCCTATTATGGCACTAAAGATTGTCTTTGAAGAAGACCAGGACCTATATGATGTTTCTAGGGAAGTGTAGAAGAGAAATTTTCAGGGGTTGGACGAGCTTGAAAGCTCAGAGTGGTGTGAGGAGGAGATGGAGGAGGTGCCCTTTTATAAGGGAGGAGAGGGGCACCTTAGGAAAAATATAAAATATTATTTTATTATAAAGTCATATTTTGTTTTTAAAAGCTCCAAATTGATTTATTTAGAAGATAAGGTGGGGATGGGTAGAAATCCTCTCAACCCCAATATTTTAGACAAGTTTAGGTTACTATTTTAACCTTATCGTTTAGATTTAACTCCAAGTTAAATTATTTAACTTTTACCGGGTCTTCTTGTTTTCTTACACTATATGGTTAGTAAACATACTATAACAAGGAAAACGAACCCGAAGTGGTATATTATTAATATATATAACCTTATCTAAGTAATTTTGACGAACCTTATTTTTTTAGGAATAAAATAACAATTAATAATATAATATTTGTTTTAAAAACTATTTTATTTGAATTTTGACACTATTTGGTAGTTGATTTTTTTGAAAATCATAACCGTTTAATTAGTTTGAAAAACGTTAATTAAATCAATAATAATATTTTATATAAACCCATAAAATTAGTGTAATTCTTAAAAAGTCTCAAATTACATTTATTTGGGTATTTATAATATCAATTATGTTAATATTTCATTAATAAGTTAATTACTGCATCATCATTGTGTCACAATTAAATTAAATTATTTAAAGTCTAAAAATAATATATAAAATTCCATTATGTATGAAATATTTTTATCTTTATAATGAATAATTATAGTCTAATTTATCTTATTTATAACCCTATATTAAAAATGTTTTTGTTATTAAACATTCATTTTAACTATTCGAACTATTCTTTAAATAAAATAATAATAAATGTCCTAATCTAATCCAAGTGTACCTAAAGGGTAATATTTTATTCCTAAGGTTATTTCTGGTCGAATTAAACTTATCCAATAGAATTAGGACATGTTTTAGGGTAATAATAATATCATTTTTACCTTTAATTGCCCTATTTACTTTTAACCGTGGTAAATAAAAGTAAAAAGGTACTATTCACCAAAAAAAAATTATCTTATTCAACCACATTTTACTCCTTGATATTAATCGTGTTTCTCGGATTTTCAAAATTCCACTCACAGAAGCAGTAAAATTGCGTTTTATGTACATTTGCAAATTCACCTAGGAGGTGGGTAAAAGACGGTGAAAATTTTAATAAAATTTTTATATATCTAAAATTGTTATAAAATGACTCCAATTAATTACATTGAACTTATATAGGTATTATGTTTCAATTTTTACCTAAAATAAATTTAAATAAAATAAATAATTATTTAAATAAAAATTCGGTTTTAAATAGTAACCCAGTGTTTTCACTATTCATCAAAAATTGAATGTTTTCAGAAAAATACCAAAAAATCACCCTAGGATAATTTCAATCTTCCGAATCCAAAAACGAAGTCCATTTTGAAAGGTAAAATTTAGAAAATTTCAAAAAGTGGGTACTACTATTCATAACGTCTAGTTTGAATAATTTTTTAATAGCATATCGTTGTTTAGTGAAACTCGGTATTGCGTACAACACAAGCTATCGAGGAAGGCTACAATTGCGTGTAAACCAAGACAAGATAGTGTTGTGTGTAGTGAAATATTACTTTGATGATGTATATAACATAAAAACAAAATATTTCTCATAAAAATATCAGGTGTTACATTCTACCCCCCTTAAAATGAATTTCACCCTCAAAATTGTTCACATTATAACAAATAGATGAGGATACCTCCCCCTCATCATATCCTCAAGCTCCCATGTAGCTTCTTCTAATTGGTGGTTCCTACATACAACATTCACCAAGAGAGTGGACTTAATCCATAGGACTTTTCGTTATGATCTAGAATCTCTATCGGTTGTTCTTCATAAGAAAGATCTTGCTCCAGTGGTACAACTTTTGAGCATAGTACATGTGAAGGATCATGTATGTAATTTCTCAGGAGAGATACATGGAACACATCATGAACTTGAGAGAGATTAGGTAGAAGCGCCAATCGGTAAGCTACCTTCCCAACACGATCCAGTATTTTGAAAGGACCAATATACCTAGGGCTCAGCTTTCCCTTCTTTCCAAATATCAATACTCTCTTCCAAGGAGATATTCGTAAGAACACATTTCACCCACTTCAAACTCTTGTTCTTTTCTTCGGTTATCGACATAGCATTTTTTTCGACTCTGAGCTGCTCTTATGTGTTGTTGAATAGATTTGACCTTCTCTACCATCTCATCAACAAAATCTGGTCCTAATAGATTTCTTTCCCAAACTTCATCCCAACAAGTTGGAGTCCTGTATTTCTTTCCATAGATAGCTTCATAAGGATCCATCTAAATACTAGAGTGAAAGTTATTATTATAAGAAACCTCCACCAAAGTTAGGTGTTAATCCCAACCACCTTTGAAATCCATAGAGCAAGCTCTTAACATATCTTCTAGAGTTTGAATTGTTCTCTCAGAATGAACATCTGTCTGAGGATGATAAGAAGTGCAAGAACTCAACTCCTTATCCAGAGTATGCTGAAGACTTCACCAAAACATTAAGGTAAACCTCGGATCCTGATCAGATATAATAGAAAGTGGTACTCCATGCAATCTTACCACTTCCTTTACATATATCCTAGCAAGATGATCTAGAGTGAAATCTTCTCTAATAACAATGAAGTGTGCCGACTTCGTATGACGATCAAATATGACCTAGATAGCATTATTTCCTTTGGATGTTTTAGGAAGTCTGGTGACAAAGTCCATAGTGATGTTTTCCCATTTCCATTCGGGTATGGGTAATGGTTGTAACATCCCCTTAGACTTCTATCTCTCAGCTTTAACTTGCTGACAAACCAAGCATCGAGAGACATATTCAGCAACATCTCTTTTCATTCCATCCCACTAGAAGTACTCTTTTAGGTCCCTATACATATTCATGATTCCAGGATGAATAGAGAATGAAGACCTATGAGCCTCATCCAGCAGCTCCTTTAATTCAGGGATGGGAGGAACACAAACCTGATTCTTGAACTTTATTATCCCATCACAATCAAGGTTGAATCTAGGAACATTTCTCACCTTCTTTTGTAACTCTACATCTTCTTTTTGTGCCTCTTTAATCGTCACATGTATGTATGATTGAACATTCATTTGAGAAAGATAAGATTTCTCCCCTTCCATTATAATTACAATATTCATCCTTTGTAAATCCATAAATATTGGATCTTTTGTGATACTCACCGTGGATAAGATAGCATGGTCTTGTCAACTTAATGCATCTGCCACCTTGTTTACTTTCCTAGGGTGATAATTAATTGAGAAGTTGTAATCCTTAATTAGCTCCAAACATCTTCTTTGGCTCATATTCAGCTCCATTGGTGTGAAAATATACTTTAAATTTTTATGATCAGTATAAATATCACACCTTTCACCATAAAGGTCATGCCTCCATATTTTTAATGCAAATATTACTACAGCTAACTCCAAATCCTGAGTTGGGTAATTTTCCTTATGGATATTGAACTATTGTGAGGAATAATCTATCATCATATTATTTTTCATGAGAAAAAACCCCAATCCCTTCTTGGATGCATCAATATAGATCAAAAATATTTTTCCACTATAAGGCAGCGTGAGCACAGGTGCACTGGATAACCTTCTTTTTAGATCCTTGAAATTCTCTTCACATTCCTCCGTCCAAATGAGCTTAACTCCTTTTCAAGTCAACATGGTGAGTGGATTAGATAATCGTGAAAAATATTTCACAAAACGTCGATAATATCCAGCCAATCTAAGAAATCATCGGATCTCAGTTACTGATTTTGGTCTCAAACATCTTTCAATAACGTCTGTTTTTGCAGGATCCATAGATATTCCCTCTTTTGAGATAATGTAACAAAAAAATGAAACTTTTTGAAGCCAAAATTCACACTTGGTAAATTTGGAATAAAGCTTCTCCTTTCTCAAGGTCTTTAATACAATTCTCAAGTGATCTTCATGTTCTTCCTTACTATTTGATTAGACAAGAATATCGTCTATAATGACTACAAAAAACTGATCAAGATAGTCTCTAAAGACTCTATTCATCAGATCCATGAATATAGAAGGGGAATTAGTAAAACCAAATGACATCACTATAAATTCATAATGTGCATACCTTGTACGAAAATCCATCTTTGGTATATCCTCCCTTTTGACCGTTAATTCATGATACCCTAAATGAAGATCAATCTTGGAAAAGTATTGAGCTCAGCGTAGTTGGTGAAATAAGTCATCAATGCATGGGAGATGATTTTTGTTCTTGATAGTGATCTTGTTAAGTTTTCGATAATCAATTCAGAGTCTCATTGATCCATCTTTCTTCTTCATAAAAAGAATAGGTTCTACCCAAGGTGACGCACTAGGGCAAATGAATCCTTTATCAAGATTCTCTTGGAGTTTCTTCTTCAATTCATGCAACTCAATTGTGTCCATTCTATAAGGTGTCTTTGAAATAGGCATAGCACCCGGTATGAGTTCTATTGAAAACTCAAATTCACGATATGGTGGAAGACCTGGAAATCTGGAAAGACATCATCAGACTCCTATACAATGGGCATATTCTTAGTCGTGAGTTTCTCTCCAACCATTTGAGATAAATAACCTTCATTTAGTGGAATCAGGACCCATAAGATGGAAGAAATTTCCACCGGAAGGTTATGTTCATCCTTGCATCGATAGACGATCATAGATTGATCTGGAATATGAAATATGACTTCCCTTAATTGGAAATTGATATGAGCTCCATATAATGAAATCTAATCTATTCAAAGAATCACATAAAATTCCACTATAGGAAGGATCACAAGATTTGCAGGAAGCACTTTCCCACAAACTTCAATCGGAGAAGAATTATAAACTTTTGATGTGACTGTTATGCCATTAGGGGTTGTCATAGATAACTCAACATCTAATTGTTAAGGTAATATGGAGATACCCTTAGAAAATTCTTCAGAAATAAAAGAGTGTATGGATCCAGAATCAAATAAAACATTTGCTACTTTAGATTGGATTGTAAGCGTACATTTCACCACTTCGTTATCGTACTCCACATCGAAGATAGAAATTCCATGTGACTTTCCTTAGTCTTTAGCCTTAAGAGTTTTTTGACATCGATCATCATCAACAAACCTTGGATTAAGGCATTGATTAGCATAATGCCCCATTTCCTTTCACTTGTGACATTGAAGTGTAGTAGGTGCACTCTTTGTAGCCTTTTCATTGTTCACGTCACTAGACATATTCTTCCCATAATTGCGGCATTCAAATGACCGATGACCTTCTTTTCCACATTTGAAACATTTACTTGTCCCTTTAAGACAACTCCCTCCGGGTTTCTTTCCATACTTTTAGCATAAGGGAAAACTCATCTTCTTTTCAGTGTGGTATTTAGATTTCCCTTTGAATTCCATTTTCCTTTTCTTATCAAACACATATGACTGATGGGTTACTCCATTCTCCATCTCAACCTTGAGAGCACAATGAACGATTTCTTCGTATCTATTGAAATCCCTTATGGCTAACTCCCTTAGAAGACTTGGTTTTAATCCACTAAAGGATCGATCGATCTTAACCTCAGGTTGTATAATAATTCCAAAAGCGTACCTTGTTAGTCTTGTAAAATTTGCTTTGTAGGTACCAACCGATTCATCATCATTTTGCTTCAGTTTAAGAAACTCCTTATCCATCTTTTTTCAAAGAATACGAGGTAAGTAATTATTAAAAAATAAGTCCTTGAACTCGTCCCATTCCATGTACTCAATTTCATCCCTTTGCCTCAAATTCTTAATAAGATTCCACCATTGATCAGCTTCACCTTCCAAACGTTATACTGCTAAGATGACTTTATCAGGCTCAGAACATTGAAGGACTGAAAATATCTTTTCAGTGGTACCGATCCATTGTTCAGCCACTAATAGATCAGAAGACCTGCTAAATGAAGGTGCACGCTGCCTCATGAAGGATTCAATAGAATGTTGCTCCTTTATTTTCTCATTTGGAAGTCCTGCATGATTCATAGATTGAGAAAGTTTTGTGAGCATGGCTACAATATTTTTCATTCTAGCTCGCATAACATTTGGTTTCTCAGGGGTACAATCATTGCATTTCTCGTAGCATTCTGCATTAACACAGTTCCTTCGGGTTCCAGCAATTGACTAAAACCAATAAGAATAGTGTGATAAACACTAATTATAATAGGAAAACCACATAATCAAGAATAAAATTTCACACTTAAGTTATTATCATAGGTTGTTCATGGCCATTTATAAAACACTAAGATTGTGTTCTACGCTTAGACATATCCTTAGGGTTCTTACTAAGGCTTTCACAACCTAGTTTCCAAAGGTTGACTATACCTTTCCTCTGATACGAACTATAACAACCCATATTTACATACATTTTTATTACTCCAGAATTGAAGCATACTTGTTACAACATATAACAAAACCATGGTAGGACCGTATAGGTATAGTGTCTTTAGAAACTGGGAAACATAAACACCTGGTTCATAAAGCATCTACATTGTCTCCAATTTATTTCATCATATTTAGAGTCCCTTTTGGAATATCCTACTTAGTAACCTTCTTCCTGTCCTGAGGAAAAGAAAACACACAAAAGGGTGAGCTCAAATGATCAGTAAAGGTAAACAAAAGAAATATCATTCATATCATATTCATAAGAACATAACATTTTGAAAATCTTAACCTGCAAAAGAGATCATAATATCATAACATGGGATAAATCATAGTAGTGAAATGTAATCCCTATAATAATAACATAAAACATGAAACTTTGTGGCATACACACATAATCATAAAAAATCATTTCATATTAGTCAAGACTCATTTCCAAGACTATCATAGTGGACAAAGTCCATTTTTGAACCGAGTTCACTCCTCGTTTCAGTCTTGTATCACTGAACCAGTTTAACTTGTCGTTCCAGCCATGTCTATCTCATGAGATATAAATATTTACCCAATGCATTGGAGGGAGATATAGGTCCCACTCATCTCATAATGATACCACTCTTATGTATTCCACAAGATCATAAATCATACATCGTAGAATAACCCATGTAATAAAAATGGGATTCTTAAACATCATGCCATCATAAAACAGTCCATATAAGATAAAAGGACATCATAAAAATAATTCCATCATAACATAATTAAATCAATGTAAAAGTAGGGATATAAATAGAAACCTATATTATTTTAGATGGAAAATAATTTTGATAAAATTCTTGAAATCCATTCTTGAGAAAAATATCCTTTCTACTTCAATTTTTTTTCCTTTCTTAACATGTCATATCATTTCAAAATAAAAAAAAGTAATTAAAAATAAATTTGAAAACCTGTAAAGGAATATTCATGGAAATAATGTTCTCCGAAATCATAATAATCCATTCGTTCTGTATAAGTTAAAAAAACATTCTTCTCGTACTTTGGCCGGAAAAGTCAAAAAGTACCTCGTACTAAAAACGACAAAAGATTCCTTTCATATATTTTACTAAAAACTCACCAATGATTAATATTGGGTTTAAAAAATTTTAGGAGGATATAAATAACATTACATACTGAGGAATCATGGATGTGGATGATAAATACACCCCAGAAAATACCAAAGTATAAACAATCTCAACTAAAAATGAGATTGTGAGATTTTCCCTTACCTAAGGTCTGATTTGCTTCGTACGTGTCCGAACCTCCTTTATAATTATTTAAATAATGTTATTTACTTATTCCAGAATCTTACTCACTATTATGATACCATATATGGTCATATTCATAGCTTCTTATTAGTAATATTTCATTGTTACTTATTATTCAGGTGTTTATTTCCTTTTGTTCTTATGCGTGTTTTGTCGCTGAAATTCTTATTATTATTTTTAGGTTATAGATACCTCATTTCGTGAAATATATTAGTGTAATATATATCATATTTATTCATTCAATTCATTTATATAATCTTTATGTAATGAAGATCATGTAGAACGAGTCGCATCACATCATGGAGACGGTAGGCCGTACGTACGCATGAGCGATGATATCTCTCCCATTATCGTGGAATTTTATTGAAGTATATGTATAATACTTCAGAATCAGTATAACTTTTAAATAATCATATATTGTTATTCTTTACACCATTATACCCATCCAAGTAATCTGTTGGTGGAAAACAGATTACACCACGGCGTGGAGATGGTATTCCATACGTACGCACATGTGGTGATTTCATTTTCTGTTGGATGGATAGAAGGTGAAATAGGGTTGTTTAATATTTATAATAACATATCAGTATATGAGTGATACTGATGTTATTAATTCATAATGAAATAACTAAATAAGAGTACGTAGAAGAAGAAATAAATTTGAAACAATCGGTAACGGACATTACCTCTTCTTTGAAGCACCTCTTCTTAACCTCCTCTTAGGGAACTAAATATGGTCTTTTGAAGAAGCCCAGGACCTCTAAGATGTATCTAGGGAAGTGGAGAAGAAAATTGGAAGGGGTTGGCTGATCTTGAAGGCTCAATGTGGTGTGAGGAGGAGAGGGAGGAGGTTCCCTTTTGTAAGGGAGGAGAGGGGAACATTAGGAATACTTAAAAAATTATTTTATTATTAAGTCATATTCGGTTTTTAATTGCTCCAATTTGATTTATTTATAAGAAAATGTGGGTATGGGTCGAAATACTCTCAACCAATAGAATTTAGACAAGTTTGGGTTATAATTTTAACCTTATCATTTAGATTTAACTCTAAGTTAAATAATTTAACTTTTACCGGGTCTTCTTGTTTTCTAACACTATATGGTTAATAAACTTACTAAAAAAATCCAAACGAACCCCAAGTGGTTAATTATTAATATATATAACCTTAGGTAAGTCATTTGGCCGAACCTTATATTTTTAGGAATAAAATAACAATTAATAATATAATATTTGTTTTAAAAACTATTTTATATCAATTTTGACACTATTTGGTAATTGATATTTTTTAAAATCATAACAGCATTATTAGTTCAAAAAACGTTAATTAAATAATTACTAATATGTCATATTAAACCATAAAAATAGTTTAATTATTAAATATTCTAAAATTACATTTATTTGTGTATTTATAAAACCAATTATGTTAGTATTTCCTTAATAAGGTAATTACTGCATCATGATTGTGTCATAAATAAATTTGATTATGTAATGTATAAAAATAATAAATAAAATACAATTATGTAGTAAATATTTTTATCTTTCTAATGAATATTTATAGTCGAATTTATCTTATTTATAATCCTATATTAAAAATGTTTTAGTTATTAAACATTGATTTTAACAATTTTAACTATTCTTTAAATAAAATAATAATAAATGTCCTAATCTAATCCATGTGGACCTAAAGGGTAATATTTTATTCCTAAGGTTATTTTTGGTCTAATTACACTTATCCAATAGAATTATGGCATGTGTTAGGGTAATAGTAATATCATTTTTACCCTTAATAACCCTATTTACTTTTAACCTTGGTAAATAAAAGTAAAAAGTTACTATTCAACAAAAATTAATTTTATCTTATTGAACCACATTTTACTCCTTGATATTAACAATGTCTCTCGGATTTTTGAAATTCCACTCACATAAGTGTTAAAATTACGTTTTATGTACATTTGCAAATTCTCCTAGGAGGTGGGTAAAAGACGGTGAAACGTTCAATAAATTTTTTATATATCTAAAATTATTATAAAATGACTCCAATGAATTACATTGATCTTATATAGGTATTATATATCAACTTTAACCTAAAATAAATAATTATTTAAATAAAATGTCAGTTTTCATATAGTAACCCAATGTTTTCACTATTCATCAAAAATTGAAAGTTTTCAGAAAAATACCAAAAATTCACCCTAGGATAATTTCGATATTAAGAATCAAAAAATGAATTCAATTTTGAATGATAAAATTTCTAAAATTTCAAAAAGTGGGTATTATTATTCATAACGGTTAGTTTTAATAATATTTTAATAGCATATCGTTGTTTAGTGAAACGTTGTATTGTGTACAACGAAAGCTATCGAGGAAGGCCGTGATTGCATATAAAGCAAGCCAAGCTAGTGTTGTGTGTAGTGAAAGATTCCTTTGATGATGTATATAACATAAAAACAATATATTTCTCATAAAAATCTCAGGTGTTACAGTGCTGGCTCACCCACATGGTTTTAAAACATTTCCTAATATAAAAATTCTTGATTAGGAAGGGGTATACCGACATTATATAAATTAATCGATAAAAACATCACAGATAAGGAAAAATAAATCACATCTTGTAAATAATCAAGGTTCAATTATCACATCATAAAATTAAAACATAATAGGGGAAAACAATAAACAGGACTAGCTACTGGGAACACATCTATGTCTCACGCTCCCAAGTACTATCCTCTAAACCACCATACCACTACGACACATGAAACAAGGGGATGGTTCATCCACAAAACACCTTCTCAAAATGATCATCAATTACTATACATAGATCAATGAATGTCACGTCATCATAGATATAAAAATATCCCTAGTAAATGTTGTTGGGGGTCATTGTGAAGATAATAAAAAAGTTGGTACATCTGAAATATGTCATGGTTTTTATCAATGTATTGTGGTTGTTCCAACCAATATTCCACCTCAACAAAACAATCCAAATTATCCAAATGTCCAATGAACTAGGGAGGAATATTACCCCTACCAACCTCCCCTACCCCCTTTGAGGGGAAACCCTCAATAACACGTGGTATCTAACCCCATACTCCATGGTCCTTGACCCGCCATTGAATAGGACAAATGATAGTCTTACACCACCCTCATCCTATCTCAGATCAACTAGATCTTCTCGGTCATGTTCTGCACCACATCAGGACTATGAACTACTGACTCCTCAACCTTCATCCATCCCAATGGAATATGAAAAATCCTCCCATATATCTTCTAAAAATTATATATTACAATTAATGAGTGATAGATATTGTTTTAGGAAAAATTAAGTAAATGAAGGAACTTAACATGCCCTACCAAAATCCTAGATAGAGGCTCACAACATATCCAAAAACAACTATATGGTTTAGTCCATCTTCCCATATATCTGAGGATGGAAAATAGTACTAAGGTGAAATGAGATCCAAAATCATGAAAACATACCTTATGGACCCACAAATAAAGACAAATATACCAATTAGATATGATGGTCATGGATACCCCATGAATCCTAATCACATCATCCACATAATACCTCCCCAAAATATCCACACCACTGGATTCGCAGATATCCAGAAAATGAGATGACTTTATTAGTCAATACACTCTCACCCAAACTACATCACATCCTCCCCATGTATGTGGTAACCCTGTGATAAAATCCATCAAGATACCATCCCATTTCAACTCATGAACATATAAGTATTACAACAAACCTATTGGAACACGGTAATCCACCTTCTCCTACTAACTAACCAGATACTTTTCCAAAAACTCTATTATCAACCACTTAATCCTTGTCCACTAAAGCTGTCTCTCGAAGCCCCGATACATCTTGGAAACACTATAATTCATCCCCATAGGTGATATATGAAACTAATGGATAAATCCATCATGAATATCCCATAGAACCAAAAACCTTCACTGAGACAACACCCAATTCTGACCATCCCCTAACTACCCATATGGTGCATCACCATGTACAACATAATAATACATCACATATTCCTTTGCATCTCCCCACTAAGACTAATCCACATTCTATATCAATGATAAATCAATAATCATTTGATGAATACATCCTTATCCACTACTCCCCCCCAAAATATTAATCACTATAAACTTATCCATACCTTACCAAACATCGACAGACTCCGACACCAAATCCCCTCAAGACTTCCAAGTCAATGAATAAAAAAATCCCACTTACCTAGGGTTTGATAGATCTCAAAATAGTAACATTTTAGATACTACATCCACCTCCATTAGAGTAGATTAAAATCCCAATGTGAGAAGATAGATCTTAGGCTCATTTAATCAGTGAAAGCCACAAATTTTTCACAAATGAGGAATGCGGCCAAAACATATGTGAAAACAAAACTACCAACAACTCCATATCATGGGTTCAATAGTAATTATCATGGGGGAATTATTAAATAGACCCATAAGATACAACCTTTATCTATTTGATCAATATACATCCCAATCCCATATGGGATATGTTATATAAAAGCTCAAACATCACACCCTCCTCTAGAAACCGATGCACTGAACCACTGATCAACTTCTCCATCTGGTAACCGATTAATTATAAATATTGATGAATCCATATGATGTTTGGATCATTAATAGTCAATGATATTATTTGTTGACCTCACCTGTTTTGATAATCTCAATCATGTATTCATATGTGTTGAAAACCCCAATTATGTTTTCATTCTCTATGATATTCCTAAGTATCATTGATCTCTACTTTAATTCTTCCAAATCTATGATCAAACCAATAATAATTTATAAAATAGTCTTTGGAATATGTTAATCCTCATTTATCCATGTTCATACAAGTTATAAATTGATTCTAACACAATCGGATGTGTTCTGCATAAAACAGATAAGTAATCTGTCTATACCTACTGATAAAGAGCTACCGGTAACCAGTCTACTGATAGACTTAGTCTACCGACAGACAGCTACCGATAGACTCAACACAGAGCTACTGATGTGCTTATAAATGTAAGCTACTGACTTACAGAGAGCTACCGATACAAACATAGAGCTACCGGTGTAAGTATAAATAGCTACCGATGGAATAAGAGTCACCGATGGACGAAGCTACTAACAGACTCACAGCTACCGATACCGACGCATGGAGCTACCGACGAATGGAGCTACCGATAAACAAAGTCACCGATACAAGCATGTACCAACCGACGCATAGAGCCACCGATAGAGTCAAAGCAACAAATGAAATTGAGCTACCGATGTCCAAGCTACCGACGCTGATTTCCTACCGATCACTCGACGCACTGTTTGAATTTCTTTATTTCCTATATTTAATCCATCTAACGGTCATATCATGTACATTTTAATGATTTGTCAAATATCTGATAAAGATTGTTGGATGTCAGGAACCCGTACCTCGTACCTGCAGAAAGGAAATCTTTTCTGTCTCCTGTTGCACGTGACATAAATACAAGAAGACTCTGCTGAAGATACACGAGTTAACACACACAGAGACAAGACATATGACATACTCAAGAAGAGCTCTGTGCATACAAGAAGAACCAAGCAAGACAGAATCATATATACAATCAAGCCTACTCAAGAAGAGTCCTGGAGCATACAAAAGAATATCGAAGAGCTTCATCGACTACATTATCACTGTCTGTGAACCTGGAGCATACGACACTCTGTTTCTCAAACAAAAACGAGAAGAGGACTCAAACTCACTTCTGATCGAATCCAAAGAAGTCCAGAGCTACACTGAAATCACCAGAACCACTTCTAAACTCTACATCTCTTGTTCTGTGATTTATTATTACTCTTTTCGAGCAGTGTGTGTTATCTGCTGTATCTAACACATACACTGTCTCATGTACTCAAACTGAAGGATTTGTAAATCCTTACCAAACTCTTTCATTCTTTCTTTCCCATGAATAACAGTGGTAGAGGTCGTGTGTGACCTGGACAACTGGTTGTTGTTGTACTGTTTCCCACGAAGAACAGTGGTAGAGGTCTTGGACCTGGACAGTTGTAAACTGTTGAACCCCGATCCAGGGTGTGGATCATTTTTATATAAACTTTTGAGAGGACTAAGTCTCGGCTTGAGACTGAACCTCTTGGTTACATTTTTGTGCCATATCATTCAAAGTTTTATTCCGCTGCCAATCACTTTAAAACTAATACTGTTTTTAAAGTTACTTTGATAATTAAATTAGCAAGTTTTATGTTACGTGTAGATTAGTAAGTTAGTTTCAAAAGATAATCACACACTCCTGTGTTGATTAACTGGGAATTAATCAATCCCTTGAGAATCTGATAGAACCTTTACTTTAATATAAATTCACTACAGTTTAATTTATTATTTTATTTTGGGGGTCTTTAAGACAATAATTTTTAAATACAGAAATTTTTAATTGGTACTCAATTAACCCCCCTCTTGAGTAAACCACTCCGACCAACACTTGGTATCAGAGGATTGAAAATACTTTCTAACCGTGCTCTGCTTTGAACTGTGATTTTAGTTGTATTTTAAAGTTCTTAAAATTTCTGTTATATCTAAATTTTTATCTCTTTAAAATTTTCTAATCATGGACAATAGACTTGAGGGTGCTGCTACTAACCGGCCACCTTTCTTCAATGGAACTAATTATGCTCAGTGGAAACTGAAAATGAAAATTCATCTAGAAAGAATAGGTTTTGATATTTGGACTGCTATTGAATCAGAATACCAAATTCCTACTGCTGCTAGATCTACTTGGGATGAACCTACAAAGACTGCTTACAATAACAACTGTAAAGCTATGAATGCCTTGTACTGTTCTCTAGGAGATGAAGAGTTTAATAGAATTTCTGCTTGTAAAACTGCTTTTGAAATTTGGGATACCTTAGCTGTTTCTCATGAAGGAACAACGAATGTTAAAGAAATGAGATTGAACACTTATACTATCAAGTATGATAATTTTAAAATGAAGCCTGATGAACTCATTTCTGACATGTATCTCAGGTTCAATGAAATTGTCAATACAATGATCTCGCTGGGAAAGGATGTCTCATCGAAGGAACAAATTATGAGAATTTTGAGATGTCTACCTGATAGATGGAGAGGCACATCTGTCTCAATCAGAGAATCATGTGACATTGCTACTCTACCTGTCAAGGAACTAATTGGAAAGATGATGATGTATGAAGAAGAGCTTAAAGTGAATAAAGAAGAAGAAAATGAACCTCCAAGAAAGTCTGTCACTTTCGAATCCTCAACTTCAAAGAATAAGGACAAAGAAAAGCTTCAAGCTGTAGTTGAAAGTTCAAGCTGTGAAGACAGTGGAAGTGATTCGGACAGTGATGCTTAGATGGCTCACATTTCTAGAAGATTTAAGAAATTTTATAGGAAAAAGAAGTTCTTTAGAAAAACAAATTATAAGGATAAGTATGATCACCAAGGTAAATGGAAAAAGGATTGGAAGAAGAATGACAAATCAGATGATGTTGCCTGCTATGAGTGCAAGAGAAAAGGACACATTAAAGCCGACTGTCCAAAGATGAAGTATAAAAAGAAATATGAATATAAGGACTATAATTTTAAGAAAGCCATGAAGGATACCTGGAGTGCTTCTGAGGATAGCTCTACTGAATCTGAGAGCTCTAAAACTGAACACAAAAATAAGGCAAACATGTTCTTTATGACAAACACTTCTCAGGTAACTGCTGAAACTCCTGCTTTAAATAATTATTACTCTGGAGATAATGTAGAATCTGACTCTGATTCTGGAACAATGTCTAAAAATGAATTGTTTGAGTACTGTGATATGCTGGAAGAGACATGTAATGAACTTAAGGATAAATACAAGTCATTAAAGAAACAGCATGCTCTCACCACTACAGTTAACACCGAACTTACTATTGAAAAAGAGAAAAATGCTCAACTGTTAAAAGAAAACACTGAACTGAAACTATCTAATGAGCAACTCAAGAAAGACTTAGAGAAGTTCACCAATGGAAAAAATACTCTAACACAGATGCTAGGAAAGCAAATGTCACCTAAATATACTACTAGTATAGGATACCAACCTGGACAAAGGAAAATTGCCAAAACTAGATTCATTTCTAAATCTGGACAGAATGAAGGTAATTCTGGAACTTCATATGCTTCAACCAGTTATATACATAGCTATGGATCTAATAATGTCTATCTTTCAAAGCATGTTAATTCTACAAATTATATGAGACCCATTAGACAAATATGGGTACCTAAAGTGTTATTGGCTAACTTGTCTGGACCCAAGAAAATCTGGGTACCAAAATTATCTCCCATCTGAATCTATTTTGTAGGGAACTTGCTTAAAGAGCTCCTGTAAAGAGACCTGGTATTTAGACAGTGGGTGCTCAAGGCACATGACTGGAGATTACTCTTGTTTTAAGAGTTTAATAAAAGTTGATGGAGGCTTTGTCACCTTTGGGGACAACTCTAAAGGAAAAATCATCGGCCTAGGCCAGATTGGTAACACTGATTTAATTTTGATCTCTAAAGTTTTATTTGTTGATGGCCTTAAATACAATTTATTAAGTATTTCTCAGTTACGTGATGATGGTTTTCATGTTAAATTTGAAAATGATTCCTGCAAAGTTTTTAATTCTAAGAATGTTTTGGTATTTTCTGCCTTAAGAAATTAAAATGTTTATGCTGTTAATCTGAATTCTTTAGCTAAGCAGAATATTACTTGTTTGAATGCTTTTCATAAAGAATATTGGCTATGGCACAGAAGATTGGGACATTGCAAAATTCACTCACTTAGAAAACTCTCTAGAAAAAACCTAGTTAGAGACCTACCTAAATTAGAATTCCCAAATGATAGAGTGTGTAACCCCTGTCAAAAGGGAAAACAACACAAAGTTTATTTTAAATCAAAGAAAGAAGTTTCGACTTCTCAACCACTTGAATTGGTTCACATGGATTTGTTTGGACCATCAAGAGTTTCTAGTTTAAATGGGAAGCACTATGTTTATGTTCTTGTAGATGACTTTTCTAGATATACTTGGGTATATTTTCTAGCCCACAAAAGTGAAGCCTGTTCTTCTTTTGTTAAATACTCTAAATCTGTAGAGAACCTTAGTGGTCTTAAGATTAAAACCTTGAGGAGTGATCATGGTCGTGAGTTTGAAAATCAAGATTTTGAATGTTATTGCTCACACAATGGCTATACTCATAACTTCTTTTCCCCTAGAACACCCCAACAGAATGGTGTAGTAGAAAGAAGAAACTGAACCCTTCAAGAAATTTCTAGAACCATGCTCAATGAATATGATCTGCCTATTTATTTTTGGGCTGAAGCTGTAAATAAAGCTTGTTATGTCATTAATAGAGTCTCAATCAGACCTGTTCTTAAGAAAACCCCTTATGAATTGTGGAACAATAGAAAGCCTAAGGTTAATTACTTTAAAGTTTTTGGTTGCAAAGTATTTATTCTGAATACTAAAGATAATCTGGATAAGTTTGCTTCCAAAAGTGATGAATAAATTTTTCTGGGTTACTCTATTTCAAGTAAAGCCTATAGAGTATTCAATAAGAAAACCAAATGTGTGGAAGAACCTGTTCACATCAAATTAGATGAAACTGATCCACATGAGCCTAAAACCTCTCTTGAGAATCTTGAAGAAGATTTGTCTATTCTGGACCATAATGATAAATCTAAAGAACCTGTTATAAAAATATCCAGTTCTGGACTTTTTCCAGAATCTGCTTCTTTTGAACCCGAACCTATAGATGAACCTGAAATTTCTAGTCCAACCTTTACCAGATCAACGAGGATTCTAAAGAATCATCCTTTAGAAGCTGTTGTTGGTAATCTTGATAGAGGAACACAAACTAGAGCTTCTCTAAGAAACCAGGTTAAACATCCATCTTTTCTTTCACAGCTAGAACCCAAAAATATCAATGATGCTATCAATGATGAATTCTGGGTAATAGCTATGCAGGAAGAATTAAATCAGTTTGAAAGAAACAAAGTCTGGGATTTAGTTGACAGACCTAAGGACACTTTGACAATAGGGACAAAATGGGTTTTTAGAAATAAAGTAGATGAATCTGGAAATATAGTTAGAAACAAAGCTAGACTAGTTGCACAAGGATATAGTCAAGAAGAAGGTATAGACTATGAGGAAACTTTTGCACCTGTAGCTAGACTAGAATCCATTAGGATCTTACTTGAATATGCTGCACATCTGGATTTCAAGTTATATCAAATGGATGTGAAAGGTGCATTTCTAAATGGTTTTATAATTGAAGATGTTTTTGTGGAACAACCACCTGGATTTACTAACCCCCATTTTCCAAATCAAGTTTTTAAACTTTCTAAAGCTTTGTATGGTTTAAAACAAGCTCCAAGAGCTTGGTATGATAGACTTAGCAATTTCCTTATTTCAAAAGGTTTTACTAAAGGGATTGCTGATCCAACTCTTTTCATTAAAAGAATTTCTAAAGATGTTTTAGTTGTACAAATATATGTTGATAATATTATTTTTGGATCTTCTAAACACTCTTTATGTACTGATTTTTCAAAAAGTATGCAAAATGAATTTGAAATGAGCTTAATGGGAAAGCTTAAGTACTTTCTTGGATTTCAAGTATTTCAAAATGAAAATGGTATTATTTTGAATCAAAGTAAATATACAAAGGATCTTTTAAAACGTTTTGTTCTGGATAGTATCAAGGAAAGTGAAACTCCTGTGAGTACTACCTGTAAATTGGATGCAGATGAAACTGGGAAACCAGTTGATCAAACAAATTACAGAGGTATGACTGGTAGTTTACTTTATCTTACAGCTAGTCGACCTGATATTATGTTTAGTGTGTGTATGTGTGCTAGATTTCAAGCTAATCCAAATTAATCTCATTTGCTTGCTGTTAAAAGAATTTTTAAATATCTCAAACACACGGTTAACTTAGGTTTGTTTTACCCAAAAGGACAATCCTTTAAGTTAATGAGTTATTCAGATGCTGACTTTGCTGGTTGTAAGTTAGATAGAAAAAGCACATAAGGAACATGTCATTTGCTTGGAAAATCCTTAGTTTCTTGGTGTAGTAAGAAACAGAACTCAGTTGCCTTATCTACTGCCGAAGCAGAATATATAGCTGCTGGTAGTTGCTGTGCACAAATTCTGTGGATGAAACACACTCTTTTGGACTATGGATATGTTTTTAAACATGTTTCAATCAAGTGTGATAAATCCAGTGCAATAAACATCTCTAAGAATCCTGTATCTCACTCTAGAACCAAACACATAGATGTAAGACACCATTTCCTAAGAGATCACTATCAAAAAGGCGATATTTCTCTTGAATTTATTGGCACCGAACATCAATTGGATGATATTTTCACTAAACCTTTAAGTTCGGATAGGCTAAGTTACATAAGACACGAATTGGGAATGTTTAATCATAACCGGTGTGAAAATCCTCACTGATGTGAAATTCTCACCGATGTGAAACTCTCACCGATGTGAAATTCTCACCGATGTACAACTCTCACCAATTTGTTTTTCTCACCGATGATTAACTCACACCGATGCAATGATTTAAAACTTCTGTCTGCCTCCAAGAATAGGAATCGTTTTATTTTATTTTATTACCCTATTTTAGTCATTTATTTGGAATTCCTAAATGATAAAACTCAATCTAAGCCACTTCTTACCTCACCGAGCTCAAAATCTCTCACCTTCGAACCTTAGCTCCCAAATCGGCCAAGAACCCTAAACCCGCGATGGAAAAAACTAAGCTTCCTATCGTTAGAGATGAAAGTGCAGAACCAAATGCTAAGAAGCAGAAGACATAGCATAAAGCCAGTGTTAGTGAAGTCAGAACTAGATCGGGAAGGCGACCAATGAATCCTCACTTGCAGAATAGAGACCTAGTAATCGAGAAGGAACTGTGCGTGGAATGGCTACTGCCTAGCAAATCGTTAGTACTCGATATTCTGGAGGACCAGAAAAGGGTGGATTGTTTTTCGAATAACAATGGCCCATACTACCCGAAGTTGGTAAAACAGTTCTATGAGTTTGTAACCTTTGAGAAGTCTGAGAATGAGAATCGGGTAAGCTCTTTTGTAAATGGAAAAGAGATGTCTTTTTCTTCAGTAGAGTGGGCTGAGAGTTTGAAAGTACCACATGAAGGTGTCTCTGGGTATGTATCAAGAGCAATTCCACCTAGCAGTGACATCTTTGATTATGAAACCGCCTTAAAAGAACTAACTGGTAATGGGAATCAAAGGCAAGTGGTTGCTGCTGAAATGGATGGAGAGAATCGACTGCTTTTCAAGTTTGTTCAGCATGTGTTGATACCAAGGCGAGGAGATTTTTCAAATCTGAGATATCAAGATATCTATCTTCTTCATTTGCTAAGACATGGTGTGAAGATCAATCTGTGCAGATTGTTAATGCTTCAAATGGAAGACATAATTAGACCAAAGTCAAAGACTAATGCTTTGTTCTTTGCCAAGCTGATTTCAGTAATGATAAAAGTGAAAGGAATAGCTAAGTCTCAGGGTGAGACAGTAGTAGTCAAGAACAATTTCTGCATCACCTCGACTGTTTGTAAGTACATGAAAATTAACTGGAACCCATGGAAGGGAGAATGGGTCAGTGATGATCAGAAGGTATATGATAGGTTTAATCATGTGGATCATCCCTAAAGACCAAAGGATATGAGAGATCCGAGTCTGGGACCTGATGAAGAGGAACCTGTTTATAGTAGTGATGAAACAGAAGAAGAAGAAGAAGAAGAATCTCCTATGGATGTTGGAGGAGATCCAGACTTGCCCCCAAGTCCTGTTGCAGAATTGGTCTATTCTAGGAAAGGAAAGGTAGAGGAAATTTTTTCTACTCATGAGGAAGACCAGTATGTACCTCACCAAGAAGAAGAGGAAAAGGAGAATGTATCTGAATTGTCTGCTTCTGGTAGTTTAAGTATGAGTCCTTTGATTGGAAGCTCAGCTATGCCTGCTGCTGAAGTAGAAAAAGATACAGAAGAAGCTGTACCTGTATCAGAAGATCTTCTAGATGCTGCACCTGTGGAACTTGTAGTATAATATTCTGATGAAGAGAATCTAGCACCAAATGCTGTTGTGATACATGAGAATGCACCCATTGAGGGGGAGCATCAATCTGCTCTTGGAGAAGTTACAGTAGCTGTTGAGTTTGGAGACTGGGAAGAAGACCCAGGGTTTATAGTCTGTGGATTGGATTATCCAGATTCAGATAATGAGATGTTTGTGAATAGACCGAAGACCAATTATGATCTTGCTTCTGAGTTGTTTCCAAATGATGTGGTCAGGTTTCATGATCTGAATAAGCTGAAAGAGGACCTCAAAACCAGTTTTGTTGAAGAAGTGAAGTTAATGGAAACCTCCCTTGCATCCTCAATTAATTCAACACTGACTGATTCTGTAGTTAGTTTGGCCTCAGCAAGAAGATCTGCTGCAGTTGTCTCTAATGATTTTGTCTCTAAATCTGATCTTGAATCCATGAATAATGAGCTGAAAGAATCATTCAGTGCATCAGTTGCTGAGATGAAGCAAAACTTTTATGAAGAAATGAAAATGCTGGAGAGATCCTTCGATCTATCTCTGGCTTGTAATTTATCTTCTTTTATGTCTGAGCTTATGGAAGAAGTGAAAGAGTGCCAGACTCAGTCTTCTAGGATCGAAGCAGATCTTGATGCTCTCAAGACATCAATTGCTGCTTTGGATTCTTATATGAGCTCCAAGTCTCAAGCTGACAAGGACCTAGCTTATGTGAAGAGTGTAGTAAGCCAGTTTGTCTCGGTGTTTGAAAGTTTCAAAACCTCAGTGAAGGATCATGTTCAATTACAAGACTCTCAAGTTCAAAGCCTAATCAGTGGTTTGTCTAAGAGTTTCAAAGAAACTATTTCCTTCTCTCTTGTCCCTCTCACATCCAAACTATCAGTTGACCCGAATCAAGTTCGAGAAATGTTGAAGGAGGAGATTTGTTCTATTTCAACCAGTGGCTCTGTGGACTCATCAGAGTTGAGCCGAGTGGTTCTTTCTACAAGAGATTCTGCCAGAGAAATAATGAAGATTGTTCAAGATTATATGAGAGAAGCATCTGCCTCTCAGGAAGCCATAAAGAGCAAAGTGGACTACTACTTCACCAAAATTTTCACCAAGCATCAACTCGAACACCACTTCAAGCTGATGCTGGAAAACATGAAGCTACCACCAGTCACTCAAGCTTTCAGAGAACAAGTGGGCAAGCTAAGAGAACTGACTCCTGACTTAGACAAATTCATGGAGAACAAAGATGATTACATCTCTGCTATATAAAGAGGAGGAGGTATTATTATGGATTTTAGAAATCTGATGCTGCCCTTCTTGCATGTTGATGCCAGACCAGTCATCATCCCTCCTGCTTTGCCTGCGTCTGCCTCAGCTGCTTCCACAGTCCAGCTGACTCCTGCTCAAGCTATTCGAAGCCTCACACCAATGATCACCCAAAGATCTTCAACCTACAGGCCTGACTCTGTGTCAGTGGCCCAGCCTCCTTTGATCTTTTCTGGCATTCCAACACCTTCACCTGCATCCTCACCACCCGAACCTTTTTCTGATCCCAAAGGGAAATATCACGTGGAAGAGGTGGAATGATCCAGTGGCCAGGATTTTTGATAGGAATTCCTTTGTATTCTGTTTTTGTACTTTTTGAATCCTCTAATACAGAAGAACTCTTTTTTACTTCTCATGTTTTATTTGTCTCCTATTAATGCTTTCCCACTTTTTGATTATCACAAAGGGGGAGAAAAATTTTATGAAAGAATAAGGGGGATAACAAAATGAGAGAATGAGAAATATTTTCAATGGAGAAAAATAAGGAATAAGGGGAGACACATCATTTTTTTTTCTTTCCATTTTTACCTATGATACCTTATGTCTATTTAGTACCTTATGATTGTTACCTCTGATAACTTATGTCTATATCATACTATTTCTATTATCTCTGATGATGTTTTCAATGAGAAAATTGAATTCAATATTATAATCTTTACTATTATATTTTCACTATGTTAAATTCCCATATCATAAATTGTGATTATCAAAAAGGGGGAGATTGTTGACCTCACCTGTTTTGATAATCTCAATCATGTATTCATATGTGTGGAAAACCCCAATTATGTTTTCATTCTCTATGATATTCTTATGTATCATTGATCTCTACTTTAATTCTTTTAAATCTATGATCAAACCAATAATAATTTTTAAAATAGTATTTGGAATATGTTAATCCTCATTTATCCATGTTCATACAAGTTATAAATTGATTCTAACACAATCGGATGTGTTCTGCATAAAACAGATAAGTAATCTGTCTATAGATACTGATAAAGAGCTACCGGTAACCAGTCTACCGATAGACTTAGTCTACCGACAGACAGCTACCGATAGACTCAACACAGAGCTACCGATGTGCTTATAAATGTAAGCTACTGACTTACAGACAGCTACCGATACAAACACAGAGCTACCGGTGTAAGTATAAATAGCTACCGATGGAATAAGAGTCACCGATGGACGAAGCTACTGACAGACTCACAGCTACCGATACCGACGCATGGAGCTACCGACGAATGGAGCTACCGATAAACAAAGTCACCGATACAAGCATGTACCAACCGACGCATAGAGCCACCGATAGAGTCAAAGCAACTAATGAAATTGAGCTACCGATGTCCAAGCTACCGATGCTGATTTCCTACCGATCACTCGACACACTGTTTGAATTTCTTTATTTCCTATATTTAATCCATCTAACGGTCATATCATGTACATTTTAATGATTTGTCAAATATCTGATAAAGATTGTCGGATGTCAGGAACCCGTACCCCGTACCTGCAGAAAGGAAATATTTTCTGTCTCCTGTTGCACGTGACATAAATACAAGAAGACTCTGCTGAAGATACATGAGTTAACACACACAGAGACAAGACATACGACATACTCAAGAAGAGCTCTGTGCATACAAGAGGAACCAAGCAAGACAGAATCATATATACAATCAAGCCTACTCAAGAAGAGTCCTGGAGTATACAAAAGAATATCGAAGTTCTTCATCGACTACATTATCACTATCTGTGAACCTGGAGCATACGACACTCTGTTTCTCAAACAGAAACAAGAATAGGACTCAAACTCACTTCTGATCGTATCCAAAGAAGTCCAGAGCTACACTGAAATCACCAGAACCACTTCTAAACTCTACATCTCTTGTTCTGTGATTTATTATTACTCTTTTCGAGCAGTGTGTGTTATCTGCTGTATCTAACACATACACTGTCTCCTGTACTCAAACTGAAGGATTTGTAAATCCTTACCAAACTCTTTCATTCTTTCTTTCCCACGAATAACAGTGGTAGAAGTCGTGTGTGACCTGGACAGCTGGTTGCTGTTGTACTGTTTCCCACGAAGAACAGTGGTAGAGGTCTTGGACCTGGACAGTTGTAAACTGTTGAACCCCGATCCAGGGTGTGGATCATTTTTATATAAACTTTTGAGAGTACTAAGTCTCGGCTTGAGACTGAACCTCTTGGTTACATTGTTGTTCCATCTCTTTCAAAGTTTTATTCTGCTGCCAATCACTTTAAAACTAATACTGTTTTTAATGTTACTTTGATAATTAAATTAGAAAGTGTTTATGTTAAGTGTAGATTAGTAAGTTAGTTTCAAAAGATAATCACACACTCTTGTGTTGATTAAATGGGAATTAATCAATCCCTTGAGAATCTGACAGAACCTTTACTTTAATATAAATTCACTACAGTTTAATTTATTATTTTATTTTGGGGGTCTTTAAGACAATAATTTTTAAATACAGAAATTTTTGATTGGTACTCAATTCACCCCCCCTCTTGAGTAAACCACTCCAACCGACACTATTGATTTTATAGCCTGAGGTAAATCAGAAAAATAACACCAATAATAGATAGAAATATGATGATAACTATGAACCTATTCCACATTAGTAGGTGCTTCCTAAGAAAAAAATCCATGATATTTGATGGTAGCATGACCAAACTCTGCTGAGACACCACATGTTCAAGTAATAACACCTCTCACATCAAAAACTAACACCTGGATAAATTTATTTAGAGCCGTTGGTTTCAAAGAACTTGTAACACAACTCTGAGATGTTTTCCATGATCCTCATATGACTTCGAGTATATCAAGATACCGAACACAAAGACAAAACAGTATATGAACTCATGGAATATGAAGTTAATGACACCCATGAACATAACTGGTGAGTTTTGACATTAAATCACATGAATGAAACTATAATTTTCCATATATACATCTGGATGCAGTCCTCAAGATATCTTGACCATTAACCCGCATAGGGTCATATCCCGATTTAAAAGAGATCTTAAAAATCCAATTGGATCCTATAAAAAAGTAAAATATATAAAATCCAAAAATAGGCTGATGTTTATTTATTTTTAATTTATTCAAAATATGGTAGTCAACGCATTATCTTAGACTACTATCCAAATTATTAAAGAAAAACACTGGAGAACCCCATGGAGATACACTGGGTCAGATGAAGCCCATATACATCAGATGATCAATTGGAAACCTATACTCATGAATATTTGAAGGTGCTATTAGATATGGATCCATTCAAATTGAGAATGTTCCCTATTGAAAATCTATCTCAAAATCTACATCGCATCATGGGGTAGTTTCATATCCTCATTTGTTAAAAGATATAAGAACTCCACAAATATGGGAATATCATTTCGTTAAGCCTCCACTAAAATCTATTCCAACTCATATAAAAGTGGCTCCACTTTCTTACAACCAATCTGATAACCCCTCTTGGTAATGGATTCCACTATCTGACCCTCCACATTGGAGAGTGAAATTATCCTATAGATGAAATAGATTACTGCAGAAAAATATATATCCAATCCATTATAAGGATAAAATTTTGTGTTTGTATCTATATCAAAAAAATCTTCCACTGAATGGTGTTACCCCACAACTAATCTACACCCCTAAAAAAATTCAGAAAAAAATCATGACCTCCAACTAACATATACAACACTAGTTGAACAATATGTATATCAATATCCATCCAAAATGTAAAAAACAATTAAGAGAAAGAAAGGAGTGTGAGTCTCTTGAATTAAATAATGAACAAACAAGAGTAGATGATGAACTAACCATACATAGAACAACCTATGGAACTACTACAGTAGACGACTCCTATACATACATTTGACCGCAAACATCTCCTATTTTTCTATGTTTTCACCCCCACAGCCATACTATAGCCTAGGTCCCTATAGATAGGGACCTTGAGGTAGTTTTCTACTTATAAAACCATCTTCCCTCTATTTTTGTATTGGAACTAACAGTCCCTAATGTCCCTATTTCCAAAACTGCCTTGGGGGAAACTGTTGCTACTGCTAAAAAGGGCCCCAAATCCTACCTAAAAATAGGCTCCCCGAGTAGTCATAAATTGACCCGAATGGTTACATGTACCTAGAAAACATAGGATGAAAATGAAAATCCCCTGGTTGGTGCTCAAAATACAAATCCCCTAAAAGGATAGAAAGGTATTTATTGTGGTTGGTTCCCCACTGGTCGAATCCCCAACTACCTGAAAACCCATGACCAATGGTCTAAAGATATTCTCCTCAAGATTCACTACTAGATAATCTATTGTGTATAAACTCCCAAAGAAACAATCTAATTTATAACATCCACCATATTTTTCACCTCAAGGAATATAGAAAGTGTAAACTTGGTGATTAGATTCTTGATTATTGGGTGAAAAGCCTCCTCCAGACATTGAGCACTCGACTTCTCATTTTGAAAAACATTCGAATAAAAATAAAAGAGGTCCTTAAACCTAATCTCATGTTCCCACACACTCAGGACCCCTACTAAAGAGAGATTAACTCTTTCCTCATTTCTTCCTTCATCACCAACTACATAAATTCCAAACAAAACTCCTTTTGAATGTTTTTCCACAACACATATTTTTCTCTATGATCACCATGACACAACATCCACCATTGATGCACAACTCCCTGCAACTGACTACCTTCCAATGATACCCCAAACTCATCCCAATATTGAATCATTCCAAAAGTGATCCCATGATCCTTCAAATAGTTCTCAATCTCCATATTAGCGGAACTCCCATCATATTTCTCTAAACTCTACTGCTGAAATGCACACAAGAACCTATACTATGAATCATCATCCTATATTAGGTAGACCCCCTATGATCAACTAGATTAGCTTGACAAACCTTACATGCCTGAGGTACTCATTGATGATAACCCTAATCCATTAATTAAAATATAGTATAATTCTGAAACTGTATAGAATGGAATTTTAACAATGTTAGTTGAATAAATTAATTTTAATTTCTAAAAATTACCTAATTTACAACTAAACATAATAAATCATGATGCATGTAACTCTCTTAGTTCTCTATATTTTGAACAAGTACTCCTCACTTAGTATTTTAATGATCACATATTCATTTCTTTAGATCCAAGGGGGTGCTAAAATCCCAAGTACAAGCCAATATCCTTGGCCTATGGAATGCACTAAGATCAATTAGTACCATTTACCTACGAACCCATGTAATCTCAAAGTTCTGAATTCCAAAATCCATCATTTGTATCAACCAAAACCTTTGATATAACTCTATCATGACCACTCTCTCCAGAGGCACCCCTCTTGTACTGACGATGAAGGAAGAAAGATAATGACCCCCTAATTCCTACTTCCATTAGGCCATGGGTTGGCGACAAGAAATAAGGGAAAAAACTCTCATAATGGAAGGCATTACCCTATATAATAATATATTATTGGGAAATTGGATAAAAATCCACTAAACGAATCCAGCATATAATATACAATTAAACCAAAACCATACCACAGTGAAGGATTCAAGGAATAAAATATAAATGATAGTATCAAAGTGAATACTAAAAGACAATTCATATGATAGTAAATATAAAATAGCTCCAAATCCCAAGCTAGTAAGGTCCATCACAGTCCACAAATTCTTCCTAGAAAATTGATAATTAGATTATATACATAGGTATATAACACATATATATTTAGTAGGATCATACCAAATACCTCTAGTTGACAGGTGAAAATATAATATTAATGTTCTAGTGAATAAATAGAAGTCCTGAATAGGTCAAATAACCAATACCAACCTCACCATAGATCACACAAAAAAGGTGATCCACATCCACTTCACCATTTATTTTACACTATCACACCCCAACATCGAATATCTTATGCTCCCATACCTTATATACATATCACATAACATATTTAAAAATAACTGATGTGGTTTTGGACACATCCCTAACTACCCTACCCTCACAGGGTTTAGCAACCCATTATAACAATAGTTATCATCACATCACATCACAACCTCATAACATCACATCACAACTTCATCAAATAAGAATATAAGTAGGGTATCTTGAATGTGATGGAAATAAACCTATTGTACTCCTCCCACAATTCATGAACCCTACCCCATATCACATACCCATCACCACTAGGTAATCTACAACACCAACCCGCATCTTCACTTATAAAGTATGAGAAGGGATGAGGGGGTAGTGAACCATTTATACCACCTCCATCTAAGAGGTTAGGGAAAACACCTAGATCCTAAAACCTTTGAGCATTGGTATGGTTATCCAAATCATTCGGGTTTTATATAAAAAAAACTAGAATACATAATAGATAGATAAAACACAATACCCAACCTATGGGTTCACAAAAACTACATTAACATACTCTACATCACCACTTACAAACCATAAAAAATTAATCACAACCACCACCCCCACCACAACCAATAAATGTATCACACCACATAATCACAAGGAAAAACCCCACAATTCCACTTTCAACTATAGGTACCACCATTTTCCATACAATAAAACATTCCCCTAACTTCTACCTACTATACCATTTAATTTCACATTTCCAAAACACATTAATTTATCATTTGATTTATTTAATACCGAAATGACACATCAATTGTAGCCCATTCTAATTCATTTACCAACCCATATCATTTTGTTTTTGAATTACAATTTATTGTATGGAAACCATGAACTAACACAACTACACCACAAAACACCTTGCCCATCTCACATCAACCATCTCTACAATACCACATTAGCATAACCATATAATCTCAATTACCACCCATCTCAACCACCACACCATACAACCACCACACATCACCACCTCACACAAATTCCCACATCCCATACCATGCTAATAAACCATCGCATTACTACCCCAAAAATTTCACAATCTTGATGATAACCACCATCACTACACAATAGTCCACAACACATAAGAAAAAAATCAACCATTACCAAAAATAGAATCAATTCCCATATTTAGTAAATTATGATCAGGGATTATGTTACATTATTTAATTATTTAGTATTAGTATTGTCACACAAACTATATTTCTATAGGAAATCAATTTATTTTCTGTATATTAAAGCTTTTAATTTTCATCCAAGGTGATAAAAATAACAAACACAAAAACTATATAACATTCATATAAACTAAAAGAAATCAATGTACCCAATAGACTTAATTTTTATCAATGGTAACGAGTATAACTAATCACATTAGAAATAACATTTAAATTAGTAAAATATACAATTTCTCCCCATCCCCATAAATTTCATATTAACCAATTCATTATATTTATTAAGAAAAAAAATAATATACACTTAATGGAAGGGAAAATAATGAAATACTCACACATTTACATAAATATGAAGAGAACAAGGATCCACTACCTCAAAGAATCTTTTTGTTTCGCTATTCACAAAAGGGTGAAGGGAGAACAACACATAAACCACAATGATACAAGGAAAACCCTGATCCAAATTGTATCACCCCAAGGGTTCATTAAAAAATATCATAAATGCACCCCAACTAGAATTACGTCACCATTCTAACATCAATAAATAATAGAGAAATGTATGATGGGTAAAAAATATAGATTGGAAACAATCAAACTTCAGAACCCAAGGATTAATGTAGAAGGAAAGTAGCTGGAATATCGTCAAAAAATGCCTTGGGTTTTCCAAAAAACCACGATGAAAAAGGTAAAAATAAGTGATTTTTTAATATTTATAAAAAAATATAACATCTTTAAATCACATAATTAATTGCATATTCATGATGTGAAGTCTTTCACATCCTAGAAAATGAATCTATTGATCTAATTTAAGCCATGAATTTATCATATCTCAGACCTATAGAACTTCTAAAAGATTTCATGGAACATTATCTTGATTAATTAATTGATATGAATTCACCTTTAAAATCTTGAATTATCTATTCATAGAACTAATTGACCAAAATTAATTTCTTAATTGTGATCCACACAAGATGAAAATCATAAAATTAGACTGTGAACCACCTACTATAGTAGAACTATAGCTCTAACCTCCATTGAACCCTCATCAAGCCACCTATGAACACCTCCAACCACAAAACTAGAATCTTTATAGTCTGATAAGGTATAAAATATTATAAAAATATAAGGATACATTTAAATTAATTAATTTAAAGATAATAAATGATAATTTTTAAAAAATTTATATTTTCCACTTTTCGTTGAAAAATAATTATTTTTAGACAAAATCCAACAAATTCACCATAAATTAATACTCACATGAGGATTTAAAAAATTATATTCATTACATAATATGAAATTTATTAAATTGGTATAAAATAATTATAATTTCCACACACAAAATGAAATAAGAAATATTTTTGACAAAATAATATTTATGAAGCATAAAATGAATTTACTGAAAATTGAGTACATATTCATTATACATTAATAAATAAATTTTCATTATATAGAGAATTTAAAAATATTTTTTATAATGTGGTTTTTATTATTCATATCTCCAAATTAATGGCTAGGTTGTAATAATTAAATTTAAGTAATTATATTTTTGTTGTATATCACAATTGCCTTAATGGTTTGCGTTTCATGTTAAGAAAGATATCAAGAAAAATATTATTTTAAACAGAATTTTTTGTGTGTTAAAATTTCCCACATAAAAAATTAATTCCATATAATTTTTATCTAGGTAATCAGGGGTTCAATATTTCAAAATACCATTTTTATGAGAACTTCATTATACAAAGGGATAATACAACTTACGTTGAAAAGGTAAAGTGAGAAACACAATAGTTACCTATAATATCACATAATAATGTTTTATATTAAGGAGAATATTTGTAAGAACTGGAAATATAGACATAGAGGAAAAGATATTGTTAAAATAATAATATAAAGTGATAGATAACCTGGTCATGTGAAAGTTAATGACCATAGAACATACATCAATCAAGGGTAAAGAAGACATATAATTCATTAAAAATGGAGGTAATATGTTAAATTTAACATCTCAATATCATTTTACTTGATTTTATGGATATTTTTATCATCAAAATTGATAACATAAAAAAATATACTTACTTAATTTCTTTCCTTTTCATAAAAAACGTAATCCTTTGTTTGGGCTTTGATAAATTTTCACTTCTATGTCATCTCTTACTCCAAGAAATGAATATTAATAATTAATTAATCACACTTGAAGGAATAAATTCGAGTTTAACAAAATATTAGATAAAAAATTTATGAAAAGTTTTCCCTTTTAAAATTTAAATGGTAAACATTATCAAAACTAATAATAAATATGAATAAAAATCCATATAATAAAACACTAAATTAATCTCTAAATCCTCATAAAAAGTTAAAATTAAATAATTTTATATGTAAATAACCATAAAATTATAAAATATTATCGACCAAGTTGAATACAAAAAATAAAGAAGATTTGTTCACATATTCTTCTGAGATTAATTTAATACTTTTCTCCAAAAAATATTAATCCCTCATAAAGTCAAATTCAAAAAACGTATAATACATACCTTATAATTTTAAAAATATGTTAATCTTTCCAATAAATAATCCATGTAACCATAATGATATAATAATATTATATATTATTCCAAAAGATAAATCAACCATTATTATTAAAATAAAATCCCATCTTAGTCAAAAATATTTCCATTGACTCTAATAATATAATGTTACAAATATAGTGAACTTATTAAAAAATAACATTAATAAACTAGTCACTAAATAACTATTAAATCCCATATTTATCTATATTATATAACATATTTACCCAAAAAGTAAAAAAACTTTTAACCAAATTAACCATATTAACAATAATGATCATAATAACCCTAAAAGGTAAAAATACCTTTCAATTTACTTCTACAAATTATAAAATCATTCTTCCTCAAAAAAACTTTTTACTAAAACACATACTATTCCCAAGGGTTTTATTGCAAAAAATGTCACCTAAAATATCCTTAATCATATTAAACTCTAATCACATAAAACCAATAAAGGGTTTATATGCCTTTAAACTTTTGATAAACCTTAGACTTATCAACTTATGACACATTGGGTATATATGATATCCTTATGGAATATCATAGTTTTCCATATGTCCTATCTTATGGTTAATCATAAGGATTCATAAATAAAATGTGAATTAACCCATGTATATCATCTGGGAGTGTCTATCAAGGTGTGTAGTTTTAGGTATTTTTATAACTCACTAATTAAAATGAAGTTAATATGTAATCCTACCCATTTAGAGTTGTTTCACATATTCACATCTAGGTCACAAGCACATCATAATTATAGTATCCAGACAAGGTTGTATTTTATCAGAAAATAACATAATATCTACCTGAAAAAACACATTAAGATATTATACAATATATAGAATTATCCCTAGTCTGTCATAGTTTTATTTTCTACATTATATATTTTCATAAATCTAGTTCCCAAGGATTATAGTAATCTTTATCTGATAACAACCATAATAAATCCAACCCTAGTAGCCTAGAGCTAGTGGTTACTTTATTACATTGGCCCCAGATACAATTTATCACTTCCAGAGGGATCAACTTATTTTATAATCTTGAAAAATTAGATACATGATTGAATCTCACATTAAATCTATAATAATAAATCACAACATATTATTCTCTTTGATAAAATTATTACTTTCACTGGAATATCCTATTATACCATACTTAGTACACTTTGAAGAATCCTATGGAAAGTAAAAAAAATAAATTGGAGAGATTAGATGATTAGTAATGGAATTAATATAGCAGAAGTCAAAAATAGAATAAATAACGAATAAATAATATGATAGGAATAATTAATGATAAAATAATTCAAAATAAATAATCACATGATCTTGAAACTTATCCACGGATAAAATAACTATTTTAATAATCACATGTAAATTAATAAATTATTTCATAATGATTGAAAGCATAATTTTGAACATCTTAAAATTATTATCGAGGCCTCATGAAAAGACATCATAAATAAATGATTAAGGCATATTACAAATAACCAACATAATTTTCTTCATGAGATATATAAATTCGTCAAGGTTTTATGTAATTCCATTCCCTACAAGTAAGTTAATAAGTCTAATGTATTCATCATATGAATAAAAATTAAAATTTAATCAACATTCCTTAATAAAAATTACTATTCATATGAGAGGAACTAGAATATAGAATGATAATGATTTCCCTAGTAAAAATGATCATAACCCAACTAGATAAAATATTGATGATGATATCATTAGTGTATACCCTAAATAAATCATAAAATTCATCAATGGATTTTTCAATAGAATAAAAAATATTTAAAAGTTCACCAGAACATTTCTTATGGAAAATAATTTTTCATTTTGAAATCAATTATATATAATAAAAAAATTTATAGAATATTAGGGAAAAAATATTATTTGAAATGATTTATGTAAACGTTTATAAAAATATTAAAGGAAAAATAATATTCATGATGTTAGGGAAATCCATTTTTGTGGTAAGAATTAAATAAAATATTTCATTCACACTATCATTAAAAAGTGCCTTGTTCGGAAAATGTATCCAATATTCTTGTTAAATATTTTTATATAAATTGAAACCTATGTAAAAATAATATAAATATATCATTGGTGAATATTAAAATTATCCTTTGAATAATTTAATAGAAAATTTTAACATGGAAGACAAATATTAACAATTGAATAGAAAAAAAGTTCATTTTCTTAAAAACAATTTTTCAAACTTTTGAGTACTTAGAGAGAGTAAAATGAAAGGAAAAAATGTAATTTATAGAAATAAATAGATGATAAGAAAATAGATGAGTTTTTAAAAAACATGATAATATAATTCCACCAATTAAAACTTAATTATAAACAATATTGAATAAGGATGATATTGGGAAATTAACACTTACCACTTAGGTATTTTTTTTATCATAACCCCATGAAAGAAATGAATTCAAATGAAACCATGAATACCATGAATATAAATACATTTTTGATATAAAATATAAAATGGTTAGTATATAGTCTATATAAAAGAAACATTGTGTTAATATGAAATTTATCTCATAAAAATGAAACTGTGACGAGATACAATTAAAAATATCACAACATTGATGTAAGAATTACTCAATAAAGATATTATATGTGGAAAATGTAAATACACATAAAAAAGTAAAAAATAAAATAATTTGATATCATTTCACACACAGTATTGTCATAACATAGACAATGAAGAATTAATATAACCCAATAGAACGAAATTGAGTTATTAAACTTCTTATATTGGGTCTGAATTGCTTCATTAGTGCTTTTAAAATATTGTATAATAAGTTTAAATTTATTAAAAATATATAATAGTACCATATAAATACTTATAATATCATATATGACCTGATTATGAAATTTAAACACCTGTTTATTGACAATTCCTTATTAAAATCACTATTTCTGAGTTTTAATTATTTCATTTTTCATATAATTTTTTTTGGTTGTTGCAGTACGTGCATTTGGATCATGGATCCATAATCTCCAGAATATTAATAATTATATAAATATTATATATATTTATTTTATACATATTTATAATCATTATTTAAATATAAACATGAAAAATTAATCACATCATTTCATGGAGGTGGTAGTCCTCACTTACGTATGAGTGATATTATAATTTTTAATTGGTGTAAGGTTAATAAGTTAAATGATATAATATATTTAAATAATAATATTTATTTCATAAATATCATATATATATATATAATATGTTTATCATAATAACCATGAATGAATGGTGGTGAAGAAAAATGAAATATATCGCTTTGTGAGGTGGTAGTCCAAACATACACATGAGTAAAGATTTAATTTACCATGAGATGGAGAAAAATATGAGTAAAGGTTGCACCATTGATATAATAACATCTCAATATATGGGATATATTGATTTCATTATATTATCATGGTTCTAATAGCTTCGATTTTCCATGTATTATTTTTGGATTTTATATGGATTATTTTCGAGACTAGGCGTTGAGACATCATGCGATTCTGATGCCCAATGTGCCCAAAATAATTATTTGAAATAAATTAAATATATTAAATAGAATGCATGAGTAGTTTTCATTAAAATTTGAAATAAATCCCAAATGGGGGCCCAGATTATAAATATTAGTTCACCATTGAGTTCAGGACACAAGTTTTACCCTAGCCATAATTGAATTTTTGTTGACACAAGCCATTTGTGAAAAAGTCAACCAATACGTAAATAAATAAAATAAATTAATATAGTTATTTTTTTTATTTTGATTCAGGGAATATTTTCTCCTATAAAAATAAAATTATAGTAATTCCTTAGGGTTGACCACTCAAAACCTAGAGATTCAGACAACGGTTGGAGGGTTGTATCAAAGAACGATGACATATCGAGATGAGACCACAAATCATTGTGAAAATAGAGTTAAAGAGGAACATCAATGATGAAAACAAAACCATTCTTCATCAATGATAAATCCAAACTCTAGTTGGGATGTTTATTTTTGATTTACACCTATTCTATTTGTCCCAGATAAATGTGGATCAATTCCACGAATACAATTGATACATGAATCGTTGATTGATTTAAATTGAGATAAATTTATAATTGTTCATTGTGATTTAATTACTCTTCATTCATCTTCTTATAGGACAAAAAATTTATTACAAATGAATATATGTCTTAGTTTTTTCCTCACATCATGTTGTTTATGGATTTCATTCCCTGTTCATGGCACATTCAATTCAGGCATTTTCTTTTGTCCCATGACTCAAAAAATACTTGGTATTTGGTCTTTGCATGACCATTACTAGGCAGAACAGATCAATACCGCAGGTGTGGTTTATGAAAGATGATGCGATCAAGGTTCTACAACAATAAAGGATGATTGGATGTGGATCAGAATGTTATCACCCATGTGTTCTCTGAAATATTTAAATAATTTTAATTCTTCCGTAGCTTGTTTTTCACGCAATCGAGAGTCCAAACAAACTGTGAGATGCCCTTAATATAATGTTTTCATTATAACATAGTCGTTATGTTAGCGGGAATAAATATAACAAAATTTTAAAAATATATGATAAATGTAAATAAATTATAGGTCATATTAGTTATCTGAGTGAATTAAATTAATGAGATATGTATGTTATTGAAATAATATATTTGATATTCATGAAATAGATATTAAAAGAATGTTTTCCACCTTTTAATGGAAAACCCTTTTAATTTAATATTTAGACACATTAATGAATTTAATATTTCAATTTAAACCTTTTATTTGGAAGCGGAATACAAAAATTGACTTTGTTTAAAATTATGATATTTTTCGTATAAAAATAAGGATTTCATGAATTGTAAAATCCGCTAAATTTTAATTAAAACAACCTTTTCATTGAGATAATTTATATGGTTAAATTATAATATTTAAAAGTTTTAAATTATAAATATAATATATTTTAACCATTTTATATAATTTATATCATTGTCATTAATTTTACTTTGAATTCATAGGTAAAATCATTTCAATCTTTAGGAATATTTTAAACAAAAACCCATTTTTGTTCGACAATGGGATTAATTTAAAATTTAATTTTTGTAACTTACGTGTCTTGAATTTTGGAAAATTGATTCCATATTTGTAATAAGTAGGTTTAAATTATGTTAATATGCTACTTTTTATTTTTTGGCATTGTGAATAGTAACTATGATAAATTTTATTTACCATAGTTTAAGGTAAAACAAATAATTAAGGGTAAACATAATATTATAAAATTATCCTAACACTTGTCTTAATATAATTGAATGATTATATTTCATCCTAAAATATAATTGGGTCGAAATGGTATCTATTGGAACCCACTTTCATGAGATTAAGTCCTTTAATTTATTTTATTTAAAGGAAGGTGAAATATGTCTCACTCAAACATTAATAATTAAATTATTTTTACTATAATTTTATACAAAATATAAATTAGATTATAAATAATCATTTTAAAGATTAAATTTTCTTCTTTATCGTGGTAATTTATTTTTAATTTTTAAGAAATATATAATTACCTTAATAGCTTATACATTAATGATGCAGAAATTATGTATTTTGTACAAAAACTATAATATAGTTTTTATTAAAATAATAATACCCATAAAAGGCCCAAAAACATAACCAACACTTATGGGTAGAGTATATAGAAACCATATGAGTATAATGCTAGACTCATGGACCATTTAGAGCCTTATAGAAGTGATGAAAACACTTATATTATTTTATTTCAAATGACGTCAAAGTTGTCACCTTCATAATTTAATAAATATTACATTTTAAAAGTTGGGTTTTATTGAAGATAAATTTGAGTAAAAGTATTATTATAAAATATATTAGATTTAAATTCATTATAGTATTTTAATTTTAATTTTTACGCAACATATATGTTTATTAAATAATTATACAAAAATTATGTAGTAATTATTTTATTAAGAGAAATATCAAATAAATGGTTTTAAAAATATAAAAAAATGTTATATTAACTTATTAATGTTATCCACAAATTTTATATATGAATATGCCATGTGAGAAATATATTAAATATTTTTTTCAAATATATCTCATGTTTGGATTTTATTTAAATTCAAATAAATGAATAGTGTCAAAATTGACACTATTGATATTTTATAAAAAACATGTTATTAAATTTGTTAAAAATCACAAATATATTTAAAAATTTAAATTTGAAACTTATATGGTCAGAAATATAAAAATATATCTAATTATGGGAAATTCACAACTCATAAGTAAGTTTTTATAGCAATTTTAAATTTAGAATAATATTACCACAAATAAAATCAAATAAATTAAATAAGGATAAATCAAAATGATAAGGTTTAAAATAGAATCAAAACATGTCTAAATTTTATTGGTTGATGATATTACAACCCTATATCATGTCATATTCTAAGTTGAGTCATTTTGGATGTTTTTTTGTGTGTTTTTATTTTATTATAAATTCATATTTTTGAGATTTCCAAAAGTACCCCTATCCTCTCTTATAAAAGGGATCCTCCTCCCTCTTCTCTTCACTCCATCTTTAGTTTTAAACTCGGCCAAACCCTACCCATTTCTCTTATAGACTTCCCTAAAAACATACTGCAGGTCTTAGTCTTCTTCAAAGACCATATTTAGTTCCCTAAGAGGAGGTTTAGAAGAGGCGCATCGAAGAAGAGGTAATATCCTTTACCCATTGTTTCAAAATTATTTCTTCTTCTACTTACTATATATGAGTTGTTTCATTATTAAGTAATAAATCCAGTATAACTTGTATAATGATAAGTTATTATGAATATTAAACAACCATATTCCATCTTCTATCCATCCTATGATTAATGAAATCACCACGTATGTGTACGTACGAACTACCGTCTCCATGCCGTGGTGTAATATTTTTTAATCACCAACATACATGGATGGGTATAATGATGGAATAAATAAATATATGTGATTATTTTAAAGTGATACTAATTCGAAAATATTATACACCATACACTTCAATACAATTCCACAATCATGAGAATGATATCACCGCTCATGCGTACGTAAGGCCTACCATCTCCACGACGTGATGTGATTCGTTCAACATGATTTCATTGAATAATGATTATATAAATTAATTGAATGAATAAATATGATATATATTATACTAATATAATTCTATAAATGATATAGCTATAACCTAAAAATAGGAATAAGAATTTATTCGACAAAACATGCATAAGAACTTAAAGAAGTTAACACCTGAATAACCAGTAACAATGAAATGTTACTAATAAACAAATAATAATATGACCATATATGATATCATAACAATGAATATGATTATTTAATAAGTCAATGAAATTATTTAAATCATTATACAGGAGGTTCAGATACGTACAAAGCATTTCAGACCTATGGTAAGGGAAAATCTCACAATCTCATTTTTATCCGAGATTATTTATACTTCAGTATTTACTGGGGAATATTTATCATTAAAATCCATGTTTCATCAATATTTAATATTATTTATATCCTACTAATAAATTTTAAATCCAATTTTACCTATTGGTCAATTTTTAGTAAAAGATATGATAGGAATCTTATGTTGTTTTCAGTACAATATACTTTTTTGACTTTTCCTACTAAAGAACAAGAATAATGTTTTTTTAACTTATAGGAATTGAATGGGTTTTTATGATTTCATAGAAAATTATTTCCATGAAGATTCCTCTACAAGTTTTCAATTTTATTTTCAATTAATTTCATTTATTTTAAAATTTCCTGGCATGTTGAGAATAGATAATGTTTTTGAAGAAAAAGGATATTTTCTTCAAGAACTGAGTTCTCAAGTGTTTTATCAAAATTATTTTCCATATAAGATGATATAGGGTTATGTTTATATCCCTATTATTATATTGATTTGATTGTGTTAAGATGGAATTATTTTCATGAAGCCCTTTTATCTAATATGTATTTTGTTATGATGGCATGATGTTTTAGAATCCCATTATATTACATGGGTTATGATATGATGTATGATTTATGATTTTTTGGAACACATAAGAATGGTTTCATTATGAGATGGGTGGGAACTATATCTCCATCCAATGCATTGGGTAAAGATTTATATCTCAAGAGATAGACATGGCTGGAACGAAATGTAAACCCGGTTCAGTATTACAGAGCTGGAATGAGGAGTGAACTCAGTTCAGTAATGGACTTTGTCCGCTATGATGGTCTTAGCGATGAGCCTTGACTAATTTGAAATGATTTTCTATACTTCTGTGTGTATTCCACAAAGTTTCATGTCTTATGTTCTATTTTTTTGGGATTACATTTAAGTTCTATGATTTATCCAATGACATGATATTATGACCTCTTATACAGGATAATATTTTCAAACGTTATGATCTTAAGAATATGATATGATTGACGTTTAATTTTTTTACCCTTACTGAGAATTTAAGATCACCCTTTTGTATGTCTCTTTTCCCCAGGTCAGGAAAAAGGGTATTAAATATGATATTCCAAAAAGGATTATAGATATGACCAAATAAATGGGAGACAACGTAGATGCTTTAAGAACCAGTTGTTTATGTTTCCCAGTTTCTGAAGACACTGTAACTGTACAGTACTATCATAGTTTTGTTATATGTTGTAACAAATATACTTAAACTTTGAAGTATTGACAATGTATGTATTGTATGGGTCATTATAGTTGGTATCATAGGGAGGTTATAGTTAACATTTGGAAACTCGGATGTGAATGCCTTAGTAAGAACCCTAAGGTTATGTCTAAGAATATGACACAATACTAGTGTTTTAGAAATGTCCATGAATAACCTATGATAAGACCTAAAGTATGAAATTTTATTCCTGATTATGTGGTTTTCCTGTTATAATTAGTGTTTCTCACACTATGATTCTTGGTTTTAGTCAATGGCTGGAAACCGAATGAACCGTGTTAATGCTGAATGCAACATGCAATGAAATGATTGTCCCCTTGAGCAACCAAACATTATTGTTGTTGGAATACAAAATCTTATAGCCATGGTCACAAAAATTTCTCAGTATATGAATCATGGAGGACATCCAAACGAGCAATGGAAGGAGAAATATTATGTTTAATTATTTATGAGGCCGCACCCACCTTCGTTCAGCAGGTATTCTAATCCATTAGTGGCTAAAAAATAGATCAGAACCACTGAAATGATATTTTTAGTTCTACAATGTTCTAAACATGATAAAATCATCTTAGTAGTATATCGTTTGGAAGCTGAAGCCGATCAATGGTGTAATATTATCAAGAATATGAGGCAAAGAGATGAAATTGAGTCTATGGAATGGGACGAGGTCAAGAACTTATTTTTCAATAAGTAATTCCCTCGTATTCTTCGAACAAATATAGAGAAGGAGTTTCTTGAACTAAAGGAAAAGAATGTTGAATATTTTGGTACCTACGAAGAAAATTTTACAAGACTTTCAAGGTACGCTTCCATAATTATTATCCAACCTAAAATTAAGATAGATCGATTCATTAGTGGCTTAAAACCAAGTATTTGAAGGGAATTCGCCACAAGGGACTTCAATATATACGAGGAAATTTTTCTATCTTCTATCAAGTTTGAGATAGAGATTGGAGTAACCCATCTGTCATATGGGTTTGATAATAAGAGGAAAATGGAATTCAAAGGAAAATATAAAGACCACACTGAAAAGAAGATGAGTTTTCCCTTATGCTCAAAGTGTGGAAAGAAACATGGATGGAATTGTCTTAAAGGGACAAGTAAATGTTTTAAATGTGGAAAAGAAGGTCATCAGGTAGTTGAATGCCATAGTGATGGGAAAAAGATGTCTAATGATGCGAACAGAGAAATGGCTACATAGAATTCACCTCCTACACTTCAATGTTATAAGTGCAAGGAAATGGGAAATTATGCCAATCAATTCCCTAATCCAGGGCTTGTTTATGATGATCGACTTCAACAAACTCTCAAGGTAAAAGACAAAGTAATGTCACGTGAAATTTTTATCGGTGATGTGGACTATGATAACGAAGTGGTGAAAGGTAAACATAACATCCACTCTAAAGTAGAAAATGTTTTATTTGATTCTGGATCCACCCACTCTTTTATATCTGAAAAATTTTCTAAGGGTATCAACGTACTACCTCAACAATTAGATGTTGAGTTAGTTGTGAAAACTCCTAATGGAACAACGGTTTCATCAAAAGTTTATAATTCTTATCTAATTGAATTTTTTGGGAATGTGTTTCCTGAAAATCATGTGATCCTACCTATAATGGAATTTGATGTGATTCTTGGCATGGGTTGGCTTTCCTTATATGTATCCCATATCAATTTCCAAACAAGGGAAGTTACATTTCATATTCTAGATCAATCTCTAATCATCTATCGATGCAAGGATGAATATGACCTTCCATTGGATATTTCTTCCATTTTATGGGTCTTGATTCCAATAAATGAATGTTATTTACCTCAAATGGATGGAGAGAAACTCTCAATTAATAATATGACCATTGCACAAGAGTTTTATGATGTCTTTCTACAGTAATTTCTAGGTCTTACACCAAATCGTGAAGTTGAGTTTTCAATAGAACTCATACCAGTTACTATGACCATTTCAAAGACACCTTATAAAATATACCCAATTGAGTTGCCTTATTGAATAAGAAACTCCAAGAGAATCTTGATAAAGGATTCATATGCCCTAGTGCATCACCTAGGGGAGCACCTTTTCTATTTGTTAAGAAGAAAGATGGATCAATGGGAATCTTCATTGATTATCGAGAACATAACAATCTCACTATCAAGAACAAATATCCTCTCCGAGGCATTGATTAGTTATTTGAACAACTACACAGAGCTCAATACTTTTCCAAGATTGATCTTTGTTTAGGGTATCATCAATTAAGGGTCATAAATGAGAATATTCCAAATAAGGCTTTCCGTACAAGGTATAAACACTATGAATTTATAGTTATGTCATTTGGTCTTACTAATTCCCCTTATATCTTCATGGATATAATGAATAGAGTCTTTAGAGACTATCTTGATTAGTTTTTGGTAGTCTTTATAGAAAATATTATTGACTATTCAAAGAGCAAGGAAGAACATGAATATAACTTAAGAATTGTTTTAATGACCCTGATAAAGAAGAAGCTTTATGCCAAATTTACCAAGTTTGGATTTTGGCTTCAAAATGTTTCATTATTGGGTCATATAATCTTAAAAGAGGGGATATTTTTGGATCCATCAAAAAAAGTGGTTATACAAATTTGGTCCAGACCGACAACAGTAACTGAGATCCAACGTTTTCTTGGTTTGGAAGGATATTATTGATGTTTTGTGAAAGTTATTTCATGATTATCTAATCCACTCACCAGGTTTACTTGAAAAGGAGTTAAGTTCATTTGGATGAAAGAGTGTGAATATAGTTTCAAGGAGTTAAAAAGAAGGTTTTCTAGTGCATCTGTGCTCACACTACCTTGTATTGGAAAAAAGTTTGTGATCTATAGTGATGCATCCAAGAGGGGATTAGGGTGTGTTCTCATGAAAAATGATACAGTTATAGCTTATGACTCACGACAGTTGAAAATCCATGATCAAAATTACCCAAATCATGATTTGGAGTTATCCACAGGAATCATTTCATTAAAAATATAGAGGAATTATCATTATGGTGAATGGTGTGATATTTATACTAATCATAAAAGTTTAAAGAATATTTTCACACAAAAGGAGATGAATATGCTCCCAAGAAGATGGTTGGAGTTGATTAAAGATTATTACTTCTCCATACGTTACCACCTTGGGAAAGCAAACAAGGCGTAGATGCATTAAGCCGAAAAGACCATTCCATCTTATCCATGATAAGGATTACAAAATATCCTATATTTATGGATTTTCAAAAGATGTATCTTTAAATTATAATGGAAGGGGAAAAATATTATCTTTCTCAAATGAATGTTCAACCATCTATACATGTGAATATTAAAGAGGCATAAAAATAAGATTTTGAGTTACAATAGAAGGTGAGAAATGTTCTGGAATTCCACATTGATTGTGATGAAATAATAAGGTTCAAGAATCTAGTTTGTGTTCCTCCCATACAAGAATTAAATAATGAAATATTGGATGAGGATCATAGTTCTTCATTCTCTATTCACCCTGGAAGCACGAAGATGTATAGGGACCTTAAAGTGTACTTCTGGTTGGATGGAATGAAAAGATATGTTGTTTAATATGTCTCTTGATTCTTGGTTTGTCAGCATGTTGAGGCTGAAAGATATAAGTCTAACGGTTGTTGCAAAAATTACCCATACCATAATGGAAATGGGAAAAAATCACTATGGACTTTGTAACTAGAGTTCCCCAAAAATCAAAAGGCAATAATGCTATCGAGGTTATAGTTGATCATCTTATGAAGTCGGCACACTTCATTTATATTATAGAGGATTTCACACTTGATCAGCTTTCCAGGATATATGTAAAAGAAGTGGTAAGATTACATGGAGTACGAAATTCAATTATATCTGATTGGGATTCGAGGTTTACCTCAATGTTCTGGCCAAGTCTTCATCATCCTCTAGATACAGAGTTTAGTTTCAACACTTCTTATCATCCTCAGACAGACGGTCAATCTGAAAGGACAATTAAAACTCTAGAAGACATGTTGAGAGATTTCTCTATGGATTTATAATGTTTTTGGGATCCAAACCTACCATTGGTGGAATTTTCTTACAACAATAGCTTTCACTCCAGTATTCCGATGGATCCTTATGAATCCCTCTATGGAAAGAAGTGCAGAACTCCAACTTGATGGGATAAATTTGGGGAAACAAATTTATTAGGACCTGATCTTATTGATTAAGTGGCCAGAAAAAGTCAAATCTATTCAACAACATATAAGAGCATCTCAGTGTAGAAAAAAAATTATTCTAAAAACCGATGAAAAGACCTAGAGATTGATGTGGGAGTTACGGTGTTCTTACAAATATCTCCCTGGAAGAGAGTAATGAGATTTGGAAAGATGGGAAAGTTGTACCCTATGTATATCGGTCCTTTTGAAATTCTGGATCGTGTTGGAAAGGTAGCTTACTGATTGGCGCTTCCACCGAATCTCACTGAAGTTTGTGATGTGTTCCATGTATCACTCCTGAGAAAGTACATTCATGATCCTTCACATGTACTAAGCTCAGAAGTCATACCACTAGAGAAAGATATTTCTTATAAAGAACAATCGATAGATATTCTGGATCTTAGTGAAAAAGTTCTACGAAACACGACCACTCAATTGGTTGAAGTTTTATTGAGGAACCTCCAATTAGAAGATGCTACATGGGAACTTGAGGATATGATGAGGGAGAGGTATCCTCATCTATTTATTTCCAAGTGATGATTTTGAGGGAAAAATTCAGTTTAAGGGGGATAGAATGTAACAGCCATGTGTTTTATGAAATATTTATATAATTTTTATTCTTCAGTTTCTTGTTTTGCACACAATCACAAGTTTAAACAAACTGTGAGATGCCCATAATATAAACTTACCATTTTAACCTAGTCGTTATGTTAGCGGGAATAAATATAACTAATTTTTAAAAATCTATGATAAATATAAACCAATTACAGTCCATATTAGTTATTTGAGTTAATGAAATTAATGAGATATGTATTTTATTAAAATAATATTTTTTGATATTCATCTAATATATATTAAATGAATGTTTTTCCACTTTTTAATGAATTTTTTTTATTTAATATTAAGAAAAATTACTGATTTTAATATTACAATGTAAAAACTTTTTTTGGAATCAGAATATAAAAATTTACCTTTGTCAAAATTCCGATATTTTTCTCATATACTTCAAGATTTGATGAATAGTAAAAATATGGTAATTTTTAATTAAAAACAAATTTTTTCATTGAGATAATTTATATGGTTAAATTATAATATAGAATGGTGTTAAAGTATAAACAGAATACATTTTTATCATTTTATATAATGTATGTCATTATCATTAATTTTACTTTGAATTCATAGGAAAAACCATTTCAATCTTTTGTAATATTTTTAACAAAAATCCGTTTTTGTTCTACAACGAGATTAATTTTAAATTAATTTTCCACAACTTATGTGTCTTGAATTTGGAAAAATGGATTCAATATTTGGAATCAGTAGGTCTAAATTATGTTAATAGGCTACTTTTTATTTTTTGGCATTGTGAATAGTAACTACGGTAAATTTTATTTACCATAGTTAAAGGTAAATCAGATAATTAAGGGTAAAAATAATATTATAAAATTACCAAAATACTTTTATTAATATAATTGGATGATTATATTTTGTCCTAAAATATACTTGGGTCTAAATGGTATCTATTGGAACCCACTTGCCTGAGATTAAGACCTTTAATTTATTTTATTTAAAGGAAAGTGAAATATGTCTCACTCAAACTATAATAATTAAATTATTTTTACTATAAGGTTATATAGAATATAAATTAGATTATAAATACTAATTAGAAAGATTAAATGTTTTTATTTATCATGGTAATTTATTTTTAATTTTTAAGAAATATATAATTACCTTAATAACTTATACATTAATGATGCAGAAATTATTTATTTTGTGAAAAATCAATAATGTAGTTTTTATTAAAATAATAATACCCATAAAAGGCCCAAAACCTTAAGGAAAACTTATTTTTCTAGTATAGTTAAACTAGAATCGTCCAATGGTAGACTTATAGACCATTTGGATCCTTATAAAAATGATTTTGACACTTATATTATTTTATTTTAAATCATGTCAAAGTTGTCACCTTCATAATTTAATAAATAAAACATTTTAAACGTTTTGTTTTGTAGAAGATAAATTCGATTAGATGTATTATTATTAAATATATTACATTTTTATTAATCATATATTTTAATTTTTAATTTTTATTCAAAATATAAGTATATTAAATAATTAAACAAAAATAATGTAGTAATTATTTTATTAAGAGAAATATCAAATAAATGGTTTAAAAATATAAAGAAATGTTATATTAACTAATTAATGTGATCCAAGAATTTTCTAGAAGAATATGACTTGTGAGGAATATATTAAATATTTTTGTTCGAATATATCTCCTGTGTGGATTTTATTTAAATTCAAATAAATGAATAGTTTCAAAATTGACACTATTGATATTTTATAAAAATAACATATTATGAAATTGATTAAAAATCAAAAATATATTTAAAAATTACAATTTGAAAATTATATGGTCGAAAATGAAATAATTTATCTAATTATGGAATATTCACAACACATAAGTAAGTATTTATAACAATTTAAAATTTAGAATATTATTACCACAAATAAAGTTAAATAGATTAAATAAAGATAAATCAAAATAATAAGGTTTAAAATAGAGTCAAAACAAGTCTAAATTTTATTGTTCAATGATATTATAACCCTATATCATCTCATATTCAATGTTGAGTCGTTTTGGAGCTTTTTAAGTGGGGTTTGATTTTATTATAAATTAATATTTTTGAGGTTTCCAAAGGTTCCCCTCTCCTCTCTTATAAAAGGGCACCTCCTCCCTCTTCACTTCACTCCATTTTGAGCTTTAAAACTCAGCAAAACCATTCCCATTTCCCTAATAAACTTCCCTAGAAACATACTGGAGGACTTAGTCTTCTTCAAAGACCATCTTTAGTGCCCTAAGAGGAGGTTTAGAAGAGGCGCGTCAAAGAGGAGCTAATATCCTTTACCCATTCTTTCAAAATTATTTCCTCTTCTGCTTCTTCTATATGAGTTGTTTCATTATTAAGTAATATCTCATGTATCACTTGGATACTTATATGTTATTATGAATATGAAAAAACCATATTCCATCTTCTATCCATCCTATAAATAATGAAATCACCACGCGTGGATATGTACAACCTACCGTCTCCATGACGTGGTGTAATATTTTCTTAATCACCAATATACTTGGATGGGTATAATGATAGAATAAATAACTATATATGATTATTTTAAAGTGATACAGATTCAGAAACATTATACACCATACACTTCTAATACTATTCCACAATCATGAGAATGATATCAACGCTCATGTGTACGTACGACCTACCGTCTCCATGATGTGATGTGATTCGTTTTACATGATCTTAATTGAAGAATGATTATATAAATGAATTTAATGAATAAATATGATATATATTATACTAATACCATTATGTAAATTATATATCTATAACCTAAAAATATTAATAATAATTTATTTGACAAAACTTGCAAAAGAACATAAAGCAGTTAACACCCGAATAACGAGTAACAATGAAATGTTACTAATAAACAGATAAACATATGACCATATATGATATCATAAAAATGAATATTATTCTAAAATAATTCAATGACATGATTTAAATCATTATAAAAGAGTTCCGGATACGTTCAAAGCATATCAGACCTAAGGTAAGGGAAAATCTCGCAATCTCATTTTTATCCGAGATTGTTTATACTTCAGTATTTACTGGGGAATATTTATCATCCACATCTATGTTTCATGAATATTTAATATTATTTATATCCTCTTACAATTTTTTAAATCCAATTTTACCTATTGGTGAATTTTTAGTAAAATATATGAAAGGAATATTTTCTCGTTTTTAGTACGAGATACTTTTTTTTGACTTTTCCAGCCAAAGAACAAGAAGAATGTTTTTTAACTTATACGACATGAACAGATTTTTATGATTTCATAGAAAATTATTTTCATGAAGCTTAATTTACATGTTTTCAAGTTTATTTTCAATTATCTTCTTTTATTTTAAAATTTCATGACATGTTGAGAATAGAGAATTTTTTTGAAGAAGAAATGATATTTTCCTCAAGAACTAAGTTCTAGTGTTTTATCAACATTATTTTCCATCTTAGATGATATAGGGTTATGTTTTTATCCCTATTATTAAATTGATTTGATTATGTTATTATGTAATTATTTTTATGAATTCCTTCTATCTTATATGGATTATGTTATGACGGAACGATGTTTAAGAATCTCGTTCTATTACATGGGTTATGCTATGATGTATGATTTATGATTTTTTTGGCAGACATAAGAATGTTTTAGTTATGATATGGTTGGGACCTATATATCCCAAAAATACATTTGGTAAATATTTATATCTCATGAGATAAACATGGATGGAAAGACAAGTAAATCAGGTTCAGTATTATAGGGATGGAAAGAGGAGTGAAATTGGTTCAGTAATGGACTTTGTCCACTAAGATGTTCTTGGCGATGAGCCTTGACTAATATGAAATGATTTTCTATGCTTTTGTGTGTATTCTGAAAAGTTTTATGTATTATGTTTTGTTTTTGTGATTATATTGTAGTTCTATGATTTATCCCATTACATGATATTATGACCACTTATGCAGGATAAGATTTTCAAATGTTATGATATTAAGAATATGATATGATTGACATTTCATTTGTTTACCCTTACTGTGCATTTGATCTCACCCTTTTGTATGTTTTGTTTCCCCAGGTTTGGAAGAAGGGTTTTAAATATGATATGCCAAAAAGGAGTCAAGATATGACCAAATAAACGGGAGACAACGTAGATGCTTTATGAACTAGTTGTTTATGTTTCCCAGTTTCTAAAGACACTATAACTATATGGTCCTGTCAGGGTTTTGTTATATGTTTTAATAAATATACTTCAATTTTGAAGTATTGAACATTTATTTAATTTATGGTTCTTTATAAGAATGGTTTTGGGTTCTATTATTCCCAATTTTTTCACGCACAATGATGGTGGCATGATGACGTGATTTTAGAGTGGATTCAAGTACGGTTTTCCATCGACTGATGTTGGAAAGGATCGATTGAACCCTAATATATAGGTTTTACTATGGTAGATGACTCTGGTGAAGAAAATGATGATGTGAAATACATCCTAATGGATATGGAAAATTCCAAGAAACACATTGTATACTTGGGGATTGCACACTGTGTGGGGCCCGATCATCAATGTCTAGGGTTTTGACTAGAGTTAAGTATCACATGAAGTGTATCTCGGTCACACACCATGTGTACCCTATTGGATGGATGAACATAGACTTTGAAAATTATATGGAAACACAAAAAATTACACAGATAGAGGTACACCGTGTACTCAGAAATGGACACTTCTAGATGTATATGGACATGGAAACCTATACACAGGATGGTTCATGAGCGGTCCAATGTACATGAACATGACCAGTGGTATACAAGAAAGTAGTTGGTGATCTATACATTCCATATAATCCTTCTGCACATCGAGTATCATGATATTTACATGACATGTGAGGCTTCACCACATGAGTAGACTTGGGGATAGCTGGACATGCCGTGTACCCCTAGTACATGTTGTTTACCCCCTTTAAGAATGTTTTTAGCTCTATGTTTCCTTATTTTGGCCAATTATAGGTTGAATGTGTTCCCTTGGTCTATTTCCTCAAGGTTATAATGTGTAATTATATCCATATCACAATATTGTGATCCCCTCTAGAGGATGATTCTCAGATGGATTTATGCTATTCCTTTATGATACTAGAGTGATATACAATATCAATTTTGTTACATAGGTGGGGTTTATGGAATTTGTGTGACCTCCCAAAGAAGGGTGCTTATCCTCAATATAAATGGTTTTACCGATGTGATTTTTGGCATCATTAGCATATGATCCCCAATGTATCTGGTTGATCCAGATCAGGTTTGTGGTGTCCCCCTGCTATTCTAAGTGTCACCCCCTATCTGATTATCCAGGTCTTCTTAGACGTGTAATCTTTCTTAGGTGGGGCGCAATGACCTAGACATAATTGTTGAGTGTCACATATAATATCCTGGATCATGGATTATATTATCCTTGAATGAACATTTCTTCAAGTAGAATCCTGTGCTTGGAAGTTGGTTATGACTACCTGGGGCAATGGTTTCATTACTAAGTATATCTTTTTGTTTCTATTATACATTTATTGTAATATCTTTATATAACTAACTATACACGGTGCTTTGTGTTTTGTGTTTTTTGGGTTTCCTACTGGGTATTGTTATACTCAACCATTCATGGTATTTTCCTATATATTTCTTATCTTACACAGATGACAACCCTTTTGACGATTTATTGGGAGGAAATTATACAGGTGGAGCATAGATGGGGATTTTCAGACCAATTTGTTTACATGGTGCTTTCATTTGAATTTAGTGCTCTCCATTGAAGACAGTTGGACTCCTTACACATTTTTGGATGGGGTTGTATTTGGACCATTTTTTCAATATTATTACTTTATTTTCATACTCTATTGTGGGATCATAAATATATAAATGCACTATTTTCTGTTGTATTACATTTCAGCATTATGTGGGCTTGGAGATGTGTATTTGTGAACATTCACATTAGGATAATTCCTCCCATTTGTGGGATATGCCTACTTGGTGCTAGTCTCTAACCCTTGGCCTATTAGAGTAGGCTTTTGAGTAGTCACTAGTCAGACCCTGGGGGGATGGTTCATGAAAAAGTGGTATCATAGGAGCTGGTTCTACCTTAATACACAAGTTAGTGATATTTGTTTTGGGAAACCATGATTAGTGTTTCGAGTTTTCATTTTAGGCTAGAGACTCCAATTTGGGTGTGGCATTTGATGTATCCATAAAACACGAATATGATCACCTCCCTTTCGACCCCGTACATATAGAAATTGTTTATACTGAATTTTTTTGGTACATGCATCATATACAAATGGTTTTGTTTTTCATGTACTTCTTGATTCAGCTCCCCAAATATACTCTTTTGACCTTGGAACATCTTGTTTTATTTTAGGATGTCCACATCCAAATAGCTTTCCAATAATCCACTACGTGATCACATGGATGATCCACATAGTGACAAGGCATAAATACATGTTTTTGTATCAGAGATAGTACCTCTGGGTTCTTTATCATCTATACCACCACCCATTGTGAAACAACTAGTTTTGGAAGTATTATATGAGGTTTCACACTGGTTGAGTGTGTTTGATGAGTTTAATATGTTGAGAACACCAAAGTATCTAGGCTAGAAAAACCCCCAAGTGGTTGGGGACTGGCTAGAGGCATTCAATCATGTTTCCACCTAGTTAGGTCACCTACAAATCAGATGGAGTTCATTGAAGAGAGTCTTCTTCATGGTTATTCTGGGCTACAGTGGAGTCTGGTGACTCATTCATACAATGAAACAACCACTTCTTGGTTAGAATTTTGGAATCTCTTTAGAGATAAGTTCTATCTAGCCACATTGAAATCAGTAAGCATACATGATATTTTACATATAAAATAGGGCAGTATGACCATAGAGGAGTACTCAATGAGGTTTACTTATCTCTCATGTTACTCTTTTTCTATGGTGCATGATTAGATCTTTAGAGATATGACCTTTGAGAAGGGCTTATGACAAGACATTAGGGGTTCAATGATATCCATTTTCATTCCCACTTATGGTGGGGTTATTGAATGAGACTTGGTAGTGGAGAGAATTATGTAAGAGAATACACCAACAGTGGGTTCTACATTTGGGAACCAAGTAGCTAAGACTTGGGAAGCTGGAAGCCAAAGAGAGTCATAGGGATCCTTGAATATCAGATCCTTTATGAGGATAGCCTAGGTCTTAGGGTCAGGGGTGTAGGGATATGAAGGTGTCTCAGATTAACATGAGGAGAGGCAGTGTTTCTCTTGCAATAATCGGGTACATCTTGCTTACAATTTTATAAATCGTCGTATAAATGATCATGATACAGTCATAGGACCTCTGAGACATAAAAAATGATAGGATCGGGGTGGTCTTTAGGGTAGAGGTTGTTTTAGAGGGTCCGAACGGGTAGAAATAGGTGGTTGGATGTTTGACCTATTACCACCACCACCCCCAGGTGGTCCATGCCAAGATTAGGGAGTTAGTGGGTAGGGATAAGGCCAGATGTAGGATATGGAGGCCTATGACCTCGATGCTCCAGGTATGATATTAGGTAATATCTATGTATTTTATACTTAATATATATTATTTATAGAAATAGGTATGATTCATTCCTTCATTAAAACTTCTCTGTTTTGAGACATAGAGATTCATGTTGATCCATTAGCTCATCCCTTGCGGTTGGAGGCTAAAACAGGTGGTGAATCTGTGATTGTACACCTATACCAATTGTGTGACCTGACTCATGGAAGTGAGAGTTTATTATGGGATCTCTTTGTAATAGAAATGAGTCCTTAAGGAATCATCTAAGGGTTGGACTAGGTATCCACAGTTCATGCCCATATTGACTATTTTAAGCATAGGTTAAGGTGTGTCTGCAATGATAGAATGCGGTTTTCCATTTTTGGTGAGAAGGAAGACTTAGAAGATTAGGATGATCTCAGAGATAGGATAGTGTATAATATTACTCACAAGTTGTTTAGAATTACTCTTGGAGTAGTTTATGATTTGTTCAATTAGATTCTTATCATGGTGAAAGAGTATGAGTACGTGTTCCCTAAGGATGTACTGGGTTTTCCTCCCCACTGATAGCTGGAATTATGCATTTAATTACATCCTAAGATGACACTAATATCCCCACCAGAATATTAGATGGATCCCATAGATCTTTGATAGGTGAGGGTTTAGTTAGAGTACTTTTAAGAGAGTGAATTTGTGAGATTTAGTGTTTTCCCCCCGGCCACCACCAATGTTGTTCACTGAGAAGGAGGATGGGAGCTTGAGGATATGCATGGATTATTTACACTTGAATTTGGTGACTGTGAAGAATAATTATTCACTAACATAGATTGATAACCTATTTAATCAGTTGACATGGTTTTCATGTTTCTAGAAGATTGACCTCAGATAAGGATTTCACTAGCTGCAAGTATGATGAGAGGATATACAGAAGACCATATTAAGATGTCTCTAAGTTCACTATGAGTACCTGGTGGTGTTATTTGGCCTGAATAATTCCCCAGTAGTGTTCATGGGACTCATGAACCAGATCTTTCAACTTTTCTTAAATTGGTTGGTGGTGTTCTTCATCGATGAAATCCTAGTGTATTCAAACCTACCACATTTATTGGAACACCTTAACCACTAAACTGAATTGACTTATGGTTTATATACAAGATAAATTATATTTATTTAGATATAGAAAAATTTGAGAATATATATATTTCTATATTAATTTAAATAGTATAATATATATTTTATTATTGTATAATATAAATATTAATATTATATTTTTGTATATATAATGTATTTAAATAGTTATATTCACTTATATAAATAAATATTTATACATATATGTATAAATAAATTTATATTTGTGTGTGTGAATTAGTATGTATATTTATTTATTTAGATAATCTTTATAGATATAATATAATTCCAATATATATATAATTATTTTTATATACTTATATTATGTCTCTCTGTGTAACAATAATATTATTAATTATTAATTATTATTGTAATTATTACACCTATTTTTTTAACTAAAAAAAATATATGTCGGTTTTATAAATACTATACATTTATATAATTTATGATTTATATTATACATATATTATATTACATAAATTTATATTATAAATTAATGTATGAAATTATATAGATTTATATTATATCATGTTCACAAAAACACACACATATATACACACATGAAATCAAATTCATTCACATAACTAGAGATATATCATATAATTAAATGATATATATATTCAATAAATTAATTTATAAGTAATATGGTATATTGTAATGTATATAAAATAATTATATAATTAATATATATATATATAATATAAATATTTTATAAGATAATATATATTATAAAATATTTTATAATATAATATAGATAATACAATATATATATATATATATATTTCTATATTACATATAATTTTACATATAATTTAGAATAAATGTACATATACATAAATAAACAATAAAATATATTTAATATATTTAATATAATATATGTATAATATAAATAATAATATAGCCGTATAGTATTTATAATTTTTTTATATTGGAAAATATATATTTATAATTACATTTACAACATTTATATCAATATTTATATTTGCATGTATTTTTATTTATATGTATAAGTATTTATTTAATGTATTTATATAATGTATTTATATATAAATGTGTGTGTGTGTGTGTTTAAGGAATTTCAACACATTTATATAATGTGTTTATGTAATACACACACACACACACAAAAGCGCACACACAAATATATATAAATTATAGAATTTTAATTTGTATGATATTTATATTAAAAAATAGATACAAATTTAGATGGGGTTTAAAACCCCTCTAATTGATGGGATTACAGAGGTTTATGAACCCCCTCTAATTTATTAAATTATAGTGATTTGAAAACCATATCTAATATCATAAATTAGAAGGGGGTTCAAAACCACCTCTAGTTTCATAAATTAGAAGGGGTTCAAAACCCCTCTAATATAATATATTAGAAGGGGTTCAACACCCATTCTAATGTCATAAATTATAAGGGGTTCAAAACCCCCTCTATTTTCATAATTTAGAAGGTGTTGAAATCCCCCTCAAATGTTATATATTGGAGGGGGTGTAAGACCACCTCTAATTTCTAATATCAAAAGGGGTTCAAAACCCCCTCTCATGTCATATATTAGAGGGGTTCAACCCCCCCCCCCCCCCTCCCCCCCACAAATTTCTTAAATTAGAAGGGTTTAAAACCCCCCTCTAATACCAATGATTATATGGGGTTGTAAACCACCTCTATTTACATAAAAATTCTATTATATATATAGCCTATAATATCCAAAATAATAATTATTTATATATAATGTATCTAAAATCCAACCTAATATATAATACCAGTAATGATTAAATTTTCATCAGTTTTGGCATTACCTCCTCTAAAATCTAACCAAATATTAAAAAAATCCTACAAACTTTAGAGGGGGTTGTGAACCCCCTCTAAATTTTCTGGTTATAAGGGTTTGTTCATAACCCCCTATAAAATTAATTTAAAGGGGGTTGTGTATAACCCCTTATAAAGAACTACCACCAATCTTATTCTTTTTTTAATGAGACAAGGTGTAATTCGGAGGCCCTGTGTGTCCGAAATAATTTTTTAAATTTTATTAAATATATTAATAAGCACACGTGTACAGTTTTCTTAAAAAATTCAAACAACTCCCAAATGAGGTCCCATATCAAGAGATGGAACCATTGAGTTTAGAAAATGGATTTTATCATATCTGTGACAAAATATTTTTTGAAATGATCCATTTGTTAAAAAATAATCATGATTTTAAATAAAAAATAAATTAATAAATTTATTTGTATTTTTTATTTTGACACAATGACTTTTTTATCCTATTAATATATGGTTATACAATTTCCTCAGGGTTAGATACTTAAACCTTAGAGATTTAGGTATTTTTTGTAGAGTTTTCTTAGAGAATTATGATAGATAGGGATCATATCAAGGATCATTATTCCAGAATAGTTCATTGATCTCGTAAATGAAGAAAAAACAATCGTTCTTCACTAGTGATCGATCAAAACATCAGGTAGGATGTTTTTTTATTTTCATCTAGTTTCTTAACCCTAGATGACCATAAATCAATTCTAAAAACATCATTGATACATGAATTTTTAATATATTTAAATTAGTGGAATTTTATAATTGGTTATTATGATTTCATTCTTCTTCATTCGTATTCTTCTATGAAAATGAATCGAGGATGAATCAATAAAGTCCAATGTTAATTCCTCACATCTTGTGTTTTATTTATTTCTTCCCCCATTCTCCACACATTCATCATGGGTATTTTCTTGTGTCCTATGGTTTGAAAAATATCCGGTATTTTGTCATTTCACAAATTTTCTTTGGTATAACAGATCAATACCGCATGTGTTGTTTGTGATTGAAGGCGTAATTGAGGTGAAAATATGGAGATAGACAATCAGAAGTGAATCAGAATAGATTTTTGGGTTTTGTTTTTCCGGATTTTTGACACATGTAGATTGATTCTTGACAAGATGATTTTTGAGTGGATTCAAGTCTAGTTTTCCATTGATCGATGTTATGAATTAATGACCGAACCCTGATCTATATGTGCCAGAAAGGGAGATGGATCTATTGAAGTGTATGATGGATCATAAGAGAACTCTATGTATCTTGAAAATACTATGAAACATGGTTTTTAATTTTGGATAATATGCCATGTGGGCCCCCCCTCAATGGCCGTTAGAGTTTTGGCTAGAGCAAAGTATCACACACCTTGTAACTTGGTCACACAATATGTGACCCTTCTATCATGGGTTGATATTTAATTTAGAAATTACATGAGAACATGCCAATGTACATGGACATAGGCACACAATTTACTTAGACATGGACATGAAAAGGTGTACATGGACATGAGCTGGTGTACATGTACATGTCTAGGTGTACATGGACAAGAACACCTTTACAATGGTTAGTACACCGGTAGAACAAAGTACACATACAAGACCAGTGCCACACAGGTTGGTACTGAGTGATATCTACACATTTTTTACTCCTACATGAGGTTTATCTTGATATTTACTTTCCATATTAGGCTTTACCACATGAGTAGACATGGGGATAACTAGAAATGATGCATACCCCTGAACACGTAGTTTAACCCCATCAACTATGTTTGTAGCACGTCATTTTCTTTAGTTTGGACCCATATAGGTTGATTATGTTCCCATTTTCTATTACCTTGAGGGTATAGTGAAAAATGACATCCACATCATAGGATTTCGATCCCCTCTAGAGGCTGAAACTTAGATAGATTCGTGGTGTTCTTCAATGATACTGTAGTATGATACTCAATTATATTTTTTCTAGGTGTGGTTTGTCGAATCAACATAACCTCCCTAATTTGGGTGTTGATACTCCATCTAGTAGGCCACAATTTTAGGGTTTTTGGTATCATCATAATATAATCCCATACATAGAGTGTTGATCCAAATTAGGTTTGTGGTGTCCCCTAGTGGTTCTAGGTGTCACTCCCGATCTGAGTATTAGAGTCTTCTTAGACCAGGGATCTTTCTCAAAAATGTCCCAATGATCTAGACCTATTTAGAGAGTGTATCCAATGATAGCATAGATCATGTAGAGGATTATCTTGGAATAAGAATTTAATAGAATAAAATCCCATGGATAGCAGTTTATTATGACCTCCTAGTGGCGTGGTGTCTTTCCTATGTATATCTAGGTGTTTTTGTTATGAATTTTTTGGGATATCCTATATTGAGTCTAATATACTTGGTGATTCCTATTTAGTGTTTTCAGGGTGTCTTATTGGGTATTTTTATACTCACCCCTACATGATAGTTTACTACACGTGTCATTTATTATGTAAATGATGACCATTTTGATGGTGAATTGGGAGGATAGGGAGTGGGTGGAGTATAACTAGATCTTTTAAGATTGAGGTGTTTTTTGGGAGATTTCATTTGACTATACTCACCCTTGGAGTAGTTTGGAATCTTTACAATTTTTGGTTGGGATTTTATTTAGAACATTATTTTCCTTTAGTAATTTACTATTGTACTCTATTTTTGGGATCTTATATGCATTCATGCATCATTTGTTGTTTTACATTTTAGAATTGTGCATTCTTGTAGATGTGTGTTTTTTTTGTACATGTAATTTATGCTAATGCCTTTAATTTATGGGATATGACTATTCGGAACTGATCACTAACCTCTTGCCTATTGGAAGCATGCATGGAATAATCATGGGTTGGACCCCAGTGGGTGTGATTGTGACAATGGTTATCAAAAATTGATGTAGTTATAATTATAAATTATTTGAGAATACCCAATCAAGAGATATACCTCTTCTTTGGACAACATCCATTGGATTACACATTAAGCCTTGTAAGTAAGGTATTTTTATGAAAAATATTCCTCTATATCATGGTTAGGGATATTAATAAGGGATATGGGAAGTCATTAGTATATCCAGAATTCTCATGAAGTGTGAGGATGATAGGATTGGGGGATTCCTTCTATAAGGTATTGAAATAAACCATATGGAATTACTTAAAAGAATTAAATATAATATATATCATAAATACTTCAAGTTAAAAAATTACCATAATTTCAAAGGTATGAAATTATAGGGTCTAAATAACTTCAACCAATAAAATATAGATATGTATAAGTTACATTTTAGAACATTATTTTTGGGTTTAACCCCCTTGTTGACCCATCTAAACCTTAACCGTGCCAAAACATTTTATAGCAATTATGGGTAAAATATTTACTTTTAATTTGACAATTAGACTGAAAATGGTCTATGTATGATACTTTAGAACATTTCACATCCCAGTTCTCATCTTTAAATATTTATTTTTATTATTGAATAATTTAATTAAAATAGTTTATCATAAAATATCATTATTGTATTGGACATCATTTAATTTGAGTTAAAAGAAATCAAGAAAATAATTAAATTAGAATATAAATACATCAAAAATTAATTATAATTTAAAATTACCTATTAAATTAATTTCACCCCATAATTAATCTAAACCATATTAATTTTATTATTTTAACAATAGTTTACCTTGATTTTTCCACTCCTTTCACAAGTACAGTCCTAACATTGCGTAAGCGTTTAATGTAATTACATCATCAATAAATATTAAAAATAAATTAATATAATAAAAAATTCATTAATATCATAAATAATAATTTATATCATATTAATGCTTCATTTTCCCAGTGAAAATATTTTAGAGATATGAAAATAAAGAAACTGATATATTGTAATTTTATTAATTTAAAATAATAGAAATGTCATTATCAAAGGAAAATAGACAAAAAAATTCCATATATTTTAAGTTAGGATTGATATGATCTAATTAATACCACAAAATGAAATAAACTAACATGATGGATAGTTTTTTAAATCCTTATCACATTGTTTTTAACATTAATTATCCAATTTACCTGTTACCATGGTGAAAAATATTTACCATGGTTACTATTTAAAATAAACCAAAATAAATGGGCCCTATTTATCAAATTTGAACCACATAATTTAAAATATGGAATCCAATTTTCAGTATTCATTTCATATAAGTTATAGAAATCAATTTTAATATAAATTTATAAAACACAATGAAAAATAATTCTATTAGAAATGTGTTTTTAAGATTAAAAATGATCTTATTGCAAACTAAAATTTAATTATGATTATTATAGAATTTGTTAAATATTTTTCAAAGAAATTTTATCTTATTTTTCTCAAAAAAATTCTAAAATATAATGGTACTTTAATTTACTTGATTTTAAGAAATGAAATGAAAATTTTACAAAGATATGTATTTTTCACTATTCACTAAAGAATAATCATTTTGTAAAAAAATATTAAAAATTCACAATAAGAAAATATTGAAATGATTATTTAAAAAATTATATTCTTTCTCTAAAATAAAATTCCTAAAAATGGAATAAATTAATGATAATGTCCGCACACAAAGTTCATTAAAAACCATTTTTGAAGAAAATATAATTTTGAGGTATAAAATTACTTCACTAAAGATTCTTTAAAAGTTATTGTAAATTACTAAATAAATTTTAATTATATAAATTTTTCATTCACATTTTTCATAATATTTTTTTTTTCTATCTGTACCACTAATTTAAGAGCTAGGTTGTAGAGTTCAAATTAATATAATAATATATTTATAATTCATTAAAACTCAATGTTGCATGTTAAAAAAGATATCATGATTAATATTATATTAAGCTAAATTTTTTAACTATTATAGAAGTACCAAGGCTGTTGGAAATAAACATGATAAAAAATAAGTGTGATAAATGTAAAATATGACTATATGAGTTTGAATTGAGGTGGATGTGAAATATAGGTTGAGGAGAACTCTTCAAGAATTATTTTAAAGTAGGGTTCCACAATCAGACTATCAAAAATGGGAGAAAATTTGAGGATAAACACAGATGAAATTTTCAAATGGTGGGTTCTATCACATTATCACCTAGAGTTCTTACTCTTGGACATTTTCCCGGGAAGGGAATTAGTTGGCTGAGACTGGGGAAAATATGCCTTCAACGAAAACTAGGTGGAGTCAATTTGCAATTGAAGGGTTGATGGGAATATTGTAATTCAATGGTGTGAATGTGTGTTTCTAGAAAAAGAGGTAGATTCTCAAGAGTAGTTAAAGAACACTAGGTCTATGCTATCTTACATTGTGAATCTCCATGGGGTGTACCAATGCAGATATAGGGCATGCAATATAGTATGAATTCTGTCTCAAAAAAATATCCAAACCCATGAGAAACATGTGAACAAGGTAAAACCATACCCCATTGAGGTGAATAATATGATTCTTAAGGCTATATAGTTTCACGTCATATATCCCATACCAAAATGGGGATACTAGTTTATAGTAATAATGTTATGACCTTATGTGGTCTATGGTTTAGGGACATATATATTAGATTAAATTATATCGATGTTTATGGTCATAAAACATAGACACTAAGTTAGTTTCTTTTTTTTGGTCATATAACTTAGACAGTATGTTTCTGGGATTTAAGGTCGTACAATTACGAAAAAATAATATGGAACTCTTTATTGAAAAATTTTCATGTAAAAACAAACTTGAATATAGGGGATAATGTTAATATAGGAAACCTCATGGAAAGATGCATGAACTTTATTGTCATGATTTTTGACTAAATGTGTCTAATGTTTATAGTCATAAATCTGACCATGTAGGTGGCTTCTATTTAATAACAATACGACCTAAACTGTCTCCTTATAGAATAACATTATCTCAATCTTATGTGGGAAATAATTACCTAATGCAAAGGAACTAAACACAATAGTGAGATGGGGTTCAATGTAAAATTTATTGTTTCACCTAGGATTGAAGATTTATGTTTCACTGTGTATCATATGAAATGGGAATAAATCAACATATATTTCAAGTAAGGAACCCTCTATACATATTATAATCATGTATAAGAGTGTAGTAGAGTAAAATTGATGTTTCCCTTGGGACAAATATAGGTCTAAAATCTAGCCCGAATTGGTAAAAAATATCATCATTAGAAGCACAATGGGGAATAGAAATAGATTCTATGTCTATTTATAATATATAAGATTTAGATATAACTATTTATCCAATTAAATAGTAATAAATCCATATATATTTTTGGGGGTTTGTTCCTATTCACCTACATGGGAATTATATATGATATGGTTGAATGAGGAATATCCTGAGTGCAGGGAGTTAAAATGGGGCTCAATATAAGTTGAATATTTTTCTTAAACCTTGATAAATAGTGATATTCAGGGAGATATATAAGACTAAGAAACAAATTGGGTGTTAATAATTTTCTTATAAAATATGAATCAAGCAACACATAGGTCTTAGGTGTGGTGTGGTAGATGACCAATACTAGAATATAAAGGGGATGTCTTGGGAAAATAATCTTAATATTTTTATAGATTAAGAATAATATAAAAAGTAATCAACTATACAGTTTAAGGTAATGTAGTAGGAAAAAATTAGTCACATTTTTTATATTCTTATGATTGGAATGGATTAATACAGTTTAAAATCATGTGTCAAGGACATTTCTATACAGTTTAACTTCAAATGAGATGGAAATTTTCTATGCAATATAAAATTTCTTAGTTAGGATAATGGAATTGAGTGTAACATTATGTATTGAAATTTATAGAATAATGTTTAATGTCACAAAGTTGAGAATTAGTGGACTAGTTCATCCAAAACATGGTAATCTTTCAGAAACATAGGGTTGGTGGGGGTGTGATGTACTCCTCATCTATAGTGATGACTGAATATACAAAATTAGAGAGGACCTTATAAATGGAGACTGGGTTTTACAATATAGGATCCATCTACAATGACTTTCTTCCTTGTATCATTAGTTTTCTCAATGCCAGCACAAATTCTCCCTAGAGTAAAGAGAGAAATAGAACATTCTTATTGAACGATCGAGTGACTTGACTCGGATAAACATCAATATTGTGAATTCCTTTATTTTTTTAGAAAGGTATTTTAACATAGATAACTGGACTCTTTAGTACTCATGATATACCAACTAGTAGTAATTTTTCATTTGGAGATATGGTAACTAATCCTTAATGGGAAACACTACCACTGTTCTATACACTCAAGAATAACAGGACACCTAGGTAGAAGACCGAGTCATGATTTAGTATACCCACAATGAATTAGAGAGATTGTGAGTGAATCTATTATTATTATGATAAAAAAATATTCTATAAAATTTCAATGATGAATTTATTAAATGGTGTGATCTATCCATTCAATAGTGTATGATATTGTGAAATATTGTGGGATTAGTTATGGTGCTTGGCATACATGTTTTTGAAATCAAAGTCTGAAAACATGATACAATTTTCCATGGGAATAGTGTGATTGAATCCAAACTGATGAATGATCCAATACTTCATGAACTGAAGTATATACCCATTGTATACCTCCTTCTGGGGGATTCCATCAATACATTTTAAAATGATATTGGTAGTAGTAAGAATGAACTTGTGCTTTTGTGCTATTTCAAATGGGTAAGAACCCATAGCATTGATTTCCTATATAGAAAAAGTACAAAAAAATTTGGAAAAATAGAGTAGCTCTAAAATTTAATACCTAATGTTATAATGGACCTATATTTCATGAAAAATCTATGTCAACTCTTGGAAATCATGAGTAATGGTGGGCTAAAATCATCCCAGCCTCTAGATATAGTGGGAGGGATTCTATACAATTTAATGATATCCACATTCCCTAACATGAAACTATTTAAAATACTGAGGGATTTATTTTACATTGATTAATATAATATGTATTATATAAAATCTATGATTGTATGGGACTTTCCCCATTTTGGGGCATTATAAAGGGAAAAGTTAACTGCTTGCCTATGGATTTTCTCTAACTTAGATCGACATGATGGTAGAATTCCGTGTTGGATACACTTATTAAATGGTATCATATAATCATGTTCTTATTCCATATTATGATAATTTATGTTCCACACATATGAAGATCCAACGATGAGTTGCTTCACCAATCAGTCTTTACAATTAGGACTAGTAGGGGCGATCAATCTATGATGTGCTACACAAATGACTATGTCATCCTAATCTGAGACAACAATGGCCACTAGAAATTTTTCTAGAGAATATATCAAATAATCCAGACACCATTTTACATGAGACACCTTTATTTGGAATGGAACGTCATCCATCTACTAAAATTTTTTCTCGAGCAAAGGGACAAGCTCTTATTTCTTGATTGTGTAGTCACCATTTATTTGAATGATAAATATCTTAGAGTCACCCTTCACATAAATCCTTGGAATTTGAATCACACAGTAAAATTCAAGGTTGTTAATGAACGATTATTATTCATAATCATTATTGGTTAACCCCCGTTAAAAATAATGAATTAGTACAACTTGTGTGTCTTTAAGGGTTAGATATGAACTAATCTATGGATAATCCTTTTGAGATTTTTTTTGTCCATCCTCTACCTAGTTGGGATCTAAGAGACACCATGAAATTTCATTTAAAGTATGATGCCGATTAATTTATGGATATAATGTCTTTATTGGGATAATAAACATCTATATTAAACTCTTCAAGGGTTGGGTGTGATAAAATGAAATTCAACAATGATTTCTCCTCGTTATCCTTACAAAGAATGAACATGACTTTTAATTCCTCGGGAATAAATAAAATAATTCTAATTATCTAGTAAAAATTTGAAAATAAAGGAAATTATTTAATGGGTTTACAAAGGATATAAAATGGACCTATGGATTCTATAGATAATGAAATAGGATTTAGAGGACAAAGATCAAGGCAAAACAATTGTTCATGATATGAGAGTATATGAAATTAGTATAAGTCATCTTAAAAATGTGGTAATACAAACTAATCTCATTTCCCTTAATGTTCTTGATATCTGAATAGTGCTTAGATATTTATCCCAAACTATGACATAGAGAATCAAGGGCTTCCCTTTTATAAATAGAATCAGAACTAGTGGATGAAGTAAGTTCTTTACAATTTAATCAAATGTTATTTGGTATCCATTATCCCACTTATAGATATTTCCCTTCTTCGTCAACTTTTATGAGAACATTAATTTACCTACTAGATTTGAAAAAATTATTATGTTGGCCCAATTCCCCTTAAAACCTCTTAACCCTAAAAAACAACATGATGGGGGAATTTTGATGATGATCTGAATTTTTTTAGAGGCAATATTAATACCATTGTATCAAACAATAATCCATAAAATTTCATATAGGTAACCCAAATTTCACACTTCAAGGGGTTCATGGTCAAATTTTTAGCACCAATCATGGTGATAATTTTCTCATGGTCCCCAAGATGAACAAGAAATTAGAATGATTTTACCCCCAAATCATCTACATAAAAATCCATAATATTTCCTTAAAGGTTAATAATCATGTGATTAATATTCTATCAATAGGGTTTTCTTGTGTTTTTCAAGGAAAATTGCATCACCTATTAAAAATTTGTTCTTTGGGTGACCTAATTATAGTGTACTCTTCATATTTGATGTCCATTAGGATTTGATTGTATCACAAGTATCCATCCACAAAGGAGAGGCAACGAAAGATAAAAATTAATGTGATTAGAATCCTTTTGACAAAAATATGTAATTTTTTCCTTCATACATGGGTAGTTGAGGTCTTAAAATTCAATAAAGTCCCTAATTAATATATTCTTCATACTTATTTGTACAATATTGGATAGATAGTTGTTGTATACTACCTCTCTAATAATTGTGATTTGAGCATATTTTCAACTTCATTATTTAGCATTTCACTATGGGTGGGATGAATTATCTGGATATGATAATTATATCTTTCATGGTTGATGGGAAAATCTAGGTCATGGAAAATTACATGATGGTATTTTACTAGAATATTACAGGAATTATAAAAATATATATCTGATTATAGATTCAAGAATATAATATACCACTCATGTTCATTGAAATTCCAAATAAGAGTAATCAATATTGACCCCAAGTCTTCCTCGGTACATAGGTTTACCTATATCATCTTGTTGATGGTTGTGGGGATTCCCATATCAAAATAAGATAGGGAGTCATTTATCTATTCCGTATCAGAAGGGTGTGGTATTGCGGGGGATTTTAAATCCTCTAGAATAGGTGGTTTTGAGGTTTTATGACCTTGTAATGTAGGGGAATAATTCCCAACACTAGATATCTAACCTTATGTTACTGTAGTGAAAATGGTTTATGAAACCTATATACCAATCCCTTACTATATTTTCTTTTAAAACCTTAACAAAATAGTGATACAACTTCTCTAAAATTACCACTAGTTAATCAACCGTGATCAATAATATATTTGGGAGAGAAGCTTATTAATAGGCACCAGGAAAACTCTTTAGCATACATTGGGATAGGATTAATCATTATTTGGATGAACTTTCCACTCATATGAGAAGTGGGTGATCTAGGAGAACTCCTTCATGTCTTTGATGATAGAGTGGTGTATATGGTACAGAGTTGTTTCTTCTAGATGGTGGATAGTTTATAAAAAACTAGTCCTCAAGCCAGCCCAAGGATTTTTCAGGGAGGTTAATAACTCATTAGGACCACAGATGAAGATGATTTATTTGACCTAGTAATAGTTTTCACTCATTTTATACGAAATAAAATCAATATAATAGGTTTCACATGAGTGAAAGGGTGTAACATCACCATGGAGTAACCCTAATCTAACACTGATGCAGTATTTTAGGCACTTATGATATGATTAAGGGATGGATAAATTAAAGAGTGTCCAAGGCCCCCCAAATTAGATGTTAAAAGTAGTTTTTTATATTACCATAATGAAACTAGTATTAGATAAAAATAATCTAAACTATATATTTAACTATATATCTCCAATCAAAATAATCTCATTTATTTAACATAATTAAATCAACAGGTTGGACTAGGATAAATTAACCTCTTTATAACTCTACTTATGGAGAGTATGGGTCAATATAATATTGATAACAGATTCGTTATCCACAATTCATTGTTGTAATCAAAACTGTTGATCATTATTCAGAAGTAGTGGGGGTCTATGTGCCCTTGATTGACTAGTCACATCCTCTTTAAGGAATGAGGTTATAGTCTATAATTCTCATTATTTTTCATGATATGATTTTGTTGAATAATCATTAATTTCAAACTCTTTACGGATATTTAGGGCCCCAATATTGGCCTCAAAAAGTTAAAATTATAAAAGAAGTGTATCAAGGATTGAGAACTGAAATGTGATTGTAATTTCCATAACCTAGTCCAGAAAACCCATTAACCAGGCTCTGAAACAGACCACATTAAGACCCAAAAGGAATTCTCAATTTGCACAGGCTAGTTTATAGGACCTAGAAATAGGACAATAATATAAGGGAAAAATTTCCCCACCTAAAATAAGAAACACAACATGAAATAAGATAAATATAATAAGAAAATATATATTCCATAAAAAATAAACCAATAGTGGTAGAAATAAAATAAAGGTAACAATCCAAAATAAAGGTACATTCCCAAGAACAAATCCCATGTCAACCCAAATACCAATAGAAAATTTATGTGATATGGGGGAGATATCCCACTCTCTCACCAACAGCTAGCCATGCCTAGAAGATATGAAACCTTTCTACCTCAATGTGGTGCATTCACTTTTCATGGTATAATAAAATAAGTTTTACATAAACTTGAGGAGGTGTGTAGGGTGTGAGTGAATTAAATCAAGTAGAATCCCAACCGATATTCCAAAGAAATTATATTTCAAATAATCACAACATTCTAAATATTGAAAAAATATTCATGATAAAACAGTTTTCACATTTATAAAAAATCATGGTAAAATTATTTCCCCTTTTCAATGTTCTAAAATAAAATCAATATATCACTAATAAAATCATATTTCAAAACGATCCTTTTATCAAATAATGCATCATTATTAATATCAACTACAAGACAAATGAAAACCCAAATAGATCAAGTCACAAGGTAGATCAACCCTATGATAACATTGGTCCATGATAACTAGGTATATTGGTAATAAATAATGATCTCAATAAATGGTTCACTAAATAATACCTTGTAACAACGGAGCCTAGGGAATATAGGAACACCCCATGGATGAAACCCATATGGTGTCAGGGAATCTATTCCCTAGAAAAAACATGTACTAGGGAATATATAAACACACCATGGGTGAACCTCCAATTGACAACAATGATAAGAAAATAATACTAAACACTCCTATTTGGTAACTATGGATCTAATTTTGTGTGTGTATATGTAAAATTTATATGGGTTATCATATTTCATAAAAAAAATTATCAAATCCATGTCAATAAAAATCATGATTTGAAATTATATTCCATAACCCATTTCATGGTGTGTTGAAAGAAACATTATTTTACCAAAACAAGGCTACAAACAATCTTTTAGCACAAACCAGTTACACACACATATCATGAAAATCAAGGATCAGGGTAATCATTGTTTATAAAACAATTTAGAAACCAAATAGCACGCACAATTCAAAAATAAATGTTGTGAGATAGAATCACCTACCCCACACTTTGGTTCACATGACCACAATGATAGGATCCACACACTAAAAGGAAATATAACACAAAGGATAGTGAGAATAGTCCCAATAAATCTCTTAACACATCTGGTAATTATGTTTCTATACGCAAATAAATTTAATAAATTATAGGATATCACATACCTCAATTTCCATACCCAACTAAAAAAAAATCGGCCTTCAAGAACCAAACAGATATGGAATTTATGAGGAAGAAGAGGGGACTTAATACATGATCAATAGATCTGATAAAAAGACATAGATCCACTTATAATCCAAGAGATGGATATGTAGTGAAATATATTGGATTATATTAACCAATATGATGACAAACAATCATACTGGGATCAAAATTACAAATAAAGGTGACAGAGAGAGCCCAAACCATCCCTAAAAAGCCTCAAGATTTGTTAAAGGTAAATTTGGTTTGAGTGGGATGATAAGGGATGATAAAATGTGGTAATGGGTTATTAAAAGTTAAATTGTCCCTTATATAGTAGCATGAACCTCTTCATCTGCTAGCTACTGACTGTTAGCGGCGAGCCGATGGGCTTGATAAAGGTACTACACTAATGACAAGTTCACCAGCTAGTCGGTGGGGACTATATAATTACATAACCTCTTCCAGGTAGCCCAAATAATTGGTGGCATCTTATAGACACTAATTAGTCTACCTTTGTTTTCCCTCTCATAAGAACAACCAACACCACATCCTGTAACCCCAGAACATGATCTAATACAAAGGAATGGTAACAAATAATCCCAAAAAGGGATCATTAATTAGGTAATGTAAGGAAGTTATATTTCTCTCTACCATAGAAAATTATTTCACTAGAAATTCTTTTGGAAAAAGGATTATCTTAAAAGAGATAAATCCACTACCCCTCAATGACCATTCATGCTACCAAGTGTCAAGAAAATCTTATCTCTATCATTATAAAACATTGAAAAACTAAATACAATTACCATGAATAAATTTTCTATATGAGTAAATGATCTTCACTAGCTATTTTTCAACTATTTTTGTTGGATCACATTCATCTTTCTCCATATTTATAAAATGGGATGGATTGGGATGATACTTATTGAACTAAGATATGTCGAAAACATCATGAAAATTTATTATCTGGGATGGTAGCTCTAATTGATAAACCTATTTTATAATCCAATAAGTCATCAAAAAGGTTCAAAATATCTCATAAGAATGTTTCTATTATTCCCTAGACAATGGTCACCCAAATGAGAGTAGACATTCATGAAGACTTGGTCACCAATATCAAACTCCAAAGGAGCATGTCAAATATCCATATAAGATTTCTTCTAACTCTAAGATGAAACCAATATTTTTCATATATAATGAATGATAATTTTCCCCATAAGAGAGGCCTAACCCAACTCTAAACAATAAATATTTTTCCAAAATGGGTGACTATACAAAGCCCGGAAAGGAGCCATTATAATAGACAAATGATAACTGTTATTATATGTAAACATTACTATCCTAGTTAGAAATCCCATGATCCTATGAAATCCATGAAATTGGAACATGTCATATCCTCTTGAATCTCAATACCATGGTCCTTATAATAAATATTTCTGTGGATTAAAAGCTAATTTGTCTTTGATATGAGTCACCATCGCCTCTTAGATACCTTTCCAAAATTGATAAGTAAACCTAGGATACCTATCAATGAAGATGGTAGAGAGAACCCCTTATAACTTCTCAATTTCATGCACATATATCTTTCCTAGATCTTTGACATTGATGGAGTATTGAATCAGAATGAAATGATCATATTTGGTCAACTAATCAATCAACTCCCAGGTAACATTCATTCCATGGGGAGTATATGTTATTCTAAATATAAGTCCATGGGTACCTCATAACATTTCCATACATGAAATAGAATACAACAATGAAAACCATAATGCTTTAGGTTTCTTTTATTAATCTACTAGTAGGTGCGACATCGAGACATATAATCCAAAATGTTATTATTCATACCCATCCTCAAAAATCTCAACCCATTTTTATAATACCTGTAACACCCCGAGATTTTATGAAAAATATTCTTTTTAATTTCATTAATGTCTTGTGTTGTAAGCAACACCAAAAGGAGCTTGCACAACACGCATCCTTGACATGCCTTTCATTACATGCAATCACGACCTTCCTCGATAGCGTGTGTAGTACGCAATACCGAGTTTCACTAAATAACGATATGCTATTAAAATATTATTAAAACTAGCCGTTATGAATAGTAATAACCACTTTTTAAAATTTTGTAATTTTTATTTTTCAAAATGGACTTCATTTCTGGATTCGGAATATCGAAATTAGCTTAGGGTGAAATTTTGGTACTTTTCAGATAACTTTCATTTTCTGATGAATAGTGAAAATTACTAAATTTTAATTAAAAACAACCTTTTTATTCGAAATAATTAATAGTGATAAATTATTAATTTGAGTGGTTTCAAAGTATATTTAGAATATATTTTTACAATTTAATACAATGTTGGTCATTGGATGTAATTTCACATTTAAACCAGACATAAACAAGTGTCAATCTTTTGGTAGTTATTATCTCTTAAAAACACGCTATTTGTTTTGACGACGAGAATTAATTTTTAAATTAATTAATGCAACTGATATGTTTTGAATTTGGTAAAATAGACATCATTTTTGAGTTCATAATATCAAATATAGCTTAGGCCTAATTTTTGGTATTTTTCTGAAAACTTTCATTTTTTGATGAATAGTGAAACCACTAAGTGGTAGTTAAAAAAATGAATTTTTCATAAAACATAATTTTACCACTTCTGTGAGTGGAATTTAAAAAATCGGAGAGACACGGTTGATGTCAGTAAGTAAAATGTGGTTCAATGATATGAAAATAATTTTCGGTGAATAGTAAATTTTTACTTTTTTTTACCACGGTTAAAAGTAAATAGGGTAATTAAGGGTAAAAATGATATTATTATTACCCTAACAAATGTCCTAATTCTATTGGATAAGTGTAATTAGACCAAAAACAACCTTAGGAATAAAATATGACCATTTAGGCCCACTTGGATTAGATTAGGACATTTATTATTAATTTATTTAAAGAAGGGTTAAAATAGTTAAAATCAAAGTTTAATATGTAAATCATTTTTAATATGGAGTTATACATAAGATAAATTAGACTATAAATATTCATTAGAAATATAAAAAGATTTCCAACATAATGGTATTTTATTTTTAATTTTTAGACATTAAATAATTTAATTTATTTATGACACAACGATGATGCAGAAATTATCTTATTAATGAAATATTGACATAATTGATGTTATAAATACCCAAATAAATATAATTTGAGACTTTTTATGAATTCCACTAATTTTCTAGGTTAATATGACATTATATTATTGATTTAATTAACTTGTTTTGAACTTATCATTCTGTTATGAATTTCATAAAAATCATGTACCAAATAGTGTCAAAATTGACATAAATTAGTTTTTAAAACAAATATTATATTATTAATTGTTATTTAATTCTTAAAAATCTAAGGTTCGGACAAATGACTTAGATAAGGATATATAAATTAATAATAAACAACTTGGGGTTTGTTTGGATGAGAGGATTTAGACCCATCCCCACTTAATCTTCGAAATAAGACCCTTTGGAACCATTATAAACCGAATTTGACCTTAATATAAAATTATATTTTGAGATTTTATTAAGGTGCCCCTCTCCTCCCTTATAAAAGGGCACCTCCTCCCTCTCCTCCTCACACCAATTTGAGAATTCAAGCTCGGCCAAACCCTGCCAAAATCTCTTCTCCACTTCCCTAGTATCATCCTAGAGGTCCTGTTCTCCTTCAAATACCATCCTTAGTTCTTTATGTGGAGGTTAAGTGAAGGCGCGTCAAAAAGAGGAGGTTTGGACACTTACAAAGCAAGTCGGACCTAAGGTAAGGGATAAATTTTCAATATCATTTTTATCCAAGATTTCTTATACGTAAGTATTTACTGGGGTTACGTTTATCATCCATGACCATGTTTTCTAAAAATGTTTTTATAAAATGTTTACCATTCTTCCATGAATTTTTAAAGTCATTTTTACCCTTTATTGACTTTTTACCACATTGTATGAATGGAATCTTTACTTTGGTTACCATATAAGGTACTTTTTGACTTTTCCGACAAAAGTATGAGGAGAATGTTATTTTTAACTTATAAGGCGTGAACGGATTTTTATGGTTTCATAACACCACATTTTCAAGAAGCTTCCTCTACAAGATTTCATGATTATTTTCAAAAAAAACCTTATCTTTTAAAATTGCATGGAATTTTGTGAAAAGAAAATGATTTTAAAGAAGAAAGGATATTTTCCTCAAGAATTCATTTCAAGTGTTTTTTTCAAAACTATTTTCCATCTAAGATAACATTATTTGATATGTATGTTTCAAGTAAAATGTCTCTATGATTTAAATGGTTTCAATTTTCTTATGATGAAATGATATCAATTTTTATGGATTATGATGTCATGATGTTTAAGAATTCCATTTTATTACAATTGATATGCAATGATGTATGATTTATGATTTTGTGGAACACATAAGAATGGTATCATTATGAGATGGGTGGGACCTATATCTCCCTCCAATGCATTGGTTAAAGATTTTATATCTCATGAGATAGACATGGCTGGAATGGTAGGTTATACCGGTTCAGTGAAACAGGACTGAAACAAGGGTGACTCAGTTCAGAAATGGACTTTGTCCACTAAGATAGTCTTGGAAATGAGTCTTGACTAATATGAAATGATTCTCTATGATTATGTGTGTATGCCACAAAGTTTAATGTTTTAAGTTATGATTATTGTGATTACATTTCACTACCATGAGTTATCCAAGGTTATGAAATTATGATCTCTTTTACAGGTTAAGATTTCCAAAAGTTATGTGATTATGTATATGATGTGATTGATATTTCTTTTGTTTACCCTTACTGAGCATTTGAGCTCACCCTTTTATGTTTTCTTTTCCCCAGGATATAAAGAAAGGTTTTAGGTATAAAAAAAAGAAAGATCTTTATGGGAGATGTTGAAGATCTTTCACCATGATTAGAATATTACGTTCCGAGTTTTCAAAGACACTAAACTATTACGGTCCTTGTGTGTGTGTTTTTGTTATGTACTAAGTATTCAACAAAGGTAATGTAATGTCCAAGTACGTCAAGCTTCGGGTCTCTACAGTTGGTATTAGAGGAAAGGTTTAGTCAACCTTTGGAAATTAGGATGCGAAAACGTTAGGAAGATCCCTAGAGATATTTCTAAGGTATGTCTAGGGATGTCCCTAAGGATAAGTATACGTATAGGATATAGTCCTAGAACTATGTTAAGGATATTATACTAAACCAAAGATGTTACATATTGAAGCTACTCCCACTTTATTATGATTTTTGCCTCTCACACTATTCTTTTTGGGTTTTTGAAAATGGCAGGAAACAAGATGATTCACGATAATGGAGGATATGATGGACAATGGAATGATATTCTTCATGAGGAACCAAATGAAATGGGATTTGGAAGTCCAAACATCATTATTATGCCGCATCAGCAATCTCATAATATGATCAATAAAGTAAAATTTGTTAAGTTTCCTAACTCGGCTAATAAGAGAAAGATGGAGTTTCATGATGATCATAGAGGAAATAAAGTTCAATTTCCCCTATGTAAATCATGTGGGAAGAGGCATCAAGGAGAATGTTTAAAAGGAACTGGAAGATGCTTTGTGTTTGGAAAAGAAGGACACAAAGCTAGTAAGTGCAAAGGAAAAGGTTCAGTTAACACCATGGATGAGGATAATAGTATTGCTACGACATCAACAATGGTTAAATGTTTTAAATGTGGAATGTATGGGCATTATGCAAACCAATGTCCTAAGGGAAAGTCTCATGAAGAGAATCAGTATGGTCGTATGGGTAGTATTTATGTGGATGATGATGAAGAGACTACAAATGATATGTGAGATGAAAGAATTTTTGAAGCTCGGTCAATGGTTTATGAATATAGTGGAATGATTACATGTTTATCATGTGTAATGTTGTATAAGTAATCTCATGGTACTATGGAATAAAGTGACATCTAAGGATTGTTACACTGTTGTCTTTCCTTGAGTTTTGAAAGTGTATGATTAATGGTACCAATATCCATGAAAGGTTATTCAGATATTTTTGGAATGTAGATGATATGCGCATAATGAAGGGATAAGGATAAAATTAAATGTTTGATAGTATTCATGAGCTCATGACTGATATAAGTAGAAGGTTATATCATGGTTTGAGTATATAGAATTTTTGGATTTTGGTATGTGGAAAGAGTTAACTTTTGACAACATTCATGTTTTCACTAAGGTTTAATGGGTATTCATTTTTCAAGAGAATACATCATTAAGGTATTCACATGATTGTAATGTGACCAACAAGATATATGGGGGATAAATGATGGTATTCACATGCTTGGTTGACGACATTTCAAGTTATCGTTTTCTTTATACTATGAGCTTGGACCGAAGTATTTTAGATATGCCTAAAGATTGGAATGAATTATATTAACCATAAGATAGTATTGTTTAAGGATAGAACTTTTCTTGATATTATTTATGTGATGTTATAGTAATGTAGTTTTAGAAAAAGGACAACCTGCAGGATTGGCGACAGCCCATCGCGTCGGACAAGGCTATGGGAATCAAACCCACAACCGAAGTGCGACTGGCCTTTATCACCTACCACTGGCCTAAAGGAAGTCCCTATTTAGTAGAAACTAGTTTTATTATATTAATCAGTATGATATATGAAGTATAAGTCCATTTTAGGAACTATATATGATTAATATCACTATAGATGGACTTATGTATTTTTTGATAACATTTCTAACCTTTTATTTGAGACAGATGGAATGACCCATCATTCTATCAAATGATCTCCTAACACATCACGAATGACAAATTCAACTTCATTTGTTTAAGAGATGAAGTGGAAATTGTCCAAAGAACGACAAACGGTGAGACTATACCAAAATCACGAAATTATTTCTTCTAATTCCAATTTCATCAACTTTAGGGAAATGATCTTAAAAACCAAAAATGTTATCCTAGTGCTCTTATATCTGATGAATCTGATGGTACCCTAGATCATTACAAATTTATGGCTTTGTGATTTCTGGCTTTTCCATAGCCATGTTCTCTACCACTCTCCATCAGAACATGATGGTTAGATTTCTCTCCCATATCCATATTTTCACCTATGTGGAAACCCAGTGATTAGTTTATTTGGGTAACCGTTAAGTTTCATACATTATTTTAAATATTAGTTTTGGTATTCCTTTTTACGATGTGGGTTTATATCAAAGAAATTTTCTAATAGTAAACCATTTATAACCCCGACGAATATCGAGGGTGAAATTCATTTTAAGGGGGGTAGAATGTAACACCCTGAGATTTTATGAAAAATATTCTTTTTAATTTCATTAATGTCTTGTGTTGTACGGAACACCAAAAGGATCTTGCACAACATGCATCCTTGACATGCCTTTCATTACACGCAATCACAACCTTCCTCGATAGCGCGTGTAGTACGCAATACCGAGTTTCACTAAACAACGATATGCTATTAAAATATTATTAAAACTAGCCGTTACGAATAGTAATAACCACTATTTCAAATTTTGTAATTTTTATTTTTCAAAATGGACTTCTTTTCTGGATTCGGAATATCGAAATTAGCTTAGGGTGAAATTTTGGTACTTTTCAGATAACTTTCATTTTCTGATGAATAGTGAAAATTACTAAATTTTAATTAAAAACAACCTTTTTAATTGAAATAATTAATAGTGATAAATTATTAATTTTAGTGGTTTCAAAGTATATTTAGAACATATTTTTACAATTTAATACAATGTTGGTAATTGGATGTAATTTCACATTTAAACCAGACATAAACAAGTGTCAATCTTTTGGTAGTTATTATCTCTTAAAAACACGCTATTTGTTTTGACGACGATAATTAATTTTTAAATTAATTAATGCAACTGATATGTTTTGAATTTGGTAAAATAGACATCATTTTTGAGTACATAATCTCAAATATAGCTTAGGCCTAATTTTTGGTATTTTTCTGAAAACTTTCATTTTTTGATTAATAGTGAAAGCACTAAGTGGTAGTTAAAAAAATAAATTTTTCATAAAACATAATTTTACCACTTCTATGAGTGGAATTTCAAAAATCCGAGAGACACGGTTGATTTCAGTAAGTAAAATGTGGTTCAATGAGATGAAAATAATTTTTGGTGAATAGTAACTTTTTACTTTTTTTACCATGGTTAAAAGTAAATAGGGTAATTAAGGGTAAAAATGATATTATTATTACCCTAACACATGTCCTAATTCTATTGGATAAGTGTAATTCGACCAAAAACAACCTTAGGAATAAAATATTACCATTTAGGCCCACTTGGATTAGATTAGAACATTTATTATTAATTTATTTAAAGAGGGGTTAAAATAGTTAAAATCAAAGTTTAATAAGTAAATAATTTTTAATATGGGGTTATAAATAAGATAAAATCGACTATAATTATTCATTAGAAATATAAAAATATTTCCTACATAATGGTATTTTATTTTTAATTTTTAGACATTAAATAATTTAATTTATTTATGACAAAACGATGATGCAGAAATTATCTTATTAATGAAATATTGACATAATTGATGTTATAAATACCCAAATAAATATAATTTGAGACTTTTTATGAATTCCACTAATTTTCTAGGTTAATATGACATGTTATTATTGATTTAATTAACTTGTTTTGAACTTATCATTCTGTTATGAATTTCATAAAAATCATGTACCAAATAGTGTCAAAATTGACATAAATTAGTTTATAAAAAAAATATTATATTATTAATTGTTATTTAATTCCTAAAAATCTAATGATCGGCCAAATGACTTAGATAAGGATATATATATTAATAATAAACAACTTGGGGTTCGTTTGTCTTGTTATGGTAAGTTTATTAACCATGTAGTGTAAGAAAACAAAAAGACACGTTAAAAGTTAAATTATTTAACTTAGAGTTAAATATAATTGATAAGGTTAAAATAATAACCTAAACTTGTCTAAATTCTATTGGATGAGAGGATTTCGACCCATCCCCACTTTATCTTCTAAATAAGACCCTTTGGAACCATTATAAACCGAATTTTACCTTAATATAAAATCATATTTTGAGATTTTCCTAAGGTGCCCCTCTCCTCCCTTATAAAAGGGCACCTACTCCCTCTCCTCCTCACACCAATTTGAGCATTCAAGCTTGGACAACCCCTGCAAAAATCTCTTCTCCAATTCCTTAGTATCATCCTATAGGTCCCAGTCTTTTTCATAGACCATCCTTAGTTCTTTAAGTGGAGGTTAAGTGAAGGCGCGTCAAAAAGAGGAGGTTTGGACACTTACAAAGCAAGTCGGACCTAAGGTAAGGGATAAATTTTCAATCTCATTTTTATCCGAGATTGCTTATACATAAATATTTACTGGGGTTACGTTTATCATCCATGACCATGTTTTCTAAAAATGTTTTTATATAATTTTTACCATTCTTCCATGAATTTTTAAAGTCATTTTTACCCTTTATTGAATTTTTACCACATTGTATGAATGGAGTCTTTCCTTTGGTTACCATATAAGGTACTTTTTGACATTTCCGACAAAAGTACGAGGAGAATGTTATTTTTAACTTATAAGGCGTGAATGGATTTTTAGGGTTTCATAACACCTCATTTTCAAGAAGCTTCCTCTACAAGATTTCATGATTATTTTCAAAAAAACTCTTATCTTTTAAAATTGCATGGAATGTTTTGAAAAGAAAATGATTTTAAAGAAGAAAGGACATTTTTCTCAAGAATTCATTTCAAGTGTTTTTCTCAAAACTATTTTCCATCTAAGATAACATTATTTGATATGTATGTTTCAGGTAAAATGTCTCTATGATTTAAATGGTTTCAATTTTCTTATGATGAAATGAAATCAATTGTTTATGGATTATGATGGCATGATGTTTAAGAATTCCATTTTATTACATGGGATATGCAATGATGTATGATTTATGATTTTGTGGCACACATAATAATGGTATCATTATGAGATGGGTGGGACCTATATCTCCCTCCAATGCATTGGGTAAAGATTTTATATCTCATGAGATAGACATGGCTGGAACGGTAGTTTATACCGGTTCAGTGAAACAGGACTGAAACGAGGGTGACTCAGTTCAGAAATGGACTTCGTCCACTAAGATAGTCTTGGCAATGAGTCTTGACTAATAAGAAATGATTCTCTATGATTATGTGTGTATGCCACAAAGTTTAATGTTTTATGTTATGATTATTGTGATTACATTTCACTGCCATGAGTTATCCCAGGTTATGAAATTATGATCTCTTTTACAGGTTAAGATTTCCAAAAGGTATGTGCTTATGTATATGAGGTGATTGATATTTCTTTTGTTTACCCTTACTGAGCATTTGAGCTCACCCTTTTATGTTTTCTTTTCCCCAGGATATAAAGAACGGTTTTAGTTATAAGAAAAGGAAGATCTTTATGGGAGATGTTGAAGATCTTTCACCATGATTAGAAGATTACGTTCTGAGTTTCCAAAGACACTAAACTATTACGGTCCTTGTGTGTGTGTTTTTGTTATGTACTAAGTATTCAACAAAAGTAATGTAATTTCCATGTATGTCAAGCTTCGGGTCTCTACAATACCTATGTGTAGTGTTAGGATAAATGACACATAAAGAATAATAAAAATCAAAAATCACTACAATTATGATAGATTATGGGATGAAAAATCGACTATTGAAGAGAATAATTCCATCATAAAGGAGAGAACATCTAGGATCAGTCACACCATCATATAATTATTCCTTGATTCCCATGAACTTCCTATCTTGTTATTATTACTATATAATTGTATCACAGAGATATGATGACAAATGAACATTGTTGAGAACCACACCTCAATCATCCTCCTTAGTATCAAGTTGAAATATAGAAGAAAACCAATAAGATTCTACTCATCCACTGCAAAGATGGTCTAAAAAGGAAATTTTCTATTGAGAGAATAAGGAACAAAATTCCCCTTCCTAAGGTTGTAGAAGATGTCAATGACAAATGTCTTGAGGTACTCCAACCATATTCTCTAACCGAGGTACATTTTCTTTTGCGTGAAGATATAACTGATGATCTTAAAACTAGAATAGAATGTGAACCATTACTTTAAAATATAGTGTTGCTAATACATGATAACATGTATAATAGATTAAATCATCAATTCATGTGTGGGAGAATTAATCTCATGTGGATGAAGTTGATAAGAAACTTATACCAGAAAATGATCATCCTATATAATAATTATTCACTAATAAAAATCATAAGTGTAACAAAAAACCATATATAATTCACTACATTCCACCAAGATCTAGAAATGATCTGATTTTAGAAGCTATTTCAAATCATAAAAAGAGTCTTGACACATAGAATCCAATGAAAATTTCACCTCTTATTAATAGAAGTCAACTGTGGCTCCAGATTTAAAAAATAATTATAAAACAACTGATAATACCCATCCGGGACTAAGAAGCTCCATATTTCAAATATGTTACATGGTTTTTCCCATGAAAATACATCCTTAACTTTTTTGAATCATCTTAGAGGTCAGATAAATAAATTTCATTTTGATAACTATTCATAAAGTCAGGGAATCCTCTTGCTTCCCAAAACTAAATTCAAATGGTTCTTAGGCTCTTGACCATTTATTGAATAGACCAGCATATCATCTATGAAGATAAAAAATGTATGGGGGTCCTGAAATAATATCTAGTTTATCAAATTAATAAACACTATAAGAAAATTATTTAGAACGAAATAATCATGTGATATTCATTGTGGCAATACATGCTCCACAAAGTGGCATTCAAGATATATGATTCCTTAACTCTAAGCTGATGATAACTCGAACAAAGTTGATTTTTCAAAAACCACTCCCTAACATTACTGATAAAATAGGTCATCAACATGGGTTAAATGATACTTATTCTTTATTTTCACTCGATAATGATTCTGATAATCTATGTAGTGATGAAAAGAACCATAAGACTTCTTAGTAAGGTATACAAGGGCTTCCCATGGAGAAACACTAGGATGAAGAAATAAATTCTATAATAAGATATACGACTTCATCATAATCTCTTTCAATTGAGTAGGTTCCATACAATAATAGGGTATATAAATTGGATACATACTTGGCACAAAATCATAGAAAAACTCTACGTCCCTTTCTTGAGGAAGACTGGATATTTTATCTGGAAAAAAAGCATAAGAAAATTCCAATCATCTAAGGGAATATAAACATGGAAAGATACCTCATGGGGTTCAAAAAATTGATATAAAACATATTCATAGGATCTAAATGAGATGGTAATATAAGACCACACCTCAGATCCCACTCCCCCTGAAACACCGTAGAGCTCCCTTCCATAATAAAGAATGAACCAAACTGATAATAATTTTCAATCCTAGCATGCTGAGAAACAAGATAACACATCTTGATGATAACATCAAAAATATAGATATTGAGAACTATAAAATCCTATACTAACTATATTTCACCAATTTAAAGAGAACACAAAAATAAATGCCCCCACTATTTACTCTTTCCAAGAGGAATTTTCATATCTATAACATAGGACATGAAATCCGTTATAAGTTTCAACACATCCCAAAAAATGGGTTGATATAAAATAGTTTGAGGAACTACAATAAAATATTGTTTTTTATATATAATATAAAAAAATGGAACCTATCACTATATCTAGACTGATATAAACTTCCACCAGAATCTCCCCCATTGCATGAAATTACTTCACTCCATAGGCATATCACTAGATCCCCATAGACTTTATAGATTTTGACAAAACCAAAATTCACTTTGGATTAGATTATACTTGACTATATCAAGGTAAAGATTTATCCTAGAAGAATAACATTATATTTACTCAATGACCTCATGCACTCCAGGTTTTATAAGGTAGGAAGAAATATCATCAGGTGTGACCTATCTTTCCACACTGGTAGAAGGTTAAGGGTACACTACTAACTGCTACTGATGGAGTTTAAAGGGACCCTCCTAAGGAAAATATCCACAACCTCAATGATTGTATCAACACTTCATCTTATTCCCATTTGTTCCATTTTAATTTAATTGGGCTGGAAATGAAATCCCAAATAAGCATGAATTTCATTCTATATCAATATTTTCAATCATATCCCTATTAATCATATTATTATAGGTTGTGAGTTTCAACATATAAACCTATGAAAAATTATTTAGTTGAACGTATGGTAAGTATTAATAATTTTTCATATTATTATTCATCTCCACCTAAAGTGAAAAACAATCCAACTTAGCAAAACGATTTGTGTACCCAATCTTGGAATGATCTCCTTACTAAAAGGAAATGAACTCCATATAATTTTCCATCAGTAAGGATTTTATGAAGAACTAATGAAATAAAATGTTCATGAAGACATTCCACTCCAATACCACATGTTGTTTCTCCTAGACCATAGAGTACCCCCACCTATTTCTAGGACCCTTAAGATTTAATGTCGTGAACTTCACCATGATAAATTTAGTTTTATCCACTATGTTAATGACTTGATCAATTTTTTCCATCCAATCCTCCACCTCCTATGTTTCTTCAGTACACTTAAAATATGGGGGCTTATAGAATTTGGACTCCTGTACTATTTCCTTATACCCTCTATCTCCTTGTTTCACATCATAATCTTGGTAATGAGTATGAAACACATTCTAATAAATTACATGAACTTCCCACATGACATCTTAGATTAGATTTTGATCAATAGGAGGATTCCCTTGAGGTTTATTTCCCACTACACCCTCTCAAAGAATCCTTGAAATATGTCTTATAGGAATGATTATATAAATCCAAAATAAAAGAAAATAATTAGATATTCATGAAATATTAGTTTACATCAAAATAATATATTTATAAAATTATATCTAGATCAAAAACTAACACAAGATACATAAAACCCAACAACCTATGGTGGATTACGGTTGATTATGATGATATATTGATAACAACTCACTCACATAATACCCAATATGTATTGAAAATACAATCTTAAACATACCAACATTCCAATAATGGAATACTCTAAGAACAACCTAGAACTTTGATACCAAATTATCATGACCCATCCTAGAAACCCCACCAAATATACTATGATTTGAATCATGGAATTACATGAAGGGTGTTACTAATTCCCAAGGGATTGAAACTATCACTGAGAAATCCAATAATAACTAGATGGAATAATTTTTCAAACTTGAATTAAGAAACATGGAATACATGAATATAAATATAACAATAAATAAAATATTCCATAATTTTAATCCAACAACTGTAGAGATACAACTCAAGAAACAATCCAAAACCAAGGTACAAGTCCAAAAAACAAAACCCAAGGAAACCAAACTATTAGAAACTACTATGTTTACTAGAAGGAAAATATCTCACCATATCACCACCTTCTACTCATTCCCATATGAGATGAAGGCTCACTACCTAACTATGGCTCTTTCCCTTTCCAAAATCATAAAAAAAAATCTACACACCAACAGGAGATTGTGTAGTTTGTTAGAGAAACAAGACCAACAAGATCTCTCCTAAGAGTTCCATGGAGATTATATGTCAAATAATCTCAACATGATCAATATATAAAAATATGTAATTATAAAATAATTTTCGCATATAAAAAAATACTACTATATTTTTTCACTTTTGATAGTTATAAAGAAAATTCCAGACAATATAGATTAAATATAATTTCCAAATAAACCATTTTCCAAATAATAATGATTTTTTAATATAAATTCTATAAAACATTAAAATGAAAATAGAAAAAATTACCAATATGATCACACCTAGGATAACATATGATCATGAATGTTGGGTCTATTGTACCTCAGTAATATTTTCAAGTCATAGTACACTAAATAAGTCCATAGAATAGTAGAGAACATTGAATAAAATAACAACTCAGGGATGAAACCATAAAAAAATCATGTATAAGGTGAAATAGTAAAAGTCCCTCAAAGTTACCCTAGGTTCCCATATACTATTCATGTCAAAATGTTTTAAAGATATTATCCTATTTCATAAATTTATTTTTAAACCACCAGTTTCTATCAAAATAATGATTTGAAAAAACCATTACATAACCAATTTCAGAGTTCTTTCAAAATGGATTTCTTTTACCAAAACAAAGGGAAAACCATATTTTATCCAAAAACATTTATTCACTTATATGAATAAAATCAAAAATCATTCCAATTATCATTTAAAAATCATGTAAGAAACCCAGGAACTTGAATAGTTCATAAAAAAATAATTAAGAGAAAACCTCAAAAATCAAAGTTGGGTTAACACAATAGAAATAATAGGATTCCTTCAATATAAGGAATGGGAACACATAATGATATGATAGAATGAACTAGACATTGATTCCTACATATTATAATTGATTTTACATAATAATTATGTTGAAATAAAATATATAATATCACATATCTTGAGATCTACACTCGAAAAAATGATTCGACCTCTGGGAATGAAACACACAATAATTTAATGAGGAACTAGATAAGAATTATCAAAAAATTAATAAGTAAGATAAATATATAATAGATCAAATTCAAATCAAATATATAATGAATGAATATATTAGATATGATTAACCACACTAATTTTATGAAAATAGATTGAACTAGGTTCCAAATTCCTAATAAAGGTGATAGAGAGTGTCCAAGCCATTCCTAGAGACTCTGGATTCATTTATGGTAAATTAAGGTTTTGGGGGTGATGAGAGGTAATAAAACATGATTTTGGGTGATTAAAAGACTAATATTACCTTACTTTATCACCTAAAACTCATCGTTATCATCTAGATAGTGACCCTCACAATTGAGATAGTAGTCCTAGTATAGGTATTTCACCTCATCCATGTCCAATGGCTATCCAATGTTGTCTATAGAATTTCATACCATCTTCTAGATAAAACTGGATAACCAGTGGTGTCTGATAGCCACTATTTATCCCATATTTGATTTCCCTTTCCTGAGATAACCCAAAACCTCATCCTATAACCTCAAAATATGTTCCAAAACATAGGATTGGTAAAAATAACTACTTCTAAATAAGGACTCACACCTGAGGGAAAGGCAAGATATTTAACTAGTGAGGTGATTGAGCATGTTATACTTCCATGCTAAGGTCATAATTCTACCCTAAGGGTTTATTCCATAACAGGTTATGTGGAGGACCTAGCTAGATATAATGGAGGATCTTGGCTAGTAACTATCTACTTTCATTGATGGTTGGATGTTTTTGGCTTAGATAGTCAGTTAACTGGACAAATTGGGGGTGGAGTTTCACTAGTGAATGCTACAATGGGTGAATGTTCCTTTAGTGGTTAGCTGAATGTTTTCATTCTGCTCTCAACATCACATAAAACATTATAAAGTCTAGTTCCCTAGTCACTGTTTGTTCTCAAAGAATGTATTACCTTAGATTTGGTGCATTAGTGATAGGATCCAAGAGTATATGGTGGGGATTATTCATCTATGGATTTTAAGAAAGTATTCTACTAGTATAATGACTTCGAAAATTTAAAACCAATGATACTCATTAGAGTATTCCTCTAGTGCCTAATAGAAATTTAAAATTTATCCCAATTTTTTGCAATTAAATACATGATATTTTATGTTTTATTTGTAATTGGAATAGGCTCCATTTTTTAATTGTGAAATTGGGGCCAACTTCTTTGAGTTCCAGATGGTTGTGAAGTTAATGGTGTTTCTTAAAATGATGTATTGGATATAGAGGGTTCTAGTTGATCTCGTCTCACATGTATTATTCCATGGGATCAATAAGTTCAATTTAATGACATCACATCATCAAACATCCATGAATTTTAAATCAAGAACCACTAACAATCCTTAATAGCTTCTTTATCATCTACGTTTGAAGAAATGCATGTGACATGCAATTAAGGATCATCCAATTCCACCATGTCGTGATCTACCATCTTTGGGAGTTATTCCTTAGAGACCATATAGTTCTTTATGTTGTATCCTAGGACAATGTAGTAGGTGAAATATATGGGGTGGTTCTTTAACTAAAATTATCATGGATTCATAATTTCCATAGTCATAAGAAAGTCCTTTCTATTTCATGTATCAAGAATCTTAGAACTTTCTCAATGATAGAATAATATACCCTATTCATTTGATCATTGAAGGGTCCAATTTTATATCCTTCTCATATTTCCCTCAAAACATTCTCATAAAAAGCTTTTAATTTACAAGGCTAGTTTTAGAGGACTACCTGATATTATATCGGTTTAGGGGATATAGTCTCCATCAAATATTCATTATTTTTCCTTGAATATATTTACAAAAAAGAAGATAGGTGGTAGACTAGAAATTTCCATGCTATTATACATAGTAACCTATAGAAATTATGCCATATCTATGAACCATCATAATACACTTGATTAATTCTATGAGACCAGTGATAGGACAAGATCATCCCAAACATTCTCCATGAAAATTTAAAATAACTACTCATTTTTTAGTTAGATTTCAAAGTAGTAAGTTATACCCTTACATTGAGTAATAAAGTTGTAAAATCAATCATTATTTTGTAATAATGGGTGCACTAGAACCAATGTAAATATTAATTTCTAATTACCATATAATGTATATAGTGAGTTCTTCATGATGTAAACATACCATAATAGTGTTGATATTTCTGTGCCACTATTTAAATGGTAATGTATACATATTAATTTTTATATCAAAATGTTATAGTAGTTACAAGGATATAATGAGAAACTAGAGGTATTATGACATTAATCTTTAATAAATACACTATGGTCTAGATACATTATTCTAACTATACACAGACAATGTCTAACTATCTAATTCTGGGGGCTCATAGGCACTGATATTTCTTCTCATGAAGTTCACACGTGGTGATCTTGAGTACATGTGATCATGAGCGTTGACCAAACAATTGTAACACCAAATGTGACAAGTATCATTGGTAGTTCTTTTCTACGAACACATTTAATGGTCTCGTAGCTTGAGATTATTATCATTTTATACTATTTGATCTCCAATTTTGATGGAAGAAAAAATACAGCAGTGAAGTTGTAAAGAGGTATCTTGCATTGGGCGTGTCATTAGAAGTATGAAATTTGTAAGATCATAGAATTTATATGAAGGTAAATACCCTTTAAATTTATATTTTAATATTTATTTAAACGTTATGATAGTTCTTAATGAATATGGGTATGGATCGTATTATTGATATTGGTCGATGTTAGAAAACTAAGGGTTTAATCATGAGTTTAAGTTCAATGATAAATTGAATTTGAGCCATTGAAGCTTGAAGAACCAACTTCACATCTGAGTTAGCAGAGTTTGAGATAAAAAAGTTGCCCACTGGATTCGATTTTTTTGGTGTTTGTAGGAATACATAAGGTTTATTGACACTTCCAATCATTGTGGTTATGATATCAAATAATTTCTCATACAAAAAATTGGCTTATTGCTTGTGTGAATGAAAGGGGAGTCGATGAGATAATCATGCATAATTATTTTTTAATTGTGGTTACAAATTCATGACTGAGATGATGATTAAAATCAAGAGAATATTTGATCGAAGTTTCTATACCTAGGTGAGCATGAAGGGTGGAAAGATAATAATTCATGAGAAATTCAAGTTCTATTAGGTATGTTAATTAGGTCAGCGGTTTTATTGTTGTTGCATGATTGGAAATATGTATAATGGTTCATGTGATTATAATTTCTTCCTATCAAAAATTATATTGAATATTAATTTTTTATTAATTTTGGAGGAGTTTATCCCATTATAGATAGTGAAAGAAAATAGAGGTAAATGATAGGGGATAGGTTCATTGCTGATATGTTCATGTTTTTCTAAGAATAATATATAGAGAAAATTAGAATGTCTAGATTTATACTAAGTTGAAATCACATGTAGGAATTAATTAGTTAGAATGGGAAAAATTATTTTCCTATATTTGTCTATAAATGGATAGATGAAAGTCAACATAATATTACCTCTTAGGAAAAATCATTGAGGATGATCCAGGATTCAATTAGGTAAAATTATGGGCTATATTCTAGAAAAGTGGAATCGGTGAGACATTTAGGAGAGAAAAATTTTCCGGGGGATGGAAGATGTAAACAAAATATAAGACCACAAAAGTGTAAAGAATATTTAGATGAATATTGGTTGCATCAACAGAGAAGATATATTTTCTATTAATATCTTCTTGTTTTCAATTACATTATTTTTTATGACCTTATTGATATATATTGATTTGATGAAAATGGTATTTAGTGAAAAAAATGGGGAATATTATTGCAGTGGTTATCACTTTTACATCATTCCTTATAATTTCTTGTTGTACATTACTCTCTTATCCATTAATTTAACCATTATATTTTCTAAAAAATTTAGAATCAATTATTATTGATCTTGATAAAATTTTTAAATTTAAGAATCATTTAATAAATATACATGATAATATATTTACACGATGAATGTAAAACACTACGTTGAAAAGAAAATTTGGACTTCATGATAACTAATTTCATCATTTATATGAATGAGTGGGTGATGAAATAAAGAAATTATGGGATTCATCCACTCACCATTTGACCACTAATAAGAATTATCTAGTATCATTCATTTTTTTATAGTGTAATTTTATCTATGTATGAATATGGAAAAATATTTTAGACTAAACAATTGAATTCCAAAATCTCATAATTTTTTACTTATTTCTTATCTGTGGACTACCTTCTTTATTAACCTATTATACTATTCTTAATTTTACTACTGGTTTCACCTGTTTTATGATTTCATATTATTTCACCTCCACTTTTACTAATATCATTTACTATTTCATTAATTTTTTTCTTTTTTACATGATAACTCAAACGCTTTTCATCCCTTCCCTATGAATCAACCATCATTCACTATTTATTAACTTTTTAATAGTGAAATAATTAATTAATTTGATGATTAAAAATAATATCAAGTCAAAATTTGACATTATTTCTTAGGAAGGAATGTGAGACTACTATAGATATAAAAATATTATCAAGAAAATTTTCAAATAGAAAATTGGAATCAAATATGTTCGAAAAAAATGAAAAATATTCTAAAAACTCAAAAAATTTGGTCTACTACTACTTCGGAATTTTTAGGTGTAAAATTTAAAAATGTTATTTTGTTAAAACTAGGTTTACCTCTATGAACCGAGTTCCTCTTATAATATAAATTCAGATAAATTTAAGTTCCCTTTAATAGAAAACTAAAATTAAAATGGAAGCCAATATTGTGACTATGAATAATTACTAGAATGAAAATTCCCATCCACCTCCACCTAGGAATTAACTTATAGAGATAGTCATAATTAGAAAGTTTCATGTTTTTATGGTGTATAGTAACCCAAATTTCATTAGGAAAACTTCTAGGTCTTGAAATTATGAGTGTAAATAGTCTCACTTGTCTATATTTTTATCATACAATGATTATTTTATGGAGGCACTATAGAATTTAATAGGGACTTCTATATTATGGTGAAATAACTTCCACTTAGAGTGATGAGTGAGGAGAAATTTAAATCGATAGTATTCCCATTTTTACATAAGGGTAATTATACAACATGGTTCCAAAAATTAGATGAAAAAATACTTGGTACATGGGATCTAGTATTTTTTTATTTTTTATGAAATTTTATTTGTGAATAATGACTACTGAAACTAGGAAGAAAGTCACTGGTTTTATACCAGATGATAGAAAGCTATTCAATTAATATCGATATAGATTTATGCGTTTACTTAGTTAATTTATAAATAATTAGATTACTCTATTTTTTCTTACGGACAAAATTTATTATATACCCCCATACAACAAAACTCTAGAAGATCAATCCTTAGGATGATATTTTATTGAAAAAATCATTGATGAATTAAAGAAATTTTTTAATACTCTACCAAGAAATTTTGAACATAAATGTTCAATAATAAAAAATTTGTTTCAAAATAAAATAATTATGTTTAAATAATTAAAGTTCAAGTTTCTAGATTTTATAATGAGAATCATCAAATATCAATTAGGGAGAAATTCCACCACTACGGTGCATTAAGACATTAAAAATCATGTTTCCCCAACATCATTATGCCTTTCTACCCACCTAAAAATGATAATTTATTGGTTATGCACCTAGTATATAGCCTAGTGATGATCCTTTCATCAACACTCATGATCTGAGGTATAGAAACTATCCAAATCTAACATGGAAATATTAATAGATGTTTAGAATTTCTACTCCCCCTATCATTTAACAACATCCTAGGAAACAATATTAAAACCAAAAAAGGGATGAATCTTCTAATACCAATGGGAATTTTTAGGGATAAGTGTGTTCCCAAATGGATCTAATATTAACCCTAATTGATTCTCATGAGGAAATATTAAAAGATAAATTTGATAAAAAAAACACAAAATGATTTAGATACGGATTAGTCAGATGCTAGAATGTATAATATAGTGTTTCTAATGGGATGAATAGCTATTTGTATAAACACAAGAGAAAAAGGTAAACTATGTATCACTACTGAAGTGAATACCTAGGAGAGTATAATGGTTTTTATAACTATAAGTGGTCTTGAAACTCACTAGGAATCCAAAATAGATTCTAAACATGTTCAAAATGAAAATCAAGATGAAACAGAATAAAAAAATACTGGAATATAATAAAATAGAACCCTATAAAGAAAAACTAAAATCACCTTTAAACCTGTTATTCCAAATATAAATATAAATTAAATAGACATTAAAACAAATACAATAAATGGAAAAAGAATATTAAAGATGAAATTGATGGTATGGAAAACAAAATAAATAATTTAACACCAATAATAACCTTCTAAAAAATAATTAAGAAGAAGAATCTGGATAAAAAACTACTTAAATTCCTTATGCTATTTAAGAAACTAAAAGTCAATATTAATTTTTATTAAAGATTTAATTAAATCCCTGTATTATTTTAAATCATTGAAGAAAATTTGTTTAAACAAAAATATAGAGGATGAAGTTTCTAAATATAATCTCAACTAGTAGTAAAGTGTTGTCTTGCATAGCATTATACCACCTAAACGTTTGATAAATAATTAGAATGTAGAGGCTTCTTATTAGCAACTAGATTATGGTTCTACACATCTTGAGAGAGGTCAACAAAGTGACAGATTACCTTACTTAAAAGGCACAACAAGGTGAAAGCATCTAATGCTTCCCTAGCACGAATTATCTATCAGTAGATGGGGTTAATCTCATGGTTATAGATTACCCTAGCATTTACACTATTTTTGGCATGTCTAGAGATAAGATTTCCTTATCTCTTTCATGTTGTTTTTACTTTCTTTGTGGACCTTATTTTCCCCAATAAAAAAATTTAATTTTGATGATGATGTGTCCCAAGTGTGATTTCATTATCATTTGTTCAACATTTGAAATTAAAAGCACCATGACCCAATATAGTTGTCTTATAGTTAGTATTCTAATACATTACTCACCCAATTGGGAGGTTTTATGACTTGATTGTTGGAATATGGAATTCGGACCTATCTGTTTATTTTCTTATTTTAGACATGGATTGTGATAAGAATGTTCCTACCATCCTTGGTAGGACCATCCTATACCTAGGATGAGTTTTCATAGATGTGTCCAAGGGTAAATTTATTTTCAACTTATAAGAGAAAAAATTGGAATTCAATGTGTCTAAAATAAATTAAGAACCCCAGAAATTAAATTCTATTCAATAGATCAGAGTTTAGAAATTAAGGACCTTATTGACGAGTAACTGGATATATTTTTGAGAATAATATATTAAATAAATATAAATCAAATTATTGTAGAATCTAACATGGGAATTAGATTTAGTCTATATGAAGAACCTTATTATGAATATTTGGGAGAATTCATAGATATATGTGATGATTTTTATTTAGAAAATATCATGAACCCATCCATTAAATCTCAAAATGAGGAGTAGGGTTCTAGGGATAATAGTGATAAATAAGAGGATTTCTATAGTTCCTTATTTAAGAGGAATCTTGAGTACCTAGGAATATCTAGGCCTAAGTGTCGTCCCTCAAGTCAAAAGGCCCCGTATTGGATTTCAAAACCTTTCATTCTCATCTAAAATACCCATTTCTAGGAACGTTCTCTTTATTACCTATTACCACCTCATCCATTTTAGATGGAAGTCAAGAGGAGGATTTTTTTTATTTTTTGAGAATGTTTCAATATTTCATTGGTTGGTATATAGGTTACATGAAGGGTATATATCAATCATAATGTATGCATAAAATAGCCATGGAGATGGACCATATACCTAGAGATGAGGGGTAGGAGAGACTAAACTATACCATAAAATATGTTGTTATGGAAGAGGTGACAAGATTTATAGATTATAGAATTAGATTTCCCATTTCAGATAGAGCATGGTTTAGTCCGATCTAAGTGGAACCTAAAAGGGTTGAAGTAAATGTAGTTTAAATGAGAAAAATGGAAAAAATATAAAATAGGATAAAAAGGTGTAGAGTATTCATTTATTATAGAAGAATTAACTCCGCTACTAAGAAATATAAATTTCCAAGGCCATTTTTGGACCAAATTTGTAATAGGTTAGATAGAATTTTGTCTATTTTCTTGATGATTTTTATGGTTATAACTACATTATCATACCCCCATAAGTCAAGAATTATACTTCCCTCACTTGTATATTTGGAACATTTGACTACCATAAAATTCCCTTTGGCTTGTGCGGTGATCCAGCCACATTTCAAAGGTGTATGGTGAAAATTTTCTATGATATGATTGAATGTATAATTCAAGTATTCATGATTATTTTTCAATATTTGGGAGTATTTTTTAAATCAATCTTAAAAATATAGTTTTTTTAGAATGATGTTAAGAGACAAACCATTTTTAACTAAGAGAAGTGTCATTTTATGGTTACTATGGGTATTTGGTTAGGTAAAAAAGTCTCTAAGATAGGTATATAAGTAGATGATTCTAATATTGATGTGATTCAATAGATACGACCTATATAAAATTTCAAAGGAATTAAAATATTTATATGTCATTCTAGTTTTTATTGGAGATTCATCAAATATTTTTCTTATTCTTACATTTAGTTCATTTTACTCCTTTTTTATTTTATGAAAAGTGGTTAGATTCTTTTAACCTTCTTGAAGAAAGTCTCACATATTCAATAATTATCACTACCCTGGATTGTAAACTACCATTTTAAGTGATTTGTGATGCTAGTGATGTGGCAGTGGGGGTAGTATTTGTGAAAAGGAATGAGTGGAAGTTTAATGTGATTTACTTTGGTAGTAGGCTTTTAGATAATAACCAAAATAACTAAAGTAATATAGATAATTATCTATTAGGTTTTATGTATACTTTAGAAAGGTTTTGGAAATAATTTTTAGGTTCCGAAGTTATCATATTCACTAACCATTCAACTCTAAATTATCCACTTTCTAAGAAGGAAACCAAACCGAGACATATAAGATGGACCCTTTAGTTACAAGAATTGGATTTAGAAGTCAAGGATAAGATAGGTGCTGAAAATATAATTTCCAAACACTTATCTGGGTTACCCATTACCCAAATCAAGGAACAAAAATAGATTAATACTTCTTTTCCTCATCAACAAATTCTTGTTTCTTTATTAATCTAATCTTCTTGGTTTGAAAGCAATTCCAATTTACTTGATGTAGGAATTCTTCCCAAGGAAATTTCAGAGAATCAAAATAAATTTATATTCATGCTAAAGTAATATTTTTGGGATAATAAATTACTATTTATAGGGTGTGCAGATAGAATAATTAAGAGATGTGTTCCTGAGAGAGACATACTACCAATTCTTGGGAGTTATCAATCTTCTCCATGGGGTGGGAATCACGGGGGTGATAGGACAACTCATAATGTTTAGTTTGATGTTTTTTGATGACCAAATCTATTCAAAGATTCTCGAATTCTTATAGTTGGCTATGATAAATTTAAATGGCTAGGAAATATGGGTATTAAACATGAGTTACCATAAAAGGGGATTTTAGAGGTTTATTTTTTTATGTTCATGTCTTAGAGGATCAAATAGGTTTAATAAGTTGGGTTTAAATGAAAAGGGTGATTGTACCCCCAGGCCTAAAAAAAATTAAGACACTTTTCTAGAACTACCTGGGATTAGAAAACCTTGACACATTAAGTTTCATTAGGCTTATTATACATAAACATAAACTCTAATTTATTAGACTATTAGAACCAAAAACAACATTCTCTTATAAATTTTCCTCTCTTGAGAACATAAAAAATCACATTATTGGGATGAATTAGTCTTCCTTGAATATCAACAGGCTTTGTCTAATGGTCAATGCTTCCATTCAAAGTCCCTCTATTGTCAACAGTAATTAATAGAGTATTACATGCTGATTTGTTTGGGAAGGAACGCCTGACCAATGATTTATGATTTTAATAAATACTTGGATAGATGGGATTTATGGATATAAATTGTCTCCCTTTCAAAAAATATTAATGATCCTTTGATCCTTATTGGATATTTTAATTCTATCCTTCATCCTGATGATAAGCTTGGACCTATCTCCAACAATATTACAACCAAGGAATTGAGATCCTAGATTGAAAATAAAAACCCCACTGAGATAAATCTAATGGGCTTTGAAGTTATATGGTACCAGAAATACTTGAATAGAATGGTTTAATGTATAATCAATATATTTTTTTCTAATGAATCCTCCTTGAATACTTGGAGGTCCATTTCATGTGTATCTTTTTTTAACGTCAAATATGATCTTCAACAAACAGTTCTAAATAACCTTACTAAAAATATGATCCATACACTCACCTTTCGATTTAATAATCTGTGTATTATAAATCCTAAATCTGGTAATATTGGTCACGAGATACAGAATTCAAGGAAGTTTAATGGTAATACTCTAGAAGGTGTTCTTAAGATGAAATTTATCTTGACTAAAATTATGGAATGTAGTAGGAACTCCTTTATCTCTTTGGACAAAGAGACTGAGTCCCTTAAAAATCCCCCTTTTCTTATTTAAGAGTCTACGAGTAGTAATGACTTCCCTAAGGGTCTTGTGTGGGAAACCACGATGTATTCAAAGATTAATGAGCTTCTCAAGATCAAAGTGAATATTTAGAAGAAAAAATTTTAAACCAAACTGATCAATTATGGGGGAAAAACTAAATTATTTAACTCTACTAATAAAATTACATTGGTGAACATGACTCTACCTCTTCTAATAAATTATGAGTAGTTCTTAGAAAATAAACAAGATCTTCTCAACCATGTTGTCTCCAATTACAAATTTTTTTAATGGATCTACTACTGAGTAAAATTGATTGAAGGTATTGTCCAAAAATTGGTAATTTATAAAGACAACACCATTATTTCCTCAATCTCATTAGGGTTTTAAATAAAGGAGGAAATTTCTGATTTAAATTCTAGGAGATCCCATAGACCAGATGAGTTTACTAACCAATTCTTCCATGATTATTCGGAAATTATTAAACAAAATATTTTCAATATTATAAATACTTGTTTCAAGGGTGGCTCTATAATGAGTGATAGTAATGCTCAGTACCTTTCTCTAATACTGGAGGTGGATAATTCATGCAACATAAGTAAATTTAGGCCAATTTCCTCTGATAACACCCTTCATAAAATAAAAGGGAAAATACTGGAAAATAAACTTTCCAAGATTTTAGTTAAAATCATCTCCTTAAATTAATTTGGCTTTTACAAAGGGAGATCAATTCAATAATTTCACATTAATTCCTTTGAATTTTTTAAACTTCTCAGGAAAGAAACTATGGGAGGAAACATTATTGATGTGAAAAAATCATTTGACACAATGGATTGAGGAATCATTGAAATGTTTTTTTGAATTTAGATTTAACTCCAAAATCATTTTTTGGATGTTATAACATCATAGATTTAGTCATATCTATATTCTTATTAACATATCTTCTAAAGGATATTTATCTTTCTTTATAAGAGTTAAGCAAGGAGACCCCTTTTAACAATTTTTTTTCTATTGATGAGGACTACCTTAGCAAGCTTCTTCTCAAGATAGTTGATAGTGGTTTTTTAAAGAATATTAGATCTTAAAATTGTTTTAATTATCCATCACACTTATTACATGCTGATGATATCATCCTTTTTACTCATGGGTAAAAAAATAACATAAATAATATAAAGGAGGCTCTCATTCATTATGAAAAGTCTCAAGACATGTGATTTGTTAGAATAAATCTTTCAATTACTTCGGAAAAAACATTAATTATTCAAGAAACAAATCATAAATGAACTAGGAATAATATAATGTACACTTCCTTTCATAAATTTTGGAAATCCCATGTTTTGGGGAAGACCTTGGATGAGTTATTTCATTCATATTCTAATAAAAATTCAATTGAAATTGAGTTCATAGAATGGTAAGTCTCTTTATAAGGTTGGAATACTTTTTTTTGAATCACGTTATTATTTTAATTTTATTTACTCATTCATAGTGTATAAATAACCTAATTTATTTCCCAAAAGCCTAAAAAATTCCATTAAATATTATGTTTTGTTTAGAAGTATTCTTGAAACAAAAATCATCACCGTGCCATGGAATCAATGTTATTATACATTTACCCTTGGAAGTCTTGGAATCAAAAACCTTTACCTCTTCAATTATTCTCTTCAAGATTATTTAATTTGTATGATTTTGAATGATAAATCACGTTCTGTGGACTTTATCAGAAGAATATTCCTTGATAAACTAAAATATGAGAATTCTAGATATATTAGCTCCTTAATTTGGCATTCCTTAAAAATCATCTTCAACAAAATTTCTATTCATTCAAAATGGATGGAAAAATAAAATTCATCACTTATATTATTATATGAAGACTAGGATAGATTTCCACTATTTAACATTCTTGGTTCCTCTGATCACATAGTAAGATCTAGAACTACCATTAAAGATCAATTGGTCTATCTCTAATCAATCCCTATTATGATTAGAGATATTTTTAAAAATTTTGATTTCATGGATAAAGATGATTTTTTAATCTATGAGATAATTGTGGATGGAATAATCAATTCTGAACTTTTCTATTGAAAAGAAATGATGGGAACACATAATTTGATTAGCTTGATGTGTAAAAAGTGTGTTTTGTTATCTAGATTGCAACTATTATGGTGGATCTCCTTCCACAAAATTCTTATGGATGCCAATATTCAAGAGGTTGGAATCTCTCCTTGCTCAATATTTGTGATTTGAAACCTGCGCATGGAGGACATGGATCACCACTTCCTCAGATGTAACACCACCATGAATTTGTGGAATGATTTCTATGACATATTGGTATTAAAATTATGAGGACTGACATGTTTATAATTCAACTCCCAAATTTCTTTCAATGCTCTTTCTCTCAAGAACTTGTTAATCTTTTCAAGGTTTCATGTGTAAATATTATCCATATCATCTAGAATTGTAGAAATAAATCATGAAATGAATATGAAAACTTCCACACTGATTTATCAATCTTTAAAATTATCATAGAAGTTTAGAATGACCATAATATCTAGGGGAATTGTGACAATTTTGTACGTGAATTTTCAGTCCTAAGGTGGATGAAAATTGCAGGTAACTTTCATACTCCTTCTAGTACTCTTGAGATCATTTTCAACTCTCCTTCTATATGGTAGATTAAGTACAATTTATATGGTTTTTCTAGAGGTAATCTTGGTCTTGTGGGCTATGGGGTGGTTTTTTGAATTCATAATGGAGATGTACTTGGATGTATTTATGGTTAATGTGGTATTGCCTCTTCTTTGTATACTAAAATTCTTGTTCTTATTGAATCATTTTATTGTGAAATTGAACAGGTATTGACCAAATTATGCTTTTAGTGTGACTATTCCACTATCGTTCAAGCTATTAGAATGGGAAACACTCATCTATCTTTAATATTAGCTTCTAAATGGGCCAAAATCATTGATAAGGTTTCCTCTATTAATTTTTTCATCACAAATTCTTACTAGGAATCCAAATTTATTGATTATGGACATAAAAATAAATGGGTAACCTATGAAGAATTAATGTGCTCTATCACCCTTCATGATGAGTTATTAACCCCATTTCAAAGAGATAAATGTATATTTCTCATCTTTATACTGATGCAAAAAAATTAATGTCATTTTAAGTGGATTATCCTTTTGATGTGTCCTCATTTAAAAAAAAAATAAAAAAGAAAAAAATGAATATGCTCATTGAACATGAATATGATATCACCCAAAGTCTAGTAGACATTCTATGAAATATAATTAATATCTTAAAACAATTATATAGAAAATTTTGTATATCTTTAAAAAATATTTTTTTGTTAAGTTGGATAAGGTTTTGTGGGATTATATGATTTCTTATAAGACACCAGTATGAATGTATCCTTATATAATTATTATTTTTAAAATAATTCTCAACCCATCAAGTTGCATGATAAGTAATTTTGGGAAGTCAAAACCCTTGATTTTATTTTTTAATCTTCTGGTGAAAGAACAATACTGGTGTTGAGTAAACTAGAATAAATTCAAATAGAGGATTATGATAATATTTAAATTTACATGGTAATATAAAAATTATTTAATGACTCTATAATTCAAAATTAAAAATTTAATTTTGGATAATGGGTTCTAATTTTTAACACTATGAGTATTTTTTTTCTAGGAAAAAATAAGAACAATGGTATGAAAATTTCACTATTTTGAGAGTGCATGTAATGAGGCCATAGAATTTATTGGAGAGGAAAACCCATTATTTCTGGTTAATTTTTAGAGGATTAAACACTACTTTGAGGGGTATACAAAGGGATTGGATGTAATCTCTTTTCATGAAAGCTGGACTTTCATTGAGTTTAACTGATGAATTAAGTTTTAGTGCTACATGGAAGTCTACCCATAATCATTATTATATGTTTAATTTTTTCTTGATATTTTAATAAGAATAAAATGATAATTTTATCTATATATTCTTTTGAAATGTGTGATTATAAAAAATCACCCTTCTCATTTGTTGTTGTGCCTTATAATTTCATTCACTATTTGTAAATTTTGCAACTTTTATTCTAATGTTTTTCTATGGGATTAATGAAAAGATGAAAATTATATGGATTTTATTTAAAAGTATAGTTTCATAAATATTTTTGATAGAAAATAAAGGAATTTTTAAAGATTAAGAGGAGCTGCAAGATGGAGCAATCGTGAAATACCAATACCTTCACCCAAACTGTAGTTATTTCTATTATTTATCTTTAAATTCATGGTATTTTATTATACTATTTTCATTATTTAGTTCATGAATATAGATAATAATTGGGTTATATTAAGGGTTAAAAAGGGAAATTTTCTTGGTTGAACAATAAAAGATAAGAGATTCTATACCAACGGAGTTCTAGTTTTATTTATGGTCTTATTTCTCCTATTAGTGTGTGAAAAAAACTCACTACATAGGTGAAATAACTATTTGAATTTTATTTTAATTTTTTTTTGTATGTATTAATTTCTTCTAAATTCTCATTTTTACTGCTAATATTTTGATAATTTTTTTTCTAATTAGATCTATTTCATGTTCAATTTTATGACTTATTGAAATTATTTGCGATATTTTACTGTAAACATGAAAGTTATTAAAAAAAATATTTTTTTAAATTAAATTATTCATTTATAGACACCTAGAGGCATTCTGTTTGATTTGAATTTCATTTTAAATTATATAAAAAGTGATTATTATACATTGTTGTGGAATTTGAAAATGATTTAACATTACCAAATTGAAAATGTAGCGACCCAACCCCATAAGGCCCAAAGCTAGTGTCTACTACCATTACATTGTCATAATAACATGGAATAAATTCTTTAAGGATCTAAGAGTTTAATATCCCTAGTGAACTAGATAAATACATGGCTCATGTATTATAAATAAATACACCAATAACAACATTATTTTTTTCCTTACGTATATAATAACTTAATTCCATATTGCATATGCTTTCATATATATTTTTTATTATTCATTTTAGATTCGTATTTAAAGAAAGTAAAATAATGGTGATCTCAAATTATTATTAAGGGTTAATCATAGTGGATGCAATAATAGATAAATGAGAATAATCAATATGGAAAGGTAATAACCGCATACATATTCTATGTAATCAATAAAATGTGAAGGAGGTGCGTAAATAATATTGAAATGTAAATAACTAAATAAACTTGACATATAATCAATAAACTAAGTGGGTAAAAATATGGAAAGTTAATAACTAAAAACACATTCCATTAAAATAATAGATAAGGGATAATTAATATATAAATGTAAAAAACTCAAAGCACATGATATTTAGTCAATTAACTAAGAATTAAAATCACCTTAGATATATCAACACAAAATCTCATGGAAAATTAATAAATGAATATAAATTAAGGAAATGATTAAATATTGTATTCCATGTTACCTAGGTATATGAGATCATTACTATCAACACATTTCACTTGGAAGATAACCATATTGGGTAAAAAACCTTCTAAGGCCAGCCAACTAACTCATCTCATGAGACTACCAATGCATCAAAGGGATATCTATAACTAGGCCCCATCCATTTTATACCTTTCCAAAGAATTAATTATATATCAAATAATGGAATTAACAATGTTTCTTATCAAATATACATATAGAGTAGAAGATATAGATTTATCAATATTTCCTTAGTGGAGGATAAATAACAATAATGTTTTTTCATGTCGGTGAATGGATATACCATTGAAATATAATTACAATATTCTTGATAAAAATAATATTTAAACATTAAAACTTGTACCACACCACTTTGAAACACTTGAATCATAATTCCACATGAATTAAATTAAGGTTAGAATATCACGAGAATAAGTAGACTCTTGATATAACATTTGAAAGTAAACACCATATGTAAAAATGTTATACGGTTTAGGCAATAAACACATCCCTAATAAATGAAAAGTTCAATTATGGGAAATTAAATTTCAAATGTTAATAGAAAATTGAATATTTCAAAGGGACTAAAAGGAATCAAGTGAGTGAATTTCAATAATTTCTTTGGTCAAACAAATCATAAACCATCCATAGGAAGAATTATAATGATATCAATAAAACATATCCCATGTGGTGAAAAAAATAAATGGGTTTTGTTATTTATGAATATAAATACTATAAAAAGATATTATGGAAAACTTACTTAGAAAAATATATTTTTAAAAGTTTTTAAAAGTTTTTTATTTGAAAATAACTTTTGAAAAACATATTATTTAAAAAGTATCATTTTAAACATGCAAAAGAAGCTTCAATGAAATGACAACAATAAATCCTTAAATGTCATAAAAGGTAAAAATAACATTACATTTTAATGGTAAAAATGTTATAAATTTTCTTTGTTCAATGAAGTTCTGGAAGTAAATCAGTACATGTTGTACAAGGTAAAAAGAACTTTCCTTTATCATGATAAAAGGTTAGAAAAGTGACTTGTTCAGATAATATTAAGAAGATTACTTTGAATTTTTTATGAAATAAAAAAGGGTAAAAATTTCTTTAATAAATAATTTTTTAAAGGGTAAAAACATTTTTGGAATCATTGTTAGAAAATAGGGTTTTTAGTAGAAAACAACTTCATCGACTAAATATATAAATAAAGGTGGATTTTCATAAAAACATTTTCTAAAACAATATGAGTACCAAAGGGTAAAAAAATGGTACTATTACTTGGAAAAGGTAAAAAATAACCATAGGTGAATAAAATTATATTATTTATAAAAAAATGATCAAATAATTTCCTCTGATGTAAATTCAATTATAAAAAATCCCAAACAAAATGAGATTGTGAAGTAAACCCATGAAAAGATGACAACATTGATGTGGGAGTAAAATAATGAGTAGATTATGTATATCAACCTTAAATAAAAACAAATAAGTTTAAATATTTCAATATATATACAAATTCATTGTACACATAATCATATAATATCAATGACAACGAGTAAGTAATATAACCAAATAAAAAGGAGTTGGGTTATGAAATTTATTTTCTAATTGGTAAATTTTTCCTAAAATAACCTTAGAGGAAATAATTAAAATTGAAAATAAAAATACCATGAAGATAATTAAATTCATGATATAATATAAACTTTTTTTCAGTATATACACCACATACAATAATTATGTGGTGAATATGATATTTATCTCATGCATGTAAAAAGTGAGATGAAAATCCATTACTTTATCCTTCCTTTTTGTTTTGTGTTTTTTAAAATTATATTTAATTGTTTGAAACATGTTAATAACATATAAAATAAATATATTTATATATATAATATCACATATTAACTTATTAAGATATCTTATTACCCATTTGTTAATAATATTTCATTTTTTTACTATTTTGGGTGTTAATTGCCTAGTCTTTTGAGTATCCTTTGACTTGTTACTTGTTGTTATGCTTACATAGATCATTATTAAATCATATAAAATATTTTAAACATGATTTAATTATATATATTCCGTATATATTTATTTATAATAGGTTATAATATTTGTAGATAATAAATGAAATGCACCGTTGATGGAGATGGTAAGCTGTATGTACGCAAGAATGTTACTTTCATTTTTTTTCCTATTAAAAGAAAAAAAATAAAAAAAAATATGTATACTATAATTCCAATATAATATATATTTTATATATGTCACATAGGTTTAATAAAATCAACCTTTATATGTTCCATGTATAGTGTGAATGAATCACATCGCTATGAGGGGGTGGTAGTCCACACTTCCACAAGAGATGCTATCGTATTTACAAAAAATGTAAAGCATAAAGTTATGTGTAATATAAAAATTACATAATAATAAATTAATTATAAATAATATATATATATATATATAATATAAACATTGTTTCCATCATAATTCTCAACCATAATAGGTGGTAAAGGAAAAAATGAACGACATCATTTGGTGAGGTGGCAGTTCACTGTACACATAAATGGTAAGTTCCTTACACATTAGATGAAAGTATGTTTAAGCGAATATCGAACCATTAGATTAAAAACATATTAGTATATTTATTATACTATTGTTTTTATATAATCATGGTATAACAATAATTTAAATAGCGGAGAATCAAATAAAACTAAATAAGATGAGGAACGATGTTACCTCTTAATCAGGTAACTCCTTTTGATTTTCACCAATGGGTTTCCATGGATGGATTTATGACCAAGGATTGGATTCTAGGTTGTGGGGATAGATATTGAGGAGATATTTGGGATTATATTTTTCAATAAAAATTTTCTTGAGAGGTGTGAGGAAGTGGGAGGCTTGAGTGCCATTTTATAGTGGAAGGGGAGTGTCACTCTTGTAAATTTTGAAAAAGGGAATTCCAAAACAAATTTCCCATTTAAAGTGGACCCAACAAAAGAAAAATTCAATAAAATGGAGTATAGGGTTTAAATATTGTCATAAAAGGAATTTTAGGAAAGTTTATGGGTCATTTTGAACATTAATTATAAGGTATATTCCCTTGTTAAGATAACTTTTCTCTTAATTGTTGTAATTAATTTTAATCACATACCATAATAATTATTTTGTCAAATACTATTTTGAACTTATAAGAATTGATAAATTATCCTGATTAAAATATGGAATCAATTTTTTCAAATTATAATCACATAAGTGGTAGAAATTAATTTAAATTTAATCTCGTAGACGGGATGATAATGCAGGTTTTTAAAGTAAAAACATGAAAAAGTTTTCTAGGTTTTTATATCCAATTTCAATGTGAAATTGATTACAATGATCTATATTGGGTTTATAAATAAAAAAAGATATAAGTAAACCTTAAAATAAATTTAAAATATAATTTAACCTTATAAATAATTTATATGAAAAAATAGTTTTGAATTAAAATTCAGTATTTATCACTATTCATTTAAAAATGATACTTAACTGAAAAATAGAAAATTAACCCCAACCAAATTACATTGATTATATTTAAAATATAATGTTTATTTTTTACATATAATATCTATAAAAGTTCCCAAAATTGTATTTGAAATAGGTTCTCCATTAAAAGGCGATAAAAGTGTATTAATAAAAATATAGGTTTTTATGTGTAAAAATGGGTTTGTTCTTACCTAATTCCTATAAACTATTTTGGATGAATATAAAAAATATTTTATTGAATAATATATATATATATATATATATTACACTAATATCACTCACTAATTATAATTAATTGTTCATAAAAATTATTTTCTATATAAATATTATTTTATATTCAATTGGTTATTATATTAATTTATAATTAATTTGTAACCATTTACATAGTTTACTATTTGTGTAAGCCACATATTTTCATATGTTAGTTAATCATATCAATAAATACTAATTTAACATCTAGGTTTATTGACAGAGCTAATAATTTCCATATTTTTTGTATGCATTTTAAATATTTTATTCCTACCAAATTATCAATTTGAGATTACATGGATCAATTTTGGATTTATGACATGTTTTGAAAAAAAATTTGAAAAGTGAATGATTTTGGATTTTTTAAATTTTTTTACATCAAGGATATTTTGTTCATTTATTTAAAAATATATTTCTAAACGGATTGATTATTCTTTTTTTGGAAATCCTTATTTAATTTCATTTACCCTTGTCTTCTGGGCCAGTGGATGATTCAACCATCTAGAGGCCCGAAAAATTCAATGAAGTAGGGAAATTTTCTAAGTGCACAAATTGAAAACCACCACCATAATTTAATCCCATCTCGGCCTACACACCTCCAGTTGAGGTGATTCCACCTTTAATAGAATGACGAAACATCAGTTCATCTCTAAAATTAATTTGATGTAGTTTTGATGTCATTAATTTTTACATTGGATGTTATACTTTTGAAGGATGCTTCTTGGAAACATCATCCATAAAAACTAACTATCAATTAATAATTAATAACATCTTCATATGGTTGCTAAATGTGATGAAAATTTGAGAGAATACATTAAATAACATGGGAAACAAATTTCATGAAGGGAGACACACATGAATCGTTAATTTAATGGTTCAAAAATGTGACAACATTTCATGGATAGATTCTTCTTATAAAATGAGAGGAGCTCCTACCTTCAAAATAATTATTTCCCATCTCCACACCATCAAGGGAACCAAGGAGAGGAGGAAAAGGGCCATTTACGAATTTTATTTCTTTATTTTTTTTATTGTAGTTTTTTTACATGTAACACATTCATATTTTTTATTAAAGTGTTTCCCATTTATTCTTCTATCTTTCTTTTTCTTCAAATTATAATTATCTAATTATCTATCTTCTCCCCTATTCATGATCTCTAATCACTTTTCAATAGAAAGAGACTAACCCGAGGCTTGGCCCTGGGAGAGATTTCATGGTGTTATTCATTATTTCAATTCAAATTCAAAATGTTTTAAATATATTTTTGGTTGAGGCCAGAATATTGGATAGGTTCGATGGTCATCAACCACAACATTATTTCCAAATCCATTTATTTTCATTTATTAATTCATTTTCTCTCCCTTGTCTTAGGAAAACCGTTTATATGTTAGAGTTGGGGTCTCTACAAAAGATTAAATTTAATACGGTGGAGATGAGTATTTGTGGGATAACATTCTCAATTAAGGTGTTATCTAAATTGACTATTGGATGATGTGGGGTTTTGTATGTCAGAGGTAAGCTAAAATCACACACTCTTTACATCAAAAGAAAGTAAATAATTATTTAGGTTTCATAAAATGAATTGTCAAACTGAATTTGAGCAATAAATAAATAATGAATGAACTCATGTTATCCAACCCTAGGAACAAGTTATTTCTTTTGTAATTTCATTCTTCCAGTATCTATATTTTCATTTACTTTTAAAGTTTTAATTTCATTATTTTAATTTCACTATTTTTCAAAACCCATAAAACTATGTTTTTTATAAATAATATAAAAATACAAAAAGTATTAGAATATTTGAAATAGAATAAGTGATTGAACTGATTACAAAGCTCCTCAAATGAGACGACCCTAGCCAACCACTATGTTGCATTAGGAAAATAAATTTTCTTTTTTCCATGAACTACGATAGGCGTGTGTTAAAACTAGTGCCATTTCTCTAGAGGTAAGTAGTTATTCCGTTATCTTTTTCTAAATTCACATTTTTTTAATTTTTTGCTATTAAATTTTATTGAAAATCATACAAAAAATATATTTTCCCCTAATTTTTTCAAATGGACAAATATTGAATCCAAGTAATGATTAGCCACATGAGAAAAGAAAAGAAATATAATACATTGAGGAGGCCCTCCAAAGAAGGGTTGATGCTCTAATGATAGGGTTCAAACAAAAGGAAAGATGAATAATAACATGTATCTCACATGAAGATTTTAAGGCCATATCTGATGATCTCTAAACTAAAATTCAATGATTCAAGGCCAAGAATGAAGTGCCACCGGTCTTCCCCGATTTCACTGATGATATCCATGAATTTGAAGAAGAACTCAGGGTGAAATGGACCAACTACCTTCCTCCATTAAGTGATAATCAACTCCAAGAGGCACTCTCCATCAGAGAAAATATTCATGCACAACCACCTCAGGTATATGATACATTCTTGAACTCAAACTCTTTTAATTTTATTGATTATGATTTTAGTATAACTCCCAAATGTTTTGAATTTTTAGGATTTCCTGACTCTTATTATTCCTTGGAGGATGATGTGGAAAAATATTCACCTGTCGAGGAATATGTGGATCTACCTGAAGACATTGAACATCTAATCGAGGATCCTAATCATGAATATATCCATGTAGCTGAGCCTGGAGAAATTATACAAGAGGTTTAAGATCCCTATAAAGCTATTACTGGAAGATAAGATGGTTTCACAAGTAGCAACTATAGAAGAGGAGTTTACATACTTCATCCTACCCCTACCGTGAAAGATTTACCACATTGCGAAGGTGGAAAATCTAGTGTACTCTATCAATGGAGTCGTCAACAAGAACAATGAAATTAAATCTATAAATATTTACATGTGGTGGTTCATGTCAAATAAGACCCACTCACCATCAGATTATGAATAACAAATATAACTTCCCACTAGTGGTAATAAAAGTTTAGGTCAAACTTTTGGTAGCATACCAAGACTTATCTGTACATGCTTTTTAGATTTCAATATCATTAGTTAATAAGTAGTTTAGAATGAATCCCAGTCATCCTTATCTCTTTTATATTTAATTACATGTTCCTTGTTCTTAAGTGAGTAATTCTTATTTTTAGGTTCATAAATGGGAAACAGAATCTTTATATAGTGGAAGAGAAGCACTAAGCCTCGTGGTAAAGGTAGTTTGTTTTTATTTTTTAAATTTTTAAACTCCTTAAATTTTTTGGGCCAACTAAGTTTTGATATTTAATGATAATAATTTCATTCCCACACTTGAATTAATATTTTACTTGAAATATTTTTGATACATGAGTTTCATAGAAATACTGTGATTCTAGGTTTTAGATTTCAATCTTAATGATATTGAACTAGTAAAATAAAAAAATTAATGTTTATAGTGAAGCTTGGATATTGAAATGATGACTCATTATTTAAGGGAATTAATTTATTTATGTAAATGAAATTTCCCTACTATTTTTCATGATTTGAATTTCTGAAATTCATTTGAATTAATTTTTTTTATATATCATTCCCTGAGTTATTTTACAATATCATATCTCTCATTACTGAGAGGATTTATAGACCAAGAACTTATTATTTATTCTTAAGAAAATTTCTTGAGAGATATTCGGACTTGTCACCTGTCATAACTTTCATTTGAACTTTTCAAAGCTATGACTATAAAAAACACATTTAAAATGATTGAGGCATCTTTTGAAAATCAATTATCCTTAAAGAACACCTTTACATCAATCCTTATTTTATCCGATAGAGATCATGAATGACCTTTATAGGGATGATCCATGTTTTGATCCATTTCTATCCATTCCTACCCAACTCTTGGTATTTTCATGATATTTTAAAGATGGTGTGTGGGGTTGATGTGAATCATGGTGGAAGAGATGTTATAAATTGTAAGGAAAATGTTTGTGGGGGTGATATTGTGGTAATTTTAAAAGGTTGTAGATTCATTCATTTTACTTAATTTTTCCCCTCTGCAATTATAAGAAATAATGAAATGTCAAAAAACCCAAAAAATGGAAAAATGGGGTTGTGATTTGGGAAATCCCAAAATCACCATTTTCCAGACTAATGATATTTTGATTTTATATGGTGAGCTTATTGATATTAGGTTTGATATAATCATAACATTCGAAAAAATAAAAAACATATATATATAAAAGAAAAAATAAATAGGGTACACAAATCATTCATTATGCTTACAGATCATGACCTTTCCTTGAGTTTTGGTGGAAGTAGATGTCGCTACATTGAAGAGTAGAAAATCCTTACACATTTAAATTTTATATAATTCATTGTACTTAATATATTAACCTCCTCTTCGATCCTTAATTTTTAATGCATCAAATCATCCCAACCTTATGCCTCAGAGTCAATTTGAACCTTTATTGCAAGTCCTTATGATTTTATGTGCCTTTTGTCTTTACAATGTGGAGAATGTAGTTATTTTACAAGATTATGTATAAGGAGAATAATCTAATGACATGAGAATAACTATAATTTATTTTTATCATGGTAAATTAAAGAAAAGATTCAAAGGTGAGGTAAATCACGATTTGGAATTTTTAATAATAATGAATTAAGGATATTGAATAAATGAAAGGAAAAGTTTCATCATTATTCAATGGGGAAAATTAAAATATATGAATTTATTTTTATTTGAAAAATGATAATTTAAACTGAAACATCGTGAGGATTTTTAAAAATTTGATTTTCCATTGAAAATTATCTGATTTTAATACTTTGGAATTTGAATATTAGTAACATTGGTGCCATTTGGAATTTAATGATGAGATTTTATTCTTAAGGAAAATTCTGGTTTAAGTGTGGAAAAATTGATAGAGGTAATGTTTTAAAAAAAATTATGCATTTCAATTTATTTAATCCTAAAAAATTATTAATTTCATCATATATGGATCAATTTTGGGTTTATGAAGTTGTTTGAGAAAAATTGTGAGAAGTTCTTAATTATAGATATTTTTTACATATTTTTATGTCAATAGTATTGTGTTAATTTATTTAGAAATATAATTGAAAATAGATTGATTCTTATTTTCAAATCATTATTTAATTTTATTCAATTTTGACTTCTAGACTGGGAGTTTATTCGAGCATCTAGAGGCTTGAAAAGTTCAATGAGGTTGGGGAATTTTCTAGGTGCACAGTGTGGACCACACCATCATAAAAAAAATCCATCTCAGCCTACACACATACAATTGAGTTGATTCCACTTGTAATAGAATGAGGAAACATATTAGTGTATCTAAAATTAATTTAATGGAGTTTTGAATCGTTAAGGTTTCCATTTGATGTTATAATTTTGAAGGATGCTTCCTGGAACCTTAATCTAGAAAAGTTAACAATCAATTAATAATTCATAACTTCTACACCTGGTGGACTAAAGAGATAAAACTTTGATATAATAAGATAATGAAAATGGGGGAACAACTTTTATGAAGGGGACCACGCATGAATATTCAATTTAATGGGTCAAAAACGCAATATTGTTTTGCATGATAAATTCTGTAAATAAAAGGAGAGGTTCTCTTACCTCTCAAATCATTCCTTCCTATCCCAACACCATATGGGGAACCAAGGAGAGGAGGAAAAGGTCCATTTTAGAATTTTAGTTCTATATTTTCTTTTTATTTTAGTTTTCTTTTATATAGAACACATTTATCCTTTTTATTAAAGTGTTTCCCATTTCTTCTTTTATCTTTCTTTATCTTTAAACTGTAATTATCTCATTCTCTCTCTTCCCACCCTCCATCGTGATCTCTAATATCTTTGAAATGGCATGTGACTATCCTAAGGCTTGAACCTATGGGAGGTTTCATGGTGTTCTTTATTATTTCACTTCAAATTCAATTTTTTTATTATGTTTGTGGTGGAGATGGTAATATTTCATGAGTGTAGAGTCATCCACAATGACACTATTTATAAATCCATTTTTCCTTGATTAATTCATTTTCCACCCCTTATCTTTGGAAAAACCTTCATATGGGGTATTTTGGGATTCCATAATTGATGGAATGAAATATATTTGAGCCATGTCTTTTTAGGATAACATTCCATTTGAGGTGTTATCCTAGTTGACTATTGGAGGTGGTGTGGTTTTGTGTGTCTGTGACATTGTAAAATCACACACTCATTACATCAAAGGAAAGTAATTCATTAATGAGTATTCATAAAATTAATTTTTAAATTTTATTTAAATAATACATAAATAATTAATGAACCCATGTTATCTAACCCTAGGACCAAGTTATTTCTTCCTTATTTTTTTATGTCAGCATTTGAATCTGCATTTAGATTTAAAGATTCCATTTCATTTTTTTAATTTCACTATTTTTCAAAACCTTTAAAGTCATCGTTTTCATAAAAAAAAGAATTTGAATATTTGAACAAGAATAAGTGATTGAACCGACTACAATGCTCCTCATGTGAGATGACCCTAGTCAGCCACTATACTACCTTAGGAAAATAAATTTTTTATCACACCCTATGACAAACGTGCATCAAAACAGGCACCATTTCTGTGGAGCTAAGAAGTTATTTTGATCGCTTTTTAAAAATTCACATTTTTTTAGAAAAAAGTTATTTTGTATTTTATTGAAAATCATACAAAAAATCTCTTTTCCCATGATATTTTCAAATGAACATCATTTCAATTCAGGGAATGATTACTCACAGGAGTAAGGAGAAGAAATAATAAACATTGAGGAGTCCCTCAAGTGTAGGGATGATGCTCTAATTTTAAGGTTAAAACAAACGGAAAGAGGAATATAAACATGGATCTCACTTGAAGATTTTTTGGCCATGGTCGATGAACTCCAAACTAACATTCAAAGATTCAAGGCCAAGAAGGTAGTGCCATTGGTCTTCCGAGATTTCACGAATGACATCCATGAAGTTGAAGACAAACCCGAGGTGGAGGAGCCCGACTACCTACCTCCATCCAGTGATAATAAACTCCAAGAGGCACTCTCCACTAAAGAAAAGATTCAAGAAGAACCACCTTAGTGAGATTACACATTCATGAACTCACACCCTTTTAATTTTATTGAATCTAATTTGAGTATAACTTCCAATTATTTTGAATTTTTTGGATTGGATGACTTTTATTATGACTTGGAGGATGATGAGAAAAAATATGAACCTATTTAGGAACACATGGAACTCCCTGAAGACATTGAAAATTTAATGGAGGAATCCCATCATGAAGAGATCCAAGTTGATGTTTCTAAAGAAATAAGACAAGAGGCTAAAGTAACCATGAAATCATCACAAGAAGATAATATGGTTCCACAAGTTGCAACAAAAGAAGATCATATTACAAACTTCATCCTACCCCCACCATGAAAGATGTACCACATTTTGATGAGGCTAATATGGTGTAATCTATCCATTGAGTCATCCTCAACAAGAACAAATAACTGCAAGCTAGGAAGAATAACATGTGGTGGTTCATGTCAAAGAAGATCCACTCACCATTAGATTATGGATAATAGCTTGTACTGCCCACTAGAGGCAATAAAAATTTTGGTCCCACTTTGGGGATCATAACAATATTTATCTTTACATGGTTTTTAGATTCAACTTTCCTTTTTTAAGAAGTAGTTTAGCATAAAACATAGTTCTCTTTATCTTTATGAGCATTAATGAAATGATCCTTTTTCTTAAGTGAGTAATTCTCTTTTTAAGGTTCAAAAATGGGAAACATATTCCTTAAATAGTGGAAGATAAGTACTGAGCCTCATGGGAAAGGGAGTTCATTTTTATTGTATAAACATCTAACTCCTTACATTTTTTTTCCAAAATATATTTTGATTTTTAATGATATGAATTGCATGCCCACACTTGAATTATTGATTTACCTGACTTAAATAGGAGGCATGAGTTTCTTAGGAATCCTATTATTCCATGATTTATATTTCAATGTTAATGATATTGAATGAGTAACATATAAAATTGAATGTTTAAAGTAAATACTGGATATTAAATTAGTTGATTTATGTAAATGAAATTTACCTACCATTTTTCATGCTTTGAATTTCTAAAAATCATGTTAATTTATTTGTTATTATAAATAATTCCTTTAGTGATTGTACAATATCATATGCCTCATTCCTGAGAGGACTACTAGACTATGCACTTCCTATTTATTCTTGAGCATATTTCTTGTGTGGTCATGGGACATGTTATAAGGACCTGACATTATAAAATTACATAATCTTGAATTAAATTAATAATTAACATAAAGGATATTTTTAGGTTTATATTTTTAGAGAATTAGGCCATAACTGTCACATTACATCTCAAAAATTACAAATTAGACACTCATAACCAGTTTCTATTTTTTCATAAAATAAAAAACTCTAAAAAATCATGTCTAGTCCCATGTTTTAGGCAACATAACTGCTCCTTGATCCCATACTTGACCCTATTATACTTTAGGTTCTGTGAAAAACATTTCAAAAAAACATAGGATGAGAAAATAAAGCGTATTAAGGGATACACAAAGAAGTAAAACTGTTAGTTTTTTTAAAACAAAAAGTAAACCATGAAAACTTCATCATAAGTAATACCTTTCACCATTATGAAGTTGTAAATACTCTTCCTTGGAAAAAATATCATTGCTTACCCTTTTGTAACCAAAATATTACAATAAAACCCATATAAAACACACATAACATAAATAGGTATCTTAGGACATAGACATACTTAAATGAAGTACCCATACGGTCTACTTCCACACATATAAGTAAATGTAATAGCCATACAGACAACTTCCATACCCAATGGAGTGGAGGTTATAACGTAAACACCCATCCTGATTTATCATGGCACCACCCATCATTTGGTTTATCACATAACCACCCTTCAAATGTCCAAGTATCATTATAAAATCATAACACATAAAATATTTCAAATATAAACATTTCACTAATAACATTTATTTTGAAATCACAAGAAATAATGTCAAGATACTGAAATAATTAATCCATTTAAAAAACCATTTTCAATACCAGAACACCCAAAAACAGAATAGAGGGTTTCCCATTTTTATTTAAAAAACATTAAGGCTTATAGAGGAAGCCAAATAACGATTACGGTAGCAGATAGGTTATTATCGTTTTAAATGTTAAAAGCATTCATTTTGTCATTTAGTAAAATGATACATAGAAAAAAATATTCTATTTTAATTAAATTTAAATTCAAATGGGTTTATACACTATAAAATAAATTCGTGTATAATTAAAAATATGCCTCAATGAAAGGAGATTGAGACGAAGTCCCTTACAAAGATCATTTTGTAAATAAAATAGATCAATTATGTGTATTCACTATAATAACACATAAATTAATTATAAATACATGATAATATATAAAAATTTATTTCTCACATAATAAAATAACAACATAAACAATAAAGAGAAGATCAACCCAAACAATGGAAATTGGGTTAAGAAGTTCCCTTATAGAAATTCGAGAGCCTAACGGCGTCAATTTAAAATTCTGAAAATGATTTGATGAGTGATAAAATGGTATCTCATCACATGGTCATAAAATTTACAACAATAAGGATATTTGAGATCATATCCCAACATATTAAAGAGTAAATTTAAAAGACATAACATAAAATATGCCTTTCACTAAAAGAGGATGGTGAAAGGGTCCCTTTCCAATTTGGTAAATTACGAAACATACACCTCATGAATGAATAATCATACATTGAAGAAGTAAATACCCATAAATTAAAGTATATTACACAAATAATACAATAATGTTCAGTACACACACCACACAAAAGAAAATAGTGTCAAATATATCATGAATCTCACGGGAATAAAAAGTGAGATGAAAACTCCTTACCACGTAGAAATAAATAGACTCGTTTGAACAAAAATTAATAGCCACAAAATATTTCACATAATAACATGAATATAATGATAATAATGATAATATATATCAAATTTAAGTACACAATACACAACATTTGAGAAATAATTGGCGAACAAATGAAATCTCATTGAATTAAAAGTGAGATAAGAAACCCTTTACCTCGTGTCTGACCCGACTTGTCTATTCCTTGTTCTTCCTGAATAATAAAATTATGTTAATTTATACTTTCTTAATAAAAATTTTCATGTTTATTATTACTTTTATATCACTTATTACCTTGCTATAACAATGATTTAATTATTTGAGTTCATATTAGACATTTTGTCGATGTTCGGAACATGAATCAAAAATGAACTTATTATAATTACAAATTGTCCATGTGGTAAAAATTCAATTATATAGAGAATAATATTAATGATTTAGATATAGTATATATCATATATATCCAGTATATATATATATATATATTTACAATATTACATAACATTTGGAGATAAGAAATGAAATACACCGTTCATGGAGACGGTAAGCCGTACGTACCATGAACCCTACTTTCATTTAAATTTCATATTTAATTGAATAAAAAAATAATGAAAAATAGGTATATTATAATAAAAGTATAATATCATATATTATTTAATTATCCCCATCCTTTATATGTTCACGTATGGCATTAACGAGTTATATCACTTTGGGGGGCAGTAGTCCGCACTTCCTCAAATGAAATTATCGCATTTACCAATCATGGAAACCATAAAGGTATGATATAAATGAAAAACACATAAGCAGAGAAACAATATAAATATAATATATGTCACATATAAATATAGTTTCATCATAATGGCTTCCATGAGAGGCGGTAGGAGATAATTGAACAATCGTCATTTCATGAGGTGGTTGTTCGCCGTCCACAGAAATAGTATGTTATTTACCCATTAGATGGAGGTGTGTGTAAGTGTAGTTAGAATAATTCTCATAAAAACAACCTGGGATATTTAGGATACCTGGTTTTTTATAAAATAAAAAAATAAAAAATGTTTATTGGGTTGGATAAGTAAAATAAAATAAATGAACATAAGAGAGAACATTACCTTTAAATCTTGCAACTCTATTTGGTTTGAACCAAAATGTTTACTTGAAGTTCCTTATTCATAAGTTAAGGATTATAGGAGGAGAATAGCGATATATGGAGATTAATTGGGTAGATTTTTGACGATCCAAGGGGCTTGAGAGGTGTGTGTAATGGGTTAGAGAAGATGGATTTTTTATAAGGGGGAGGAGGGGCTCTTTAGGGAAGTTTGAAAACATTATTTTATAATAAACTTATATTTGGTTTAAAAAGGTCCAAAAATAATTAAATATTAATATAAGATGACTCATGTTTGAAATAAAATCATCCAATAATAATTGGATAGGTTTTTAATATTGTTTTAATTTTTATAATCTTATTTATTTAAATCATTCATTAATGAGGTAAACACTGCATCATCATTGTGTCATAAATAATTTAATTTTTTGATGTCTAAAAATTATAAATAAAATAACATGATGTGGGAAATGTTTTTATATTTCTATGTAATATTTATAGTTTAAGAGATAACGTATATAACCCTATGTAAAAATTGGTTTACTAAAAGATATTTTTTTATGTCATTTTTTCATTTACCTTAAATTAATTAATATAAAGTGTCATTATCATTCATAAGCGGCTCCATGTGGTCCCATAATATAATAAAAGAATCCCATGGTCATAAATGTATCAAAAAATATGATTAGGTCACATTTTAGGGTAATTTAATATTATAATAATATTATTTTTTACCCTTATTTACCAGATTTACCCTTTAACCATGGTAAATAAAATATTTACTGAAGTAAATATTAATAATGTAAAAAAATAAAAGTTAACTATTTAAAAAATTTGGAACTCTTGATTCCAAATATGAAATCAATTTTTCTAAATTCAAAACATATAAGTGGCATAAATTAATTTAAAATTAAATCTTACTGTCAAAATAAAAAAAAGTGTTTTTATGAAATAATAACTATCAAAAGATTGACACTTGTTTATGTCCAATTTCAAAATAATATTACATCCAATGAAAAAAATTGGATCAAATGGTAAAAAAAGAAAATAATTGCACCTTAAAACCATTTTAAATAATAATATATCCATATAATTAAATTATATTAAAAGGCGGGTTTGAATTAAAATACAGTATTTTTCACAATTCATTTTAAAAAATAACTGTATAATAAAAAAACCAAAATTTCATCCAAGGTAAATTTTTAGGTCCTGATTATAATTATGAATTTTATTTTGTCAAATAGAATATATAAAAGTGACAAAAAGTATATTTAAAAAGGGTTCTCCATCAAAAGGTGGTAAAACAACCTTTTAAGGAATATTAGAGTATTTCATGCTTAAAATTGGCAAAGAAGGCTCAGGTACAGGCTATTCCTGGCACCCCCCAAAATTTATTAAACAAAAAAAGACCAACACTGTAGACAAGGGAGGGGAGGGGTCAAACGACCCACACCCAAAAACCCTTACAACCCACGCCAAAGAAAGAAAAACAAAGAAAGAAAAAGACACAAAAACAGATAAAACCACAGCATCATCACGTCACATCCACCTAGTACGAACATCCAACAGCACTATATCCAGCATTAACCAGTATCCAGCAGCTCACAACTAACCAACAACCAGCATTCAGACTACAGCAACAAACAACATCTAGCAGCAACAACCAGCCAACCAGCATCCACAACAAACCAGCAACCAGCATCCTCATTTTCAGACAGCCAACACCTCTTTCGACCACCAAACATCTCCCAGCATTCCACTTCCACTCCAACAGCACAACAACAAACTCATCCACAGCAGCAGCAAATACCAAACAGCCACACGTCATCCAGCATTCACCATACACCATCCACTCAAAACCAAAAAAATACCCACATCCATCAACCAGCACCTTCTCACCATGAAGGTCCCTTTCCAACAGCATAGAACAAACAACATCAATAGAACATAAATCATCTCCACCCAAAAGAACCGGCAGCCAGCATCCACAACAAAGCCAAAAAACCAGCAAAAAAGCAGCACCAATCCTTCTCCCCAACAACACCTTTGGGGGGGCACGAATGAAAAATCCAACCAAAGTCTAGCCGAAGCAGCAACACAGAACCAGTCCAGCCACCAAACAAGAACGCACAAGCCAGAAAATTCAGTCGGACACAGGACATAGTGACTATACCTTCGTCAGCAGCAAGATCAATGAGCAAAAAGCTTGCACCTCTTTGGATCCGGACAGACAGCATCGAACCAAGTGCAACGCCAATGCTCGCGCGAAGTAGATGCAAAGCCCGACGAACCCATTTGTCACCAGGATGTGGCCATACCTCCCCCCGACACCAGAAAGTCTCATCGCACCAAAAAACTAGCAACCTGAACCCTCCTATTAGGCAAAGAAACCATCTCATTGGCATTGACTTCACCGTCGACAGCTTTAGAATCATCCAACACACAGGAAAATCATCTCTGCTACCACCAGAGAGAGCAGAATCCAGATCTAGCAACGCTGATCCAGATCAAAACGAAAAACCGCTACAACCTGAAACAGCCCTCAAATCTCAGCGCCATCATCCATCCTTCGTGAAAACCTCCATCGCACCAGGAGATAACGCTTCCCGAACATCAATCCATCCGCATCGCAAAGCCTGAGGAGATCAACGAAGCCGCTGAAGGGGGTTCCAGGATGAAACCCTAGAGATCGCCGCGTCGGGAGAGACCCGGGAGAGAGCGGCGACATCATCTGATTTTGACATGCTTAAAATAGGATTCGTTGTTATTTTAAGCCTCTAAAATTTATTGGATAAATGTAAAGTCATTTTAACAAACTTGTATATTAATATTTTAGTTAGTTCTATTCATTTACACAAATACAATGGTTAGGCGTTAACTACCATTAAAAAATATATTATTATTATACTATTTTTTGGTATAACTCAACGTTGTGTACAACATAAGATTTCAAAGAAACCCATTGTTGCGAGTTGAGTACACTATCAGACATAAAATCCCATTTATAGTAAAATTAATATTTAATTCAGAAATACTATTATAAATATAAAAATTTCATATTCATTATCTTCTTAGGATGTGACATCCTTCCCCCTTTTTCGGAATTACATCCTCGAAATTTTAAAATTGGGATTGAAAACATTGTTAAAAGTACCACATAAAAAAAGAGTCAATAAAACTATAAATTTAAAACAAAGAAAGAATGGAAAAAAGGTCACCTAAGACAACATATACTAGGATTCTATGAAAACATGGATATGGAGGAGAAAACAAACCATCAAGTTCTAATGGAGAGTGATAGAAAACATGATTACGAGAAAGTTAACCACCAGAAAATCACAAACTCTTGATGGGTTAAACAGTCTTTTATTTCCCAGTAAGAAAAGTAAAGGAAAAATATTTTTCTTCTAAGCTCTTTTTCATAAAGTTGAAGAATTTATTTAAGATCTTGAATAAGAACATAAGGAAACATACTTACTTTTCATGTAGACATTCATCCTTTATAAAATTTCTACCACAAACTCGTATTTTCTCCAAATAATGATTATTAAAGATGACTTGTTCACATTAAAAGAGCTATAATAAACTTCTATAGAGTCACATAATCCACAAAATATGAACTATATATTCCCCATGTACTTAGAAATTATCCAATAGAAAACTGGTTAGTACATGATTAGATAATCCCCAAAAAGATAATCTATTAAAAAAAGAAAAACTACTCTTAATCTCCAACTTTTTTCAAAAATACCCAGAGTTCAACAAAAAACATTCAATAAACAACTATCCATAAAAAATTTCAATGTAATACAAACTAATATTGAAACCCAAATCTCAAAATGATTTAATCACATAGTCTTCCATGACAAATCATAACATTTATCTCCAAATAAAATCAGTTACTCTTAAAGTATCATACTAAAAAGTAATTAACCTAATCACATATTATCAATGATAGGTTAATAATTTCCATAGATAACTCAAAATTAATTTATTCTTGATTCATAAAATAATCTAACTAAAAATAATTAGTCATAATAACTAGGGAATTCACGTAGTCCAATGGTAAAGGATGAATCCTAGTCACACATTGGTTGTGGGTTTGATTCCCACAGCTTTGTATGACATGATAGGTTGTCACACGGCCTGCGTGTTGTCCATTTTCAAAATCTACATAATTTAATCACATTACAAAAAATGAGATAAATCCATCAAAAATAACCATAACATAATTTTAACCACAATGGTTATCTAATAACTTTCATTTTGTATCCCAAAATGTAATAACCTGTAATTGCCTCAAATTCAAGGATCATAAAACAATAATGTTTCTTTATAACTATACCGACAAAAGAAAACATAATTCTTATTTGAATAAAATTTTCACATATAAAACTTTAGGGTTACACATACTAGAAAAATATTCCAAAGTAATCACATCATTAATACATTCAAACATATCATCATCCATAACTCTTTAATTCCTAAAATGTAGACATATTAATCATCAAACATCCTTCCTGGTCCTTTATCCATATTTTCCATCTTAATCTTTTATAATTATTTCCTAAAAACAAAATCATTCATAATGTCCTAAGAATTCAGTAATTTCAAAACATGAGGAAAGAAATAATCCATACCTTTCATAGGTCATTTGCAGTTTCCTCATCTTCAATTGGAATAGAATTTGGAATTGGTATACATATATTTGTATTATCATGTTGTTACCTTTCCCAAAACATCTTCACATGACAACTATTTTTGTAGTGACTATGAAAACCACATTTAAAATATTCAATTGACCCCTCAAAAAGAACTTCTTTCCCTTTCTTGGAGTCAACTAGATGCTTCCTTTTTCCATGGAAGGTTCTTTCTTCATGACCATCATTAACATATATGAAATATATTCTCGTTACTTTGAAGCATTTTCCTGACTATTTATTTCAACATCCATACCATATAGGTTTTTTAATATACTTACCTTTATGATTATTACCTGAACATCCGTACTAATTTGTTTCTTTCATATAAGATGCCTTATAAAAATCACCAAGGTTCAGGAAGTCAATCGTGACTCCCGATTTTTGGTTGAGAATAACAACAAGATTTCTCATTTCAGCTCCCATTTCATTCAGTTTATCATTCATAAAAATTTCATAGTTTTCTTCACATCCAATTTTACTTTGGGGCTCGCTAAATCTGGCCATTTACTAGAACCAAAAACTTCAGTGTGAGTATATCAGTAAAATGATTATATAATATATTATGTGGAGGTTAAATAATAATATATACTTATTCATGTTATCTTAAACTCATTCACTTTATCTAAAATAACTATGAGTCTTTCTAAAATCCTAACCATTAGGGTTATGTCACTTTTGCTTAAAGAACACCCTAAACTCTAATGTTATCTGAAATGACCTTTGATTCCAACTATAAGAACCCAACCTTATAACATTACATAATCTTTAATTAAATGAGTAATTCACATTGAGGATATTTTTAGGTATATAGTTTTAGATAATTAGGCCATAACCATTACATTACATGTCAAAAATTACAAAGTAGACACTTCTACTCATTTTCCATTTTTCCATAAAATAAAAAACTCTAAAAGAATTCATGTCTAGTAACATGTTTTAGAAAAAATGAAATTTCCATGATCCCATACTTGACCATATTCTACTTTATTTCCCATGAAAAAAATTTCAAAAAAACAAGGGATGTGCAAATAAAGCTCAGTAAGGGATACACAAAGAAGGAAAACTGTTAGTTTTTTAAAACAACAAGTAAACCATCAATACTTCATCCTAAGTAATACTTTTCACCATTATGAAGTAGTAAATACTCTTCCCTGAAAAAAATATCATTTCTTATCCTTTTGTAACCAAAATATTACTATAAAACCCATAGAAAAAACACATAACATATATAGGTAACTTGGGAAATAAACATACTTAAATGGAATAAACACATGGTCTACTTCCACACATATCACTAAATGGAATAACCATACGGCCGACTTCCATACCGAATGTATTGGAGGTTATAACATAACGACTCATCCTGGTTTATCACCCCACCACCCATCATTTGGTTTATCACGTAACCACCTGTCAAATGTCTAGGTACCATTATAAAATCATTACACATAAAATATTTTGAATATAAACATTTCACTAACAAAATTTAATTTGAAATCACAAGAAATAATTTCAAGATATTGAAATAAACAATCCATTTCAAAAACTATTTTCAATACAAGAATACCCAAAAAAATCTGGGGTTTCCTTTTTTTAAATATTTTTTTAAAACATTAAGGCTTATAGAGTAATCCATATAATGATTATGGCGGAAGAGAGGACTTTGTCACTGAAAATGTTAAAAACATTCTTTTTGTTGTTTAGTAAAATTATATATTGAAAAAAAATTCCTTTGAATGAAATGAAAAGTCAAATGGGTTTATACACTTTATAAAATAATGTCGCGTATAAATCAAAATATTCCTTAATGAAAGGATATTGAGATGAAGTCCCTTACAAAGGTCATTTTGTAAATAAAATAGATCGATTATGTGTATTAACTATAAGAACACATAAAAAAATATAAATACTTGATAATATATAAAAAACCATTTCTCACATAAACAAAGAATTACAAAAAAAAAGATCAACCCAAATAATAGAAATTAAGTTAATAAGTTATCTTAAAGAAATTCGACACCCTAATGACTTTACTTTAAAATTCAAAAAATGATATGATGAGAGATAAAAGGGTCTATCATCACATGGTCATAAATTTTACATCAATAATAATATTTATGAACATATTCCAACATAATAAAGTGGAAATTTAGAATACATAACATAAAAGATGCCTTTCACTAAAACAGGAGGGTGAAAGGTTCTCTTATCGATTTGGTAGCTTACGAAACATACAGCTCATGAAAGAAGAATCATACAATGAAGAAGTAAATACCCATAAATTAAATTATATTACAAAAAGAATACAATCACGGGAAGTACACACACCACACAAAAGGAAATAGTGTCAAATATAGCAAGAATCTCATGGGAATAAAAGGTGAGATGAAAACTTCTTACCACGTAGAAATCAATCAAGTCGTATGACAAAAAATTAATAACCACAAAATGATTCACAGAATACCATGAATATAAATAGAATCATGATAATAAATATCAAATTTCAGTACACAATACACCATATTCATGAAATAAGTGGCGGATAAAAGAAATCTCATGGAATTAAAACTGAGATAATTAACCGCTTACCTCGTGTCTGACATGACTCGTTTGTTCCTTGTTCTTAATGAATAATAAAACTAAGTTAATTTATACATGATTAAGAACCTTTTTAAATTTTATTATTCCTTTTATATTACTTGTTTCCTTTCTATAACAATTAGTTAATTGTTTGAGTTAATATTGGACATTTTGTCGATGTTCGGAACTTGAGCCAAAAATGACCTTGTTATAATTACAAAATGTCCATGTGGTCAAAATTCCATTAACTACAGAATAATATTGATGATTTATATATCATATATATAATATATATCAAATATATATATATATATATATATGACTGTACATAACATTTGGATATAAGAAATGAAATGAACCGTTCATGGAGACGGTAAACCGTACGTACACATGAACACAACTTTCATTTCTATTTCACATTTAATGGATTGATAAAGTAATTATAAATAGGTATATTATAATTCCCGTATAATATCATATATAATTTAATTATCTACATCCTTTATATGTTCCACGTATGGCATGAACAAGTCATATCACTTTGAGGGGTAGTAGTGCGCACTTCCTCAAATAAAATTATCATATTTACACATCATGAAAAACATAATGGTATGATATAAATGGAAAATAAGGAAGCATATAAAAAATATAAATATAATATATATCACATATAAATATAGTTCTATCATAATGGCCACCATGAGATGCGGTAGGATATAATTCAGCAATCATCATTTCGTGAGGCAGTAGTTCACCGTCCACAGAAACAGTATGTTTTATACCCATTAGATGGAGGTGTGAGTAATTGTGGTTATAATAATTAAAATAAAAACAACCTTGTATATTTAGGGTACTTTTTTTGTTATAAAATAAGGAATAAAAAGAGTTTAGGGGATTTTATAATTAAAATAAAATAAAAGAACTTAGGAGAAGACATTACCTTTATATCGGGTAACTCCCTTTGGTTTGAACCAAAAGGTTTACATGAAGTGCCATATACATAAGGTAAGGCATATAGGCGGAGTATATATATGTACTAAGATTAATTGGTCTGAGGATGGATGAGACAAGGGGCTTGAGAGGTGTGAGTAACGTGTTAAAGGTGATGGATTTTTATAAGTGGGAGGAGGATCTCTTTAGGGATGTTTGAATATATTATTTTTTTATAAACATATCTTCAGTTTCAAAAAGTCCAAAACACAATAAAGTAAAATATAATATGACCCATGTTCTTAATAAATTCATCCAATATGTATTTTATAGGTTTTTCATATTGTTTTAATTTTTATAATCTTATTTATTTAAATCATTTATTAATGGGGTAAACACTACATCATCATTGTGTCATAAATAATTTTATTTATTTGATGTATAAAAATTATAAATAAAATACCATGATTTAAGAAATATTTTTATATTTATAATTAATATTGATAGTAGAAGAGATAATGTATACAAACCTATGTAAACATTGTTTTACTCAAAGATATTTGTTTATGTCATTTTTTTCTTTACTTTAAATTGATTAATATAAAGTGTCATTATCCATCTTCAGAGGATCCATGGGGTCCCAAAATCGACCCAAGGATTCCCATGGTTGGAAATGTATCATCAAATAGGATTATAACACATGTTAGGGTAATTTAATATTATTATAATATCATTTTTGACCGTTATTTACCAAATTTTTCCTTTAATCGTGGTAAATAAATTTTATACCGAAGTAAAAATTCATAATGTATAAAAATAAAAGTTAAATATTTAAACAATTTTTACCTCATGATTACAAATAGGAAATCCATTTTTCCAAATTTAAAATAAATAAGTGGCAAAAATTAATTTAAAATTAATTCCCTTTGTCAAAACAAAAAGAGTATTTTTATGAAATTATAACTATCAAAATATTGACACTTTTTTATGACCAATTTCAATGTGAAATTACTTATAATGACAAAAATTCGATTAAATGGTAAGAAAAATAATCTAATTAGACTTTAAAACCAATTAAAAAGATAATATAATCATATAAATAAGTTAAATTAAAAGGTAGTTTGGTATTAAAATACTGTATTTTTTACTATTCATTAATAAACAAACTGTATCAGAAAAATACAAAAATTTCATCCAAGATAAATATTGATGTCCTAATTATAAAGAATAATTTTATTTTGTAAAATAAAACATATAAAATTTCAAAAAATATATTTAAAAATGGTTCTCCATCAAAAGGCGGTAAAATAATCTTTTAAAGAACATTAGAGTATTTCATGCTTAAAATAGGATTCATTCTTATTTTAAGCCTCTAAAATTTATTTGATAAATATAAAGTAATTTTAAAAAACATGTATCATCATATTTTATTAATTTATTTTCATTCCCACTAATACAACAACTATGAGGTAACTACCATTTTAAATAATAATAATAATATATTATTTTTTGTTATAACTCAACATTGTGTGTAATATAAGATTTCAAAGAAACCTGTTGTTGCGAATTGAGTAATCTATCAGACATAAATTATCCTTTAAAGTAAAATTAATATTTAATTCAAAAATAATGTAAGAAATTTGAAAATGTCATATTATTTATTTACCTGGGATGTTACACATGTCACCTGCCAGAATTGCCATTTGAACTTTTCAAAGCTATGGCTGTCCAAAAACACATTTAAAATAATTGATGCATCTTTTAAAAAGAACATATCCTTAAATACCACATTTAAATCAATCCTTATTTTAGCCTATAGAGTCCATGAATGACTTTTATATGGATAAGCCATGTTTCAGGCCGTTTTTGTCCATTCCTACCCTACACAGGGTATTTGTATGATATTTTAAAGATAATGCATAGGGGTGATGATAATCATGGTGGAAGAGATGTTATAAATTGTATGGAAAAGTGTAGTGGTGATATTGTGGGAATTTTAAAATTTGTTGGAATCCTTCATTTTAATTCACTGTTTTCCCCTCTTGAATTAAAAAAATGACAAAAAAGGACAAAAAACCTAAAAAATGGGTTGTGATTTGGGAAAACAAAAAATCACCACATTCAGACCGACGATATTTTGATCGTATATGGTTAGTTTATGGAAGTTAGGATTGATATAATAATAACATTCAAATATATATATATATACAAAAGAAAAAAAAATCAAGATGGTGCATAAATAATTCATTATGCTTACTTGATAATGACCTTACTTTGAGATTTAAGGGAAGTAGGTGTTTCTACATTGAATAGGTTAAATTCATTACACTTTTAATTTCGATATCATTAATTTTACTTAATAAATTAGCCTCCACCTTAACCATTAATTTTTAATGCATCAAATCCTACCAATCATAAGCCTTAGAGTCAATTTGAACCTTTATTGCAATTCCTCATGATTTTATGTTCCTGTTGTCTTTACTACTAGAAAAAGTATTTTTTTTAACAAGATTATGTATAAGGATGATTTTTTCAGGATATGAGCATAAATGTGCATGATTTTTATCATGAGAGATGAGAGGAAGGATTCAAAGGTGAGGTAGATCACAATTTTTCATGTTTTATAATAATGAATTAAAGATCATGAATGAATAAAAGGAAAAGTTTCGTCATTATTTGTTGGGGAAAAGTAAAATATATAAATTGAATGTTTATTTTAAAAATGATAAATTAAAATGACACTTCATAGGTATTTTTGAAAATTTAATTTGAAATTTATTTATTTTTTTGATTATATTACATTGTAATTTGAATACTGGTAACATTGGTTACCTTAAAATTTAATGTTGAGATTTTCTACTTTAGGAAAAGCATGGTTTAAGTGTGGGGGAATTGATTTACCTATTATTTCGCACATTTTTTAATACATTTAAATTCATATAATCCTCCCAAATTATGAATTTTAAAATATATGGATCAATTTTGGATTTATGATGTGTTTTGAGAAAACTTGTGAAAATTGCTTAATTCTTGAATTTTTACACATCTTTACATCAAAGGTATTTTGGTCATTTATATATAAATATAATTCCAAATTGGATTATTTTTTTATATTGTCGTTAAATTTCCTTCAAATTTATCTTCTAAACCACCGTCTGATTTGAGCGTCTAGAGGCCTGAAAAATTCATTGAATTTGGGAATTTTTTCCGAAACACTCCGGGGACCCCAACACAGTAACAGAATCCCATCCCGGCCTAGTCAAATTCAATTGAGGTGATTATAACTGTAATATAATGATGACACATAGGTTCATTTGTAAAATTAATTTGAGAGAGTTTGGAATTCATTAAAATTTCCATTCGATGTTATACTTTTGAAGGACGATTCTTAGAACCATCATCCAGAAAATGTAACACTCAATTAATATTTCATAATTTTTACATCCTTCGGCCAAATGAGCTAAAAATTTTAGTGGATATGAAGTTGAAAATGGGGAACAACTTTCATGAAGGGGAAAACTAGTGAATAATCAATTTAAGGGGTAAAAAAGTGATACCTTTTGGATGACAGATTCTGCCTATAAGAGGATATGAGCTCTTACCTCTAAAATCATTCCTTTCCCATCCCCACACTATCTGGGGTACCATGGAGATGAGGCCAAGGGAAATTTAGTAATTTTATTTCTTTATTTTATTTTTTTAGTTTTCATTTACTTGTAACGCATTCATCTTTTTTATTAAAGTGTTTTCCATTTCTTCTTCTATTTTTCTTTGTCTTCAAACTCTAATTAAGTCATTCTTCATCTTCCCTCCCTCCATCGTGATCTATAATAACCTTGAAATGGAAATTGAATAACCCAACGCCTATGCTTAGAGGAGATTTCATAGTGTTATTCATTATTTCACATCAAATTCAAAATGATTTAAATATATTTTTGCTGGAGGTGGGAATATTCCACGGGAGTGGTGGTCGTCAACCACGACACTATTTATAAATCTATTTATTTTCCTTGATTAATTAATTTTCCAACCCATCTCTTAGAAAATACCTTCATACGATGGAGTTGGGGTTTCTATAAGGAATGAAATATCATAAGGTGGATTTGAGTCTTTTTGGGATAACATTCTCGGTTGAGGTGTTATCCTAATTAACTATTGTATGAGCTGTGATTTGGTGTGTCTGAGACATTCTAAAAACAAACACTCTTTAAATAAATGGAAAGTAATTCATTAATGAATTTTCATAAATTTAATTATCAAATTAAATTTAAATAATATATAAATAATTAATGAACCCGTGTTATCCAACAGTAGGACCAAGTTTTGTCTTCCCTAATTTCATTATGCCTCCATCTGCATCTGCATTTAGATTTATATTTTTCATTTCATTATTTTAATTTCACTATTTTATAAAACCATTAAAACCATAATTTTCATTAATAATATAAAAAAAAAAATAATTAGAATATTTGAAAAAGAATATGTGATTTAACTGCGTACAACAATCCTTAAGTGAGACAACCCTAGTCAGCCACTGTGCGACATTAGGAAAATAAATATACTTTTCCCACACCCAACAATTAGTATAAATCATTTATTATATTAAATAATAATATTTTGTTAATATATTTTTTCAGTAAAATGTCGTTTCTTGTGTAACACAAGTCATTAAAGAAACATGGTGTTGTGTGTGATGAAAGATAACTAAGTATTGCAAGCATTTCAAGCTATATCATATATTTATTTTATTTAAAATATAAAAATATTTTAAATTATTGGGATATTATATTAACTTATTCACTTGGTTTTGTGTGTCATACATGATATCAAATATAATGTTTTTATTTTATAATTTCAATGTGTTACAATATCACCACCTTAATTAAATTGCATCCTCCCAATTTAAACTCGTTTTTAATAATAGATTTTTTGATATTTACTATGTTAAAATACCATATCATGAGAAGGGTTCATAAACAATCCACAATAAAATAGATAATTAGAATCTCAAAGGTCCCATTGAATAACATATAACAAGGTATCTCAGTAGGAGAAAATTAGTGGCATGTGGAGATAAGTACATAGAGGAAAAGCATAAATATTTATAGGGAGTGACTGAGGTAATCAATATCAAAAAAGTTCTTGATAAATGGAAAGTTAAGTGCCTCAGATCCATAAATCTATGAAGATTTAGAAGGCCCATGGGTTGAAAAAAACTAAGGTATTAGGACTACCTTTTTTTGATAATTTTCCTAATGTTGAGTAATTATTTAACTTCCTATAAATATAAGGAAACATACTTACTAGATAAATTTCAATTTAATAATAATAATTTCCCTTTTTTTGTGTTTTGATGAAATTATAACTTATCCTATACTCTAAGAAATGGATATACTATAATTAACTCCTTTTTAAAAGTAATAAAATCATCTTTTAATAGATCTTAATACCCATAAAATAGGTCATTATTTTTTCTGTCTTTAATAATTTTCGAAACTAATATGGTTATGTCATTAATATAAAAATGTAAAAAGTGACACTATGGGTACATCATTAATATTTATTCATCAAATTGTTTAACTATAAATAATTACATATTATCCATGAAATTTCATAGGTCAGTGGTTGGTGTGAGACCCTTATTGTCCTTCGGTCATGAGTTCAAGTCCCACAACATTTTCAGATTTGATAGGTTTTTATACAACATATAAATGGACATTTTATAATACCATATTAATATAATTTCTGAAATAAAAATGATGGAAATCCTTTAAATAAGGTTAATAAATAAATATCCTTTTAATTAAGGTTTTCAATACAACCTCAATATATAAATACATTATCCATTCTAATTCAACATTGGTCATTCCTTAGTCTAATGTTTGACCTAGGTCATTTACTGTCTCGATCCATTCAAATCATTCAAAATGGTTTGTAAATAAAATATGAATAATCTTAATTTCATCCCCCATGAGTCTAAAAAAGGCGCACAATACGGCCTATTTTCATATAACAGGTTATGTCGAGTCAGGACCAACACACCTTGTTGGAGTTGTTACCCCTAGGTACAATTGAGCAAGAACCACATCCACTTGTTTTATCCAGAAAAATATTTATTTCTATTTTTTCAAATATAATATATAATTTACCCAAATTATAGGGTTTTTTCTATACTTATCCTAAACTTCCACCTTAGTTTTATGTTCTCCAATCTATGTTTTCATAAATCTAGTTCCCAAGGTTGCTACTAATCTTTCTATGATACCAACTATAACAATTTGACCCCAGAAGGCCAGGATCCGGAGTCTAAAATCATTACAATGGCATGTTTAAAAGGAATCAAATATCAAAGGATTGAAGAGTTTAATAGTCTTGGTAAATGAGATTCATAAATGACCCTTGTATTACAAATAAATACACTAATTAAAAAATATTTTTTTCATCTCTTTGATAATAATTTTATTCCATCTAGTGTATCCTTTCATTTATTTTTTATTATATTTTTTTGGATTCCTTATTAAAGGAAATAATGTTAGGGTGAGCTAAAATTCTTAGTAAGGGTTAAGAATATAGGATGAAATAATTAATAAATGGGAATAATCAATACGATATGGTAATAACCGAATACATATGATGTGTAATAAATAAAATTATAATAAAGTGCATAAACAATATGGAAAGGTAATTAACTGAATAAACATGCCATATAATCAATAAATTGGGTGAAAAAACAACATGGAAAGGTAATACCTAGAAACAAATTCCATTAAAATAAATAGATAAGGCGTAATCAATATAAAATGTAATAAACTAAAAACACATGCCATTTAATCAATGAACTAAGAATGAAACTCATCCATAAATATGTTGATGAAAAATGTCATGGATAAGTAATAAATGAATCTAAATGGGGTAAATGATTAATTATTAGATTCCATGTTTCCTAGGTACAAGGAACTATTATCATCAAGAACTTTCAGAAGACAATTTAGAATATTAGTTAAAAACCCAAATAAGGATAGAAAACCAAATCATCCCATGAGAGTACCAATGCATTGCCGAACATTCTATAACCAATCCCCACTCATGTCGTACCTATCCAAATCATTCCTCATTTATCGAAGAATCAATTTAGAAAAATTCCTTATCAAATATCTATATGGAGTAAAAGATATGGATTTATCAATGTTTCCTCAGTGGAGGATAACTAAAAAAAGTTTGTTGATGTTTATGAAAGGAGATACCATTGAAATGTAATTAAGACATTATTGAGGAAAATAATATTTAAACATTTCAATGTTTTCCCATAACACTTTGAAACATCTGAATCATAATTCGATATGAATTAAATGAAACTTAGAATATCATGAGAATAAGGATATTCATGATATAAAATTTCTACATAAACATTGTATGTAAAAATTATATAAAATATAGGTAATAAACATATCCAGGGTAAATGATATGGGTAATTAGGAGAAATTCAATGTCAAGCAATAATAGGAAATTGAATATTTCTAAGGGACTAAAAGGAATCAAGGTAGAAATGTAAATACTATCCTTGGTCAAATAAATCATAAATCTTCTAGAGGAAGAATAATGATGATATCAATAAAACATATCCCATGTGGTGTAAAAATAAAGTTTTATTGTCATTGATGTATAGATATACTATAAAAATATCATTTGAATTTTTTTTTTGAGAAAAATATCCTTTTTATTTTGAAAAATCATTTTGAAAATCATTTTCATTAAAAATAAATTTTGAAAAAAAATTATTTAAAAATTATCCCTTTAAAAGTGTAACGGAATATTCAAATAAATGAGGACATAAAATCATTATATGTCGTGCGAGGTAAAAATAACATTCCTTTTTCATCATAAAAAGGTTATAAAAGTATATTTTTTTGCAAAGTGACCATAATATTACTTTAAGAACGTTTTTAGATGAAACAATGGGTAAAATGACTTTAATAAATCATTTTTAAAGGGTAAAAACTTTTTTTGAGAAATATAGAAAATATGGTTTTTAGAAGAAAATAGTTTCTCCGACTAAAAAGACAAATAAAGTTGGGTTGTATTAAAAATATTTTTGAAATCATTATGTGTAAAGAAGAGTGGGAAAATATTACTATTAATTGGAAAATTTCATCAACAACTAAATTATAATTAAATTAAATTATTTATTAAATAATTAACCAATAATTTAGTATGATAGAAATTAAAATGTAAATAATCCTGAACATGATGAGATTTTGAAGTAAACCAATGAAAAGACCATAAACGTTATGTGAGAATAAATAAATGAGTATATTATGTGTATAAAATTTAAATCCACATAAATAAGTGTAAAGATATAAATATATAGTAAAATTCATTATACACATAATCATAGAATATTAACGACATTGAGGAAGTATCATAACTCTATGAAAATGAGGTGGCTTATGAAATTTCTTTTTTACTTGGTAACTTTTAACATAACTTCCATTAGAAAAAATAATTTAAATTTAAAATAAAAATAACATAAATATAAATCAATTCATGATATAATATATATAAATGGTAAGTGGATACACCACAAAAAATAAGTAAGTTGTAAATATGAAATTTATCTCAGCGATGTAAAAAGTTAGATGAAAATCCCCAACCTAATTCTTCTTTTTTGTTGTCTGGAATTTAAAAACATGTATAGTCTTTTGAAACATGTTAATAACTTGTAAAATAACCATATTTATAGCTATAATATCATATATTAACTTATTTTAATATCTCATTACCCATTTTTTAATAATATTTCAATTTTTAATATTTCAGGTGTTAATTGCCTAGTCTTTCGAGTATGTTTTGACTTTTTACTTATTTTAATTCTTACATAAATTATGTTTTAATAATATCTATGGTGTAAAACATGATGTAATTATATATATTCAATATATATTTATTTATAATAATCTATAATACTAGAAGAAAAGAAATGAAATGCGATGTTCATGGAGATAGTAGGTCATACGTATGCATGAACACTACCTTCATTTCTTTATCTTAATAAAGAATGAAAAGAAAATTATATATAAATATATTATAATTAAATTATAATATCAATGTCATATATGTCTCATAGGTTTAATAATTACATATTTTATTCATTATATGTTTAGTGGTAATGAATCACATCCCTTTGAGGGGGCGGTAGTCCACACTTCAACAAGCAATGTTATCGTATTTACATAAAACGGAAAGAATAACGGTATGTTTTATATTAAAATAAAATAAAAATAAACTATAAATATAATATATATAATATATAAATATTTATTCCATCATAATTTCCTTCCACGATAGGTGGTAAAGGTAAAACAAATGATATCGTTTTTTTAGGCGGTAGTTCGTTGTACACATAAATTGTAAGTATGTTACCCATTAGAAGTAAGTGTGTGTAACTGAAGGTAGAATAATTATAATAAAGAAATATACATATATTTAATATACTGTTATTGTCATATAATCATTGAATAAGAATAATTTAAATAATAGAGAAAGAAATAAAACTAAAGAGCTTGAGGAAGGATGTTACCTCTCAATCAGGCAACTCCTTTTAGTTTTCACCAAAGGGATTAAATGGATAGATTTATGAACAAGGTTAGGATTATAAGTTTAGGGGAGTTATTTTTATATGAGATTTGGGTAGACCATGGTCTATAAAAAGTGTCTTGATAGGTGTGAAGAAGTGGGAGGCCTGAGTGCCTTATTATAATGGAGGAGTGACATTCTTGTAAAATTTAGAAATGGGGATTCCACCAACTATTTTACCATTTACAGTGGCTCCAATAATATAAAAAATTAGATAAAAAAGAGTATAGTGTCAAAATATTTCTATAAAATCTACTTTTTACAAGTTTCTTGGTAATTTTGACTCTTAAGATTAAGGTATAGTCCCATTTTAAGCTATTTTTTATATTAATCATTTTAATTAATTTTAACCACTTTCACTATTTTTTCATAAAAAACTAATTTTAACTTATTATAAATTATAAATTATTCTTATTAAAAATATGGAATCAATTTTTTCCAAATTATAATCATATAAGTGGCAGAAATTAATTTAAATTTAACCCCACAGATGGGATGACAAAGTGGGATTTTAATATAAAAACGTTAAAAGGTTTTTTGGTTTTTTATATCCAATTTCAATGTGAAATTGATTCGAATGACCTAAACTGGTTCAATTAATAAAAAAATTTCTAATTAACCTTTGAAACCAATTTAAAATATAATTTAACCTTATAAATAAATTAGATTAAAAATCAGTTTTGAATTAAAATTCAGAATTTTTCAGTGTTCATGAAAAAATGAAACTTCATAGAAACATACCAAAAATTCATCCAAACCTACTTTTTATGTTTATATTTAAAATATTAAGTTTATTTGGACATACATAATATATAAATGTTCAAAAAATGTGATTTAAATTAGGTTCACTATTAAAAGGAGGTGAAACTACCAAAATAAACATATTGGTTTTTATACGTAAAATATGATATTTTCTTATCTTATGCCTAAAAAATATATTGGTTGAATATGAAAAATATTTTATTTATTATATATATATGTATATATATTTATATATATATAATATTATACAAATATAACCCAGTAATTGAAATTAATTTAATTTATATTGATAAAATAGTTTTCTGAGCATAAAAAACTATTTTATATAAACGTTTTATTTTTATATTAAATTGGTTATTATATTAATTTATAACTAATTGGTAACCAATAAAATCAATTTATATTTATTTAAACCATATATTTTCATATCTTATTTAGTCCTACGTATAACAATTAATTTAAGAGTTGGGTATATTATATTAAAAATAATATTTTTTTAATATATTGTTTTGCTTTAAAACTCAGTATTGTGTGTAATGCGAGTCATTGAAGAAACTAATTTTTGTCTGCAATGCATTCTAAATTTATATTATGTGAATTGAAATAAATAACATATATTTAATTTATTTTAAATATTAAATATATTAAAAATTGTGGGGATATTATATTCCCGTACGTTCTTGGTGTTGCGTGTCAGTTATTCTATCAAATAAAATGTTCTTACTTTATAATCTCAGGGAATTACATAATATCTCATCTAATCAATCCACTTAAAAGTTATTCCTCCACCTTAAGGTTCCACATAGGGGATAATGTTGATTTTTAAGTGTGGGGGGAGAGGTATTAATATTTTTTTAAAATTTAAATATTTGAAATCTCGGATAATCTTTGAAATAAATAAATATTATTATTTTTAATTTTAAATTTTATGGATTTAAATTCATCATTGTTTAATAAAAAATTTTATAAAAAAGTTTCATTAAGAGAGGAATATTTTTATTTAACTAATTTTTTTCCACATATTATATGGTTTTATTTAAAAGATAACTTTCATTAATTTATAAATTTAATTTCATAAAAAGGAAAATGTTTTTGAATAAAAATATCAAATATAAATTAGGATTACTTTTTTGATTTCTCTAAAAAATTGATTTTGTGTTAATAGTGAAACATGTCATTTTTTGCAAAAATATCAGTTCTTTTCAATAAATCAACTACTTTAAAAGTACCATTATATTAAGGATTTTATTTGAAATTAACATAAGAAATCATTTAGTAAACATAATCTAAATAATTCTATAAGAATAAATATTTTTTTAGATATTGGTATAATATAACTTTTATGCTTAAAATAGTTTTTTGAAAACTTTTTATCATTGTATTTTGTGCACCAATATTAAAAGTAATTTCTACCACTTATAAAAATTGAATCATTAAAATTGGATTAAATATTTATAATAATGATTTTAAAATTTATTAATGAGGTCAATTTCAGTTTTTTTCATTATGAATAGTAACCATGACAAAAATGTGTCACTGTGCTAAAAGGGTGAGCATGTTAATTGAGGAAAAACATTGTGATAAGGTCCAAAAATGTTATCTTAATTATTATGATATGATATTATTTCAACCCTTATCATAATATATTTTAATATTAATTTTTTAAGTTCCAATTGACTATGAGAGTAAATAAATATTATTTTTAGACTTTGAATAATTACAAGTGTGCAACTCCCCTCACTTATAAAAGCAAACCACCTCTACCCCCATATTTCAAACTTTTAGCTTTGTATTTCAGAAATTACCTACCCAAATATTTCCCCACATCCCTCCCCATGTTCTATAGGTTCTAGTGTTATAAAAATACCAAACCTATAAGTCTTATGGTGTAATCCAAAGGAGGCTTCCCAAAGAATAAGTATAACTGTTACACGAGTGTTTCATGATTATTTCTTCTTCGACCGCCTTAAAGTATTATTTAATCATTATTAAATGATAACATAATTCTATTTCATAAAATTAAAATTTTATTATGTTAAAACCCCTTTTCATATACTTTTAAATCATATAGAAAATTAAAACAACGCTTGTGCGTATGTGTGGACTATTAGCTTTATAAAGCAATGTGTTTTGTTTTTCACAACCAGATTATATAGATTTTTCAAATGATAGTAAAAATTAATATATATATTATTTATGAAATAAATAATATTATTTAAAGATAATATATTACTTACCTTCTTACCATTTCTGTCCACTGTAATTTGATAACATGACCTCTGTGTACATGTTGAATACCACATCCATGAAGCAATGTGATTTATTATTCATCTACACCTTATAAAGATAGTAAAATTAATGAAAATAATTAATAAATATACCATATATACCATATTTATGTATATATAAATTAAAAAGTTTATCTACTTTATTTATTTTCCACCTATTATAAAACTGAATCTGTTGTTTAAGTGTATGTACAGACTACCGTCTACATGTAATTATGTGGTTCATTTTTCATGAGAATATCAAATTATTCCCTTTAAAAGTGTATTTAATATATAAATATTACAATTAAATAATTTTAAATATTATATATTTAATTGAACTATATCCCCTTTGACCACAGTTAACACACTAATGTTGTTTTATGGATTTAAACCGAACGTCCTCAAAACATCCAACATGAATTTAACCATTTTAGTAAAAAAATATAACATGGTAACAAATTGAATAAATGAAATAATGATAAAGAAATAAACATGAAAATGGTCTCATAAAGTAGTAAACTAAAATAATTTTATTACTCAGTAGGATAAAATTTCGAAAAAAATGACTAGGGACTCGAGGTAAATGATTTTCCACGTAAACAGTGTTTTAAATATTGTAAACTCTTTCTCCCACATATCCATGTTCTTAAAAATAGTCCATGAATGATCCTATTTATACATAAAATATTTTTAACATCATTTTTCAACACATTTTTTAGTTTCGTTAATGTTTTCAAAGGAATTTTTTAAACATTTATCATACAGATCGTTTTTATTTTTTTACCAAAGTGAAAAAGAATTTTATTTATTGTGTAAAAATTGATAATATTTTCTAATTTTTTATAAGCATTATTCATTATCAACATTAATGTATATGTTAAAATGGGTTTATAAACAATATAATATTCCTTATATTCTTGGATTTTTTTTACAAATTTGAAATAAAAAAAAAGATATTTCTCATTATGGTTATGAAAAAAGGGATAGTGTTTTTATTATGTGTTAAAATGAGTTTTAAATGGTTTCATAACGAAAAGTGAACGATAAAAAAAATTTTGTTCATGATATGGTACTTGAAAATTATTTATAATGATTTTTGGAGCCTGATATACATCATGAATATTAATGATCTTGATATATCTCTTTAATGAATTTGGTAATCATTTAGTCTATGAAGGTGAAAAATGAGAGAGATAACTAGGTAGGTTACTAATATAGAATTAACTAGGATTAAATAATTCTAATGCAAGTTGAAAATGAGTGAACACAGGTAATTCCTATGATTCTCCAAGGTACTTATATAATGTTTGTAAAAAAGGGATTTAATTGAAATATTTTGATTTTATGTTGTAAGGAAAGTATAAAGGTGAAAGGTTTGATTTTAAAAGGAATTTTTTCATGATTTATCACATTCCTTTGAATGATTAAATTTTTTTCCATATTCTTTATAATCAATTTTAAAAGTTTTCTTGGATAAAAGTTTTATTTGATCATGTGTAAATGTTATATTATTTTTCTCAAAGATTAATTGTGAAAAGGGTAAATGACACCATGAGTTTTAATGATTTTCAATGTACTAATGCGATTATTTTATTTTTATCCCTATTGGGATTTGTTTTTTCTCATCCCACATTTTAAAATGTTTTTTAAATATGATAAGGATGAGAAGTATGGTAAAGTGTTCTTCTGTAGTTACTTTTCTTAAATGAAAAACAAATTCCTCTAATAAAACATGGATGTAAACTACAAGAATGGTTTTTATGTTGAAAAATGTATACTTAGTTAAAGATTCCACTTTCTTATGCAATGTTTTTAATTAATTCAATAAAAATATTTACCAAAAATATACTTAATATGTAATACATTGAAACCCCTGTTAAAAATCATATAATTATTGGTTGTTTATGTTAGAGGGTGTTATAGTTAGTTTTAGAGAAAAGGTTTATATAACATTAGAGGGTAGGATAATGTTAAAAGAAATTTTAAAAAGGCATTAATTTATTGTTCAATTACAATTATATATATTTTTATGTTTTAAAGGTTGATTTATCTAATCCATGTCTGTTAAGAATTGTTTTCCATAAAGGAAACATGGACGCTGACGCAGGAAGACATCAAGGGGATAATAATATTATAAATCAACAATATATAATTATTGGAATACATCAGTTTGTTTCCATTTTGACTTCATTGATTCAGGCTGTTAATTAGGGTACCCATGAAAGAGAATAAGAAAATTATCCTTAGAGTAACATGTCTATAGTGAATACTTTTTATAAAATAGAACCCTCAATAATTCAGTGGTTCTTTAGAATCAATGAAAAATTAAGGATGAATCAATGATCTAGAAAATATATTTTATGTCTTGGAATATATATAACCTAAAAATTTAACTCTATATATTTTTCATTTTTAAGTTGAATTCAAACAGTGATGGTCTCTGATTAAGAACACTAAATAAAAGGAATAAATTTATGTCATGGAATGAAAGATATTTATAGATATCTTCCATGAATAGTATTTTCCTAATATTCTTTAGATTTGAAATGAAAGAAAATTTCTATTGTTGAATTAAAAGGAAGTAGACCCGATGTCAACTTATGAGAAAAGTTTTACTAAACTAGATAGGTGTGCACCAAAATTTTCTCTAGTCCATGATAGTAAAATTGATAGATTTAACACATGTCTAAAGAAAATATTATAAAGAGCTTTGGCCCCTCATGTATTTAAAAGTTATTAAAAAGTTGATTGTTGTGCTGAGAAAGTTGAGATGGATTTTTTCAACCCTTATGTAATTCATGATGGAAAAATGAAGAAGTGGTCATGTTGGAAATAAAATGGGAAGTAGTCATCCATGAAACATAAAGGTACCCCCCATATGTTACAAATGTGGTAAAAGGCATTTTATTGATTGTATGTCTGGATCATGAAAGTGTTACTAATGATGTAATCTTGATTATTTAGATTATGACTATAAATAAAAGAGTTATTGTAACACCCAATAATTTTATAATAAATAGTTTGTTTTTATTTTATATAAATCATCAAAGGAATCTTTCACTACACACAACACTAGCTTGGCTTGATTTACACGCAAACGTGGCCTTCCTCGATAGCTTGTGTCGTAAGCAATACCGAGTTTCACTAAACAACGATATGCTATTAAAATATTATTAAAACTAGCCGTTATGAATAGTAATAACCAATTTTTGAAATTTTGTAAATTTTATTTTTCAAAATGGATTTCATTTTTGTATTCGGAATATCAAAATTTTCCTAGGGTGAAATTTTGGTATTTTTCTGGAAACTTTCAATTTTTGATGAATAGTGAAACCACTAGGTTACTATTTAAAAACCGACTTTTTATTTAAATAATTATTTAATTTAATTAAATTTATTTTAGGCCAAAATTGTTACATAATACCTATATAAGTTCAATGCAATTCATTGGAGTCATTTTATAATAATTTTAGATATATAAAAATTTTGTTGAACTTTTCACCGACTTTTACCCACCTCCTAGGAGAATTTTCAAATTTACATAAAACTTAATTTTACCACTTTTTTTAATGGAATTTCAAAAATCCGGGAGACACGGTTGATGTCAGTATATAAAATTTGGTTCAATGAGATGAAAATAATTTTTGGTGAATAGTAACTTTTTACTTTTTTTACCACGGTTAAAAGTAAATATAGTAATTAAGGGTAAAATTGTTATTATTATTACCCTAACACATGTACTAATTATATTGGATAAGTGTAATTCGACCGAAAACAACCTTAGGAATAAAATATGACCATTTAGGCCAACTTGGATTAGATTAGGACATTTATTATTAATTTATTTAAAGTAGAGATAAAATAGTTAAAATCAAAGTTTAATAAGTAAATTATTTTTAATATACTGTTATACATATAATAAATTCGACTATAAATAATCATTAGAAAGATAAAACGATTTATTACATAATGGTATTTTATTTTTAATTTTTAGACAATAAATAATTTAATTTATTTATGACACAATGATGATGTAGTAATTATATTATTAATGAAATATTGACATAATTGATTTATAAATACCCAAATAAATGTAATTTGAAACTTTTTATGAATTCCAATAATTTTATAGGTTAATATGACATGTTCTTATTGATTTAATTAACTTTTTTCGAACTAATATTTCTGTTATGATTTTCAAAAGAATCCATACCAAATAGTGTCAAAATTGACATAAAATAGTTTTTAAAAAAATATTATATTATTAATTGCTATTTTATTCCTAAAAATATAAGGTTCAGCCAAATGACTTATATAAGGTTATATATATTAATAATATACAACTTGGGGTTCTTTTGTCTTGTTATAGTAATTTTTATAACCTTATAGTGTAAGAACACAAAAAGACACGGTAAAAGTAAAATTATCTAACTTAAAGTTAAATCTAAATGATAAGGTTAAAATAGTAAACTAAACTTGTCAAAATTATATTGGATTAGAGGATTTCGACCCATCCCCACCTTAGCTTCTAAATAAATCAATTTGGATCTATTTAAAGCCGAATATGTCTTTATAATAAAATAATATTTTTAGTTTTTCCAAAGGTGCTCCTCTCCTCTATTATAAAAGGGAACCTCCTCCCTCTCTTCCTCACACCACTTTGAGCCTTCAAGCTTGGAAAAACTCTGCCAATGTCTCCTCTCCACTTCCCTAGAAACATTATAGAGGTTCTGGTATTCTTCAAAGACCAATTTTAGTGCCCTAAAAGAAGGTCTCAAAGAAGCACTTCAAAGAAGAGGTAATGTCCGTTACCGATTCTTTCAACTTTATTTCTTCGCCCACTTCTTCTTCTTTAGTTGTTCATTATGAATTAATAACATCAGTATCACTAATATACTGATATGTTATTATAAGAATGAAACAACCCTATTTCACCATCTATCCATCATACGGAAAATGAAATCACCGCACGTGCGTACGTACGAAATACCGTCTCCACGCTGTGGTGTAATCTATTTTCCACCACCAGCTTACATGGATGGGTATAATGGTGTAAAAAATTAATATATATGATTATTGAAAAGTGATATTTATTATGAAATATTATACATACACTCCAATACAATTCCACGATCATGGGAACGATATCATCGCTCGTGCGTACGTACGGAATACCATCTCCATGTTGTGATGCGACTCATTCTACATGATTTTCATTTAATAATGATTAAATAAATGAATTGAGTGAATAAATATGATATATATTACAGTAATACCATTCTGAAAATGAGGTATCTATAACCTAAAAAGAAGAATAAGAATTTATTCGACAAAACACGCATAAGAACAAAAAGTAATAAACACCCGAATAACATGTAGCAATGAAATATTTCTAAGAATATGACCATATATGATATCATAACAATGAGTATGATTCTGTAATAAGTCAATGACATTATTTAAATCATTATATAGGAGGTTCATACCCTTACGAAGAAAATCGGACCTAAGGTAAGGGAAAATCTCGCAATCTCATTTTTTTCCGAGATTGCTTATACTTCAGAATTTACTGGGGAATATTTACCATCCACACCCATGTTTCCTCAATATGTAATATTTATATCCTTATAAAATTTTTTATATCCAATTTTACCCTTTGGTGAGTTTTTAGTAAAAGATATGAAAGGAATCTTTTGTCGTTTTTCATACGAGGTACTTTTTGACTTTTCCAGCCAAAGTATGCGAAGAATGTTTTTTTAACTTATACGGCATGAATGGATTTTTAAAACATTATTTACAAGAAGCTTCCTTTACAAGTTTTCAAGTTTATTTTTAATCAACTAATTTTAGTTTAAAATTGTATGAAATGTTATGAAAGGAAAATGTTTTTGAAGTAGAAAGGATATTTTCCTCAAGAATGGAGTTCAAGTGTTTTATCAAAATTATTTTCCATATATGATAATATAGGGTTCTGTTTTCTATCGCTATTATTAAATTGATTTGATTATGTTGTGATGGAATTATTTTTATGAATTTCTTTATCTTATATGAATTTTTTTATGATGTCACTATTTTTAATAATCCCATTTTTTATTACATGGGTTATGCAATGATGTATGATTTATGATTTTGTGGAAAACATAAGAATGGTATCATTATGAGATGTGTGGGACCTATATTTCCCTACAATGCATTGGGTAACGATTTATATCTCGTGAGTTAGACATGGCTAGAACAGCAGGTTAAACCGGTTCAGTAAAAACAGGACTGAAACAAGGAATGAACTCGGTTCAGAAATGGGTTTTGTCCAGTAAGATAGTCTTGAAAATGAGTCTTGACTAATAAGAAATGATTCTCTATGATTATGTTTATATGCCACAAAGCTTTATGTTTTAAGTTATGATTATTGTGATTAAATTTCACTACCATGATTTATCCCATGTTATGTAATTATGATCTCTTTTGCAGGGTAAGATTTCCAAAATGTTATGTTCTTCTAAATATGATGTGATTGATATTTCTTTTGTTTAACCTTACTAAGCATTTGAGCTCACCCTTTTCTATGTTTTCTTTCCACAGGTCAGGAAGAAGGTTATTATGTAAGATATTCCAAAAGGGACTATAGATATGATGAAATAAATGGGAGACAATGTAGATACTTTATGAACCAGTTGTTTATGTTTCCCAGTTTCTAAAGACACTATACCTATACGGTCCTTTCCTTGTTTTATTATATGTTGTAATAAGTGTGCTTCAATTCTAACGTAATAACAATGTATGTAAATTATGGGTCGTTATAGTAGGTATCAGAGGAAAGGTATAGTCATCCTTTGGAAACTAGGATGTGAAATCCTTAGTAAGAATCCTAAGGATAAGTCTAAGCATAGAACACAATCGTAGTATTTTAGAAATGGCCATGAATAACCTAGGATAAGACCTTAAGTGTGAAAATTTATTCTTTATTATGTGGTTTTCCTATAATAATTAGTGTTTCTCACACTACTCTTCTTGGTTTTTGTCAATGGATGGAACCCAAAGGAACCGTGTTAATGCGGAATGCGATGGGCAATGCAATGATTGTCCCCCTGAGAAACCAAACGTTATGGGAGCAGGAATGAAAAATCTTATAGTCGTGCTCACACAAGTTTCTCAAGCTATGAATCATACCGGACTTCCAAACAAGCAAAGGAAGGAGCAACATTCTGTTGAATCCTTCACGAGACAGTGTCCACCTTCATTTAGCGGGTCTACTAATCCATTAGTTGATGAAAAATGGATTAGTACTACTGAAAAGATATTTTCAGTTCTTCAATGTTCTGAACATGATAAAGTCATCTTAGAAATGTATCGTTTGGAAGGTGATGCTGATAAATGGTGGAATCTTATCAAGAATACGAGGAAAATAGATGAAATTGAGTCCATGGAATGGGACGAGTTCAAGGACTTATTTTTCAATAAGTACTTCCCTAGTATTCTCTGAACAAAGATGGAGAAGGAGTTTCTTGAACTCAAGCAAAAGTATGATGAATCTGTTGGTACCTATGAAGCAAATTTTACAAGATTTGCAAGGTACGCTTCTGGTATTATTATCCAACCTGAGAGGAAGATCGATCGATTCTTTAGTGGCTTAAAACCAAACCTTTGAAGGGCGTTAGCCATAAGGGACTTCAATAGATACGAGGAAATCGTTCAATGTGATCTCAATGTTTAGAGGGAGATTAGAGTAACCCATCAGTCATATGGGTTTTATAAGAAGAGGAAAATGGAATTCAAAGGAAAATCTAAAGAGAACACTGAAAAGAAGATGAATTTTCCCTTATGCTCAACGTGTGGAAAGAAACATGGAGGGAGTTGTCTTAAAGGGACAAGTAAATGTTTCAAAAGTGGAAAGGAAAGTCATCGGGCATTTGAATGCCGGAATGATGGGAAGAAGATGTCTAGTGATGCGACGAAATAAAAGGCTACACAGAGTGCACCTCCTACACTTTAATGTTACAAGTGCAAGGAAATGGGGGAATTATGCCAATCAATTCCCTAATCCAAGGGTTGTTGATGATGATCGACATCAACAAACTCTTAAGGCTAAAGACAAAGGAAAGTCACATGAAATTTCTATCAGTGATGTGGAGTACAATAATGATGTGGTGAAAGGTACAATTACCATCCACTCTAAGGTAGAAAATGTTTTATTTGATTATCGAACAACCCACTCCTTTATTTCTGAAGAATTTTCTGAGGGTATCACCGTATTACCACAACAATTATATGTTTAGTTTGCTATGACAAACCCTAATGGCACAACAGTCGCATCAAATGTTTATAATTCTTCTCCGATTGAAGTTTGTGGGAAAGTGCTTCCTACAAATCTTGTGATCCTTCTTATAGTGGAATTTGATGTGATTCTTGGCATGGATTGGCTTTCTCTATATGGATCTCATATCAATTTACAAAGAAGGGAAGTCACATTTCATATTCCAGATCAATCTATGATCGTCTATCGATGCAAGGATGAACATAACCTTCCAGTGGAGATTTCTTCTATCTTATGGGTCTTGATTCCACTAAATGAGGGTTGTTTATCTCAAATGGTTGGTGAGAAACTCACAATTAAGAATATTCCCATTGTACGGGAGTTTGATTATGTCTTTCTGGAGGAATTGTCGGGTCTTCCACCAAATCGTGAATTAGAGTTTTCAATATAACTCGTACCAGGTGCTTTTCCTATTTCAAAGACACCTTATAGAATGTCCCCAATTGAGTTGCAGGAATTGAGGAAGCAACTCCAAGAGAATCTTGATAAGGGTTTCATATTCCCTAGTGCGTCACCTTGGGGAGCACCTTTTCTGTTTGTTAAGAAGAAATATGGATCAATGAGACTCCGCATTGATTATCGAGAACTTAACAAGATCACTATCAAGAACAAATATCCTCTCCCGCGCATTGATGACTTATTTGACCAACTAGGCGGAGATCAATACTTTTCCAAGATTGAACTTCTTTCTAGGTATCATCAATTAAGGGTCAATAGGGAGGATATACCAAAAACGGCTTTCCGTACAAGGTATAGACACTATTAATTTATAGTAATGCCATTTGGTCTTACTAATGCCCCTGCTATTTTCATGGATCTGATGAATAGAGTCTTTAGGGACTATCAGGATCAGTTTGTGGTAGTCTTTATAGACGATATTCTTGTATATTCAAAGAGCAAGGAAGAACATGAAGATCACTTGAAAATTATATTGAAGACCCTAAGAAAGTAGAAGCTTTATGCCAACTTTAACAAGTGTGAATTTTGGATTTAAAAAGTATCATTTTTGGGTCACATAATCTCAAAAGAGGGGATATCTGTGGATCCAACAAAAACAGAGGTTATCAAAAGATGGTCGAGACCAACAACAGTAACTGAGATCCGAAGTCTTCTTGGTTTGGCTGGATATTATCGACGTTTTGTGAAATATTTTTCACGATTATCTAATCCACTCACCAATTTGACTCGGAAAGGATTTAAGTTTGTTTGGACGGAGTAATGTGAAGAGAATTTCAAGGAGTTGAAAAGAAGATTATCCAGTGCACTTGTGCTCACCCTGCCTTGTAGTGGAGAAAGGTTTGTGATCTACAGTGATGCATCCAAGAAGGGATTGGGGTGTGTTCTTATGAAAAATGATATGGTGATAGCTTATGCCTCACGATAGTTGAAAATCCATGAGAAAAATTAACCAACTCATTATTTGGAGTTAGCTGCAGTAATATTTGCATTAACATTTTGGAGGCATTATCTTTATGGAGAAAGGTGTGACATTTATACTGATCATAAATGTTTAATGTATATTTTCACACAAATGGAGCTGAATATGCACCAAAGAAGATGGTTGGAGCTGATTAAGGATTACGACTGCTCAATTCATTACCACCCTGGGAAAGCAAACAAGGTGGCAGATGCATTAAGTCGACAAGACCATGCCAATTTATCCATGATGAGGATCAAAAAAGATACAATATTTATGGATTTAAAAAGGATGGATCTTCGAATTATAATGAAAGGGGGAAAATCGTATCATTCTCAAATGAATGTTCAACCATCTATACATGTTAAGATTAAAGAGGCACAGAAAGAAGATGTAGAGTTACAATAGAAGATGAGAAATGTTCCTGAATTCAAACTTGATTGTGATGGGATAACAAAGTTCGGGAATCAGGTTTGTGTTCCTCCCATCCCCGAATTAAAGAAGGAGGTGCTGGATGAGGCTCATAGTTATTCATTCTCTATTCATCCTGGAAGAACGAAGATGTATAGGGACCTGAAAGATTACTTCTGATGGAATGGCATGAAAAGAGATGTTGCTGAATATGTCTCTCGATGCTTGGTTTGTCAGCAAGTAAAAGCTGAGAGACAGAAGTATAAGGGGATGTTACAACCATTACCCATACCCGAATGGAAATGGAAAAACATCACTATGGACTTTGTCACAGGACTTCCTAAGACATCAAAAGGAAATAATGCTATCTGGGTCATAGTTGATCGTCTTACAAAGTCTTCACACTTCATTGGTATTAGAGAGGATTTCACACTAGATCAGCTTGCCAGGATATATGTAAAGGAAGTGGTAAGATTTCATGGAGTACCACTTTCTATTATATCTGATCGGGATCCGGGGTTTATCTCAAAGTTCTGGAAAAGTCTTCAACATACTCTGGATACAGAGTTGAGTTTCAGCACTGGTTTTCATCCTCAGACAGACGGTCAGTCTGAGAGGACAATTCAAACTCTAGAAGATATGTTGAGAGCTTTCTCTATGGATTTCAAAGGTGGTTGGGATCAACACCTACCTTTGGTGGAATTTTCTTATAATAATATCTTTCACTCCAGTATTCATATGGCTCCTTATGATCCTCTCTATGAAAAGAAATGCAGGACTCCAACTTGCTGGGATGAAGTTGGGGAAAGAAAGCTATTAGGACCTGATCTTGTTGATGAGATGGCCAAAAGGATCTGATCTATTCAACAACACATAAGAGTAGCTCAGAGTTGACAAAAATGTTATGCCGACAACCAAAGAAAAGACATAGAGTTTGAAGTGGGTGATAAAGTGTTCTTACGAATATCTCCTTGGAAGAGAGTAATGAGATTTGGGAAGAAGGGAAAGCTGATCCCTAGGTATATCGGTCCTTTCGAAATACTGGATCGTGTTGGGAAGGTAGAATACCAATTGGAGCTTCCATCGAATCTCTCTCAAGTTCACGATGTGTTCCATGTATCTCTCCTGAGAAAGTACATACCTAATCCTTCACATGTACTCAGCTCAGAATTTGTACCGCTGGAACATGATCATTCTTATGAAGAACAGCCATTAGAGATTCTTGATCGTAGTGAAAAAGTCCTACGGAACAAGACCACTCACTTGGTGAAATTTTTATGGAGGAACCACCAATTAGGAGAAGCTACATGGGAGCTTGAGGATATTATGATGGAGTGGTATCCTCATCTGTTTGTTACAAGTGAAGAATTTCGAGGGAGAAATTCATTTTAAGGGGGGTAGAATGTAACACCCGAGACTTTTATAAGAAATATTTTGTTTTTATTTTATATAAATAATCAAAGGAATCTTTCACTACACAAAACACTATCTTGGATTACTTTACATTCAAACGCGGCCTTCCTCGATAGCTTGCGTCGTACACAATACCGAGTTTCACTAAACATCGATATGCTATTAAAATATTATTAAAAATAGACGTTATGAATAGTAATAACCACTTTTTGAAATATTGTAAATTTTATTTTTCAAAATGGACTTCATTTTTGGATTCGGAATATCGAAATTAGCCTAGGGTGAAATTTTGGTATTTTTCTGGAAACATTCAATTTTTGATGAATAGTGAAAACAGTGGGTTACTATTTAAAAACCGACTTTTTATTTAAATAATTATTTATTTTAATTAAATTTATTTTAGGTAAAAATTTATACATAATACCTATATAAGTTCAATGCAATTTATTGGAGTCATTTTATAATAATTTTAGATATATAAAAATTTTATTGAACTTTTCACCGTCTTTTACCCACCTCCTATGAGAATTTTCAAATTTACATAAAACATAATTTTACCGCTTTTGTGAATGGAATTTCAAAAATCCGAGAGACATGGTTTATGTCAGTAAGTAAAATGTGGTTCAATGAGATGAAAATAATTTTTGGTGAAGAGTAACTTTTTACTTTTTTTACCATGGTTAAATGTAAATAGGGTAATTAAGGGTAAAAATGTTATTATTATTACCCTAACACATGTCCTAATTCTATTGTATAAGTGAAATTCGACCCAAAACAACCTTAGGAATAACATATGACCATTTAGGCCCACTTTTATTAGATTAGGACATTTATTATTAATTTATTTAAAGAAGGGGTAAAATAGTTAAAATCAAAGTTTAATAAGTAAATAATTTTTAATATATGGTTATACATAAGATAAATTCGACTATACTTAATAATTAGAAAGATAAAAAGCTTTCCTACATTATGGTATTTTATTTGTAATTTTAGACAATAAATAATTTAATTTATTTATGACACAATGATGATGTAGTAATTATATTATTAATGAAATGTTGAAATAATTAATGTTATAAATACCCAAATAAATGTAATTTGAAACTTTTTATGAATTAAAATAATTTTCTAGGTAAATATGACATGTTATTATTTATTTAAGTAACTTTTTTAGAAATAATATTTATGTTATAATTTTCACAAATATCAATTACCAAATAGTGTCAAAATTGACAAAAAAAAGTTTTAAAAACAAATATTATATTATTAATTGTTATTTTATTCCTAAAAATCTATGGTTTAGAAAAATGACTTAGATAAGGTTATATATATTAATAATAAACTACTTCGGGTTTGTTTGGCTTGTTATAGTGTGTTTATTAACCTTATAGAGTAAGAGCACAAAAAGACGCAATAAAAGTAAAATTATCTAACTTAAAGTTTAAACAAAAAGATAAGGTTAAAATAGTAAACTAAACTTGTCAAAATTATACTGGATGAGAGGATTTCAACCCATCCCCACCTTAGCTTCGAAATAAATCAATTTGGAGCTATTTAAAAACAAATATGTCTTTATAATAAAATACTATTTTTAGTTTTTCCAAAGGTTCCCCTCTCCTCCCTTATAAAAGGGCACCTCCTCCCTCTCTTCCTCACACCACATTCAGCCTTCATGCTCGGCCATCCCTTGCCAATTGCTCCTCTCCACTTCCCTAGAAACATCCTAGAGGTCCTCGTCTTCTTCAAAGACCAAATTTAGTACCCTAAAAGGAGGTCTCAAAGAAGTCCTTCAAAGAAGAGGTAATGTCTGTTACCGATTCTTTCAACTTTATTTCTTCTTCCACTTCTTCTTATTTAGTTGTTTCATTATGAATTTATAACATCAGTATCACTCATATACTTATATGTTATTATAAGTATGAAACAACCCTATTTAACCATCTATCCATCCTACGGAAAACGAAATCACCGCGCGTATATACGTACGGAATACCGTCTCCACGCCGTGGTGTAATCTATTTTCCACCACCACCTTACTTGGATGGGTATAATGGTGTAAAGAATGAATATATATGATTATTGTAAAGTGATATTGATTCTGAAATAGTATACATACACTCTAATACAATTCCACGATCATGGGAACGATATCATCGCTCGTGCGTACGTATGGAATACCGTCTCCACGATGTGATGCGACTTGTTCTACATGATTTTAATTGCATAATGATTAGAAAAATGAATTGAGTGAATAAATATGATATATATTACACTAATACCATTCTGTAAATGAGGTATCTACAACCTACAAAGAAGAATAAGAATTTATTCGACACAACACGCATAAGAACAAAAAGTAACAAACACCTGAATAACAAGTAGCAATGAAATATTACTAAGAATATGACCATATATGATATAATAACAATGAGTATGATTCTGGAATAAGTCAATGACATTATTTAAATCATTATAAAGGAGGTTCAGACACTTATGAAGCAAATCAGACCTAATTTAAGGGAAAATCTTGCAATCTCATTTTTATCCGAGATTTTTTATACTTTAGAATTTACTGGGGAATATTTATCATACACATCCATGTTTCCTAAATATGTAATATTTATATCCTTATACAATTTTTTAAATCCAGTTTTACCCTTTGGTGAGTTTTTAGTAAAATATATGAATGGAATCTTTTGTCATTTTTCGTACGAGGTACTTTTTGACTTTTTCGGACAAAGTACGAGAAGAATGTTTTTTTAACTTATACGGCATGAATGGATTTTTAAAACATTATTTCCAAGAAGCTTCCTTTACAAGTTTTCAAGTTAATTTTTAATCAACTTATATTAGTTTAAAATTGTATGACATGTTATGAAAGGAAAATGTTGTTGAAGTAGAAAATATATTTTCTTCAAGAACGGAGTTCAAGTGTTTTATCAAAATTATTTTATATCTAAGATAATATAGGGTTCTGTTTCTATCCCTATTATTACATTTATTTGATTATGTTGTGATGGAATTATTTTTATGAATTTCTTTATCTTATATGAATTGTTTTATGATGTCACGATGTTTAAGAATCCCATTTTTATTACATGGTTTATGCAATGATGTATGATTTATGATTTTGTGGCACACATAAGAATGGTATCATTATGAGATGGGTGGGACATATATCTCCCTCCAATTCATTTAGTAAAGATTTATATCTCATGAGATAGACATGGATGGAATGAAAGGTTAAACCGGTTCAGTGAAACAGGACTGAAACGAGGAATGAACTCGGTTCAGAAATGGACTTTGTCCACTAAGATAGTCATGGAACTGAGTCTTGACTAATAAGAAATGATTCTCTATGATTATGTGTGTATGCCATAAAGCTTAATGTTTTAAGTTATGATTATTGTGATTACATTTCACTACCACGATTTGTCCCATGTTATGAAATTATGATCTCTTTTGCAGGGTAAGATTTCCAAAATGGTATGTTCTTATGAATATGATGTGATTGATATTTCTTTTGTTTACCCTTACTGAGCATTTGAGCTCACCCTTTTGTATGTTTCCTTCCCCCAGGTCAGGAAGAAGGTTATTATGTAAGATATGCCAAAAGGGACTATAGATATGATGAAATAAATGGGAGACATTGTAGATGCTTTATGAACAAGTTGATTATGTTTCCCAGTTTCTAAAGACACTATACCTATATGGTTCTTTCCTAGTTTTGTTATATGTTGTAATAAGTGTGCTTCAATTCTGAAGTAATAACAATTTATGTAAAGTATGTGTCATTATAGTTATAATTAGACTTGTAATGTCAAAATAGATATTCAATTGATAGTGAGATGTTTTAATTGAAATGATTTTGGTTATTATGAAAATATATGTCAAAATTTAGTTAATCGGTGTGAGAATTATCAAGACTGAAAGTAGAAAGCTGTAGCAAAATATTTTTCTACAACTAAAAAATATTTAGTTACATCAAATGAAGTGTTTTCTGGTAGATTTCTTGTATATTCAAAATATTTCAATGTCTTATTTTATTGATGATCCATATATGACTTTATATATAAGGAATTTCCATGTTAAATAGAAATACCATATCAATAAATTAATTGATAACTCTTGGTAAAAACTCATAAGAGTTGTGTAAAGGAAACAATAATTTTTAGAAATCGTCCTATTGTCATCCATGTAATTGGTTTTCTTAAAAATATTTTTGACTTTCCCATTACAGAGTTTGATATTTTTTTGTTATAGATTAGGTTTTAGTTTATCATGATAAATTAGATGATATACCAAAATAATTAATATTCAATATTCATAATGAGTTTAATTTTATTTATATGATTGAGTTTGTATCTTTGATAACATATCAAAAAGATGAGGAACTAATTAATTATGGTAGTTAAATTTTTCTTTTATATATTTTTGAATGGAAATAAAATATTCAAATTAGTGATGTTTTGGTAGTAAATTAATATATGGATATATTTCCGGATTAGTTGACAAGTGTTATTCATGATTGAGAGGTTGAATTTGAATCTAACATAGTGGTTTATGATAATCCAATTTTAAAACGCCCATGTCAATAGATTAAATTAAGTTGTTATAAATTAATAATAAGTTACATGAGTTGATTGATAAGGTATAAAACCACCCTATAACATATCAGGGGGGTGATCCTATTTTGTTTATTAAAAATAAAGATATCTCTATGAGTATTTTTATTGACTATAGAGAACTCAAAAAATTCTTTGTTAAGAACAAATATTAGTTTCCTTAAACAAATGGTTTGATTGATTAGCTCAATGGAACTCAATATTTTTCAAAGGATGATCTCTAGTATAATTATCATAAACTAAAGGTAAATTGGGAATACATTCCATGAATAACATTTGATAGTAGGTTTTTTCATTTTGAGTTTGTGGCTATGTATTTCAGGTTAACAAATGAACCCATTATATTTACAGATTTTATGAATAGATATTTCCTTGAGTAATTGGTTATTTTTTTCCAGTTTTCATTAAAAACAATATGATTTATTTGAAAAATTACGAGTAACATGAGAAACACAAAATTATTGTTTTGTATAATTTAAAAGAAAATAAGTTGTATGTATAATTCAGTAAAAATGAATTTTGGATGTAAAAGATTACATTCCTTGGGTATATTGTTACTTAAAATGTCACAACTATTTATCTTTATAAAACAAAAGTACTGGAAGATTGGAAAGGAATAAAAAATCTCACTAATATTATTTTCTTTCATTAATCATTGGGTTACCACCAATGTTTTTTTGAAAACATTTCTCTATTATTGAGCCCACTAACTAAGCCAACCCGAAAAAGGATTTAAATTCATAAAGATAAATAAATGTGACAAATTTTTCCAGGAAGTGAAAAGAATATTGGATAATGAACTAATATTAGCCTTACCAAAAAGAAATAATGAATTTATTATTTATAGTTATTATTCTTTGAAAGGACATGGTTGTGTATTAATGAAATATTATCAGGTAATTTCATAATATTAATTATAATTGAAACATCATGAGAAAAATTTCCCAATGCATAACCTTAAGCATTTAACCGTCGGTTTTTCTTTAAAAAATTTGATTAATATTTTATAAAGGGTAAAATGTAAAATTTATACTGGAAAAAAAACATAAAGTATACAATAACTTGAAAATAATTGAACCTGAGTCATAAAATATGGTTTAAACTTATAAAGTATTATCATTTCATCATTCACTATAATATATGAAAAATAAAAAATATAGATGATTCCTAAAGTTTGAAAGATAATACATTATTAACCGTATCGTTCTAAGAACATGATAATTTGGTTAATGATTTTGTGAATATTTCCTTATAAATTGTGTATTCATAAACTTAGTTTGTTTCATCTCATCTATTTGTACAGTCATATTTGTTAGAAAGAATTAGAGAGGATCAGAAGGAAGATCATGGTTTGAATGAAAGATTAGCATTGAACAGGAAGGTTAAGTTTCCAATATTTAGTGTTTATAAAGAAGGTGTTATCAGATTTGAAAAGAGGTTATCTGTTTTGAGTGATTCCCAAATAAATAAGTAAATTTTTCTAGAATCTTATATCTCTCTATTTTCCATTCATCTTGGTAGTAATGAGATTTACAAAGATCTTTGATAATATTATTGTTGGGAAGGAATGGAGAAATATATTATAGATTTTACCATGAAATATTTTAAATTCTAACAGGATAAAAATAAGTGGAAAATACCAATGGGATGATTCATCTATTTTAAATGCTTTAATGTAATTGGAGAATATATCGATGGAATTTTTGGTGGGATTAACAAATAAAAATTGAGATAATAATTTTATTTGTGTCAGTATTAAAAAATCGACAAAGTTTGTTCATTTTTTTCCTATTATAGATACTATGTATTTGTATAAACTTGGTATAATTTATCTTAAAGAGACAGTTAGATTACATGGACTCCCTCTCTATATTATAATTTATCATGATCCCAAATTTACCTTCATTTTTTGAAAAGGAATTTAATTATTTAGTCACTATATTGAATTTCATTATAGTATTTCATCCTCAATATGATGGAAATTCAGAGAGAATGATTCAAAAATTGGAGGGTGTGATTCAATATTTCACTATAGATTATTAAGAAAGTTGGGATAAATATAATTCATTATCTGAATTTTACAATAATAACATTTTTCATTCTAATATATAGATTGAAACATTTGAGGCATTACTTGGAATGTTATATTGAACTTCATCATGTTGTAATGTTGTTAGTGAAATGAATTTACTACGAATATAATTGGTACAAGAAATGGTAGAAACATATATATGATATAGTAGAACATGATAAAAAATCATAGTAGGAATAGGAGTTATGTATATCACAAAAGTAAATATCTCTTTTTTGAGGTAGGATATCATGTTTTTCTTAACGTATCTCAATTTTATGCCTTTTTTAATAAAGGGAATGTCAAGTCTATTGTTTATTGGTCTATATGAAATTATATAAAATATTGTATTGGTTTCTTAGAGAGTATCAATATCTCTAATTTTCTCTATGGTACAATATGTGTTTCATGATTCTTTGTTAATAAAGTACATACTTGATGTATCTAATGTTTTGAGCCGTGAAGTAGTACAATTATAGGGAAAATATTTTAAGAATAAAACCCTCTTTATATTTTAGATCATAGAGATAAGGTACTTCCAAATAATGTTATTATCTATGTAAAGTTTTTTTGGAGAAATCACCTGAATACGGAAGCAATATATGAATCAAAAAGAAGTTATGATGAAAAAATATCGCCATTTTTTTAGTAATGAATAAAAATACAATAATTAAATTTACTACGGGGGAGAACGTTAAAAACTAGGTAATAATGGAAATAAATAAATCATATTATTTACAAGTATTATTTTTATGGATTTATATTTATCAAAATTTTATATAACTTTTCAGCTGAAAAGTGAATAATTTTATTTAAATAAATTATTCTTCCATGTATTGCATGGTTTTTTAAATGATAAATTTCATAATTTTAGAAATTTAATTTGATAAAAATAAATTAATTTTTGTAATAAAACTATAAAATATATATTATAAATATATATTTTATTTTTCTAAAAATATTGGTTTTTGAGAGAATAGTGAAAATGCCATTTTTTGCAAAATTTTATTGTATTTTCATTAAATAAAGTAATTTAAAAGTAACATTATGTTATTTATTTGGTTTGAAATTAAATTAAAATAATTTTTATTGAACTTAATCTAAATAATTTTATTTTAATCAACATTATTATTTTTTGTTTTAGTTCATTTTTATGCCAAAAAATACAATTTTCTAAAATTTATTTTTCATTGAGTTTTGCAAACATATACTAAAATTAATTTCTACCACTTCTATAAATTGAATATTGAAAAATGGATTCCTTATTTATATGTAATATTTTAAAAAAATTAATGAATTTTTTAATTTTTCGGTCATTATGAATAATAATCATGGTAAAAACGTGTCACCAAAATAAATGGGTAAAACAGATTAATTAGGGTAAAAACTGACTGATAAGATCAAAAAATATTTTATTAATTCATATTGGATGAGATTATTTTTACCCTGATCACACTATATTCTAATATTAATTATTTACATTTCACTTTAGCATAATAGTGACTTCATGTTATTTTAAAGCATTGAATAGTTACTAGTGTGTCAGTACCCTCACTTATAAAAGGGAACCACGTCTCCTCTCTTCCTCACATCATTTTAGAACTCTATTTCTACAAATACCTACCTAAATGTCTCCCTAAAATCCCTAACCACATCATATTGGTTTTTATTCTCACCAAAATACCAGACCTATATGGCTTAAGGTGTGATCCAAAGGGGGTTTCCCAAAGAAGCGATACGACACTTAACTGGGTGTTTCATGTTTGTTTATTTTTTTAACACCGTAAAATATTAATTAACCCTAAATACATAATAAAATGAATAGGTTATATATAATTAAATATTTTTAAGATATTTAAAACCCTATCTTATCTCATTTTCCATCCTATGGGAAATTAAAACATCAATAGTGTGCACGTATGAGTTAACACCTTCTTGAAGAAATGTGTTTTTTAATCACTAGATTATATGGATAGTTAAAAAACTAAAATAATGAATATATATTATATTTATTAAATAATAGTTAATTTTTTTAAAATAATATATTACTTTCCTTCTTACCCATCTCATCTATTGGCATTTGATAATTTCGCTCATGCGTACCTATGAAATACCACCTCTATGAAGCGATATGATTCATTTTTTATGTCTATATTAAAAGGATGGCCATAATAATGGAAGAAATTAATAAATATTAAATATAATAATTATTTATTATTCTTTTAAATTAAAATATTATCTACTTTTTTTATTTTCTACCTATTAGAAAAATGAAAATGTCATTCCTCCGTACGTATGAGCTACTGTCTCCACGAAATGGCGTGATTCATTTTTCATTTCCACCTTATTTAGATGATTTTAAAAGTATATTTAATATAAAAATATTATAGTTATAACATGGTTAATATTATATAGTTAATGTAACCTTAAACTATTTTACCATGGTCAATACACTGATGTTGTTTTGAGGTTATAAACCTAACATTGTCAAAACATCCAATGTGAAATTAACCATTTTAATAACTAAATGAAACATGTTAAAAATCTAATAAAGAAAATAATGATAATGGAATGAAAATTAAAAATGTTCTTCATCAAGTATAAAACTAATATAATTTTAAAAATTATGAGGGTATATATATGAATAATATTTTCATTTAAAACATTGTTTTAAAATTTTTTATCTCTTTCTCCCCCAATCCATGTTCATAAAAATGTTCCATGAATAATATTGGTCATACATAAAATATTTTAAAAATTTATTATCAAAATTTTTTACTTTATTTTTAATATTTTTAAAATTATTTTTTAAAACATTTATCATAAGAGTCATTTTTGACTTTTTTTACCAAAATGAAGAAAACTTCACGTATATGGAATGAACACCTTTTCTCTCTATTATTGATACTATTCATTATAATTATTCATGTATAAGATGATATTCTTTTAAAAAGAATATCATATTCCCAAAAAAAAATTCTTTTTTCTTTTTTAATTTCTTTCATAGAAAATAGTTATTTCTCTTTATGGTTTTGTGGAAATGGAAAGTGTTTTGGTTTTGTATTTAAATCAGTTTTCAATGGTTTTATGATGAAAAGTTAAAGATTAAAAATATTTTGTTCATGATATAGTACTTGTTCATTATAGATTATGATGGGTGATCTAGATATAACTCATGAAAGCAGGTGATCAAGATATGTCTCTCCAATGCATTGGGTAAAGATTTAGTCTTTGAAGATGAAAAATAAGGGAGAAACCAGGTAGGATACTCTTATGGAATTACATTGGATTTAGTTATTATAAAATGAGTTAAAATGATAAAACATGGGATATTAACATGATGATACATGTTACCTATGTTATTCTTTCAAAATGGATTTTTCTGTATATATTATGATTTTATGGGGAAAGGAATGTTTATAGGTGTAAGGTTAATTTTTTAATGTAATGTTTTCATGAGTTCCTACTTGATTAAGGACACCTTAATGGTTTTTACTATTATTTATAATGAGTTTCAATATTTTTAATTAAGAAAAGGTTTATTTTCTCATGTGAAAATTTTATATTTATATGTTCAAAGTTTAATTGAGAAAAAGTAAATTTCATCACAAGATTTCACGTTTTTCACTATACTAACAAGATTTCATTATTTTATCCACTTTTCAGATTTTTTTTGTCATCCAAAATTTTAAAATGATCTTCATAGGATAAAAGTATGAGTATAAATTTTATAAATTTATCATTTTCCACTATGGTGACTCATCTTAAATGGATAAAATTTCCTTCAATGAAATTGGGATATAAATTTAATGATTTTTTTGGGGAAAAAATGATTAATATGTTAATGTGTTCACTTTATTATGTAATGTTTTTATCAAATTCTCTAAAACTACAAACCAAAAAGATATTATAAATCTAAGAATGTGTAAACATATTTAAAAATAAGGTAATTATTAGAAATTTATTTCACAAAGTGTTATAATTTTTGTGTAGTTCACATAAAAAATATGCTTAAAATTTTTAAAAATTGATTTCTATTGAGATTAATTTTTCTTAGTCTATTTTTTAAATTTTTTCTAGAGTGAGAAATTTGTTTGGTCAATTTGTGTAGGATAATATTTTATATTTCCCTATAGATTTAATTGGGTTCATGATTTCCTTTACTCTCTTGAATTTTGTTGGCCAAACATTGGGAATATGATTTACAATCAAAATTGGATTTAACCTTTTTAGCTAGGTTTCAACTTATAAGATATGCATTTAAATTATCTATGAAATGAAAATCCTAATCTACGTTGAAAATTTAATTTGTTAAAATTATTATTATTATCCATAATTTTTTTGAGTCAATTTATTCTCTATTAAATTACGTGCTTCTATTCAATTTTAGTTAAAGATAATTTTGGAATATTCAGTTTTACTCAAAGTGAAATTTGTTTAAACCCTTTCAAAATTTCAAATATCAACCATTTTGGTAGAATGAGATCTAAATTCTAACCAAACCACATATTTTTAGAACCAAAATCACTTTTTCTTCCTTATAAATTCCATGGGGGAATATTTTTGAAAACTAAAACTTTCAATCACTTTAATTGTTCACTCAACATATTATTTTTATTTAAAGGATTTTTTCTAATTTGATTTATTAGGTAGAAGAAATTTCTTATGTGTGTGGGAATGTGATGAGTATCAATTTTAATTTATATTATCCAAATAATTTCGATTATATTATTTTGATTTTTTTGTTTAAATGAGATTTAAATGGTAAATAATTCTACCTTTATCATTCTAAGAAAAAATATAATACTTTGAATATTATTTTCACTCATTAAAATTTAAGATAATTTTTTATATTAAGTTCTTTGGTTGAATTTTAACAATTTTTTAGAATTTAATTATAGTTATTATTGATAGAATAATAAATGGTAAATCATTTTGGTTTAGAGTTCCAATTATTTTATTTCAAATATCATGTATTAGAACTAGTTTTAAATTCATTTGTTAGATTTTATAAACTCATGTTTAATAGGGTGTTTAATATTCTTCTATTTTAGTTATATGAGTTGATTCTTAATTGAAATATATTTTTTGAACAATAAATAATGATTCAATTTTTTGATTTTAAATTTCTAAGATTGATGATTTTAATTGACTATGTTTAAATTGAACAATTTTTTATTATTTTTTCCCAAATTTAAGAGTTCAATATCTATTTCACATAAAAGTTTTTTTTAGTTTTTAAAACGTTTTATTTAATTACCATGAATTTAAAAGGTTTTATTTTTTTTATAAGGGAATTTTAATGTAATATAATTCATAAATGTCTCATAAGTGAAATTAAGAAACAACTATGAACTAATTTCAAATACCCTTATATTATAATTTAAGTGTTATCCACGTAAGATTGTTTTATAAATATCCATAAGATAATTCCCATAGAATTATTTCCAAATAAGTATCTTGTATGTTACATTTTAAATCTTCCATCCACATAAGATAATTTGTGGTGTACTTGGAATTGAAGTGGATTAAATATTTATAAAGTTGAAACCATCAGAACGAAAAATAATGAGATTGAGAACAATGATGACAAGCATAAAAAAATAAATTCATTAAGACTCAAAATTATTTTTATATAAAAATGATTATTTTATATCCTTCAATGATCTATTAATAAAGAAAACCATTATATTCCTTTCAAATCTATGAAGATGGACCTTAATTCACTACTTGATGATGTTTGAACCTCATAAAATAGGAGATTCATTTTGAGATGATATTGAATTCTAGATTTATTTCATCCATTTAATGACGAAGAACCAACATCATATCCAAGTAAACCGAGATTGAAATAAAAATTATGCTTCATGGATTTTATTTTTAGGTGTTTAACGGAAGAAGGAGGACTCCTCAATTCTTCCAAACACTGTGGCTATGTGATCAAAGAAGTATTCGTGCATTCTATTTGAAATATTTCTTATTAAAATGAAATATTATTAGATGAGATAGTCATTCCTACTCATTTGTAATTTGAGGTTATAAAATTATTGTCTGAGATTATGGAACCATTCAATAGTCACCTCAACTAAGTCTTCTGAGTCCATTTCTGTATAAAGGGAGTTTAGGAAACAATTCTTAGTTGAGTTGTGTTTGATTGGATTCTTTAATTAGGTCAAGTGTTTGATTTTTGTTTCATGAGTGAAATTTTTTATAATGTTTCAACTGTTTGGAGTATCCTTCTGTATAGAATAAATTAATTATTAAAGTATTATGATGTTGGGAGGAGTTCATCTCACTGATACTATTGAAAAATAATATAAGTAAAATGTATGTAAAATAATGGTTACATGAGAACTGATAATAGGTTCAAGTGAAGTTACAAAGGATCAATAGAGATAAGAAATTGTTTTTATATTCATTATAATCTAGAATCATGGGAAACCATATTTTATTGGAAAATGATTTTTTTTGTTACATGGATGTCACAAAATTAGGCATTTGAAATTAAAGAAGTTGTTTTCATCTTGTGAAAATGTTATTGAGTACCATTTATGAGTCTATAAGTAAATATTATAGGTCATATTATCGAAAATTTGAATTAATGAGCCATTTGGGAGAGATAAATTTTCTTGGATACAGAAGATGAATATGTGGCGAGAGACCATAGAAGTGTGAAGAAGCTTCAGAGAAATATTGGTTTTCACATCATAGAAGATATATTTTCTCTTAAACTCTTCCTAATATCCTTTATATAATTATTTATAAACCCATTGGTGTATCTTGATTCCATGAACTTGATTTTTATCTAAAAATAATTTGGTAATAACAATTCATTTTTTATCACTTTAACTTTATTCTTCCTCGTTTATTATGGCCCTTAATCTCTTCTTTATTTATCCTAACATAAATATTTTTCAAAACATCGAGAAAAAATTACTATTTATCTTGATCAAATTTTCATCTTCCATAATCGTTCATTAAATCAACCTAATAAGTTATTTTCTCAAAAATAGTAGAACACTATATTTAAATGAAAATTTGTAATTTATGATCACTAAATTTATAATTCCCATGAATAATTGGGTGATGTAATTGAGAGACTATTTGGTTAATTCACTCATCAATTGAAAATTAAAAATAATTTTCACACATCATTCATTTCAGTTCATGTGTACTTTAATCTAACCATGAATAAACTAAAACATATGTTAAACTAGAAAACTAAATTCCCTTATCTCATGATTCACTACACCTTTCTTTTTTGTAAACTATATTTTTTATATAAGATCTCATGTTCATAATTATTCTACTGGTTTCACTTGTTACATGATTCCATATTATTATACCTCCAATTCAACTGTTGTCATTTTATATTCCTAGATTGTTTCTCTTATTTTATTCTTTAATAACACACATTCTAGTCCTTCCCTATGTAAAAAACCCTATTCACTACATAATAAGTTCTTAATATGGAATTATATAATTAATTTTACAAATCGCAGTGACATATGATAAATGTCACAAGGATAAATACCTACTATGAAGGATCACTATTTAATATAATCCCATTAACACATCAATCAGGCTGTATCACTTATTTTATTAACCTATATGCTTGATATATCATTCTTTTACTTTCTATAAGTAAACTCTTAGATAAACTACCATGACATAGACTTAACCAGATAAATTTATTCTATTCAGAGGACCTGTTATATCTACATCCATTAATACTAAAGGGAAATTCCTTCATTGAATTATTCATTAGTTTCATATTACACACAATGCTCCCAAAATATACCACTTCACTGTGATCATATGAAATCTTAGTTTTTGTTAATATATACGAGTACGTGACTCATGATTTGAATTAATAATAATCTCAATTATAAAGACTAAAACATATGTATGTATATAGAAATATCCAATGACACATATAACATGTTGAACTCTTATGTGTGGGTAAATTATCATAATATCATATCTTGGAGATTACAAAAGGTGAAGTTATAGAGAAGAAATCTCAATGTATTATGATCCTCTAACACCTGATATCATGTATCATCCATATCATTCTAGCTAATTATCATCTGGTCTTAGAATATATGTCTAAGAATATCATCATAGAACTTCAGGATTCTTATCTATGTAAGGAGATTATATAACCTTTCAATAAAAAAAATAATGTAATGAAATTATCATAGTAATGTTATATAGAATAGAACTCATCATGTGATAAGATATTTAATAATATTCAATAATCTAAAAATATAAGTAATCAAAATTACATAGTTATTTGTTTTAGGGAACTAACTCTAACAAACACTCACTTTTACCAGATCCATTTACCATGGAATATTATTCATATTGCTTTTACATGATATTCATAACTCTTGTTAGATAATGATTTAGTCTATAGGTCTGCCACATTATCTTATTTCTAAAATCTATTTGTTTCAACCTCTCCCCTATGATAAAAATACCTCAAGATGTGATACTTATAATGTATATTCTTCACCCATTTATGTAACTTAACTCTTTAACAAGGGAAAATATTGTAGTATTATCTCAATACAATGTGGTTTGGTATATACTATTAGGAACCACATCATTATCTTGGATAATGTTTTGTATCCATGCAAATTATTTATATGCCTTAGAAGAAGAAATATACTCTAAATCTATTGAAAAATTGGATACCAATACCTTTTGTGAGGTCTTAGAGCTCACATATCATCCATTAAAGATCAATACATAACATAAATATGATTTTAGAACATATTGGTCTATTAAGATACTATAATTTTTATATCCCCTTATGAATAGCTCCTCATATCCTCCGTAAACCAAGAAAACATCCTTAATACACCTTATATACTTTAGTACAATCTTGACTACCATCCAATGGTGGTATTTTAATTCTTATATATATCTTCCTATAATGATTAAGGTGTCAGAAAAATTATTAAAAGTGCATATTATAACATAAAGTTTTTATACTATAACTGATGCCTAAGTAATCCTATTCATCCTCTATCATTCATATTGTCACCTAGGGTCATTTTATTTGAGATATTTATACCATGTTTCATAGGGAAAAATCTCTTCTTAGATTATTCCATACTAAAAATCTTCATCATCTTGTCAATGTATTCACCATAACATAGTCCAACTATCCTGTTAAATCAACCAAAAATGTTCTTGATCCCAAGAATGGAGGTTGTTTCCCCTAAGTCCTTCATGGAGAAGAACTTTATCAACTGCATCTTAACTAATTATAAGACTAGTATCTCATTTCCAATAAGTAATATATCATCAAAATATACTAATAAGAAAATTACCACACTCCCACTAAACTGCTTTTAGGCATAGGGGTCACTTTCCATCATTATGAAACCAAATTCTCTTATGGATTCATTATACTGAATGTTCCATGATATGGCTGAGTGATTCAATCCATACATTGATCAATGAAAGTTTCGTACCTTATTATGATCACTTTTATTCACAAAACACTTTAGTAGTTCCATATTTACATCTTTGATAATTTTTTCATTAATTTACTCAATTTTGAAATACATCTACCAAATAGCATAATCATGGTATGATATTACAAAAATCATAATTGAAATAGATTTCAACATAGAAAATAGTGAAAATGTTTTTTTTATATTATCTTCCTTGACATTTATCAAACTCTTTATCCAATAGTGGTTCCTTGTTGTCACTAAATTTACCTTTCATGTCCAGTTTTTTGATGAATAACCATTTTCTCCAAATAGGATTTATATATACTAGATGATTTTCCATGAACAAAATTTTGTTCTGGTATATGGAATTAATTTCAGAATTCATGGCCTCTTTGAATATTTTAAATTCTGAGATACTTTATTCTTCTTTATAGGATATATGTTCATAATTATCATCTAATAATGAGTCACCATCATCAATAACTAAAAAACCATTTCTCTCAACCTCTCTATTTATCATATGTAGTACTGGTATCCAGACAAACTTATTTAATGGGGACTAATATTTTTTTTTGTGAAAACTCTCAACCATATTAATCACCAACTACATCAAATTAGATCTTGTTCATACTATATCTTTTGGATATGTTCTCTATATCATGGATATGGATCGTATTTCCTAAATTAACATATTTTATAAGGGGTATTATAGAATATATCCACATATTTATTTAGTATATCCTATAAAGATACACTTTGTGCCTTTGGGTACTAGTTTTTTTCTAAATATTTTCTAATAAAATTCTTTACAACCCCATACATGAGTGTGTGACAACACTAATTTATTCCCCTACATTAATTCATATATAATTCTATTTATAACATTAGTTATAACTCAATTTAGTATGTGTTTTACATCCTATAATGTATAATCCCAAAAAGATAATGGAAGGTCAGCATAAATCATCATCAACATCACATTTCTCAATATGTTTTGGTTCCTATTTTTACTAAAACAATTCCACTATAGTGTATAAGGAAGAGTGAGTTGAGATATAATCCCAAACTCCCTGATATAGTCGATGAAATCATAGATAATATATTCTACACCTTGACCCTTTAAAAGTTTATTTCGTTATATTCAATATAATTATAAAATTTATTATTGAACTCCTTAAATTTCTAAATGGATTTAGACTTATACCTAATTAAGAAGACACGCCAATTTCTACTAAATTTGTTGTTAAATGTTTTGAAGTAATAATATACACATCATTATTTAACTAGAAATTGTCCACGCACATCTATATGAACCATGTCAATAATCTCTATGGCCCATTCACCCTTTCCTCTAAATGATGGTTTTTCCACCATTCCTTATAAACAAGAATTATAGATATCATGTTGATTAAGTATAAAATAATCAAAATACTCATCTTGATATAGCATTACCAAACTCTTCCAATTTACATGACCAAGTCAGTGATTCCACATTTAGGTGTGATATGAATCATGTGAATTTGATTCATTATTTATTTCCTACATTAGTTGTTCATATTTTAGTATATAAATATAATTATCAATGTTTTTCATACAATAAATTTTTTTATCTTTGTTAAACATTGATATTTTATTCCCAAACATGAACAGAAATCCATCTATGTATAAAATATACATGAATATAATGTTGTGGGTAACAATAGACATGTAATAAAATATTTTAATGACCAGAATCAATCCAATCAGCAAAGTAAGGTTGTAGTATCCTATATCCAAGGAATGAAGTGTTTCTCTATTGGAATCGTGATGATCTCCCTCAACTTTCTCAAATTTCATGATTCTACATGGTTCCTATATTTGGATATAAATTTGAGAGACATAAGCTATATAAAATACCCAAATGGTAGATAAAAAGATATTTTATTCGATAATAAACAAACCTGAAGCTTTCCCTTCTATCCTTAAGATAGTGTAGTTCTTCTTCCAATAGACTGTCTTTCCATATGAAAAATGTTCTACATGTTTTTCAATATATTGTTTTTGGATATTTCATCCATTATCAGTAGTTTTAATAAGCATTAGACTTGGAAGTAGTCATAGGGAGTATTAAATTCCCCTTCATTCTATTCACCATAAAGACTAATGGTTTTTCACACCTCATATCCTTATTTTCTTAGTGAATCAAGGTAACGAGATCTAGAAGATACTTCTCAATATTTTTCATATTACAATTAATAAAGATGCAATGAGGGAATAAAGTAAGTATGAGCATAGTGTGTAACTCAATGGGTATCATAAAACCAAATATGTCCAAATTCTCAATATAGGAAATCATCTTGAATATATGAGGTACAGTTGGAAAACTATAAAATTCTAGAACCCATACTCTTGGATCTGGTGTTGAAATAATAAACTTTACATTTCTACCTTTTATATCAAAATTTGTGATCCATTTTTTTCAAACCAAACCTTACAACATCAAATGGAAAAAATATGATCACTTAATCTCTTGAGGACATTTTAGGATTAGAGTTTTAGGTAATTAGGAAAAAATCCTACAAAAACAATACATATGTCATCAAATGATCATTTCTCCGAATTAACCTATATTTTCTTATATCACATTAATTCATCATCATTATCCATATAAAATACCTTCTACAAATTATTCATTCAACCTCATTATTTATATCCTAGGGAAAAAGAAACATAAGAATGGTGTGATCAAATTTTCAATAAGGGTGGCCATATGAATTAATAATTCAATTTCATTGATAATCATAAGAAGTTCATAAGGGTATGATAGTATAATCAGATGGCATGGGTGAATCATAAAAAACACATTCCCATCAATACCTAGGTTATGAAATATAAAAACATGACAATGGAAAGAGTAATCAAAATAAATAATCATGATCCATATTATATCCATCTTAATCATAATGAAACATTCCAAACCCCTAATATTAAATTAAAACCTTTTTCTTTTACTTGGATCGTCATTTTTATAAAACCCTTAAAAACCATTTTAATTTGAATAACCATACAAAAACATCCAATAAAATCATTACCCAATGCATTAGAGAACTATCTGGGAACCCCCATCATTTAAGCGATAACGGTCTCCCCCGACACTATCTAGGTTTCCTCATCATATAAGTTGTAATAGACTCCCCTAACACTATATGGGCCTCCCCATCATATAAGTTGTAAGGGGATCACATGGAACAATCTAGGTCACCCCATCATATAAGTAATTTTCAAGAACCACAATAATACTAATGTACAAAGAGCATTCATATCATCATAAAAATCATAAAAAAAATCAATATTCATTTCCAATCTTGGTTAACCCATGAAAAGGAAACGGGTCTCATGAAAATATCTTTCAAACATGATTAAGTTGTGGAAAATAGATGGGTTTTATAATAATATCTTTGAACTAATATTATTCCATCTAGAAAAGGGATGATTATGCTGTCATTACCAAATATCCACACTAAGTGATAAGTAATAATAAGGGGTTTTAAAATTTATGAATGGAAATGAAATTAAAATATCATTAAAAAAATCTTGGGGAAAATAAACTTTTCATTTTGAAAATCACTTTGTAAAATATAAAACATTTTTAAAATAATTTTCTCACAAAATAATTTTTAAAAACCTATAATTTATATAATATTTATAGAAAAATTTCATTAAAAATAACTTAATAAAATTTCAATGTAATCTTAAAAAAAATAACAGTCTTGTCAGTGGTTAATTCTATACATACCATAAAGAACATTACTTTTTCACGGTAAAAAAGGGTAGAAATGTTTCGTGTTAAAAAAGAGATAAGAAAATTCATTTTAAAAAATTAAAATGAAAAAATGGGTAAAAATGAATTTAATAAATCATTTTAAAAGGTTAAATAAAATTTGAAAAATTTTTTAGAAAAAAAGGTTTTGGAAGAACAAATATTTCTGACCGAAGAGAGAAATGAAGTTAAACATTATTAAAAACACTTACTCAAACACTTTATCCACCAAAGAGTTAAAAAATGGTACAAGTAAAGAAAATATCATGAATAACTAGATTATAAGTGAATTCATTAGAATTATATGATTTCATTATTGAAGACTTAATCATTCAGAATCTTGATAAATGATGAGATTGTAACAAAAGACTCTTACAGCTTTTGTGACTTGGAATAATAATCCCCTTGAAATAATAAAATTAAATGAAACATATAATATCATAAAAATAATAAGATTCATAATATTAAATTTCAATGTTCTAGGTTTTATTTGTAGTTTTGGATTCATTGTGGTTTTGGGGTAAGCAGTTTGGAAATCATGGGTTTTTAGGTACTCCTTTGCTGGTTATTTCTTATCTTCAGATGATGGTTTCAACCCCTCCATGATGCTGCTGTTTGGAGCCATATTCCATTTAAATATCATCCCTGACCTCAAGAACCTCATATCTTCTCCTAGATTTTTCAAGAGTTATGGTTCCTTAGAGGTTTTGGAATGTGGGATGTGGTGGCAGAATGTGCTCTCAGCGTGGTTTGTTTCGGTCTGTTTATTATTTTATAGTTATAATTATATTTTCTCAGTGGCTACAATGATCTCCGGTGGTCTCTGGTGACTGGTGTGGGTTTCAGATGGTGATGAAGACAGAAATAGTGATGTCATGTATGGTTTTTCTTACGAAGAAGGTGTCTTTTATTATTTGTGTCTAGATTTGGTGATTTGGTCTTGTTTGGTGAGATGGTCGATGAGGGTGAGCGATGACTGAATAGGTTCTTTTGTGATGGAAACTGTGTTGGGATGTTCATCGGTGGTGGCTCCGACAAGTACGGATGATGAAGATGATAAATAATTTGTTTTAAAAATGATTATGATAGATGGATGATGACGTGATGGATGACGCGATCCCTCGTGGTTCTGACCACCTCGGTGTTAGCATTGTTTTTTGTATTTCATATTTCATCTCTGGTTTTTTATAACTAAAGTTCGTCAAAGCGCGGTTCTAGGAGGGTTTGAGGACTACTTTGGTCTTGATGCAGTGGTCTTGATTTTGTTTTGAATTTTTAATTTTATGTTTCATGACAGTTGTAGTGATTCTCAATTTTTAATTTCATGAAGTGGGTTTGTGTTTTGAATAGTTGGACTAAGAGAAAATGCTAGATTGTTGAAATTGTTATAGTTAACACTTAGACTTTAAAATTTTCTTTATAAAAAAAACAAAAAAAATGGATGGTTACATGTCCAATGGGATGTATATACACCTCATAAAAGATGATAGATGTAGAACATAACAAATTCCTCAAAGAATGAAAACTCAGACAAAAATACCATATCACATTGTTAACATTGAAACTATAACCCCCATAAACAACAGATCCAAAAATGGATATGTAAATAACCTTAGATTTAATTGTAAGAATTTAAAATAAATTAGTGGGAATTATATAAACCTCACACCAAAAATAATTATAAAATATGGTATATATCTCATAGAAATAGAAGTGAGATACGAAAACCCTTACCATGAGTCTGAATTTCACTTATACCTTTATCTTCCACAATAATAATCTTTTGATAATCATTTAATTTATTGAGAAACTTTTTTATGATTATTATTAATTTTATTTTAGTTATAAATAAGTTATATAAAATTACTTAATTTATTAAGTTTATCTCATATGTTTTGACCATATTTAGCTTGTGTGTCAAAAATGACTTAGGTGGGTTGAATATTGTCAAAGAGGTCATTATATAAAAATATACAGAATAATAATCATGAAAATATAATCATATTTATTTAAAAATTATACTTTTTAAACCCATCATGAAATATTTTTTTGAAACTAAACTAATTTTACTATCTTGGAGACTGTAGGTCGTACGTACGCACGTGTAACATGTCCATTTTCCAATGATCATTATGAAAAGAAGGTAAGTAATATTTTATATTTAAATAGTAATATTAATTTTATAAACAAAAAATTATTTAATTATATATTCTTATATATATATATATCATTCTTGTGTTGTGGTGGTGAAAAATGAAATCACATTGCTTTGAGTAGGTGGTAGTCCACACGTCCACATACGACATTATCATTTTTTCAGTGACTAAAAAGGTAAAAAAATAATATTTTACATTTTTAAAATGATAAAATTTTTTAATATCATAAATATGTAATTTCCATCATATATATATTTATTATATTTACCCTTATTACCTTCCATGTAACTCATTAGTGAAAATTGAAACAAATCACTTCGTAAGGTGGTAGTTTGTCGTACACACGAGCGATGTTATTTTATCTATTGCAGAATGAAAGTAAAAATGGTATACCTTATATATTTACTATATAGGTATAATTAAGTTATAAATATAATATATATACTTTATATTCATCATCACATCAAACTGTGATATGTGGTAATGGAAATATGAGTAACATCATTTCGCAAGGCAGTAGTCTGCTATACACAAGAATGATGTTTTCGAAACCCATTTTATGGCTGTATGTTTGGTTGTAGGTAATAAAATTATCATAAAAACTTCTAATTATATTCAAGATTATTATTTTTATTATTTTAGTTTGGTATAATAATAATTTAATGGATGGAGAAAGAAATACAATAAAAATGATCGTTGATGAACGTTACGTCTTATTTGAGTAACTCCTTTCGGTTTCTACAAAAGGACTTCCTTAGATAGATTTATGACCAAATTAAGGATTATATGATGATATTATGGATGTTTATAAGTAATTTAGGTATGGTTTATATGATAAAATTGATTTAGAGGTGTGACGGAGTGAGGGGAATGAGTGCCCTTTATAGTGGAGGAGGAGTGATATTTTTGAAAATACCCAAAAGAATTCACAATTAGGAGGTAAATCTTTCCTAATGTGGATACGAGATTAACAATTAATGGTTTTAAGGTATGTTATGGTAGATCAACACCTCCACCGCATAATAAAAAACATTTTTTGAACATTTTTTCCTTAACTCCTAAGTTACATTTTTTTTCATTTTTGTTTATCATTATGGTAACTAGATTTCTAAACTAATAAATTTACCCACTAAGACTAAAGAAAATCGATATTTATTAGATAATTTGAAAATAATGAATCTAATTATTAAATTTAATTTATCAAATTTAAATAATTTTTTTCTAGAAAATTAATTTTAACATAAGCACATGTAACGTGCAAAAATACTATTTTAACCATAACAACGAGAACAAGGTTATTACTATTTAGTGGTCAATAAATTCATTATAAAAAATGGTCTTTAATAGAACTTCTTCAATATTTATTAACTTTTTAAAATAATTTGGTAGAATATAGGGTTTTTATTAATTTTAAATCATTTAATAAAATATTATTTATTATAAAATAACATTAATGTTGACTTTAACATTATTCGTTTATTTTGAACTTAAAAAAATCAAGAAAATGATGAAATTAGAAAAAATTTGGATCAAAACTATGTGAAATGATATATAAATTTAATAAATTAATGGATGATAATAATTATTTCGATTTAATTAGATTTTCATATTTTTTGTGTCATTTATTTTATTTAATTATTTACTAAATAATTATTATATTAGTGTTATTTAAGTATTTGATGTAATTAATTCCTCTCTAAAAAAATTAAATAAAATTATCATGATAAAGAAAAAAAATTATATTTAAAAATAATATTAATAACAAGACCTATATTTTTATTCCCTATTCCTAATATTTATTGAAATTTAAAGGAAAAAGGTTCTTTTTTTCTTTTTTGTTACTCAACTTATTATATAGGTCAATTTAATGGAAATGTGTCCCCAAAAACACATAAAAATAAATCCTAAGGTAAAAATTTTAGAAATTTGACTATGAAATGGGTTTTATAAAAATTCTTAGGTCATTTTTAACTATTAATTTTAATGTTTAATTCCTCAGTAAACACGTCTTTACCTTAATCACTGTGATTAATTTTAACTCTTTTCACTAATAATTATTGTAAAAAATTTAGTTGGAATTATTAGAAATAATAAATTATTCTGATTCCAAATATTGAATCCATTTTAATAAATTAAATTTTCTTAAGTGTAATATTTTAAATTAATATTGATCATACACACAAAGTGAGAGAGATGGTTCTTAAGAGGAGTGTTTTTTTAAAATGTTGTTTCAATATTATCATTATGAAGAATAATAATAATTGTATGAAACTAAATAAATATTAAATGATATATATTATATAAATTTAATTTAAAATATTCCAAATTTGGGATTATTTTTAGTAATTAAAATGGAGAAACATTATACATTTTAATATTGTTTTTAGAAAAACCATTTTTTAAACCAAAAAACAAACAAATAGTAAAAACCAATATAAAGTTGATTAAAAGAAATTAATTGTATTAAATATAACTAAAAAAATAATTATGCTACTATAAAAAAATATTAAAAACATATTGAAAATTTTAACTAAATCAATTTATTGAAAAGAAAATACTTTTTACCAAAATCAGTATTTTTTCAGTATTCACTAAAAAATAAATATTTTTTGAAAAGTCCCAAAATTTCACCCAATGTAAAATTTCATATTCCAATTCTAAAAATGAATTTATTTTTATCAAATACATTTTCTAAATATTTCAGAAAATTATTATAATATTTTATCATGAAAATAAATGACAATTATTTTTGAAGAAAACATATTTTTGAAGAATAAAACCACATTACTAACAATTGATTGATTATTTTCTAAATATTTATCAATGATTTATATTTTATAATATATATATATATATTATAATTTATTTAATATTATTTATTCCCACCAATTTAATGGCTTGGTTATAATGGTAATATATATCATGGGTCATTTTAGTTCAGTGTAGCATACTGATTACGCTTTTGAACATTAAAATATTGTGGTTGCATTTAATTAATGATAAACTGAGTGTGGCATGTAATGAAATTTGATCATAGAGTTTCATGAATTTTACTATATCGAATATAATTTTATTCTTTTAAAATCTTGGGTTGTTATATTCTCCCCCCTTTAATAAATTGCATTCTCACAATTTGATCTTTATCTCATAAATGAAAGGTTTTATATTTAAAAATACTTTTGTTGTAAACCCAAAACATAAAAAGGGTTAATAAAATATCCCCTTAATAAGATAGAAAATTAATTACAAAGGTAATATATAATGAAACATAACTAGGATTCTAAAAAATACATCATTGGGGGGATTAAAGGAAAAACTAAAATAATTATAGAGAGTAATTGAGGACATTGATCAAAAGAAAGTGAATGATCAATGTAAAGTTAAGGGACATAAAAAAATAAATATGTGATAATTGAAAAGACCATCGGTTCATCAAAATTGAATGTATAGGGATAATAATTTTGTTTCAAAATCTTTTCCCTAGAGTTGAGTAATTCTTTTACCATCTAGACCAAGAGAAAAAGGAAATAGAATCAGTTGATGAGTAGAATTTAATCCATTAATAAATTTTCACCATAATATCATATTTTTCTCCATCTATATATATTTAGGATTATTTTTTCATGCCTGAAGAATAGAAATTAAATTTTAAGGACCAAATAAGTATAAAAGGGATAACAATATATTCCTCTTTATTGTAAAGATTAACCAAAAAAAATGGTTAGCACATGGTAAGATAATTACCAAGATGAATAAATATACATACATTGATCTTTAATTTTCAATAGTAATACCCATATTTAAATCCAAATCATTCCATAAATTATTATCCATTAAATTATTCAATTATTTCTTAAATAAGTTATAAACCCAAAGATTCGAAGGATTTGACCCTATATTTTTCCAAGATAAATCAATAGCTATTCATCAAATTATTTTCAAATATGTTTTTTAAATAATTTTAATATTGACCAATAAAAAATATTTATTCTACCATGGACATCATGTAGGTTAGTGGTAAGTGCTACACCCTTATCACCCTTTGGTTGTGGTCTCAAACCCCGTGGTCTTTCCAAATGTGACGGGTTTTCAACTGTCCATTAGGTTTCCCTATGATTATTTAAACATGAAAAAAATAATTCCTCCTAAAATAACACTTCATGTTGATCCTAGAGGTTACAAATACCCCAACCCCAAAGAAAGAGTATCAAAAAATGTTATTAATAACCTCAAAAAATACTTCTTAAAACATCTAATGGGGTGTTTAATGTTGGGTCGGAAGAAACGAGGGAATGATGGCAAGAGGGGGGGTGAATTGCCTTTTAAAAAATAATAACAAATTAAAATCAAAGTAAAGAATGCAGCGGAAATAAAAGAGGCAATCACACAAGAAATTGATAACGGAGTTCGGCCAAAACTCGGCCTACGTCTCCGCTCCCAACTCAATCGTTGAGAGATTCCTACCGCTTGCTTTTCAATGGTTTTAGCAAGAAACCCACTAGGCTTTGAGGTAGCACTAGGACCTATTACAGCTTGCTTTTATTGGTTTAGCAAGAACCCACTTGCTTTCAATGGAATAGCAAGAACCCACTAGCCTTTTTAACGGGTGAAGGCTAGCTCACCGAAAACTCAAGCCTTTTAAAAGGAAAGGCTTGACTAACCTCTTCACACCTTAATGGTGGTGTGAGAACCCAAAAGAAAGGGGGATGAGAAAAGGGTTTGGGGTTTGTAGGCACAAACCCAATTTTAAAGCTCAAAATGAATATAAAATAAAAACCGTATTGGAGGAAGACTTGGGCGCCAATTGGATGATGGAGTTGATGTAGCGTGCTCTCCCAAGCTTCTTGAGGTGCTCCTTGGATTGGAAATTGGATTGGAGCACTTGAGGATCCTTGTAGGTGGAGCGCCGGAGGTTCGCCAAATGTGCAACAATATGTCCGGTGGCTTGGGTTAAGTTCCGGGGCTTCCTAGGCCTTTATTTATAGGCTAGGAACCTTCAAGTATCCGTTGGAGGGCTTTGGAGCCGTTGGAAAAGGCCTCGGAGCCGTTGGAGGCCAAAAGAAGGTTGACTGGTCAAAGCCAACGGCTAGTTTGACTGGGCTACCGGCTGGCCGGTACAGGGCCACCGGCTGGCCGGTGCCTTGGCAGAGAAGAGGAAATAAAAGAGGCAATCACACAAGAAATTGATAACGGAGTTCGGCCAAAACCCGGCCTACGTCTCCGCTCCCAACTCAACCGTTGAGAGATTCCTACCGCTTGCTTTTCAATGGTTTTAGCAAGAAACCCACTAGGCTTTGAGGTAGCACTAGGACCTATTACAGCTTGCTTTTATTGGTTTAGCAAGAACCCACTTGCTTTCAATGGAATAGAAAGAACCCACTAGCCTTTTTAACGGGTGAAGGCTAGCTCACCGAAAACTCAAGCCTTTTAAAAGGAAAGGCTTGACTAACCTCTTCACACCTTAATGGTGGTGTGATAACCCAAAAGAAAGGGGGATGAGAAAAGGGTTTGGGGTTTGTAGGCACAAACCCAATTTTAAAGCTCAAAATGAATATAAAATAAAAACCGTATTGGAGGAAGACTTGGGCGCCAATTGGATGATGGAGTTGATGTAGCGTGCTCTCCCAAGCTTCTTGAGGTGCTCCTTGGATTGGAAATTGGATTGGAGCACTTGAGGATCCTTGTAGGTGGAGCGCCGGAGGTTCGCCAAATGTGCAACAATATGTCCGGTGGCTTGGGTTAAGTTCCGGGGCTTCCTAGGCCTTTATTTATAGGCTAGGAACCTTCAAGTATCCGTTGGAGGGCTTTGGAGCCGTTGGAAAAGGCCTCGGAGCCGTTGGAGGCCAAAAGAAGGTTGACTGGTCAAAGCCAACGGCTAGTTTGACTGGGCTACCGGCTGGCCGGTACAGGGCCACCGGCTGGCCGGTGCCTTGGCAGAGAAGAGGAGATTTGGTCCAGGCTCTACCGGTCGACCGGTGGAGGAGCCACCGGCTGGCCGGTGGCAAGACAGTAGCAAACACTATTTGGGCTGGATGCCACAGGTCGACCGGTGATAGAGCCACCGGTCGACCGGTGGAACCTGGCAGTGGGCAATGCCTCTGCCAGTTCCACCGGCTGGCCGGTGCTATCACACCGGTTGGCCGGTGGACTGAATTTCAGTCCACTTCTTGTCCATTCTTGGGCCAATCCTTTGGCAATCTTTTGCCTATCATCCACAACACTTAAAAACAAAGTTAAACACATATGAAAGTGATTGTGATCATGAAAATCAAAGAGTGTGGGGTACAACAATCTCCCCCTATTTTGATGATCACAATCACTTATCAAAGCAATGTAAAAACTTAAATGAAAGGCATGCCTAAATGATAAATTGAAAATAAATACTAAGCATGAGAGAAAAGATTCTCCCCCAATCAATCAAGAAATTTCTCCCCCTTTGTGATTATCAAAATAGAATGGGGCATAAAACTTGATTGAGGGATGAGATTTGAAAAACAAGATTGAGATTTGAAAATCAATTGAAATTTTTGAAATTGAAATGAGAATTTGAATAACAGTTTGAATTGAAAGTTTTGAATCAAAAATTGAATAACAGTTTGAATTGAAAGTTTTGAATCAAAAACCAATTGAATTTTGAAATTTGAAACCAAAAGTTGAAATTGAAAGTTTGAAAATTCTTAAACAAACCTAACTCCCCCTAAATAAAAACAATAAATCACCGGGGAGAGGGATTTTGAAAAGAGATGATTTTAGGCCCGGAGAGACTCGCTAGAAGGGATTTTTCAATCCAAACTTGTCTCATAGCGGGTCTTCTCCTATAAAACTCATCGGAATAGAAAATAGACTTGGGTTGGCCGTACCGGGCATTTTTGCAATTGCACTCATAGATTAAGTGCCCGGGTTTTTTGCAATAATTACAAAATTTAAATTCGGAGCTCCCCCTTACAAAAATAGTGGGTGCATGCGAGGAGGAAGCTATATTGGTATATCCTAGCCCTTGGGTGGTTCTAGATATACGTTGGGAACCAAGGAGATTGTTCAAATTTTGTTCCCCTTGGGTGAACTTAGCTAGGGTCTCCCGTAGGTCTTTGATGGTTGATTCCATGGAATCAACATTTGGAAAATTTTGGATTTTTAGGGAGAGTTCCTCCTTCTCTTTAAGAAGTTGTTCTTTTTCGGAGGAGAGTTTTTTGAAATTCTTTTTCAAAGCGACAAATTTTGATGAAAGCTCATGAAAACCATTTTCTAATTGATCTCTAACGTGTTGGAGTTCTTCATATGACAAATGATTGAAAGAATTTGAAGAACTAGAAGACGAGGAAGAAGAGTCGGAAGATGATACCTCATGATTTGCCATTAGGCATTTTTTACCTTGGTCGCTCGAGGAGAATGAGGAGAATGAAGAGGTGGAGCTATCACTCCATGTTGCCTTTGAAGCCTTCTTCTTTTTCTTCTTGGCCCTTTTCTTGTGAGGTGGGCAAACGGGCTTGATCTTTTCGTCGGGTTCTTGCTTTTGAGCGGGTTCTCGCTTTTGATCGGCTTCTTGCTTTGGAGCCTCGCTAGTACCTTCATAGGTTAGTTCTAAAAATTTCCAAAGATCGTAAGAAGTAGTGCAAGAAGAAATGCAATTAAAAACATTACGGTCAAGACCACAATGAAGAGCGTTCATGGCTTTTCCATCAAGCTCAAAATAAGCAATGTCATTGGGGGTCCATTTAGACTCATCGGGGGAAGTGAGGGTAAAACCATGCATAACAATTCTAAAAATAGGATAGCCAATACTTTTAAGAAATGTGGTCATGCGGGTTTTCCAAAAAGTATAATCGGCTCCATCAAAGAATGGAGCACGATCCAAAGAATGTCCTTCGGGGGATTGAGAGGAAGAAGCGGTAGAAGCCATCAAAAAAATAGGACCTTAAATTTGAAACCGGGTTAGGGTATTACTCAAATTTCCCTTTGATACCAATTTTTGGGTCGGAAGAAACGAGGGAATGATGGCAAGAGGGGGGGTGAATTGCCTTTTAAAAAATAATAACAAATTAAAATCAAAGTAAAGAATGCAGCGGAAATAAAAGAGGCAATCACACAAGAAATTGATAACGGAGTTCGGCCAAAACCCGGCCTACGCCTCTGCTCCCAACTCAACCGTTGAGAGATTCCTACCGCTTGCTTTTCAATGGTTTTAGCAAGAAACCCACTAGGCTTTGAGGTAGCACTAGGACCTATTACAGCTTGCTTTTATTGGTTTAGCAAGAACCCACTTGCTTTCAATGGAATAGCAAGAACCCACTAGCCTTTTTAACGGATGAAGGCTAGCTCACCGAAAACTCAAGCCTTTTAAAAGGAAAGGCTTGACTAACCTCTTCACACCTTAATGGTGGTGTGAGAACCCAAAAGAAAGGGGGATGAGAAAAGGGTTTGGGGTTTGTAGGCACAAACCCAATTTTAAAGCTCAAAATGAATATAAAATAAAAACCGTATTGGAGGAAGACTTGGGCGCCAATTGGATGATGGAGTTGATGTAGCGTGCTCTCCCAAGCTTCTTGAGGTGCTCCTTGGATTGGAAATTGGATTGGAGCACTTGAGGATCCTTGTAGGTGGAGCGCCGGAGGTTCGCCAAATGTGCAACAATATGTCTGGTGGCTTGGGTTAAGTTCCGGGGCTTCCTAGGCCTTTATTTATAGGCTAGGAACCTTCAAGTATCCGTTGGAGGGCTTTGGAGCCATTGGAAAAGGCCTCGGAGCCGTTGGAGGCCAAAAGAAGGTTGACTGGTCAAAGCCAACGGCTAGTTTGACTGGGCTACCGGCTGGCCGGTACAGGGCCACCGGCTGGCCGGTGCCTTGGAAGAGAAGAGGAGATTTGGTCCAGGCTCTACCGGTCGACCGGTGGAGGAGCCACCGGCTGGCCGGTGGCAAGACAGTAGCAAACACTATTTGGGCTGGATGCCACAGGTCGACCGGTGACAGAGCCACCGGTCGACCGGTGGAACCTGGCAGTGGGCAATGCCTCTGCCAGTTCCACCGGCTGCCCGGTGCTATCACACCGGTTGGCCGGTGGACTGAATTTCAGTCCACTTCTTGTCCATTCTTGGGCCAATCCTTTGGCAATCTTTTGTCTATCATCCACAACACTTAAAAACAAATTTAAACACATATGAAAGTGATTGTGATCATGAAAATCAAAGAGTGTGGGGTACAACATTTAAGACTTTGAACTCATGATCGACCTTAATATTATAAAATTATGATTATTACCATAATTATTAAGATAGACTCACATGAAAAAGTCATAATCTCCAAAGTTATCTAAACCGATGCTTTGATACCAACTATAATATCCCAGAACCCACACTCTCGAATTCGGTGCTAAAATCATAAAAGTTACATTTTTGGATTTGATGATAATAATTGTGACCCATTTTTTCCATCCAAACCATGCAACATAAAAATAAAAAATTGTATCACTTACATTCTCAATTAAATATTATTTTTATAGTTTTATAGAATTATGACATAATCCTATCTAAAAAATAATTGTCATCAAATGAGAATTTCTCCAACTTAACCCATTTTTTATTATTTCACATTAATTCATCATCATCATCCATATAAAATCCCGTATAGACATAATTTATTCAAACTCATTGACTATAACCTGGGAAAAATAAAACAAAATAAGGGTGGTCTCAAATTCTTAGTAAGGGTAAATATAATCATTAGCAATTTAATTTCATTAATGAGAATAAGAAGTGCATAATGGTAAGAAAATATAATTAGAGTACATAAGATAATAATAAAATACTCATACCCATAAATGCATGGATCATCAAATATGAAAAAATAGAAAACAAAATATTCATAAGAATCAATAATCAGGATCCATGTGATATCCATCTTGATCATAAGAAAACTTATAAACCCATAACAAGAAATTAAAACCCTTTTTGGTAACTTGGAGTATCATATTAATAAAAATCTTTCAAAACCCTTTTAATTGGAATAAACATTTGACAAACATCCAATATAATCATTACCCAATGCATTGGATTTCTGTCTAGTTGCACCCATCATTTAATTTATAGCAGGTTCACCCAGTTCTATTTGGATTGCCCCATCATATATGTTATAATAGGCTTGGCAGGAATTATCTGGGCTTCAACATCATATTAGCTATAATGGGATTAGTTGATACTTTCTATGTCACCGCATCAAATAAGTAATTTACAATAAAAATTTAATAATGTAAAAAGTGATTTCATATCAACATAAAACTAAAAAAATCATTATTACTTTCATAACTTGGTTAACCATTAAAATGGAAATGGGGTTTGTTGGTCAGAGTGGAAACTCAAGAAGGGGGTGAATTGAGTTCCTACTTAAAATTTTTGTTTAAAACTATATGATAAAGATCCCCCAATTTTGAAAAAGTCCAATTAATTAAGGAAGTATAGATGTAAATGTTTAGTTGGTCAACATGTTTCTCAAAGGGTGATTAGTCCTCAGTTGAATCAGTGTAAAACACTTCTTCAACTTTTGAAACTAGATTAATGGAATAAAAATATACACACACTAACCCGAACTAACTTTCATATTCATCATAAAACAGTTTTCTATTTTTAAAATTATTAGTAGATGAAAATAGAAAAAATAGTGTATAATAATAGATAGTGCATAGAATAGATAAACGAGATGTTCAGTCTCAAGCCAAGACTTAGTCCTATCCACTTGATGATCACCTGCCACCAAGATGTTTATATTAATGATAAACTTGATACACAACCTATATCGGGATTTACACAAGTTTTCACAAACTGTCCCGGGGTCACAACCTCTACCACAATTATTCTTGGGATAAACCCACAACTAGGCCACACATAGACTCTTCCACAGTTCTTAGTGGGAAACAAAGGAATAAGGGACGATTGGTGTGAGGTTTTAGAGTATCCTTCAGTTCAATCACGTGAGACAGTGTATGTAACAGACAGACACACACTTCTCAGAAATGTAAAATAAAATAACACAACAGAGATAATATTATAAGATTCAGCTCAATGTGATTTCATTTCAGCTTGTCGACTCCTTGGAGTGAAGAATTTGTAGTTTGATTCGTTCTATGGAAGTTTTCATCAAAATAGAGTGTCACAACTCCAGGGTCTAGCTTTCAGGAACTGAGTGTTCTACTTATTATATTGATAGAGAGTTTACATAGGACAGAAGGAAGATGGAAGTTTTCCACAAATGATATTCTTGATGCTCTTGGGTTCAAAATGAGAGTATTGGGTGGTTCTTCTTTGATCCAGCGAGTAAGCTCCTTCTCATGCATTCCTCTGTCTTTTACACAGATACATGCTCTTCTTTTCTTCCTCGGGCTTCACTTTTATATTTTAGGTCCTAAAATATGAATATGTATACAATATATGGTCCTCCTCGTACCTCGTACTATCTCTAGATACAGTCTCTTGATATGTCTACAATCAGTATTAATTAGTGTCAAAATCATTAAATTTAACAAATATGACTGTTAGAATAATATTAATAATTTGAAAAAGTATGGATTAGAAGAATGAGAATCAGTAGACTGGTAACGATATCCTTCTCAACAGTAGGCTTCCACAGTAGCTGTGTATTGGTAGCCTTCATCAGTAGCCTTCAATGGTAACCTTCTATCAGAAACCTTCATCGATAGCCTTCATTTGTAACATTGCATCGGTGACCTTCTATCATTGACCTTTCATCCATGACCTTTCATCGGTGACATTTATCAGTGACATTTCATTGGTGACCATTCATCGGTGACCTTTCATCAGTGACCTTTCATCGGGGACCTTTCATCGGTGACCTTTTTACTTAGACAAATTATTCACTATAATCTTAAACAAGAGAGCAATGAGATTAAAGATACATAGTTATAAATTGATAGAAACTAAGAATATGAATGACAAAGGATTATCCTGTAATAAAAACATTATTATCACATAAATGAAACATGATTTGGGACTAGAAAAATAGGTGAGTCCAAAAATCTCCCCATTTTTGATAATCACAAATTATGTTAGTGAAATTTTAGATTTATGTATTATTGAATTCGGGTTGAGCTCATTTTGTAATTTCTTCAGAGGAGTTAACATTCATATATTATGTATAAGTAAAAAAATTTAACCATGTTTATTGAGGAAAATATAGATAGTATATATATGAAAATACTCTATTCAACTTAAAAACTTCTTCCCCGTTCAGGAAAATGACTGAAAACATAATTCCATTTGTGATTAACAAAGAGAATGGAGGAAAAAAAGTTACAAAATAAGATTGTATTATTAATGAAGTAAGAGTAAAAGATACAAAAATATTACAAAGATCCCTATCAACTAAGACATCCCACATTCATTCCACATCAGATATGTCCAAGGGAGCTTTGTCTTTGGAAGCTGAGTAGGTAGTTTCAAAAGAAGGAGGTATAGGATGAGGTATTGAAGTAAATAGGGTAGGAGGAGCCACTACCAAGGCATTAGTAGATCGATAGTGAGTATAAATCTGAGGAATTATAGGGTTCAATATTCTGATGTCTTGTGCAGGAGTCATCACCGTGGAAGTATTGGTAGAGATTGAGGTAGCTGAGGAAGAAGGTAATGTTGGAGGAATAATAATGATAGTGCATTCCACATGGAGTAAGGGTTAAAGAAGATTTCAGAAATCCATAATAATTCTTCTGCCTCTTTCCATGGCTGAGATAAAGTCATCGTTATTCTCCGTGAACTATTCTAAGGCAGGAGTCAGCTCTCTATTCCTAATAACTTGATCCTTAAACGCCTGAGTAACTGGTGGGATCCTAAATCTTTCTAACATTAGCTTAAAGTGACCATCCATATGATGCTTAGTGTATACCCTTTTTTAGTAGAAATAAACTTTCTCATTGATGGCCTTATGATCTTGAGAATATTTGCATAAATAATCTCCCATATTTTTGTGAATTTTATGGTACTGTAATTGACCTGAGTTATAGACTGAGGGTCTGAGGTACTGGTACCAGAGAACTTAGACACTTATTCTCTAACAACCGACTAGAAAGCTTCTAGATCAACAGGAGGATAGGCTAAAGAGGAAGCAGATGCACACAAAGGTGCCATAGTGAAATAAAATATCTCCTTAAAAGATGTGTCCAGACCAAAGATCAACCACTTCACATCATCAGCATGTCCGCTCACATGTTTCTCCATAGACTTCTTAAAGTCCTCAAAAATAGTGACCATCTGCTGAACCACACATTTGAAATACTTTAGGAATCATTCTAATTGAACCCTTGAATCCATATAGGATTCTAAACTAGAAATTGACTGTTTCACAAATTCCATAGACTCTGCTAATGTTCTAACCTAATTCTGAAATTCCTTTACTTCATGTACCAAATTGGAGTGAGAGGTTGATATTAGCCTTTCCAAAGAAAATTCTATAAGTTCTTGATTATGAGATACTGATATTTCTATCCCAACAGATCCTTGATCAATGTGTCTCTTCAAATATGATTTTAATGATTCCAAATCATCCTTATTTACATAGTCTCAAGTTAAAAGCACCATTGGCTTCACAATAGTAGTTTTTAAAACATAGGGAATATGAGGGATTCTGTTAGGATTTTCATCATCAGAGTCTCCACAGTCTTAGCCCAAGACCATGAATCCAGGGTCTTCTAACCAATCTTATATTCCATGAGAAGCAACAACTGAACCTATGGAAACAGGTTCCTCCCCCTCAATTGGTCCATTCTCCTGATCAATTGCATTCATCTCTTCCATACATCCTTGATCAACTGCATCAACATGAGAGTCCACTACCACTTCTTCTATATAATCATCAACTAACGACATTGCAATTCCCTCTTTAACTGATTTAGAAAACCCTTCATCCACACATTCTACCATTTCTGTATATCCTATCAGAGGAATAAGACATAGACATTCCTCTTCACTTTCATCAGCAACTATCTCAAAATCATCATGACTAGATTCAGTTTCATCTTCCTCCTCTAAAGTCTCTCTAATGTCTCTTAATACATTTTATTCCCCTTATTCTTCACTAGTTTCCTCACCATCATTGTCCCTTAGGACAATATATCTTCTAGGAAATATTTTTGGTGGGCTAGGATCACCAAAGGATACAATATTGGAATGAGTACTTGAGGGATGGTCAACATAGCTTCTATCATATATAGGATAATCCTCTCTTTCTTGTGCAACAACAACCTCTTCTTCTTCATCTGAGTATGTAGGATCTACTTCATTTGACTTTAGAAATGGGTCTCTCTTATTCTTAGTCCTAGTAGGATGAGTAATAGGTTTGAATTACTCATACATCTTATCCTCATCATTCATCTATTTTCATTTCTAAGGGTTCCAGATTATCTTAATAAACTTTAAAATCATCTTAGTGGTGCAAAATTTCTCCCTTACAACAATCTTTTCCTCCTTATTTCCAGCGAATCCTTTTTCTTTCAATAGTATTGATATCAATATGGCATGAAACAAAGAATTGGACTAGAAAAAAGTCTTTGTCATATCCTCTAATTGAATCATCAGCAACCTACATAGATTTATCTTCTATCCATGCTTTAACAAATACAAAAGAAACATGTCTCGATATTTCAAGGTAGAAAATTCCCCTCTCCTAGGACTCAAAACATACTGAAAAAACATAAATAGAAACTTGTCATATCCTTCCATTTTAGCTGTAATCACTTTCCTAGGGATCTCATTCCCTTTCATTTTATCCAAAGCTTCTTCATAATAGAAGAACTCACTTGTGGAAGGAACCACTCCAGAGTAGTAATCAAAAATCCATTCATGTGGGACTCTTAAAAATTCAACCCATTAAACAGAGGAGAATCTCACACTTACTCTATTTACCTTTGAAAAATTCGGTTCTATTTCTTTAACTGCTCGAATTCCAAAAAAACAATTTAATTCCTTCACTAGATTCAGGTAATAAGGTCCATTGTTATGTGAAAATAATTCTATCCAACCCTAAGCTTCATGTGCCTTCAGCACTAGAGACTTCCTTGACATTATCCATTCAAAACATAATTCCTTCTCAACCATGATTTCCCTCTTCGACAAATGTGGATTGAGTAGCTTTTCCAAAAACATTCTTCCATCGCTAGACCCAGATCAATGTCTCTTAGGGTTCAACGTATCTCCATCAACATCAACCATTGGTCTCCTCACTCTTACCATGAAATCTGAAGCAGTTTGAGGGTTTCAGTAGAAGTTTAGGTTCCAGGGTTATGGAACAAGAAGTTTGGGAGAGGTTTGAAGTGGATCAAAATGTGGTTTGTAGTTTATTTTAATCATTTAGGGACTGAAAAAATTCATGTAAAATAAATAAGTAATAATAAAACCATTTCTAATTCCGGTAGAAAAACATGAAGCCCCAGAAAGGTCAACTATCGGTAAAGTGCCAATGGAGAGGTATTAACAGTGAGGTTCCTAATGGTGAGGTTCTTAACGGGGAGGTCCAACAGTGAGGTTCAAAACAGTGAGGTCCAACGGTGAGGTTCTTAAAGGTGAGGTCCAACTGTGAGGTCCAATAGTGAGGTCCCTAACAGTGAGGTCCAACAGTGAGGTTCAACGGTGAGGTTCCTAACAGTGAGGTCTAATGGTGAGGTTACTAACCGTGATGTCTAACAGTGAGGTTCAACGATGAGGTTCCTAACAGTGAGGCCCTAAAGGTGAGGTCCAACGGTGAGGTCCAACGATGAGGTCGAACAGTGAGGTCCCTAACGTTGAGGTCCAACGGTGAGTTCCTAAAGGTTAGGTTCAATGGTGAGGTCCAAACATAACAGTTTATCATACCTTACTCATGTTTGATGTAATTTAACCTCTCCAAACTCAAAATCTTTGTGAATATATCATCCAATTGGTGTTTAGTGAAAATGAATTTAAGAGTGATGTCACCTCTTTGACAATGATCTCTCAAGAAGTGATGTCTCACATAATTGTGCTTTGTCCTAGAATGAGATACTAGATTTTTAGAGATGTTAATAGCACTTGTATTATCACAGTTTACTGAGACGTGTTTGAATTGATATCCATAGTCTAGTAAATTGTGTTTCATCTACATAATTTGAGAACAAAAACTACCAGTAGCTATATATTCAGTTTCATTCGTGGATAATGAAACATAATTCTGTTTCATACTAAACCATGATACTAGTGACATGCCCAAAATGTGAAATGTTCCAGATTTTCTCTTTCTATATAACTTGTATATAGAAAATTCATCATCCGAATAACTTTTTAAATCAAATGGTTGTCCTCTTGGATAAAATATTCCTAAGTGTGTAGTATACTTGAGATGGTTAAAAATCCTTTTAACAGCATTTAAATGAGACTCTTTGGGATTTTCATGAAAATGATCACACATACATACACTGAACATAATATCAGGTCTACTAGAAGTAAGGTAGAGAAGACTCCCAATCAAACCTCTATAATTGGTTTGATCTACAGATTTACCAGTTTCATCAGCATCTAACTTTCAAGCGGTACTCATAGGTGTATCACTACCATTATTTCCATATAAGCCAAATAATTTCAAAAGATCCTTAGTATATGTACCTTGATTTAAAACAATACCATTTTTATTTTTTAAAATTTTAAATCGAAGGAAAAAATTAATTTCCCGCATTAAACTCATTTCAAATTCATCTTTCATCATTTTTGATAAATTTGTACCTATATAATTTATAGAGGATCAAAAAATATTGTCATCTAAATATATTTTTACTGTTAAATCATCTTTTTATATTTTTTTAATAAATAGAGTAGGAGAAACTATTCCAACGGTAAAACCTTTTTAAATATGAAATGAACTAAGTCTGTTGTACCAAGCTCTTGGAGCTTGGTTTAGACCATATAAAGATTTAGGATGTTTAAATAAATAATTTGAAAAATGGGAATTTGTAAAACTAGGGGTTGTTCAAAAAATAGACCCTTAACCATGTACCAATTTAGAAATGCACTTTTGACATCCATTTGTTAAATTTTGAAATTCAGATGATCTGCATAAGAATGTAGCATCCTAATGTATTCTAGTCTAGCTACAGGTGAAAAGGATTCCTCATAGTCTACTCCTTCTTCTTGTCTATATCCTTATGCGACTAGTATAGACTTATTACTAACCATGTTACTAGATTCATCAAATTTATTTATAAACACCCATTTAGTGCATATTTTCAAAGTGTCTTTCAAACTTTATACTAATTCCCAAACTTGTTTCATTCAACCAGATTTAATTCTTCTTGCATAACTATCACCCAAAATTCATCACTGATTACATCATCAATTTTTTTCAGTTTAAGCTGTGAAAGAAAGGCTTGAAGTTCAACCTGGTTTCTCAGAGAATCTCTAGTTTGTCTATATCTATTTAGATCACCTAATAAATAATACAAAGAATGATTCTTGAGGGTTCTAATATGCATATAAAGAGTGGAACTAGAGTCCTCAAAGTTTTCTATAGGTTCGGATTCACCATGCACAGATTCTAGAAAAATTCTATAACTAGTTATTTTTACTAAGGGTTCAGTATCTTTATCATTACTATCCAAAATTGACATATCTTCCTCAAGATGTACAACATAGGGTTTGGGTTCATGTGGATCAGTATCATTAAATTTGACATGAACTGATTATTCCACACATTTGGTTCTCTTATTTAATACTCTATAATATTTACTAGAGATTGAGTAACCTCAAAAAATTCCTTCATCACTCTTAGAAGCAAACTTGTCAAGATTATCCTTAGTGTTAAGGATAAAGATATTACAACCAAAAACACTAAATTAAATAACATTAGGACTCCAATTATTCCATAGATTATAAGGGGTCTTGTTAAGAACTTGTCTAATTAAGATTCTACTGATGATATAACAAGTTGTATTAACAGTTTCAACCCAAAAATAGATAGGTATATTATACTCATTTAGTATAGTCCAAGAAATCTATTGAAGTGTCCTATTTCTTCTTTCTACAACTCCATTTTGTTGAGGTGTTCTAGGAGCATAGAAATTGGGATTATAGCCATTTTGTGAGTAAATATATTCAAATTCCTGATTTCCAAACACACGACCATGATCACTTCTCATGGTCTTAATTCTAATTCCACTACAATTTTCTTCAAACTCGGAATATTTATTAAAGTAAGAACATGATTCAATTTTTTAGACTAGAAAGTATACCCAAGAATATCTATAATAATCATCTACCAGAACATAAACATAATTCTTCCCATTTAAACTTGAAACTCTAAATGGTCCAAAAAAATCCATGTGAACCAACTCAAAGGTTGAGAAGTAGAAAATTATTTCTTTGGTTTGAAAGAATATTTGTGTTGTTTTTCATTTTTAAAAGGATTACAAACATTGTTATGTCAGAATTCCAATTTATGCAAGTCTCTATCTAAACCATTCCTAGATAGTTCCTAAGTGATTGCACATTGCAGTGTCTTAATCTTCAGTGCCATAACTAGGATTCCTTAGTAAAATCATTTAAACAAGAAACCTTTTGCTTAAATAAAGAGTTTAAATCAACAACATATTCATTTTCATTTCTATGAGCAGTGAATATTAAATCATCATTATTATTAAAAACATTGGATGCATCATTTTCAAACATAACGTTAAATCCATCATCACACAACTGAGAGATAAAAAGTAAATATTATTTAACCCATAAAAAAGTACTTTGGAAATTAATATATTATTAGGGTTACCAATTTAGCCTAAACCGAAGATATTTCCTTTAGTATTATCACCGAATATGGCATGTCCACCATCAAATTTAATTAGGCTCTTGAAGATTGAATAGTCTTCTGTCATATGTCAAGAACATCTACTATCCAAATACCATAGAGCTTTACAGGATCTCATTAAAAAAATTTCCTGCAAAATAGATTATGTGTTGGGTAACATTGGTACCTAGCTTTTCATGGGTCTATAGGGGTTAAATAGTAAAGCTTTGGGAACCCATACTTGTCTCAAAATATTACTATAATAAAATGATATCTTTTGAGACAGGAACATGGTGTTAGGTTCTATAGAGAATTGTTTTTCAAAGGATGGTCCATAACTTGAACTAGTAGTGAACTGTCCAGATTTTGGAAAAATTTAATTTTAATAATACTTCTCTCTATTGGTTGATATCCTAGACCACTTATATATTTTTAAGTAATCCTTTTCACTAGAAATTGAGTAAAGGTTTCTCTACCTGTAGAAAACTTCTCAATATCTCTTTTTAATTTCTTATTCGATAATTTATGTTCACTATTTTCTTTTAACAGTTAAGCACATTTTTCTTTTTCAATATCCAGATCAGACTTATAATTTCCATTTAAAGCATGTTGTCTTTTCAATAATTTATATTTATCCTTAAGCTCATTAAAGGTATCCTCAATCCTTCCACAGTATTAAAATAGTTTATCCTTTGTCATATTTTCATCATTATTCGATCCACTTTCATTGCCAGAATTGTAAGCATTATGTATATGAGATTTGAGTGTTACCTCAGATGTTTCTATCATGAAACACATGTTTTCATGTTTGTTCCTTTCAATATCATAAGTGTCATATCCACTAGAGCTATCTTCTAAAGCACTCCAAGTAGCTTTCATATAATTTTTTATCCCATTTGGTTGTCTTCATATTTCATTTTAAATTTCATCTTGGGGGAATCAGCCTTCACATTTCCTTTTAATTTACACTCAAAGCAGACTATCCCATTTGTGTTTTCATTCCATTTTCTATACTTTTTCTACGGTCCTTTACTATCATACCTTCCTTTATAGTTTTAGTTTATAAATAAATTCTTCTTAGGGTAGAACTTCTTGAATATCCTAGAAAGATGAGCTATCTCATCATCACTTTCAAATGACAAGTCTTCACTAGTGGAAGTTTCTATAAGAGCTTGAACTTTTTCTTTGTCCTTGTTATTTGAGGAAGTAGTCTTGAATGCTAAATATTTCATTCTTGGTTCTTCATATTATTCTTGATTTACCTTAATATCTTCTTTATACATCATATATTTTCCAATTAGTTCCTTCACTGGTATCTTTCCAATGTCACAAGATCCTCAGATATAAATAGAAGTTCCTCTCCATCTGTCAGGTAGGCATTGAAGCAATATCATAATCTGATCCTTGTTGTCCATTGGTTTCCCAAGTAGAATCACGATATTTACTATTTCATTGAACCTGAGATAAATTTCAGATATAATTTCATAACGATTAATTTTAAAATTATCATATTTATTATTATAAGTATTTAATATCATTTATTAAACATTGGTTGTTCCCTCAAGGGAAATATCCAACGTATACCAATTTATATATGCAGTTTTATAGGCAGATATTCTATTGAAATCTTCATCACATAGATAATAGTACAATACATTCATTGATTTACAATTATTTTTATATGTAGCTTTATTCAACTGAGACCATGTGTCCCCAGCAATAATAGGAAACATAAGATGTTCTTCAATTATGTCTTAGATTTCAGAACCCATGCCCTCTAGATACATTTTCTTTTTTTGTTTCCCCTGAGCATTGTTATTAGCATTAAAGAATGGTGTCATGTTTGAAGAAAAACCCTCAACTCTATTATCCATTGTTAATTAGGATTTTAAAGAACAGAAAATTTAGATATAACAGAAATTTTAAGATCGTTAAGAGACAACTAATATCACAGTTGAAAAGAATTTGACATCTTTCACAGCAGTTCCGATAGTTGAAATAAAACTTTAATCCCTATGGTACCAAATGTTGGTCAGAGTGGACACTAAAGAAGGGGGTGAATTGAGTTCCTACTTGAAATTTCTATTAAAAATATTTTGATAATGATCCCCCAATTTTAAAATAGCTCAATTAATTATGGAAGTATAGATATAAATGTTTAGTTGGTCAATAGGTTTCTCAAATTGTGATTAGTTCTCCATTGAATTAGTGTAAAACACTTCTTAAACTTTTGAAATAGGTTTACTAAAATAACAATATACACACACTAACCATAAATAAATTTTAGAGTCAATGTAAAACACATTTCCATTTTTGAAATTATAATTATTGAAAAATAGACAAAACAAAGTACAACAAAAGATAGTGCACAGAAAAGATAAAAAAGAGGTTCAGTCTCAAGCCGGTATTTAATACTCTCCACTTCATGATCACCTGTCACCAAGTAGTTTATATTAAGGATTAACTTGATACAAAGCATGTATTGGGATTTACAATAGTTTTTAAAAACTATCCAGGGGCCACACCATCTACCACAGTTATTCGTAGGATAAACACACAACCAGGCCACACACGACCACTTCCACAGTTCTTCGTGGGAAAAAAGGAATAAATAATGATTGGTGTGAGAATTTTCAGTATTCTCCAGTTCAATATCAGGATACAGTGTGTGTAATAGACAAACACACACTTCTCAGAGGGGTCATTTGTGCCAATAAATGGGCTTTCAAGCCTTGTATGTAGGCCACATGACCATGGGACTTTGGGCTATTTAATGGGTTCTCCACTACCCAGAATAAAAAAGAGGTCTTTTCTTTAATAATAAATGGATAAATAACACAATAGATCTATTATTATAAGAGTTATTTTAGAAATCTATATGTGATTTTAGTTCATCTTCTTGACTCCTTGGAGTGAAGAATTTGCAGTTCGAGTCTTTCTCTGGAAGTTGTCATCAAAACAAAGTGTCACAACTCCAGTATCTAGATTTCTGGAACTGAGTATTTTGCTTCTTGTGTTGACATATAATTTATGAAGCACAGAAGAAATATGTGAGTTTTCCCTAAATGATCTTCGTGATGCTCGTGGGTTCACAATGTAAGTGTTGTATGGTTCTTCTTTGATCTAGCGATTAAGATCCTTCTCATGCATTCCTCTTTCTTTTACATAGATACACACTATTCTTTTCTTCCTCAGTCTTCTCTTTTATATTTGAGGTCTGATAATAAGAATATGTAACAACATATGGTCCTCCTCTTACCTCGTACTTTCTCTAGATACGATCTCTTGATATGTCTGTAATCAGTATTAATTAATATCAGAAGCATTAAATTTAGCAAACATGACTGTTAGAATAATCATAAGAATTTGACAATATATGGAGTAGAAGAGTGAGCATCGATATAATGGTAATGGTATCCTTCTCAACAGTAGTTTTGCATCGGTATCCTTCATCAATAGCCTTCAACGGTAACCCTATATTGGTGACCTTCATCAATAACTTCATCGGTAACCTTGCATAAGTGAACTTCAATCGGTGACCTTTCATCGATGACCTTTTATCAGTGACATTCATTGGTGAACATTCATCGGTCACCATTCACTGGTGACCTTTCATCGGTGACCTTTCATCAATGAACTTTTATCGGTGACCTTTCATCAATGACCTTTCATTGGTGACATTTTTACTTAGATAAATTTGTCATTGTAAACTTTAACAAGAGAGAAGAGATATTAAAGATACATAATTATCACTTGATATAAAATAATAATATTAATTGCACATGATTATTCTATAATAAGAACATTATTATCACATAAATGAGACATGATTTGGGATTATCAAAATAGGTGAGTCCAATAGGTTTCATGAAAATTTATTTGAAACATGATTAAATAGTGAAATAGAGATGGGCTTCATAACAATATATTTGAAAAAATATCATTCCATCTATAGAAAGGATGGGGATGGTATTAATACCAAATATCCCTAGTGGGGGATAAGTAAAAAAATTTTGTCTATATTGATGAGTGAAAATACCATTAAAATATAATTAAAAACGTTATTGAGGAAAATTTCATTTTTGTTTTGAAAACCATCTTATAAAACATAAAACATTTTGAATTTTTTTTAAATTAATTTTAAAAAACCAAGAATTTATTGAATATTAAGAAGAAATTTCCTTTAAAAATTAACTTTTAAACATTCCATGTAATATTTAAATAAATTATTTTCATGTCAGTATGTAATTCTGTACATGCTGTAAATAACGTTATTTTTTCATGGTAAATGAGGTTAGAAAGGTACCTTATTATTTAAGAGAGAAGAATATTCCTCTTTTTAAAATGAATTAATGCATAAAGATTTATTTAATAAATTGTATTTAAAAGGTTAAAAATATTTTTGTTGTTTTTTATAAAACATGGTTTTTGAAGAACACAAATTTCCAACCGAAGAGAGAAGTGATGTCATATTTTCTTAAAAACTCTTCGTCAAAAAATTTTCGCAAAAAAGTGTAAAATGGTAAAATTACTTGAAAATATCGTGAATAATTGTAGGTGAATATAATTCATGAGAGTTATAATATTTCAATAGTAGAGACTTGATAATGCACAATCTTGGTTAATGATGAGTTTGTAACAAAATAATCTTACCACTTTTTTAACATTAAATCATAAACCCCACGAAAGAATAACATTAAATGATACATATAATATCATGAAAATAATAATATTCAGGATATATAATGTCAAAGGGGAGTTATATACACCTCATAAAATTATATAGGTTTATAACATAACAAACGTCTCAAAGAAAGAAAATTGATACAAAAATATTTTACAGCTTTGAAAACTTTGAAGTTGTAATCCCCGTGAAAGGGAGATCCTAAAATGGATATGTAAATAAAAGTAAATTTAATTATAAGAACCATAAAATTCATTCATGGGTAGTATATACACTACACAAAAAAATTGGTGAATATTGTATCACCCCGACCTCAGAAGCCCAGAGACGGTGCATTATTTGAATACAATGGCATGATTAAAAGGAATAATGTCCTGAAGGACTGATTAGTTTAAAAGTCTTAGAAAATAGATTACATACATGAACTTCACATTACAATTTATAAAATAAAACACAATATAAATAATCCATTTATAATGACATTGTTTCCATAGATTAACCTTGTATGTCAATCATAATACAATTCTTGGAATCCTTGGAAAATAATACATAAAAACGGGTGAGCTCAGATGCCTAGTAAGGGTAAATAATTTAGCCGAATCTATAATTAATAATCATAAACCTTTAAGGTAATGAACAAAATTGAAACAAAAACCTTTTAAAACACTATCTTCAACATAATATGACAATAATAAATCAAACATTACCATATAAACATTCATATGGAAGTTCTAAAAATACATTGAATCAACCCTAACATGTCATATTAACTTAAAAAATTCATGTATGGCATCAAAGGTTTAAATTTGCATTTATTTTATTATTTATAATATCAAATATTTTAATCTTTTATTAATAAGGTAATTTATGCATCATCATTGTGTTATAAATAATTATTATTATTTAATTTATAAATATTATAAATAAAATAATATGATGTGGGAAATCATTTTATCTTTCTAAATAATATTTATAGGAGAATTTATCTTATGTATAATCTTATATTGAAAATGGTTTAGTTATTAAAATTTTAATTTAACACTTTTAATTATTATTTAAATAAAATAGAATAAATGTCCTAATCTAACCCAAATAGACAAAAAAGAATCTAAGTATTGTCCTAAGGATTATTTGGGTTGAAAAACAGTTATCCAATATAATTAGAATATGTGTTGGTATAATTTTATAATATTATAATATTATTTTTACCCTTAATAACCCTATTTACTTTTAACTGTTGTAAATAAAATCCAAAAGTTACTATTCAAAAAAATTATTTTTATCCTATTGAACCAAATTTTACTAACTGATGACAACTGTTTCTGTTATATTTTTTAAATTCAATTCACATAAGCGGTAAAATTACGTTTTATGCGAATTTTCAAATGTTCCTAAAAGGTGGATAAAAGACATTAAAAAGTTCAATGAAGTTTTATATATCTAATCTTATTATAAAAATAATACATTTAATTATATTGGTCTAATATGTGTATTATATATCTATTTTTAATTTAAGTTAAATTTTAAGTAAAAAATAATTATTTAAATAAAAAAGTTGGTTTTTATGTACTATGTAGTATTTTTCACTAATAATCAAAAATTGAATGATTTCAGAAAAAAACATGAAATTCAACCTAAGCTAATTTTTATATTCTAAATTCAAAAATAAAACCTATTTTACCAAATTAATTTTTATAAGTGTCTAAAATTAATTTTATTATTGTTCACAAAAGGACATAAAAATTAGTTCTTTATGAAAATAGTTTTTCTAAATATATAACTATTTTAATTAAACTCATACATTTCATTATAAATATGTTTTATTTATGCAAAAACATTATAAATAAAATTTAAAATTTATTTTTTACTATTAATTTAATTGATAAGTAAATATATCATTTAAATAATTATAATAAAAATGTGTTGTTTCGTAGAAACTCATTCTTGTGTATAACACAAGACATGTTCTATGTTTCATGCAATATAAGCTATTTTATTAATTTAAAGAGATAACATACTATGAAATCTTTGGGTGTTACATTCTCCTCTCCTTTAATAAATTTCATCCCAGCAATTTGAAATTATTCTTCAAAAATAAAAGGTTGAAAATAGAAAGTACCTTTGTTGAAAACCCACATCAGAAATAGGGTTAATAAAATTTACTCTTAATAAGAGGGAAAGGGAAATGAAAAAGTTAACACCAAATTAGGATTTCGAATATGAGAAAATTGGTGGAAATTAGAGACACATAATTATAGGAAAATGTAAATATTTATAGGGACTGATTGAGGTCATCAATCATAAACAAGAAAACAATAATTGGAAAATGGAGGGAGTCAAAGCCGTAAATCTATGATGATTTAAAATATCATCAGTTCAAAAAAACATAAGGTATTCGGATAACACATTTTTTTAGATACATTATATTATTTTATTTTTTTAAAATGAAGGATTAATTTAAGATCGAGGTAAGAACTCAAGAAAACGTACTTTATTTCACTACCTATCATAATCATATTCTCATCATTTAGTTGTGCTTCGATCTATTTTCACTTCATCCCATACACTAGGAAATGCATGTTTAAAAATAATTGTTTATTCCTAAAGTGCATTTGATAAATCATATGGTCCATAAGTATTATATTAATCATCTAAATGTTTACTGAAAACCAAAAGGTTAGGTCAAATTATCCAATGAATCACACTTTAACCTCAAACAAAATATCAAGTGTTCAACATACTCAATTCAAACTTCACTCTTTTCTAAAAAACATTTTTCCAAACTCACAGTCTGAAAATGTATAAGTAAGGTCAACATAACATAATGAAGATCACATTTGTCACATAACAACATGTTAATACCTTCATCATGTATTTTATTAAAACATGGTAACAATATGAATTACTATAAAACCTTATTTGAATATGTAGGTACATATTTATTCCTTTTGTAAATCAAAGAATATTAGATATATTCCTTAAATCCATAAATGTTGTAAACTCCCAATAATGATGGTATAAACAGCTATTTAAACAGACCATTAATTAGTTCCAAAGATGTAAATAATATCCAATCTAATTTATCCAAATCAATTATCTTTTATTCTGAAATCATTATCTCATTTTCAGAAACATATTAAGGGTTATATTTATCCATCCATATATTTTCCAAAATGTTTAAAGTGAAACTATGTCACTTTACTTAGTACCATAAAATCTCAAATACTTAATGAAATAGTACTGCAGTACAATCCTTATATATTCTATATTTCTTATAACTTGTACATCATTAATAAAATACTCAAATGACACAATTTTTTAATAAAAACATAAGAACACTAATCAATTCTCTTCATTTGTGGTAGTATCATAACATTATTATTATCCAATAACATCATTGGTGTATACTCTGATGATTGCGACATTGATTCACGTAGTGTCCCAAATTCTTGCAGATGAAGCATTGTACATTTAAAACATTTTTTACCCTTTCAATCACAAAAATGGTGTCCTTTTTCTCTAAACATATAACAAACTCTCATTCTGTTCAAGCATTTACCAAGGTGATTCTTTCCAAAGTTATCACATGTGGGAAAATCCTTCTTTCCCTTCTTCTCTTTATCTATCTTTATCTCTAACATCCTCTTCTTCTCTTCCTTCCTTTCAAATGCATAGGACTCAGAGAATTCATTACTTATCTTAGTAACACATGATACTATTTATTCATATGATGATAATATGTGGGAGACAATTTCCCTTCTAAATGTTAGCTTAAGACCATGAAAGATACGATCCATCTTACTCTTTGGATCATGCGTAATGTTGTAGTTCTCATTCCTTCTACTGGAGCCATTTCTAAATTACGATATACACAAGGTTAGATCATATCATAATTTTCAATCCAAAAAATAGAATAATTCTCAACATTAATTGATGATTTTCACACATCTAGTCTCATAATCATAAAATGGTCTCCATTTTGACATATTTTGTTGTAAATCCTTCATAATGGTTTGTAAATAAAATGTGAATTATATTAAGCATATCCCCTGAGAGTGTAAAACCAAGTGTGAAGTAAGGCTTGTTGTCGTGTACCAGGTTAACCTAAGTCAAGCCTAGAACACGTTGTAAGAGTTTTCACCTCATGGTACATATGTTGTAGAACCACATCTACATGTAGTATATAGCAGGGATGTTCTATATAGAATATCCACCTAATCCCTACTATACCAAAATTCTAGGGTGTTCTTCTATACTTATCCTCAAAGTATTTCTTATGGTTATGATCCCTAATTTATGTTTTCGAAATCTGTTTCCAAGGTTGTTTCTAAACTTCCTCTGATATGAAATATAAATCCCTCACACCATAAGCCTGTAGCTGATGCATTATTTAAATACATTGGAATTATTACAAGGAATCAATTTCCGAAGGACCGATCAGTTTAGCAGTCTGGGAAAATATATTACATATATTAACATCACATTAAAATTTCTAACATAAAACAAAACATAAATATTCCTTTGATAATTATATTATTCCCCTAGATTAACCTTGAAAAGCAATCATAAGACACTTCTGGGAATCCTAGAAATAATATAAGAAGGGATGAGCCCAGATGCTCAATAAGGGTAAATAAATCACTAGAAGCTATAATAAATAATCATAAATTTTTTAAAAAAGGAACAAAATTGAAACATAATACTTTTAAAACATTACATGCATTATAATATTTCAAGAATAAATGAAACATTACCATATAAACATTCATGTGGATACTATACTAGTCAAATAATCACATGAAATAAAAAATTTCATAATGAGGTAATGCATAATTCCGGACATATTAACTACTAATTCAAGGCCTTGTGCTAAGACCATTCAAAAATATTATGTCAAGGCATTGTTCCAAGACACCGGTTTGTCTCATGAGGCATATCAATGTATCGAGGGGCTATAGCGGGCCCTACCCGTCACTTACTAAGTGAAATTCATTCATCGTATTAAAAGGGTGAAACATAACATAATCATTCTTATTAAAACTAGCATACGAAATGTCAATAAATTAACCATAAACCTTGAATGATATAAAAATAGCACATCTAAAGTCAAATATATCAGAACTCAATCAATTCAATGTGTAATATTTTATTATAATAAATCTACTTAAATTAATAATAATATCTAATAAAGGATGTTGACATAGATGAAAATAATCAGTAAAACTCTTTGATAGAAATAACACTTTTCCTTATAATAATTTAAAAGACACAGTATTTATAAAGGAAATAATTTAAAAGGCATTTTTGAATAAAATTGTCCCATTCAACATTGAATCTTTTGTAATGAATTAAAATTTTGAAACAATCATGTCTATATAAATAAATCCTTAAAATAATTTTGAAAAAAATACATTAATTAAATATATTTAGAATAACAAATCATTAAAACATTTAAAATCATGATAAAGTTAAATATTATCTCCCATAAAACCGTAAAATATTTCTTTTGAAAATATTATTATGAAACATGGACATGGATGATAAATATATCCCAATAAATACGTACACATAAACAATCCCGTATAATAATTAGATTGGGGAAATAACCCTTACCTTAGGTCCGATACTCTATCTACATGTATAAAACTCCTAAATAATGTTTGTAAACATAGTTTTAACTAATATAAGAATCATAATAATATTTATGATACCATATATGATTCTTATATAACTTTATATTGCCAATTTATTAGCAATTCCATGTTAATGCAACAATTCGGGGAATATCGTTTGTTTATCGTACGTGTTTTGACTTATTATTCTTGATCATATTACTTAGATCATGATTTACTTAAATCCATAATGTAAAATATGATTTATATATCATATATATTCATAATATAAATATATATAATAGATAGATAAATAAAATGGAATACACCATTCATGGAGACGGTAATCCGTACGTACGCATGAACGATGTTTCAGTTTTCATATTATATTGAATGGAAGTAAGTTAATGAAATATATGTACATACATACATATATATATATATATATTTCTACTAGTATTATTATGTCATATATTTAATAATTATTAATAATATATATTTTTATAATCATTCTTGAATGGTGACCGTGGAAATGAATCTCATTGCTTCGTAGACAGGGTAAGTCGTACATACGCACGAGCAATGATATCATTTACTTAATGATTAAAAAAATGTGGAATTGGATGGAATATTAATTTTAAGGAAACAGTATAATGTTATGTTTATTATTTATATAAATAATCATCATCATTGTATCCATCCAAGTAACATATTGTTGAATAAAAAATTACACAACGGCATGGAGACGGTGAGTCGTACGTATGCACGCATGGTTACTTGGTCATTAATAGGATAGATAGAATAAATAATATGGTTGAACCATATTTATAATAACATTTAATAATTTAATATGTATTTTATTTATTATTTTATTATGAAAAAACAGAGAAATAGGAAGTAGATGAAGAAAAGACCTTTGAAAGAAGGGATAAAACGATTACCTCTTCTTCAGGTGTCGCCTTTTGGTTTGCACAAAAAGTCCCCTTACGTTGGATTTATGATAAAATTAAGGCATATATTTTGATGTTAGGGTAGTTTCGAGTATATTTGAGTAAGGTTCGGATGATCCAAATTTCTTTGGAAGTGTAAATTTAAGATAAGTAGAAGTACCCTTTTATAAGAAAGGTGAGGGGCACTTTAGGAAATACTTGAAGTATTAATTTATTATAAAATTATTTTCAGGTTATAATATCTAAAAATGGATTTATTTATATGATAATATGGGGATGTGTCTAATCCTCTCAAAAAATATGTTTTAGACAAGTTTAGGTCACTATATTAACCTTATCTTTTAGATTTAACTCTTAGTTAAAAATATTAACTTTTACCATGTCTTCTTTTATTTTTATACTACTTGGTTAATATAGTTACTATAAAATTATAATAGAACCTAAAGTTGTTCATTAATGAAATATGTAACATTATTTAATTAATTTGGATGAATTTTATATATTTATGAATATTTATAATTTAATACAATAGTATTTGTTTTAAAAACAAATTTATGTCAATTTTGATGCTATTTGGTATTTCGTTTTTGTGAAAGTCATACCAACTTGATTACTTAAAAAATAAATTTAATCTACCCTATCATGTAATATTGACCTATAAAATTAACGTATGAAATCATAAGTTTATATTTACATTTATTTTAATATTTATAATATTAATTACTTTAGTCTTTTATTAATAAGGTAATTACTACATCATCATTGTGTTATATACAAATTTAATTATTTAATGGATAAAAATTATAAATAAACTACACTGATGTAAGATATATTTTTTTTGTTAAATTAATACTTATAGTCGAATTTATCTTATTATAACCCCATATAAAAATTGTTTAGTTATTAAAATTTGAATTTAACACTTTTAACTCTTCTTTAATAAAATATAATGAATGTCCTAATCTAATACAAATGGATAAAAAAGGATCTTATTTTTGTCCTAATATTGATTTGGGTTGAAAAAAATATCAAATAGAATTAGGACATGTGTTGGGGGTAATTTTATAGTATTATAATATTAATTTTACCATTAATTACCCTATTTACTTTTAACCATGATAAATAAAATTAAAAAGTTACTCTCCACCAAATATTATTTAAATCCTATTGAACCAAATTTTATTAACTAATGACATCCATTTTTATCAAAAATTTTAAATTCAATTCACAGAAGCGGTAAAATATCGTTTTATGCAAATTTTCAAATGTTCTTAGAAGGTGGGTAAAAGATGCTAAAAAGTTCATTGATATTTTTTATATCTAATATTACTATAAAATGACTCCAATGAATTAAATTGGACAAATATATTTATTATGTGTATATTTTTTACTTTAAGATAAATTTTATTTAAGAATAATTATACTAATGAAAAATTCTGTTTTTATGTACTACGCAGTATTTTTTACTATTCATCAAAATTTGAATATTTTTAGAAAAATGCCAAAAATTCACCCTAATATAATTATGATATTATGAATTAAAAAATTAATTCTATTTTACAAAATTAATTTTTTTAAGTGTCGAAAATTAATTTTATTATTACTCACAAAAAGACATAATAATTAGTTCATTTAGGAAAATAGTTTTTCCAAATATGTAACTATTTTAAAAAAAATTCATAAATTTCATTATAAATATGTTTTATTTATGTGAAACCATTATAAATAAAATTTATTTTTATTTTTTACTATTAATTTATTTGATAAATAAATATATCTTTTAAATAATTATAATACAAATGTGTTGTGTCGCAAAAACTCAATCTTATGCATAACGCAAGCCAAGTTAGTGTTGAGTTAAATATAATGTATTAAATTACTTTAAAGATATAACTTACTATGAAATCATGGGGTGTTACGAATATGGTATATATCTCAGAGAAATAAAAGTTAGAAGAGAAAACACTTACCCTGAGTCTGACTTTTCATATGTGTTTTTATCTTCCAGAATAATAAACTTATGTTAATTATATAATTTATTGGGAACCATTTTAAAGTTTATTATTACTTTTATCTCACTTATTAACATATTATATGGAATTACTTAGTCAATTAAGTTTACATCAGATGTTTCGACCATATTCGGCTTGCATGTCAAAAAATGAATTATGTGGGTTGACTGTAGTCAAAGAAGTAATTATTTAAACATCTCCAAAATAATAATCAATAAATAATTGTCATATTGATACATAAATTATACTTTTTAAAATCCTCATTAAATACAGTTATGAAAAGTGAACTAACATTACAATTATGGAGACGATAGGTCATACGTACGCATGAGTAACATTTTCATTTTACAACAATCAATATAGAAAGAATGTGAGTAATATTTTATCATCATATAATGACAATAATATTATAAATACAATATTATTTAATTATATATAATTATATATGTCATTCTTGTGATTTTGCGGTGAAAAATGAATCACATCACTTTAAGGAGGTGGTATTCCAAACGTCCACAAATGACGTTATCATTTTTTTCAGTGAGTGAAAAGGTAAAAATAAAATGGTAATTTATATTTCCAGAATGATAAATATTTCATTAATATAATAAATATTTCATTCAAATCACATATATTTATTATATTTACCGTTATTATCTTCCATGTAACATGTTAGTTAAAAATGAATCACATTGCTTTGTGAAGCGGTAGTCTGTCGTACACATGATCGATGTTATTGTATCCCTTAAAAAATGAAATAAAAAGAGTATATATGATATAATGACTCTATATTAATAATTTTTTTCTAAATATCATATACAATCCTTATATCCATCATCATATCCTACAATGAAAGGTGGTAATGGAAAAATGAATGACATAATTTCGTGAGGCGGCAATCCGTCGTACACACAGATGATGATTTTATAACCAATTTGATTAAAGTGTGTATAGTTGTAGGTTTTACACTTAAAATAAAAATATATATATATCTATATGTAAGATACTAAGGTAATTATATCATTATTTTATAATATTAATTCAATGTCGGTGTAGAATGAAATAAAACAAAAATTCTCGTTGATGAACGTTACTTCTTTTTTCGTGTAACTCTTTTTGATTTTACTAAAGGACTTAATTGTATAAATTTATGCCCCAATTAAGGCTTAAAGGATTATAGGAAGAAATTTTAGAAGTTATTTTTTCATTTTTTGGATGATTCAAATGGATTGATATGTGTGGAGAAGTGGGGGGAGCGAGTTCCCTTTTATAGTTGAGGAGGAATAGTATTTTTGTAAATACCCAAAATTACTCACTATTGGGAGGTCAATATTACCTCAAGTGGAATAAAATATTGAAAATTAGTGGGTTTTAGGGATAATATTACTTATTAACACCTCCAAAACACAATAAAACACATGTTTTAAACATCTTGTTCCTTAACTCCTAAGTTTCCTTTTTTCATTTTGGTTTTTTATTATGGTAACAAGATTTCTAACCTGTGTAATTTATCCTTTAATAATAAATTAAAGTTAGAATTATTCGATAATTTAGACCCAATGATTATAATTATTATATAAAATTTATAAAATAAAATTCATTTGTGTTATGAAAATTAATTTTAACACAAGCACATGTAACGTGCACAAACATCATTTTAACCATAACCAAGCTAACTCAGTTTTTACTATTTAGAGGTTAATAAAGTCATTACAAAAGAACAATTATTTCATTAATAGAACTTATTGGATATTTAATAACATTTAAAAATCACATGGTTTTTATAAATTTTAAATCATTTAATAAAATTTCATTTATTATAAAATAACATTGATGAAAATTTTGAAATTATTCATTTATTTTGAAACAAAAAAAATAAAGTCAATCATGGAAGTAGAGTATGTTATGATCAAACAAATATAACATGATATATTAATTTTCAAAATAATGGAATAAAATTATTCATTCAATTTACCTAACTTTTAATATTTTTAGTATCATTTATTTTTGTCAATTATTAACTAAATAATTATTGTGTTGGTGTTTCTTAAGGATTCAAATCAATTAATTCATCAATAAAAAAATTAAAATAAATTATCATGATAGAGAAATATATTTTATATTTTAAAATATTATGTATAACTGGACCTATATTTTTTTGTCCCTATCCTAAAACGTTATACAAATTAAATGAAAATAAATTATTTTTTGTCTTTTTTTACTTAACCTATTATATAAGTCACCTTCATGGAAAAGTGTCTCAAAAAGTCATAAATGTAGATATTGAGGTAATAAGACTCTAAATTTTTCCATAAAATGGGTGTTGGAAAAATTGTCAGGTCATTTTAACTCTTAACATTAATTTTTAATCCCTCGGTAAACACGTTTTTACCAAAATTGTTGTGACTAACTTCAACTATTTTCAGTAATCATTATTGTCATAAATTACATTAGAATAATTATATATTATAAATTATTATAATTCCAAATATTTAAACCATTTTTATAAAATAAATTTATATAAGTGAAACATTTTAATTTATTATTAAACCCACAGATACGGCGAGACAAGATATTTTTAAGAAGAGTTTTTTTAGAAAAAGATGATTTTATATTAGATATATGACTAATAATAATAATTATACGAAACTCAATTAATATTTAATGATATATATTCGATAATTTTAACTTAAAAATTTCCCTATTAGGTATTATTTTAATTACTTTAAATAGAGAATCATTATGCATTTTAAAATTATTTTTAAAAAACTACATTTTTTAAAACATAAATAATCTTATAGTAAAGACTATTATAATATAGATTCAAAGTAATGAGGTGGATTAAATATAACTAAAAAATACTTGGGATACCTTAAAACATATTCTATGAACATTGGTACATTTAAAATAATTAATTTATTAAAAATAAAATACTTGTGACAATAAGTTTAATTTTTTAATTATTCATAGAAATATCAATATTTTTTGAAATGTACCTGAAAGATCCCAATTTTTTTTAGGTATGAGTTTTTTTTACTTTTTTTAAAAAAACATAAGTCAATATGGGTTGTTTTGAATTTAATTCTTGGATTAAATTAATTCAAAACCTCGAAAATTTATACCCCCTTATAAGTGGTTCTCACCACACAAAGACATGTCACGAAGGTAGATTACACCCCTAGTAATTGTATTTCACCATGGTTCAACATGTCATGAAATTGGATTACACCATGTGTTATTAGATTAAACCATTTTAATATTTTTTAATTGATTTTTAAAAAGGATTTCTGGGATTTCACTTTGGAAAAGTGGAAATTGAGTTACAACTATTACACAACACGAAACATCATGTAATTTTGACACCCCATAAATTAAAAACATGTATCTAGCATCACATAAACCTCCACACAGGCCTTTATTTTCTAAATATTCTCAGCGCACAACCATATTAGACCTAAAATTCTCTCAACACCTGTCCCTTGGACTAAAACTCTTCTTTTCATTACAATATCTGGCTAAAGACCCTCTACGCACCTACATCCTTGTTACGAGTCTTCTACCATTTATTTATGGATTTCACTTCGGTCCAGAAGTGATCTCTTATAAGATATTAGATATTTAGAAAAATATTTTTATGGTATTCCATCTGGTTATTAATCTTCTTCTACATCCCTTAACAACAGATTGTATGGTTCTTGTTGAGAGGAATCCAAAATCCAATTCCAATAGCAGACATAGGGTTTTTATCATTTCATCCTCCTCTTTCAAGAAGTCAAATCTAAATCATATTCTTCCATGAGTTCTTGATTATTTATACTCAATTTGTGGATATTCATTGGTCAGTGTTCTTCATCACCGATCTTGAGGTAGGTGGTCTAAAATTCAAACCCCATAGTCTTTATTACAATTACGTGTTTGTATTTGTAAAATTTCTATTAGTTGATCAATAATTTGATTCTGGATTAAAGTCAATAATTTTGTGAATTATTTAATTAAGGTAATGTGAAATTCGGATATTGATATTTTTTATCTTGAATAGTTAATTACAAAATTAATTATGGAGTTATCAATATTGTTGAACTTGATTAATTAATTTTAGAATTAATTAATGTGAATAGTTGGGATTATGAAATTGTGATTTTAGATTATAAATTATTGAATTAATTATTGTGAGATAGATATTGTTGATATTGATTAATTAATTGAAAAATTAATTATTTAAATATTTAAGTTGTTGATTATGAACAATTAATTGTAGAATTAATTATTGGAGATTTTTATGATTATTATATTGATTGCGATGAACCAATTAATTATGAATTTAATTGGAGTGGTTAAATTATTAACTATATAACAATTAAATGAAGAATTAATTAGTTATATTTAATTTTTTGAGATGGAATTAATTAATTAAATAATTAATTAATGGGTATATTGTGATTGTTTAATTGTTGAATTAAATGAGGGGATTAATTAATTGGAGAATTAATTAAGGTGATCAATGTGATTATTTAATTTTTGAATTTAATAGTTGTATTGATTAATTGGAGAATTAATTAATGTGACTAATGAGATTATTTAATTATTGAATTAAATAAATAGATCAATTAATTGATTATTTAATTAATGTTAATAATGAGTTTATTTAATTGTGAATTAAATAAACAAATTAATTTATTGATGGATTAATTAATGGTTTTTATGTTATTATTTAATTATCGAATTAAATACATGGATTAAATGATTTACTAATTAATTAATGAGTGTAATTTGATTATTTAATTGTTGAATTAAATAAAAAAATTAATTAATTGATGAATTAATTAATGGGAGTTATGTGATTATTTAATTGATTAATTAAGTAACAGGATTGACGAGATTAATTAATTATTGAATGAATTAATGGGACCGAATAGATTAATTAATTAAAGAATTAATTAATGGATATCGTTTTGGTGATGTAATTGAGTGAGATAGATTTACTAGTTGAAATATTAATTAATAGAGACTATTGTGTTGAGGAAATTACAAATTTTTATATTAATTAATTGGTGAATTAATTAATGGGGCTCATTGTGATGGTGCAATTTAATGAATTGGATTAATTATTTGGTTAATTAACTAATGTTTATTGTGGGGATATTAAATTGAAAGAATTGGATAATAAATTTTGGCATTAATTATGAAGTATTAAGATTATGGATGAGATAATTAATTGTAGAATTAATTATGGGATTTTGAGTTTGTCGATATATATTAATTAATTAATGAATTAAATAATGGGTTTTATATCTTTAATTAATTTGGGAATTAATTAAGGGTATTAATGTGATGAACTGATTTCTGAATTAGTAATGGAATTTAAGGATAATTGTTTGTTGAGTTAATTATTAATTTATTGAATTATAAATTTTGAATAATTAATTGGTTAATTAATTATTGAATTAATTAATATACTTTATATGGTTAATTAATTATTGAATTAATTATTGGAGTTATAGTGGCCAATTAGTTGATGAATTAATTTAAGTAATTTTTATGCTTAATTAATTTTTGAAATTAATTAATGAAATTGATGTTATTAAATAATCGTTGGGTTAATTCATGGAAATGGTTTGTGATTAATTAATTAATGAATTAATTAATGGGAATTAAGGTAGTTAATTAATTTTTTATTAATTAATAGATATGGAATGACCAATTAATTGAAGGTTTTGATATGATTAATTAAGAGGAAGTTTGGTGAAATGGGAAATGGTTGTGATAATGTTGGTATAGAGTAGAACATGGGATAACTAGGGTGTGAGATTGAGATTAATGGGAGAATACTAAGAGCTATTCTAATATTGTTTACTTAAGGATCATGTGAGCTTTATTAGGCCCTTATGTGGAGGGGTGGATTATGGAAATCCCACATCAAAGTAGGAGGAGCATGAAGCACACCTTAATAAGTTTTTTTTGTATAACTCTCCCATCATGAGGCCTTTTCATGGGAGATGCATGAGGTCTAGATCCTATGGAAATCAAAACAGTGTGGGAAAGGCACAAATGAGAAAATATCTTGATTGTGGGCTGGACTGGGCCATTATAAATTGTATTAGAGCCAGTTTCCATTTGATGTTCCTTGTTGACATTGGGCCTTTATTGGGGGTGGGTTATTGGAATCCCACATTAAAGGTGGATGAGAAAAAAACACCCCGTTATAAGTTGGTGTGTATTTATCTCCCATGATGAGGAGTTTTCCTAAGGGATGCCGTAGGGCCAGAGCCCGGGGAAATAAAAAATGTACCGGTTAGGCCTAAGGCGGATAATATCATGATTGTGGGCTAGAATAGGCCATTATAGTACCAAAATTTCACCCAAATTAATTTTTGATATTCTAATTCTAAAAACGTAGTTAATTTTTTCAAATAGATTTTATAAAGGATCCAAAAATTGATTATAATATATATTTTTTTCATGAAAATAATTACAAAACATTTTTATGAAAACATATTCTTGAAGAATAAACCCACTTTACTAAAATATGATTGATTATTTACTAAACATTTATCAATAATTTTTATTGAGTAAGAAATATATATATATATATATATATCATTAAGTAGTTAATACTATTCATACCTTCCTGTTTAACAACTAGGATACAATGGTAATATATAGTATGTTTTGTTTTATTTTTGTGTTGCATGTTGAATATTCTATTGAACATAGAAATCTCAAGGTTTCCTAGGACACAAGATGATAAACTGAGTGTGTTATGTAACAAACTATGAACATAGTATTGACTGAGCTTTACTCTATCTAATATAATTTTATTCTTTTAAAATCTGAGGGTGTTACATAAACCATCTCTAATATTTCACATAAAGAGTCTATTAGAGGTCTCATACCTCACTTATCTCACCTTATCCAAATAGAGATCATAAAAGTGAGAAAACATAGTGTATTAGTCTATGTTTTCATGTGACTTTTGGATATCACTATTTGTGGATGACAACATCCAAAACTAGACATATAACACATCATCCATGTGTCTCTAGTTGATATAGAGACCTTCCTCACATGGATACTTAATTTAATTATTAGGAATAAGCTAATCTAGCATTTAAGACCTCTACTCTTGGTGCAGTATGATGTAAAAGTGGTTTCACCTCTCCTAGAAATTATTTTAGGTTAGGATATTATATTTCTCTAATATAGATTATATATACAATGTCAAGGTCACATTTCCTACCATTTTCTTGAAAAATAAAAAGTAAATTTTAGCACATTATCATGGTTACTAAAATATGACGTAATAAATTGTATTTATTAGTCTCCCTCTATTTTATCAAATCCTAATATTGATCACTATTAGCTTCAAAATATCATATCTTGTGGATATTCTAGTAGAAGGGATCAATATTTATCTTCTCATAACCCAAAAAAAGGGGGAAATAGTTATTTGAAGGTATTAAGGTTGGAAGTCCTCCCAATTATATTAAATCTTAATTACTTTAATAGTTAAGTGGGCTCCCCAATCCTGAAATCCTATACATGAATTTCTTCAATACTTTCCTCTAAATTTCCATGTCTAATAATGGTGATAACCCTTCATATAAACTATGTTAAGTCAACACAAAACATTTATTAAAACTCACTAATAATTAAAACCACCCTAAAAGAGGCCTAATAAGTACTTTGAACTATAGATACATTTTAACTAATGGAATGTGATGTCTGAATTAATATTTTCATTGATGGATTTTTATCATATGGATTTATTTTATTTATTTTATGCTTTTAAATTATTATTAACATTTTATAAATTTCATATATTTAATTAATCATTTATCAATAAAATTATTCATATTCTATTTATTTTATTCCATATTTCATGCTTGTTAATTTATTTATTTTCGATGGCCGTAATAAGGAATCCAAAAATATAAATAAATAACCATGCCATAGAAAAAAATATATGTTTCATGATCAAATTATTTTCTATTGTTGGATTATCTAGTGGATGATAAACTATCATTTTAACCTAGGGTAATAACTCCCAGAACCAAGATTGGGTTGAGTTGTGCCATTCCACTTGTTCATCTATGTATCTCTAGGATTTCTTTCACCTTAGTTACATCTTGAACCACCTCTATTAACCAAAAAAATCCCTCTTTTACATATGTTTACTTGTTTGTAGGTGAGGGGAACTAGGGGTATGGGGTTACAAAAAGGAAACTATAGACACGTATGACCATACATAAAAAACGAGAGGAGATGATTTGAAGATCATCATTTTAATTTAATAATAATTATCATAAAAACTAATAAAATAATAATTTAATTGAAATAAATAAAATACATACATAGGTCGGTAACGATCATAATATTCAATGTATTCCATGAGTACAAATTTAAAACTATTTATCATTCATTTAATTTTGTACTTTATTAAGATAAAATTCCTGAATTAATAATTTAATTATCTTATTAATTAATTCAATGATTTATCTTAATTTTTAATCTGGACAACCCTAGAGATTCACATATTCTGTAATTTTGAGTAAATTAATTTTATTTGAAATTAATATCTCCACTAAATGACTAGATAAGATACACAACATCTAATCATCAACACGGTGTGTACTATCACTCACATGGTGTGTGACTATTCATTGTATGGTCTTGATTGTATACCATATACTTACATGGAATATAGTATACATAGCATATTTAGATATTACATAATGTTTAGTTCCATGATTCAAGTTGAGTAGTCAACATTACATTTATGAGTACATGATATGTCATTAATATAATCAAAGTGTACCTTTATTAATTCCCATGAGGTGCATGGACTGTACAATGACCATACAGATCATGTAATCATAAAATAATGTAGAAATTAATGAATAATTTAATACTCATAAAACCTTGTGACACAATTTGGACATCAACTAAATTATATAAAATTAGGTTTATTATTGTAATTAATTTTTATTACACCTATTTAATTCACGCAGTTGTAGCTTAACTTTGTGTGTACTCCTGGTGAATTGGTATAAGGTACACAATGTATGAATACCACTACAAGTCGTATATTTCATTCTATGTACATCCTTGAAACATTCCTAGGGACTTGAAATGTAATCTTTGTAGTCTTTTATGAGTTACACAATGTTTACACTAGATACACCTTATGAAATCCCATCTGGCCTATTTTTCTTATTTGGAGGTTAACACGTGATAGGTAATTAATAAATCAAGTGTATATTGACCATGCATCATCCATGTCTCCCATGGGGATAAATTGTGTGTTTTATACAGTGTGTAATCCATCTACACATCGTGTAACCCATCAAGCCACATATCATCTGACCTAGTCGATACACAACCTATAACGATGTCATGTACTGCTTCCCCACATAATATTCCATGATTTTTGAAACTATTTCTGGTGAAGTTAACATGATTACTAGACATGTACTCATCAATTACACATTATTTATCTATTTTATCTAGAAATAATATTCAACACCTCTATAGGGGATCTTTTTTCATTCTTTATATGTTATTGGGATATTCTTATTCATATGAAACTAAATGATCACCTTATCATAACATTTATATTAAAGAAAAAACAATTTAAATTAAAAATAACAAAAAATTCATAAATAGATCAACATTTAATAAATAATTATAAATTAATATGTGACTACTCTAATTCCACTTCAACATTACAAGGTGCAGGTGAAGAAATTGTGAAAGTTCTAAGTAATATATTTTTTTATATTTCCTTGAATAAAAAATCAAAAATAGACAATAGAAACCCCAAAATATTCACAGAGAGAGTCTTTTCAAATATAATTTATAAGAAATATTTATAAATAAGAATAAAATTTGTTTTAAATTTTTTATTTGTTATCAAAATAGTTGGACACCTGTTTCATTCAAATATTGTGAGGAAGGATATAAGGGTAACATCTATCTATTGTTAAACCACACATACTCTATGAACCTCTACTACTAGAAATTGGAGTTATACAAATGGACCTATACCAATGGTTTGGAAAAACCATTGATATAGGTACCTTATAGAGACCCTATACTAATGTTTTTCATAAAACATTTGGTATATGTACCATGGATATACCCTATACAAATTATGTTGGCCAAAACTGTGTGTATAGGTACCTTATAGAGACTCTAAAATGATGATTTCTCTAAAATTGTCGGTATAGCTCACTTATATGGACTTATACCCATGAATTTTTCCAAAACTGTTCATATAGAACAATTAGAGAGCCACTATACCAATGATTTAGAAAAATAGTAGGTATAGGTCCACCCTATCCTAGTGGTTTTGGAAAAACCAAGGGTATAACTCAAAAAATCAAGGTACATATACCAATAGTTTTCAAAATATTTGGTATAAGTAACCATATTTTTTATGGATTATTTTTTCAAATAACATTAAATACATAAAAAAGTTACGATACTTATAAATATGCTTATATATATTTATGAAATTATTTTTAAATAAGTCATCTTGAATTTTTGGTTAGGTCACTGGATTATAAATGGGAGGTGATGGGATAAAAACCATGTTGGGTTTTATTTTTTTCATTACCTATACAAACAATTTTGTAAACCCATTTGTATAGGTTCTTCATATGAAATATACCAATGGTTTTAAAAAACCATTGGTATAGATCTATAATAACACAATAATAGCGAACGGTTTGGAGACCTATACCAATAGTTCCAAATCATTTTTATATTTTTTTTATTAGTTCTCATATCATTGTTATTGGATCTATGTGTGATAGTGTGGAAAAACTAAATCACTTGAATCATTCTCCATTGATCGCAACAAGAAACTATTCTAGTCTTTTAGGATTTTATCTAGTTCTCTTGAGGGCTTGAGAGGGATGAGGTAGATTTATACTCTCTTTTTTTAAGAGTGTTCTAGAGAAATTTCGTTCTATTATTGAGATAATTATCTAGAGAGAAATGTTGTGCACAAAAAATCATTATCCCTAGAAATAATATAATTAGGTTTAAATAGTTTGGTCAAAGAATAAGTTATTATACATAGGCCCTGAACAAATATTTTAATTCTAAATTAAAACCCTATTGAATAATATTATTATTATTATGTCCTGGACATGAAAAAATATCATAGATAATTTAAATATCATTTCTTAAATAATGAAATTAAAATTTATTTAAATTATATTAAATAATTCATTACCACATGAACATTAACTCAATTACTTAATCCTCTTAGGTTTTTTTGAACATTTGATAATGTGTGTTTATTTAATTAAATAAATATCACAAAATTATTCATTCAATATATAAATAGATATTATATTCACTAACTATTGAATAAATATTTATTTAATATTTAAGTCACATATATATTCTCTTGAATAACTGGTGACTGAATATATATCGACAACATAAAATGAATAGTTATTATTCCATAAAAATGAGAATAAAATTTATTCAAATATTAAATTCAGAATATAATTTAACTAGAGTTTTGGATATACTTAGTGTGTAACCCTCTATGCCTCTTTCCCAGTGTTATTAAGTGAACTAGCCTGAATCCCAAGATTTCCGTCTAATAACATGTTTATGATCCCATACAAAAAGATTTTAATTTCACAAAAACAATAACCTCATATGAATTCTCAATGTGTAATATAATCATTTTTTCACAATATCTCATCAAGAAGGTTGCATAACTTGTGTCATCAACTTATATGTTTGATATATAATTCCATTACTTTCCTAAAATGAACTCATCGATAAACCACCATGATAACTAACTTAATAAGTTATTTTTTATTCTAATAAATGGGCCTAAGATATCTACTTTTATTAACTTGGATGGTATAAATCCTTTCTTGACTTATTAATTAATGACATATTACTCAGGAAGCACCCAATATATCCTACTTCTCCACATGAATATTTCATCAGGGTTTTCTTCAATATATATGAGTACATGAATAATGATACACATTAATAATAACCAACAATCCATGGACCAATACACATATCTATGTAAGGTAATATATAATTACACATATAAAATGTGTAATTTCTATGATTGGTTATATTCTCTTAGCCACATATCTTTGAAATTACAAATTGAGAACTTCTTGAGAAGAAATATCAACGTATCATGAGCCTCTGATACTTGATAGCCTACTTCATCTAAAAAGTGTTAGATAAAAGTTATACAGACATAGAAATTTTTTCTATTAATATCTTCATAACACTTCAAGGTTATCATCATAGCATTGAGAAGCTATGCAATTTTTATAATATAGATACTATAAGAACATTTTCACCTTAATGTTATATAGAATAACACACATCATGTGATAAAATATTTAATAATATTCAAAAATATAACTATAAAGGTATTCAAATATAAAAATTATCTGGTTAAAAGGAATCAACTCCAAAACAAATAAAAGGAGGTAAAATAAAATTGAAAATATAAGAAAACAATGAAAAGAAGAACACATCATAATTTACTTTTCTGAAATAAGAGAAAAAAGAAACAAATATAGTCCATAGGAAATCCCATAGTAGGTGATTGTATAATATATAATTCAAAAATTAATATTTATAAACAAAAATATATGAAAAATATTTAGAATAACATTTTCAATAAGTACTCCGAGTGGAAGTTATTGGTAAAATGTGAATTTAAATCATAAGTAATCCACTACAATATTTCAGTCAATTCCTCTCTATTTATGGTAATATATAACATATAAAGGATCCTCTGTGTACAATTTTTAAATCTCAGGTTCTCATGTTCCAATATTTGTTACAGAGGGCTAGTTCAATATCTTTATCCAAGAACTCAAACCAAATGTAATATATAGACTTTAGCCAGTCAAGACCATGATCTATTCCTAACCCCAACCCCCTATTTGTAGTGATCAAGTAGTAAACATAATTATTTACATCATATATAATTTGAATTCACAGAAAAAAATATGAGTATGAATCAATGAATTAGTAAAGTTGAAATAGACTCCTTTATATATCCACCTAGGTTGGTAGCACTAAACCACAGTTTAGTAACCTCCTTCATTCATCCTAAACACAGTGAAGTGGGTGAGTATCTTACATTATCAAACTAACGCCAACATGATCCACCCAATCAGGGATCTTAAAAACCACTTCATTTTTTCATCAAAAATGTTTTACAAAGAGGAACAACTCTTTCAGTCCAACTCAAATTGTAATAATAAATCCATGAGCCAGTATGGACAACATCATATCAGTGAAAAATATTATAACAAACAATGAATTTTTATATATAATTAACCTTCTACAGATTTATGTGTGTCATATTTTGTAACATGGAATAGAATAAAAAACAATTAACTCATATTATTTCAATAATTGAGAGCATCACTTCTATTCAACAATTAAACTAAGTAAAACACAAAATATTATAATGGGAAAAAAGTAAATAAAATAAAATAAATATAATAGTAAAATTTGGATCTTCTTGACCTCCTCATATTATGACATTCATAACAACACTCTAAACAGGAAAATTAATTTTAGTAATTTAATATTCCTTCTAAAAATGAAGAATATTGATCCTAAATATAAATTTAAGTAATATATGAATGATTAAAATATAAGGTATATATAAGAACTAGAAAACCATTATGAATATTGGGAATTATGACCATTGGTAATGTATTAATTATAATGTGACCATTATAATTAGTGTATATTAAGGGAAATTAACATAACTAATTAATGTAGAAGGGTGAAATGATGGTCCCAACTAGTAGAATCATTCCTTATGGAGAAAATTTATTAGATATTGGGTGGGACATATAATTACTAGGGTTCAGGCTTGACCAAGCCCAAGAAGGACATCAACAAGAGAAGTTAAAGTAGAACAACCTACAAGAAAAGTTCGAGTTAATTGAGATCACCACTAGATCAATGTTTGTCAGGCCACCCCATTAAAGTAAAACCATCGTACACCTCACCCTTATGGAATATGTCTTTTAGTAAGGGTTTATATATCTAGAACTTAGTATTATAATGATATAAATATTTTTAGAAATTAAATAATTGATTATTAAATCCCATTTTCATTATTATTTTATATAATAAAATACAACTGAATATAAGATAAATATGATAAAAACATTATTGAAAATAAATAAAACATGATTGAATTTTATGAAAATATATAACTTGAATTAAAATAAAAGTTTTTGATAAATTTAACATTTTTAAATAAAATTAATTTTCATTAAATTTCCTTATAAACCTCTATTTATCTAAATATATATGATAATATAACTTTACAGTTTCCTGAGATATTTTTCTGAGGGTTATAAACTTGACTATATCATAAAATTTTTAATTTTTTAATAAATATTAATTCTTATTAAAAAAATTAAATATTCATATTTATAAATTTATTTTAATAAATTAGATATCTTTTTTAAAATTATTATGTCAAAATTATCCAATGGTAATTTTTTTAATTTTTGGAAATAGTTATTTTTTTGGTTAAATATTAAATATGGTGTAAATATATGATTATATTATGATATCATAATAACTTTAATGCGATATAATAATTTTTATAAATGTTGTTCATGAAAAAATAGTGTTTTTAATTAAAATAATCTATTTCAATTCGGTAAAATTATTTTTTCAAATGTATAAATGACCTTCCAAAATCATAAAAATATTTTAAGATTTTAAAAACAATTCATTATGAACAGGACTCAATTCCATGTCATGAATGATATTATTTTATGTATTTTGATTCTTAAAATAATAAAATACTAAAAAACCCTCCCTGGAAAATACCATGAGAAAAATCATGGGTGGGCCAATGGTTCTGTATTACCAAAGTGTCCAAGGTCTAATTTTGGAAATTGATATGAAATTCCCTCATTTTCCTATAAATATAAACCCATTCTCCCATTAATCATCTCTCTAAATCTTTGAAGTAAAAGTTTCCTCTTATTTTCCATCTATATATTTTCTCCAAAGTGTTTCTAGGGTTGTATAGAGCTCTAACCAAGATTTAGAACGTAACATATCATGTTAAGGGTTCTCTCCCTCCTCGTTTCATTTTAATCACTTCATTTTTTATAAGAATTTTTATTTCTAAGTGGTTATGTTCACAGTTTTTATAATAATCCCTTAATATACAACATTTTCTCTATTTAAGATATTCTTCCCTTTTTTCTCACTAATCCCTTACATGAAATTTTATGTTCACCTATTATGCTACCGAAATTATCCCTTGATTTTATATTCCATAACCCTATGTTGTCAATAACCAACCATATTTTCATTCAAGCGTATTAAACTAGTTAAAACATTCCTTCATTTATTAGAGACCACTATATAAGAATCTCAATTTTATTACTCATGGTATTGTAATAATAAAATATGCTATTATGTTATATTATTGACATGGCACACATAAAGTTAGTCATAAGAAGGGTGAACTATAATAGAGCTCCAATACATCGGGTAATGTTTTCATATCATGAGTTACCTTGTATGGTGCATTATTAGTTAGCATAATAACACTATGTTATGATATCATGGTGTTTATCCTCAAATTATTCTTATGATGTCATGTTTTATGTTGTTTTTACATTCCAATGATACCATGATTTTATGATGTCATTTTCTCATGCCTTTCCTCCATGATATTATATATGATTATTACCTATTTATGTTATCAAAATATTAATATTAAATGACATGTATTATTTATCATCATGTTATTCATTGATTATTCACTTTCTGGGATTTATTTGTCAACCCTTCCTTTTGTACGTCTCTAGGTTATCCGATACAATATTAAGATTTAAAAAGAATCTAGGATCATATTATGAGGTTATAAATGTTTATATTATATTTTAATCTATATTAATGGTTATGTATATAATTTTTAAAATAAATTAGGCCTCTCAATTTTATAGGATTTTATTATATAGGTATTTATATTAAAAATAATGGAATAAAATATATTAAAAACATGGGTAGTTATAATGCATATGAAAATAAAGTTTTTTTATTTTGGGGGATTAGGATTGAGAAAAAACTAGAGGAAAACCAATATATAAGTATAAATATTGGAAAATGTCCATAAATTTTGGTAAAGTATTTATCTTTTAGATTTCTAGAAATTATATCCCTATATAGATACTGATAACTTGATGTAGTTGTGACATAGATTCACCTAGAGGTAATCATCCTATAAAAGGATGGTTGGGAATTGATTTGGTATTCACTTGATGCATGATGTGTGGGCCCAATACTATACACCAATATAGACACTCATAGGGGATATGCTTCAGAAAACTCATATGCTCTTTAAAAAACATTATGAATGATTTTGATTCAATGTTATGTTAGAGAACATAATATGATTTAAAATATGGATAGCTTATATTAATACAAAAATATTCATAATTTATGGTATATATGTCATTCCTTCAAACATAATTATTTTTCATATATTCATGTTTAATCATGTATCCTCGTCCTAAATTTTCCATTATTTTGGAAAATTGTGGCATATAGTAGGAATCATGTCAACAACATATGCAACGTAAAATGTGATTATTTACCTAATGAAATTCCTAATATGACGAGACCTTGAGGTGAGAAAATCGTTGTAGTACTAGTACAATTGAATTATGTTAGTAGTAATAAAATTAAATATATTAGATTATCCCTTCCCCAAATAAAGATAAAGTCACAGTTGAGTCCTTTATGTGAAACGGAATCCAAATTTTAGTGGTTATTGTGATCCCTTAATTGTGGATATATTGGATAATTATTTCGAGAAGATATTCTCTATCCTCAAATCCTCTATGAAATGGAAATTCATACTCGATATTTATCACATAGAGGGAGAAAATGGTCAGCGGTGAACACTAATCATTTATAAAATTCCCAATGAGGATATTGAATCAATATAATGGGATGGATTCAATAAGATATATTTTCAATGAATACATTCCTTGAAATATCCATTTTAAAATGGAGAAGGAATTACTTGGACACAAGAAAAAAGTGGATAAATCTATTAGATATTATGAAGAAAAATTCATATGTTTTAGATGATACACCTCTTACTTTGTCATTTATATTGAATGTATGTTTTAACACTTCTTCCTAGTATTAAGAATTTATTTATGATTTGATACTTTGAAAGCTATAAGGAAATTCCCCAATTATCCCTAAAAATTGAGATGAAAATTAGGGATGCTCATTGGTCCTATATTAATTGAGATAATAAGTGGAGAATAAATTTCAACTCTATAGGATCATTAGATAATACTTATGGTGGAAATAGAATCCAACACCCCACATTCCATATGTGTGGGAAGTAGTATTTAGAAAACCACCTCAAAAAAACAAGGGGGTGTTTAAAGTGTGGAAGATAAGGTAATCAAGCTAATTAACACAAAAAATAGATGAAAAATCCCACTACTGTGATGGGATAAAAGAATGATTCAATCAATCCTCAATAAATGGTCCAATTTTTCAACTACAAGAAATATAGAAACTATTTTTTACACTCCCTTCTATTTTCACATGATGATGAGATGTTTTAAAGGGAAAATACATCACATAATCGAGATGTGACAGATATCTGGGGTCACATGTAGTTTCCCAAGTGATCCAATGAAATTCTCAACTAGATTCAAAAGTAAAGATGATACGAATCTCTCACAATCATCAAGAGGGTCCATCCTTTCACATCTAGAATCATTGTGGAGGTCCAGGCCGCACCACCAGAAGATGTGCAAATGCCAAACAATATGAATGTCTCTCTGATCACAAACAACTAATCATGTTGGTCAAAAATGCCCCAATATATAAATGAGTGAACTCTAGGAGCCTCCACTTTCACCCAGGGTCCCATGTTTTCTTATAAATAAGACCATTGGGATCCTCATTTGATATGACTGGAAGGCCAAAAGAATCCTCAAAGATCTTCTCACCGTATTACATCACCCAATTCCTAGAAACCTCCTAAGAAGCTGTCTAATCCTCAAGTAAAGAGGAAATTAATGAGGGTAGTTATATTTTAGTTTCTTTAGTGTGTTAAAAACAAAATAATTAATCATGCAATTTTTTCCCCTTGTAAAAAAGTAATGGGGAGAAAGCCCCTTTCTAAGTGTGGGACTTGTGTGATCCCCTTCCAGAAGCTCATGTGGATTCTCTTAGAGGTTTGAGTGAAACCTTTCCCTAGTTTTGTATCCTAGGTTGATATTCATCCAAGATATACTAGGAATAACTTCGGAAGAGAATATCAAGCTCACCAAGGAATCTCCAAGGTGAAGTATCTTAAGCTATCTCGGGTCTCATATCTATGAAACATATCTAGCTTGCCCATGTCTACCATGCTTGAGCCACTTATTGGTCACCCATCCAACCTTGCGTGATCAAAAATTTGATCCCTCTCTCATACAACCAATAACATGGAACCTCTTCCATTATATCCATTTTCTGAGGGGTTCTAATCCAAGGACTACCCCAAAGCCTCTAGATATTTAAAATTATAGCTTATAGAACATCAACATGTCCTCTCGATTATACATTCCCATGGTAATAGTGGTACTTCATTTATCCAACCTAATATTTGGGATCCTCAGAGTGTTTTAAATTTTAAATTCCTATGGAAATGGGGATCTCAAACTTAGGGATGATAAAAGGACCCTGGATTAGAAAATAAGAGAGGTCATGGGAACATAAAATCCCTTCCTCTCTCTCTGATTTCCCCCAAATGACTCCACCCACATCTACCTATATATGGGGAGTAAAATGTCTTGGCATAGAGTCCTTGTACATATCTTCCTCTCACATTCCCTAGGGAATCCCCTATTGTTTATTATGGGGTATTCCACCACCTACCATATTCCTAGCCTCATTCAATAGTGGATAAAAGAGATCTCATGGTTTTACAGATCTTCCACTTCTAATTATTTCTCACACTGAGCATGCATCATGTGGTCATAGAGGTTAGTGATGATCATTACATCAACACAATAAAATACCAATCTTGGGAGAATATTTCACTGTTATATCTTCTTCTAACCTTCCCTCTAGGCATCCTATCTTGTATAATACCCAACCATGTTATCCCCACATCAAAGGGATATATTCCCAATGAGACAAACCTTGGGACATCCATATTTATACTCCACCATGGAATTGTTTTCACCATTCCCCACCCAGAGGCGCATACAGTGAACACGTAAGCCATAATGGTGGAATCCCCAAGAGGAATGACTTCCCTATCTTAGTAGAGAGTCCTTGTGACGTATCTCTCTCCCACATTGACTTGGTACTCCTCTATTGGTATAAGACCCAACATTTCAAACTACATGGTATTCAGTTACTTTCCAAATAGGATATGTAGGAAGCCTCCCTAAGGTCCAAAACTAGAACCCAAAACATTCCATAATAATCTCTAGTCTATATTCCTAGTATGGTCACATCTGGCTTAGGAGGCTACTCCCCTTCAAGGTTCCTTGATCTAATTTGGCATAATTCCCATGACATCCCATAACTAAGAACCTTTCACTTGTATTAACTTTCCACATGATTTTAAACTTAATGTTTTGGTCCTTATCACATATCCTTAAAAGGTATTATGTGTCCTATTAAGTGGAACAAAACTACATTATTTCTGATCCCTTTCATCAGGATATGTACGAAGCCAATATCAAATTCATAATACTGACATCAAAACGAATAGTGTCTTCTTAGATGATGATAAATTCCAGAGTGACCCACTGTGTGGCTTAAAAATGGCATCTTAATAATAAAATACATGATAATATCTAATATGAAAAAGGGTACCATAGATGAAGAACCACAGATGCATAGTGATGATTATAAATACAATACATGCTAAAAATTGATTATTAACATAAGGGTGGCCCATTTTATATTTTAGATATAATAAAGGATTCATGAATATATATTAAATCTATAAGAGAGTCACAAATTAAGAAATAACTCTCCTAAAAAGGCATGATGAAGTGTGACATCCCATCCTATTAACCAATTAATTCACTAGTCATTGTTGGATACACATACCAATGACCACCCACTTTTGGAAAGTAGGCTCATGAAATGTTATGAATAAGGGAAATGTTGGGTGTTTATAGTTTCCTGAATAAAACCTATTGTAAAATACCTAGAAAAGACCTGGGAATATGTGTTTGATGTGAATGGACATTCCACCGCCACCACAAAACACCATTTACACTACACTTGTTTTTCATGAGAAAAAAATAGTGAACCAGACAAGAATCCTAAAACAATATGAATGTGCCACCCACATGTCAGTCCCTATTAATTCACAAAATCAATGTGTGCCAAACATGGATAAAAAATAATTAATTATCCATGTGTTAATTTATTATGATGCTACTTTGATGGTTTTATCTTCTTTTGTTTTTATACCCAGACACGTTTAACAATAAATACCTTCAATCTAATTGAACCCAACCATCCAATCTGAAATTATACATCTGATGCCTCACAAGAAGGGTCCTCATCAAATCAGATGACACTTTCACAGACCTAGCGTCTTCAACACCATGTATCAATCATGATCATTTAGGAGTACCAACACAATGGTACTATACCAAAACTAGTGGATTCATATGAATCCCTCGAAGAAATAAATTCTTACCAACCATACATATAACATCGGTTGATGGGGAAGAAGCAGATGATGTCAATGGTCATCGTAAATCACTTCGTGAGTATGTCCCTAGAGCACAACGACAATTTCCTACACTATCTTAGTGAGATGGATAAAGAGGCCACTAACAACCACATCCTAGTTCCACAGGAATCCCACCATTGGGATCCTACAAGCATCCACTATTTCCAATTATGCGCAATAATGAACCCTTATCATGATGAGGGTGTGACCATTGAGAGTCCATACCAGGTCACTTTGAACCAAGCACTCGGGATAGATCAATGAGGGAAGTGACTAGATAATAGAGAATATGGACATTACTTTTTCCACTCTGGAGATGTCCTCCTATCAAATACGATGGAAAATTGCGAGCAGGAGCACACACCTACCTGTGTCCACCATGCTTGAATGATTTTTTTTGAAACATTTAGAGAAACTAGTTGGCTAATATTGATTATAAATAAGCACCATACTGATATCTATAACCCCAAAAATAAATACAATTGGTATATACCAATAAGAAATGGATGATACGAGAAGGAACATACATCTACTCTAGCCACAAAATGGGAATATGTCCCCATTTTGTCCACTGAAGTTACTCATCATATGCTGATATTTATGAAAAGGTAGATACAAATTATTTCTCATATCCTACAAAACATTCAAGATATAATAATGGCAGCAGAATTGGTTGAGGGGTGGATATAAAACTCCATCCCCATAATTGTGGTGACTCATCAACATAATATTTGGGTCACTCGGAGTAGACGCATACCCCTTCTCTCATCTAGGAGGGTCAGGGTCCAAATATCATGATAAATTGATAAATGGATCGATCCCATTCCCCCATTCCAGCTGGAGGTCATCGGTCTACTCCATTGACCACTATAGGATATGGTTATATCCCTAAAACAATTACAGGAATGTGTTAGAAAATTTTGGTAACAAAAGGTATCTAATCAAACCATATTCCATATATGAAAAACATTATCCACAACAAGAGGTAATAGTCACCCACAAGAGAGCATCCAAAAAGATGCCTCACAAAAGGTGATTGGAAAATAAAGGTCAATTCTACGATCTCACTCTACTCAATCCTAGTGTTCTTGAATTTCTTATACATTTAAATATGGATGATCAATATCATTTTAATTAGTTATCAAATTATAAATATATTAGATGAAATTTATTATTTCATTATAGAATGTTATCTTCAAGAAGTTCCATTAGTCCTCCCCAAATATTTTACCGTGATGGAAAAATTCATGCCCATAATTCAATATATCAAGAAATCCAATCTCTTGATGAGAACCATAACAACCCTCTACATGGAAACAAGATCAAATAGAAAGGATTTTCTACCATTTATATCATATTCCTTGAAGGAACCCCTAGGGTATGCACTGTAGGAATTCTCTTTATAGTTAGATGTCAAGTTGTGATGGTAGTCCTCCCTATGACTGTATTCATTAAGAAGGCCCTCCCCGCATAGAAACTTCATTTAATTAGGGAGGTCCTCCCCTTTCCAAATTAACTATGAGAAATATATTATATCATAAGGACGTTGGGAAAATGAGTTCCTTCATGACTAATTCCTTTTCATTGATAAGTGACATCCATTATCAACTGAAATATACTCCAAGGTAATGGTCATTCTCTGAACCACCCTCAGATTTCTTTTGTCACATGACAACATGAAATTATTTTTTTTAATTAATTATATTTTGATTATAAGTTCAGGTTTTACTTTGAAAATTTTCATTTTTTGGGAATTTTTTATTTGTGCACAGTTTGGCCAGATTGTTCTCCAAACCTTGCAGAATATGTGTATGTGAATATTCAATTATAAATTAATGGTTTCATATGGTTTGTTCATGGTTTATAAAACCATGAGACCAACCAATGTTTCTGCATGATGTGACTAGTAAAGGGAGCAATGTTGGTGAATGGTTGGTAAATCATGTTCCATAATCGTGCATTCCTACCATGTGTTTTTTAATAAATAATAATAATAATAATAATAATAATAATAAACAAAAAAACCCTTAACCATACCTCTCCTCTTACCCTCTGTGCCACACCCTCTCCCCTACCCCTCGCTTGGATGAATCCATCTCCCTTATCCCTCTCATGTGATGTAACCCAAAATGGGATCCCCATATACACACCGTGCCACTCCTCTCCCTTTGTTATGGTGAAATCATCTCTGGTAGGTTTTTATCTTTCTATATTGTCTTATTTTTCTTCTTTTAATTGGTTTTCTTCTTTCCCCTTTGAGGTGTATGTGCATAGGTAGAACCCTAAACTGATTTCTGTGTTGTCATGGTTGATTATTGTTTCTTAGGGTCCATGAGTTTCGATTGAAAACCATTATTAATTCATTTTACTGGCATTTGGTTTCAGGTTGGGTTTATTCCCATTTAATTATGTTTCTGAATTTTAATTAAGGATTTTATAATTTCAAGCTTTATTTTTATTATTTATAGTATCTTATTGTTCTTTAAAGGATCCTTCATCTATATAGATATATAAAAACATATAAATAAATATATTTTTATGTGTATTCCCTCAAGTTTAGGGAAATATGTAAATTGGGTCATGTGATACATATATATATGTGTTTTTGTGTGTGTGAAGGTTTATATTTGTGAAAGTGTGAAGTGGATTCAGGTTTTATTCATCAAAGGAAATGTGTTTCAAGGTATGTTATCTATGTTGAGACTTTTAATTTGAATTCCACAATTTCTTGATGGTTTTAAAAAGATTTTTTATCATTATATTAAATTTATATATTATAAAAATTGGTTTCTAATTCTAGAAAATTTATTTTCAACCAATGAACATTTTTCACCTAAGCTTCTAATATAGGTTCACTTTATTTAAGAATGTTTTTTACCATGTTTGAAAAGTAGTGAATTTTTTATTTTTTATTGGTTTTACAAATGAAATGTTTTTATCAATTCTGAAGAGATAAGGTTTGGTTGGCACCTTTAATTTTGTTATGGAAATGAAAACCCCTTTTTATGGAATTCCCTTGTATTTGAAATGTGATGTGTAAAAAATTTATAACATCTAATTTATGCCCGGTATGAGAGAATGTGATTTATTGTGTGTTTTTAAAAGGTAAAGGGGGTTCTCTTAAAAATGGAGTTCGTAGGTGGGTAAGTGTATAGTAGTTTTAGTATAAGTATGAAAAATATGTGTACATGATAGCTTGATCAAAATCCCCACTATTTAGGCATGAAAAATGGGAATCATGGTTATCTAGGTAGATATACTAGGATAAGTATGCTATGCATGACACATCCTACCTAGAAGGATTGCATTATAGAACCAACTAAACTATAATGATGTGTGTTGGTTTTCTTGAGAAAGATAATGAACCTCAACATTCATGGATGATCGTTGAGAGTAAGACGATTCAAGGTCCCCACTAACCCTATGAACTTGGGAATTTGCAATGGTTCTTTCACTCTTTTAATATATTTTTCCTGTTAATTTTAAAAAAAAATTGTTTTCGTTATTCATTTTCATGTCTAAAATAACAAAAACTATGATTTATTATTCTACTGTGATGCATACTGAATCACCTATTTTTTCATGATTGGAAACTATTTCAAAAATATAATGGAAAATGGTTTTATATAAAAATGTAATGTTGATACTTGTTTTGAAAATAATGGAAAACCTTACTTTATATATGTCTTATTTTCAAACTAGCATGATTTGGATTTCCTATTAAAGATAATGAATATGGAGTAGTTTATTTGGGAACCCCTAATGAGTTTTAATACTCATGCCTATAGCTCTGTATATATTTTATATTCTGATTATGCTTCCAACTCAATATCAGTATCTATGGAGTTACATCAGTTCAGTGGATGATGGTGACCCATGAGGTCGCATAGAGGCATGCTTGATAGTTTTTATTTCTTTTTCTTATAACAAGTTTGTTATTTTATTTTATTCTGGTTTACTTATCTATCTTTTATAGATTAAATCATTCTCAGTTGAGTTTTTATGAGATTCCCAACACTAGTTGCCAATCTAGGAGGATCAAGAATGACTCTCGACTCTTTTTCTGATCCAGATCGAGTGATTGGTTCAGGGTTGACCTAGGTTGGTTCTTGTTTTTTATAAGAGTCATAGACTTTGTTATCTAAGGATGACCTCTAGTTTAGATCTAGGATTTTTGGTATTCAAGTGATCAGTCATGGGTAAGTTCTTGATAAACACCAATTCAGAAGGAAACAAGAATATTTTGGGTGTCTAGGTATGGTTTTACTCAAAATACAAGATTGGATCTTGGTTGTTTTCATGGTTTTGGGTTTTTGTGTGATAGTATTTATTTTTTTTATATTTAGTGGTTTTTTTAGAAACTAAAAAGGTTGGAGTGTATATTTGGATGGACGAAGATGGTGCATAGTTTTTCTGAATAGTCTGGAAATCCATGCACATACCATGAAGTTAACTCTATTGACCTCCAGTGTGCTCACATGATTGGCACAAAAAATTACAATTAATGTGACAAAGATATGTGTATCAAATGTATTTCTATTTTTTGTTATTTTAATCCACTAAGTGATTGAGTTGTTATTATTTGTTTTTCGTAGTGGTTTGAGTTGGTTTTGGAGGTGTTTCTATTGGGTTTTAAAAATGGTAATTGGTTTATTGAAATTGGATATCCAAAATGAAAAACATGTATTATTTGAATATGAAATGGGAAATTTTGAAAATGTAAAGTGTTTTGGGAATTTTTTTGGTATATTTGAAATGTTTTATAATAAGTGAATTGGAAATTAACATTCATTTTTTGGGTTTTTGAGATGCGATTCTTTAATGAAAATACGTGGCTTTGAATATTGGTTGTGATTTTGAAACTTGGGATTATTTTTTTTGGAATATAAATGTATTGTTTTGACCTTTAGTTTTATTATGATTTCTCACATATATATATGTGTGTATTTGAATATTGGTAGGGAGTGTGAAACTTGGGTTGAATTTTTTGTTTTGGGAAAGGAAATGTATTGTTTTGACCTTTAGTGTTATTATGAACACTCAAATATATGGATGTGTGTGTGAAATGGGATGGTTTCAGTATGTGTGGATTAGTGTATGATCTAGAACAGGAATATATATGTGTGGGGATTCACATAATACCATTGGTAAGAGCCCAACTTATCAAGCTATTTTTAATTCAAAAATTGATTTAAAAGGGAATTTTCAATGTTGTGATAAGTAGTTGTCTTGTGATTCTTTCTTTTGTGATTTGAGGTTTCCAATTTGGGACTTTTTGTCTTTGTGCAAATTAGAAATATTTTTTATGTGGTGTTTTGAAATTGGTTTCCTGATTTATGATGAAGATGTGGATTTTTGGGTTCATGATGTGTTTTGATTTGGTCTCATGTTTCATGTTTTTAGAGTATACCCACACTAAGTTCTAAAGGATTTTGAAAATAATCGGTGGTTGGTTCTTCCATTTTATGTATTTAAATAGATCATGTAATACTTTGGATATCTGGTTTATCCATTCAAGATAAAGAGACTCGTGACCAGCAGTATCAAGATTTCATCCAGAGGATCTGAGAGTTAAAACCTTTCCATTTCTTCGAGCATCCAAAATTTGGTAAATCCGAAGAAAAAAGATGAAATATTTAGGATATCTTTGTTATACTTGAGTCTACTAATCCTATCAAGCTTGAAATTTACACCTTCACATTGTAAGACCCAATTTGGGAGTGGTGAAAGTCAATTATTTAGACTAAACATTAGATGAATTACTCATGGGAGTGATTCAAAACAATTTATATCCAATAGTGTTTTTCTAATGATGTTTGGATACTGAAGTCTTTGGAACTTTACTACCTCAAGAATGTTGATTAAATGGTATTGATGTATGCTTAGAGCTTTACCGAGCTGGGTTCGTATCTCCAAAATCTCACCAGAGATGAATTTTTGGAGGGTAAATTCTTTAAAAGAGGCATCTGATCAGAATTTCATTAGGTAGTGACTTAATTCTTTATAATTATGAATAATTAGTGAATAAGGTTGTTCCTAATGAATCCAATTGAGTTGTGTTAGGCCAGTTGAGAAGTGGAATGAAAAGTTCACTGTGTTTAATCTCACTGAATTCATTCGAGAGTAAGATCTATCTATGTTATTATTGTGTGAATACTGATCACTAAATGTTTCCATGCTTAAAAGAACCAAATATCTATAAAAAATTTGGCTATTTAGTTAATTTTAAAATGTTTTTCAAAGGTAGTTCTAGGAAGTGACATAGAGCTAGATCTACTCCCTTGGAGATCCTTCCAGCCTGATTAGATGAACATAGTGATGGTGAAAGATCAATCAAAAGATTATTTTTTGTTTTAAATTCAATTTTGATTGTAATTTATATATCTCTTGGTGTTTTATTTTTTTTAATATGGAGAATTATGTTTTATATCATATAGGAACTCTGTCTAAATTGGGATTTCATCCAAAAGTTTTGAATATTATTGATGTGGAATGGTGTTTTTTGTTGTCTCGTGCCTTGTTTCTTTAGTTATTTTGGTTTCTTTAATAATGTGTGAGAATGTTATAGTTTTAGGAACTACTTAATTGATATTATCCCAAAATTGTGGAAGTCCGCCCTTGATGATATTATGTAAAATCTAGTTCTTTAGACCTTGTTTTTTTCATCATATGAATCTCGAATTTTGTCACCAGTGTATTTCTTTGATTCTTCCCTGCCCAACCCTAACAATATTACTTAAAATTTCTTGGATAATTGGTCATGTGATATATTCTCATGGAGATCCCAAAAACCATGATGGGTTATTTGGGGAATTCTATTTTAGGGTCCGGGTGTTCCTTTTTCTAAGGTTATGTAGGGAATTGTGAGTTCCTCATTATTGGATCTTTCATTTGGTGGTTTGAGTATTTTGATCCATTTAGCTGTTCTTTGGATGTAAATGTGGTTCCTTGATGATTTTTATACTAGTTTATTGGGGTCATGGAGTTTTAGGTTATGTGTGGTAAGTGATTTTTTAGTCCTTGGTCTCCTGGGGGTTTTGGTAATGCTTTGGGAACTGGATTGTTCATATAATGGTTAGTCAAGTATTTGGGGACTATATTGGTGAAAAAGTGTCAGTGGTGGGGATAATTTTCAAACCTTAAAATTATTTTATATTATTATATTTTGTTTGGATGTTTTGGTTTTAATTTAAAATTTTTAAAAATCTTGGGCATTTTTTCTCATCGTATAGTTTAGTCGCATGGCTGGACAAACCGTGTGAAATATGTGTGGTTGAATCTATTAATTTGATAGAACAATTTAATTTAGCTAGCACACAGTTTATCAAACCATTCATCCAACCTATGTGGTTGTCCGATCTGACTAGTAAAGGGTGCTTGGTTGGGGCATTGTTTGGTAAATAGTGTTCCAAAGCTATGCATTCCCACCAACTGTTATTTAAGGAAATAATGATGATAATAACAATAATAATGATAATAACAATAATAATAATAAACCTTCATCTTTCCCCCAACCCTTAATCATTTCACCCCACCCTCTCCCCATGCCACTTGTATGGCTGAATCGCCCTCCCCCTCTCCCTCTTGCACGATGCCACGCAAGACGGGTCCCCATCCACGCACCATGCCTATCTTCTCCCTCTGTCACAGTTCATTCTTCTCCTATCGGTTTTTATCCTCCTCCATCATATTATTTTATTTATTGGTTTTATTCTTCCCCATTTGTAGTTCATATACCTAGGTGAATCCCTAACCCAATTTGGGCATTATCTTGGTTAATTATTGGTTCTTAGGGTCCGTGAGGTTCGATTCAGGACACTTCTCAATACATTTGTTGAAGGAATTTGATTCTCCTTTGGTTTTAGGTTGGGTTTATTTTTTTAATTATTTTACACAAATTTTATTTTGGATTTTTTAATCTATAGATTTCTCTTTATTATTTATGGTATCTTGCGGCTCTTTGAAGGTACATTTCATGTATATACATTGGTAAACATATATATATCTATATACTTCTTGTGAATATTCCCTCATGAAGAGGGGAATATGAACATTGGTTTAAGTTATACACACACAGACAAACACACACACAGATATATATATATATATATATATATATATATATATATTAGGTGAATATGTGTGCAGGTGAGAAGTGTTTTCGAGTTGTCTTCATCAAAGGGAGCATGTTTGGAGGTAGGTTTACTATGCCCAGATCCTTAATTTGAATTCCATAATTGCTTGATGGTTTTAAAAATTTGTTCTTATCATTATATGAAATTTATATACTTTGAAAAGTGTTTTTATATTTATCGAAATTAATTTTCACACACTTCCCATTTTTTACCCAAGCTTCTAAGGTTCCCTTTATTTAAGCATGTTTTGACCTTTTTTGAAAATAGATCATTTTAAATGATTAATTGGTTTTCCAAATTAAATTAAATTATCAATTTTAAAGTGATATGTCATGGTTGGTGACATCAAATGTTTTATGGAAATGAAAAACCATTTTAAAGTCATGATCCCTTTATTTTATTGTGATGTGTGCTAAATGTGTGACATATAATAGATTCCTAGTAAGGGAGATTGTGATTTGTTATGAATTTTTTAATGGTAAAGGGCTTGTGATTAAAAATAGATTTCATATTTGAGAAAGTGGATGGTGGTTTTAGTAAAAGCATGAGAAATGTATGTATATTATAGCATGATAAAAAATCACATCCATTCGGGTATGGAACATTGTAATCTTGGGTATCTAGGTGGGTGGACCAGAAAAAGTATGCAATGCATGACCTTCCCTACCTATTAGGATTGCATTACAATACTAACTAAACTATGATGATGTGGATTGGTTGTCTCGATCATGTGAACGAACCATCACATCCATGGTAGATCACTAAGAGTATGAGGATCCTAATTCCCCATGGACCCTAGCCACTTTTGAATTTCCATTGTGTTTTTACTCGTTTATTATAGTTTTACGGTACAATTTTAAAATTCCCTTTTTCTTAGCTTCATTACTTCTCTGAAATAATGAAAAGTATATTTTATTGTTCTTCTTTGATACAACCATAATGACACGCCTATTTTAGAATGAATGGAAACTATCTAAAAAATTTAATGGAAAATGGTTTTACTTAAAAATAGAAGATTGATACTTTTTTGAAAAGAATGGAAAACCTTACTTTCTATATTTCTTATTTTCAAACTAACATGATTTGGATTTCCCATTAATGGTAAGAAATATGAAGTATTTTTTTTGGGAAGACCTATGGAATTTTAATACTCATGCTTATAACTTTATCATTAATTTTAGATTATGGCCCTTCATCAGGCTTGCTATCAGTTTCCATGGACCGATGTCGGTTCATTGGATGATGGTGACCAGTGAGGTCACATGGAGGTACACTTGGTATTTTTTATTTCTTTTTCATCTTATAGTTTTCTATTTTATTTTATTCTTGTTTACTTATCTATATTTTATGGGATAAATCATTCCCAACTATGTTTTATCTGACACCTGAAAATTGTTTCTAGCTCAGGAGGATCGAGAGTACCTCTCTGTCCTTATTGTAGGATGGCTCAGGTGATTAGTTCGAGGTTGAACCATGTTGGTTCGTCATAGTTTTCCTTCCAATAAGATAGAGAAAATCTCCACCATCCCAGATGTTTACAATAAATAAAATAGGAAACATCCAATTTGGTTGGATCATGTTGAGGAACCTTTTACCAAACAAGAAGAAGACATATTTCTCATGAGGAGATTTTTTTCTAAAGACAATATACTAGTCATGTTCATAACATTAGCCACACCCCATTACAACATTCAAAAGGCATTTTAAGAATAATCTGTTCACGAAATCCACATAAATATTTGTATTACTCTTCATTGCCTAAAACAAGTCTTGTATTATGATGAATATTGAATACATGTCAAGGTAATAGATGGGGTAAACCATAAAATAGACTTGGTGGACCTCCTATATTCAAATTAATCAATGTTGGGAAACATCAAGGAGCCTTTCAGTGCATAGGGTGTTTCATTTCACCACTTTCTAGGTTTAGAAAATACCACCAAAGGTGACATCATGTAACATCATAGCCTCAGACCGACTTTACGAGATGATCTATTGTTTCAATAGATAGTATAATCGACAAAAATTAGACCTGAATTACTCTCAAAAGAATCAAGATAGAATATAGAAATCCATCTAAAGTCTCTTGCATCAAACATTCAAAAATATTGAGAAAGACTACCTCTTAAGGGATGTCAATCATTAAGAATCCCAAATATTTTTGGAATAAGGTGTATTAGATGAAAATAATACAATGAACCCAATCCATGTTTGAATGATGATCCATAGAATTAAGAGATAATACATGGTAGTAGTATCTATGTAAATCCAGAAACAACCCCAACACACAGGGTTAGAGTCTTTTTAAACCCAACCTACGAGGATGATGAACCAAGGCCAAAAGGTTGTGAAAGTGTAATGGAAGTTACCCTAGACCCTAGGGCTGGGGAATATTTCACCTCAATGACATCCTCAATTGAAGCCATTATTTTTTCATTTAGTGGGATCTCAATAGAACAAATTCTCTCAGCTCATCCTATCCCGTGGCCTAAATTCCTCAATGAGAACAGGAATGATGAAATTATTTAATGTTTCCCATTAGATCAATCTTTCTTGGATGATTCAAGGAGAAATATTTAAGTAGAGTACAAGGACTCAGAGAATTAATAAACAAAATCAATCTATCAAGTAGGATAATGAAACACCAGCAATGCATTACGAATCGATGAACATTGTTAGCACCACCCTTGTAGATTCTACAGAACACGCAGCCACTACACAGAAATAGGAGGAGGAGATTTTTGTTAGTAATACGGTCTACACTAAAATTATTGAAGATAGTGTGTGTACCCAAAACCAAATTATTTCTATGTATTTGGGTACTCTCTAATATGATCCAATACTTCCTCTACAATGATAATATTCTAGCAATAATGGTAAAGTTACAATCGTACGTCACCCAACATACAAAGAAGCTTAACTCCTCATACTTGAGGAATGATATTATTGACAAGAGGAATAGATAAAATAGTTTAGAAAAATAAATGAAGAAAAAATTTGAGGCAACATCACTACTAGATATGTTCTATAAGAAGAGCCACACCCTGTGCTACCAGCCAATACACTTTAGTAAAGAGTGTTCACCCCAGTAGCTGAAATATAGCTGGAACATTTTCTCAACATGGGTTAATGAAAAATAATATATTTGGACCCCATGAATTTAAGATATCAAGAGATCTGTCCCTTAGGTAAAAACCTCGAGCAAGGTCAGAAAAATCCTTGCATACCATCTCTTGTAGGTTACCAAATGTGTGTAAAATAAAAAATTTTGTAGCTAGCTCAACCTATTGTCCCCCTTCATTAATCTATTTCCTAGTTTTTCATTCCTAATAAATGATTTATACCATCGAAACACTAGAATCATGATTAAAATATTTTAAAGGATGATGTGCAGTAGTACAGCCAGAGATCCCTGAATTAGTGGATGACAGTCTTCCCCCTCCAAACTTTGGAAATCCTATATTCCCAACATTCAATGGTTCCAGAGTTCCGGATCAACATCAAACACACTTAATTTATAGTTATGGCCCCATTATTAGGAGCCTCAAGTAGAAAGAAGAAGTTAAGATCAGTTGTTTTGTATTGAATTTATAAGTCTCATCCTTCAATTGGTGTACTAGTCTACTAGTCGAATGAATCAAAGGATAGTAAGATCGTCGTAAAATATTCATCTATCAATTAAACTCAACATTCAAGAATATGACAATACTCACTCTATAAAAATGTATATAGTGATAAAATGATAGGGTGTCCGATGTCAATTCTAGGTGGAATATTTTGACTTATTATCTAAACTTGAAGCTCCCTTAAAAATATTTTCTAGATCTTTTCATTGATAATCTTCCTGAAAAAATATGAACACCGCTTATCCGAGTAAAGTATCTAGGTTGATTATGGGATCTTACCATAGTAGAAAAAATGTTGTAATATTATATTTCTTGAACCAATGATAACTCTCAAATTTTGTTGGAATCTCAAGGGTAGAGAATAGGTAGAGTGTAATCGGTAATAGTTACATTGAAACAAGACTCTCCACTAGCTCCAACTCCAAAGACAACACATCCTCATGAGGTGCCTCTTCATGAAATAAAACATTAGTAGTAGTATCCTCCTTAAGTATGACCCTAACCCAATCATCTTGGAAGATCAATTAGATGGGATTCAATTATTTGACCGACCTTAGTAAGAAGGTAGTCACATTTATCCAAACCCACCAAAATTAGGATCATCTTCAACTATCATTCCAAAGGCCAAAAGACCTACATCAAGTAATTAATCTCCTAAAACATATGTTAAATAGAAGATTTATGGTGTGAAGTGAATATCTTTATCATAGAAGTAAGATATTATAAAAAAAATTCACCCTTCTTTCTTGGCATGTTTTCTATCATAGATGCTCTCAATTTTTCAAAAGACCCCTAGGTAGATCTCTTTTAGGATTTACTAATACCTAAAGTGTTTGGATCTAAGGTTGTTGTTGTTGTTGTATACTATGTAGAGATCAATCCTATATAATTCCATAAAATCATCAATTTCCTAGATTAATAAAAAGATATTTTTATAAAAGGACACATCATACCCTTTTATGTGTCTGAAAGGATAAATGAAATTTATGTTCGATGATATTTCAATGTTAATGACTTAGAAGTTAGCCTCATTATAGTCTAAACACATCATCAGATAGGATACAGTGAGGCCCAGTTTTCCCTTTCTTCTCTGACACTATAGATCTATGAAAAATGTGATAAAAAGTCCATCGACATAATCAAGATAGAAACATAGTTTTGTGACATCCAATCTCACTAATAATTTATGGTTTTTTAGAATTTTACCGCCTTTAACGTTCTTCTAAGAAGGACTTGGTTTCATCATCACACAATAGTCCCCTCATTATACCACCAATGAGTCAAATATTTATTAATGGTCAAATTGAGATGTTTCATGGTGATAAAGACCCATTCAAATACTGTGAATTATAATATATTGATGTATAAATCTACAAGAGGGGAAGTGAAACAAACCATGACTGATGGTGTCAATTAGTACACTGCCCCAACGGGAATAGAAATGACTAAAATCATTCCCATTAATCATATCAATGAGGAATATGTGATTCCTATTAATTAGATCGTAGTCATGGGCCCCAATTCAGTTGCCTATTCAACAAAATGCATGATATCGATCTTGAGGACTGAGAAAAAATGCACTAAAAAGTTCATTGAACCTCTGGAAAATGATATAAAATTGGGATAAATGACTTTATTGTATCCCCTAAGATTCAAAATATTCCTACCTCATCAACTGAGTCTAAAATGACTATCAAATCACCAAGTAAAAGAGAAAATAATCCTTCTCTATCCCTCTTATCCCTGGTAAATCATCAAAGAAACCCCATATCATCATTTGGGTTGGAGGAAGATGCATAGTATTTTAGATGTCAAAATGATGACTCCACTCGTAAATTTGACATTTTTTCTTTAACACATTCTTTCATAATATTAAGGTGAAATATGAAGATTAATGGGAAGAGAAAGATGACGAGGAATAGGAGGAAAACCTCAGGTATTCCCCTCCATCATTTTAAGAAAGTGCCTCTATAACTATTAACAGACTCATAAAAATGAATTTTGGTATAGAGGAGGACCCACTACCCACTTTGATCCATGATGAAATGTATTCTAAAGAATAATAGATATATACCTCCTTTATATAGAATCATTGAGATGTGTTTTCCTGGAATTAAACTGAAATTTTGGGACTCGATCATGAGGTGGCCACCCACCACCTTGCCTTCCCAGAAATAAACCGGGATTACAAAAAGGCAGCTAGAAGGACACAAATGGCTCATTCTATCAAAATTAAGGCTGAAATTCACAAGATTATCAATGAATTTTTAATTCTTAATGTTCAGTATTCAAAAGGTTGTCTAATATTGTCATGGTAAAGAAGAGTAATGGGAAAACTAGGTTCAACATTGGATTTAGATATATCAACCATCACTATCCAAAATATTATTTCGAGGTTCCAATTATGGAGCCACTAATTGATAATATGGAAAAATATAAGGCCCTTTCCTTCATGGATGATTATTCAAGGTTTAATCAAATCTAGATGGCCCATGAAGATGAGGAATCCAATACTTTTATATCACACTAAGGGGTGTATTTTTGTTAGGTAATTCCCATTGGTTTGAAGAATGATGGAACTATTACCAATATTTCATTCACCACATCTTCAAACGCTTTTTGGTAAGGTTCTTAGAATTATATATTGATGATCTGGTGGTGAAATTATATCAATTTTATAACCACATAGATGATATTGACATCATATTCATTAAAATTTGGCAACATAGCGTGAAGATGAACCCATTGAAATTCACATTCAGAGTTGGATCAGTAATGTTTCTTGGAATCATGGAACACTATTGTGGCATTTAAGTCGATCCCAAGAAGACGAAGGCTGTAATTTATTTGTATTATTATAAAAACATTAAATATTTAAGTGTATTATAAGGATTCCTTTATTATATTCCACTATTTATAGAAAACCTTGTAGAAATGTGATTCCCCTTAACCGGGTTCATAATAAAGGGTGTCAAGTATCAGTGGACTTAGAATTATTAAGAAGCATTTGATACTCTCAAGAAAGACCTTTGGAGTCCAGTAGTTCTAATTATTTATGTTGAAGGGAAGACACTAATTTTATATGTGGTAGTCTTAGAACAATCATTGGGTTCTTTTCTCAAACAAAATAATTATTTTGGGAAAAAAGCATCCTCTATCATCTCAGTCAAACCATGGTTGATATCGAGACTCATTATTAAAATATTGATAATATCTTTTTGGCATTAATCTTCATGGTTTAGAAGATGAGGCACTACATGAATCGCCAAGAGGTCCATTTAGTCTCTTGTAGTAACCCACTCTAATAAATTATTAGTTGTCCCATGTTGACTAAATGTTTGTCATAGTGGGTGGTTATCTTTCATCCTTTTGATATTCATTTTATTCCTCAGAATGTGGTAAAAGGTTAGGAATTAACATATTTCCTTGAAGAATATCCACCTCTAGAGAAAATTTTATTAAATACAAATTTTTTTGATGAATATAGATTCTCTGTTAAATATGGCCCCCAGATACTGGACATGTATTTTAATGGCACATCCAAAATCCTAAAAGGGAAAAGAGTAGAATACCTCAATATCAAAAAAGTAAGGTTGGGAGTCTTACTCGTCTCTCTATAAATTTTTTTCGTAACTTAATCCTTCATATTGTGATATGGTTTCACAAAAAACAAGGTAGAATATAAATAACTCATTGTGGGATTAAAAATGGAACTTCAAATGTCATTTCTCCACTTAATGGTAACTGGTGATTTGGAGTTTATAATCAAGCAGATCAATAATGATTATGTCATTAGAAAGGAAGATTTAATACCCATTATTGACTATGTATGATGAATATTAGAGGAATTCCCCTCAAATCCGACATTAACTCAAGTCCCATGATCATTTAATTACTAGGAAGATGCATAATCAGATTTGGTTATGGATTTAGAGGATTCAGATCTATATAAAATAGTCATTAACATTTCTCTTTGTTGAATGGTGTCACCTTATAATTATGTCGACATGGATGAAATGAATGATATTAATTTTATCCCTGAACCAGAAAGTTCTCTAACAAGTTGGATGATGACCATTGTGGACTACCTTTAAGATGGAGTGATCTTGCCGAAAAAAATATGGAAAAGAGAAAACCTGATAAAAAGTGACCAACTTCACTCTATATTATGACATAAATCACTAGAAATTCCTTTATAAATAGGGCTTCAATGGATTCTTTCTTAGTTAAATTGATGGAGAATATATTGTTATTTCCATAAAAGAAGTACATATAGGGGCCTATGTTTCCCACTAATTAGGGTTTAGGATTTCCAAACAATTTTAGAGGATTGGATACTTCTTTCCTTTAATGATGTAGGATTTAATAAAATCAACCAAAAAGATTCATTCCTCTCAAGTTCCCACCAACATGAAATATCAACATCTAGAGTTTCTATGCAAGGAAAAATACTCTTGGCTATCCACCATATGGGGAATGGATTTTTAGGTCCATATCCAACAAATATGGCCATGTAATTAAATATATCCTTATTAATACCAAATTCTTACGTAAATATGATAAATTAGTACCACTCAAATAATTATGGAATAAAATCATTTTCAGCTTAATAAAATCCAATATCATCATAATATTTTGTGTCCCTCATAAGATACAAATTAAAAATGTTACCAATTTCTATTATACTATGTTGGAGAATCTATATCATAAGTATAATATCAATTCCAACCATTCTTCTTGGTATCATGTAGTGGATAACGGATAGATAAAGGCCTTCAACAAGAACATATTAAAATTACTATAGAATATGGTGGATAAAGATAAACAGCCCTGGAATGAAAAGTTATTTAATGCCTTATGGGCCTACAACACTATAAACTCTACCACCACACTAGTGACCCCATATTCACTGGTTTATGCGACAAAAGAAGTATTTCCCAGTAAGGTCCAATTTCCCTCTCTCCACAATTCTATCTTTGATCATTTATCAATATACGATAAATCCCAAAAATAACATGATGAATTGGAGTGACTTAATTAGAAAATACTACAAAATTTTCTTCACTTAGTGGTATGCCAAAATCAGATAGCATGGGATTTTAACATGAAATTTCACCTCTACGTGATCCTCCAAGGAAAACTGGTACTAGCCCTCAAGATGCTGATTATACTAGGGAAGAACCCTCCAATATGGGAAAAAAGTTTGAGGGACCTTATTCCATACACAAGGTCCACTCAAATAGATCTTATTCCTTGATCTTGGTGGATTGGGAGATTATTATGAACCCTACCATTTCATGATTTCTCAATAAATAATTTCACTAATCATAAATCGTAGTCTTGGATGCAAGACCATAAAAGGAACAGAAAATGGAATTCATCACATGAACTTAGAAGGAATGATATATGGTCCCAGTTTTATAAAATAATACAAAAAACGCCATAGAATAAGATGTAAAACAATAAACTATATAGCGTAATATCCTAGCCACCACATGTTAAACTGTACAAAAATTTCTCTTCCACATGATGTAAAATTGAATGGTTAATTTCCTTGTTTCATGAAATAAAATTGTATTACATTTCTATCCTTGCTTTGGTTGATCATATTCTTTGGTTCTAGTCTCCCATTGCACCTCCATTCCAAAACTACATGTGGATTGATTATCATCTCAATGAGATATGTAGTGATGCTCATGCCTTATTCCCTAGGCCCTACCATGAATTAAAGAAAATTCCCCCTCTCCTACATAAAAAAAAGATCAATTAAAGGGACTCCAACATGTTTTCTTTCACTTGTGGGGCCAACTTAGAGATTGAGAACTATGCATGGATTTATTCTAGTCTACGCAGCATATGTAGTAATGTATTGATTTTTTTAACCTTGGTTCAACTACTAAAAAAATGTCTCCCTTTTCACCTATTTACAACCCCAATCCCTACATAAGATCTTAATTTGGATTCCATCATTCAATATCACATCATGTAAACAAAAATATTACCTTCCCTGCATATAAACCAAGATCTAGGTAGGGTACATCACACTCAATGGCCAATGGCGGTCCAAATTCTTCTTTTATGCTCACACATATTCCTTCAACACATCATATTAACTTACTTGAAAAAAATTAGGATCTCTAAAAGATTTATTTGGACATTAATAATAAAATTTCTAATACAATAGGACACATATTCTTTCTTATGTATTGATACACCCAATTTTGGATTTGCATTGGTCACCCCCAGAAGGTCTTCCAACTAGGGGATTTTTTTCATACCTATTAATTGAGATGAAATAGTTTGGCTTTTCATAATTCACCCTCAAAAGGCCTCTAAACTAGAGGAACCTTCATCCTTGTGAGAAATATATTCTATCTCCATATGCCCCTACAATATCATACTAGAAACTACTTTTAAAACATGTTGCAATGTCTATACTTCCATAGATTTCCCATATCACTTCTCCTAATCTGAAAACCCCAAAGATCCTGGTTTAAAATTTTCTTCTTCATATCGAAAGTATGTTAGAAAATTCTTTCCCTAGAAATCCTTACATCACTCATCATTTCCATAATGTATAGTCCCATCTGTATGACCTAAAACAATAAGACACCCATATCATCACAGTCACAAAAAATTAAACTATATGAAAACAAATTCGTACATGATGTTAAGATGTAGTCTTACCCTATGTACCAATCATAAGATTCATTGGGAAACCAGCTCAGATTGTCTTGTGTCCCAAACATGAGATGTCTCTCATAAGATGATTCCCTGAATGTCTGAACAACATTTATGGGGCCCTATACGTTTTTTAACATTGAGTAACCATTTTCCTTACCTGATGATAGTCAAATGTATGATTTCATAGAACTACATATGACTTGATTATCAATCCAATGGTATATATAGAGATTCTCAAATATGGCATTCTAGATCAACCACCACAAGATCAAAATTCCCATTTCCTTCATGATAATTGACTCTGTGTGGCCAAAGAAACCATTTCCACTCCTTGTTTATTACGCAAGGAATATATCATGTGTGATTAAGTGTTTTGTTAATGGATTATTCACCTGATCAAGGGGTATTAGTTCATCTTAGTGTTATCATCATCCTGGATGAAAGACCCAAAAAAGAATACCAAACGTCTTTATCACATGATGTTAAAATACATGGTTAAAATATCTTGCATGAAGTAAACTTTTGTATTTCTATGGCCATTTATTGAGAGGTACACTATATTGGGTGTTGGTCTCCCACCACCAATTTATCCATGAATTATTTTGGGATTTATTATCCCTTTGAAGAGATATGTAGTAATGTCTGAATCCTACATACTAGTCCAAACACAAATTAATCATGCCCCCACTATCCTATGTATGAGCTATATCTCCATAGGAGGGTCCATTTAACTTTCTCACCACACTCATGATCCCACATTCAATGAAAATAAAAACCCCCTCTCAACATAATAATTTGATCAATGTGGAGAATCTTTTAAAGAACTACAATTTCCATGATTCTCTCTTTAATAAGATATGTAGCGATGCCCAAATTCTATGCCTTGGTCCCATACACTATAAAAACATTCACCGCCCTACATATGGGTTAGACCAATTGAAGACATATTATACCAACTATTCGTGTAATTTATGATGGAATTCTCTTTTCGTACTCAGAAACCTTACCTATACAAACAATGTCACGACCCGTCCTCAGGGCCTGTGCCGTGACTACCCCAAGCCCGACTTCCATAGGCCAGGGGCTGGCGACTAGCACCAAGGCATAATTCCCGATAAAAAGGGAAGGCATTTCCTTTTTAAAGTAATCAAACACCATAGAGCAAGCAATCAAAAGTAAACACTAAGTAAAAACTGGGTACAATAGTAAGTGCGGAAAAGTAAGTGGGCCAGAATACAAACTCAAACTGAAAGTAAAGTACAACTGAAAATGGGAGTACAACAACTGAAAAGTAAAGACGCAGCCTCGAGGCGTCCACTGGAAGTCCCACCTGAAGGGTGGGTACAGATAGCCTCCACAGCTCCTCGGGTGCAGCCGTCCGCTCCGAGTACATCCCACCCAGTGGTCCACCTCCAGGTACCGACCTGCTCCGCAAGCCTCAACCACGATCAGCGTTGTCCATCGTCTACATCCAACACAACATAGTGCGGGAATTTCCCGTGCAGGGGTGAGTATAAGCTACTCAGTAGGGACCCCGAGACCCCCGAAGGTCTCCCATAATCCACAATGGATAATCCAAAAAGGAAGATAAAATCACGAAGTAAAATCTGACACCACTTAGGTATATGCCCATACATATACCTAAGTCATCAATTCTCGTTCGGCTCCAAAATCTGAGCCCAAGTTCGATCACATCCACACAGGATAGCACAACACAATCCACATAGGAAAGAAAATCAAGATTCAGCTCACACAGGTATACTTCTTCGAATGACGATAGAGATGATCAGATGTAGTCACTGATTCATCTAAGCCATCAGACCCACACATGATCGATAGGTACTAACCCCCGAAATGATCCACAAAGGATCGATAGCTAACTATTCCCCACAATGACCCACAAAGGATCTGACCCACACTGGATCGATAGATAACTAACCCCCGCAATCACCCACACAGGATCGGACCAACACAAGATCTATAGGCGCTGGCCCACATAGGACTGCTAAGCGCTGACCCACATAGGATCGGTAGCACTGATCCACGTAGGATCGTTGAGTGCTGTAGTCGTCGCCGTCGAATCCACGGAGGATTTTAGCACAGTTGTCATCATCGTTGCAGTCGCAGCCTGCTCTAGGGTTCTCGCACACAGCAAGATCGTTCGGGAGGGTCCGCTCCACGAGCCGAGGGGATGATACATCAACTGAAACTAAGTCCGGAGTTGATGTATCCAAAAGTTCTATATCATAAACATGAACATAATGTCACAGACAGCGCGTCAATCGGACGCCCGGTCTGAGAGTTATTGGCTTTTTCGTCCCAGGGGCCCGGTTGGCTTTTAAGTCAAAACCAACCCGATCGTACTCCAACTACGTTCAAACCTCTAGCGGAGTAAGCCAAAAGGTCTGTATCACTAAGAGGAATCCAACAAAGTCAATGACACATCAATCGGACATCCGGAGCTCAAGGTATAAGTGTTTCTGCTCCGAGGGCTCGGTTGGTTTCGTGTACTAACCAACCCGGCTGAACCCATAGTACTCTGAAACCTTGAGTGTAATATACCAAGACGACCGTCTCGATCCAAGGATCTCTACTCAACTGACGGTGCATCGATCGGAGGTCCGTAGCCCACGTTATGGGAAACAGATCGAAACAGTCTGAAAATGGGGGGTCTGGGCCCGGTCCGACCCGGCCCAACCCCCCTGGGTCGGCCCGAACTGGGTCCGGGTCCGACCCAGTCGGGCGTGGCCCAGCGCGGCCCCGCTCGGCCAGCGCGGCCCAGCTCGACCGGTGCGGCCCGGCCCGGTGCGGCCGGTGCGGGCCGGGGCGGCCTGGCCCGGTGCGGCCGGTGCGGCCCGGGGCGGCCCGGCGCAGGCCGAGCGGGTCGGCTCGGCGCTGGCTGAGCGGCCGCGAAAAAGGGGGGCACCACCCCCTTGAACGAAACTGTGGCCTCCTGTGTGGGCCCCGCCCATTTCCAACAGACGCGGTCGAGCGCCGCGTCCCGCCTCCCTCGGACCCGCGCGGTCGTGGGACCAGCGGCCCTTCCCGGTAGCGCACCGGGCACCGCCGCCTCAAGCCGCTGGTGCCGCCGTGCCAGCAAGGCGCCCCGGCGGTGTTTTCCGCGGACCACTGAACGTGCTCCAGTGGTCCGTTTTGCCTGCCGTCTTTGCCAGCGGTCCTCCTGGGATCATCTCTTCACTGCGAAGACCTTAAAATACCCTTGCGGCCTACTTCTTCGTCGCCCGCTGATCCACACACCAAGAACGAAGAAACGGTGGGTTCAGACTTGTTTGTTGGTACGCACCCACCACATTAGCAGTTTAAATGGCTTTTGAAAAATTTTAAACACATGCCGAGGATATAAATCACATATATTTAATTTAACCAAAACCCCTACCTCAAGCGGTTGATGATTCGAAGATTGTCACGGGAGAAGGAACGTCATGGAAGAAGTGTCACGGAAGGAGGATCGTCACGTCGTGGAGAACGGATTCTTCAGCATCGCGTCGTCGATCTCTGAGGATCTGGCGTTCTTGTCGACCATTGTCGGAGGTCGGCGTTCTTCGCGTTCTTCGCGTTCTTCATCGAGGAAGGAGTGCTTCATGGCTTGAGTGATTTCTCCCAAACCCTCTTGCACAACCAACCTCTAATAAAATAAGAGTTGTCTTATTTTATTAACACACAAGACAACGCTTTAAATTTCAAAAATGAAACAATCAGTTAAATGAATTAATTGCAACGTTTAAACAGGAAAATTTATGAGGGTTTTATTAACCAGATTAAATGCAAGGGTTGACTTCATTAAAAGGGGGGTGTAGGTATGTTTCATAATTAAAGGAGGGGGGTTGAAATAGGTGGGGCTCATGTGGGCCCCAACCCACAAATACTCTACCTAGTGGTGTAGGATATTGTGGGTCCCACATTAACCTCTTAACTTGGGTTAAACAACGTAAAATAAAATAAATTGGTTGCACCACTTTTATTTTATTTCTTTACATAACCCCAAAAATTAAAAAACACACACGAGAAAACACAACTCCAGAAAAGGAGTTTCTAAGCAATTACCTGTGTTGTGATTCCATCGGTGTCCTCGGATTTTGATTCTGAGCACCGGTTCAAAAGTTAGAAAAAACCCGCTTGTCCGTTCACTGAACGTACCCGAGCTAAACTTCGGAAAATGATTCTGGGCACACCGGGCCTCGGAATCAGGTGCCGTCAGAAACTGCATTCTTGTAGAATCCCAATGAAAATTAAGGAAAAATATTCCTTGAAATTTATGAGTCTTTACATTAATCCCACCTCAGGGATTTACGTCCCTGTAAAGATACATCAAAAACTAGGGAAACAAAAGTGGGTACTGAGCACGCATCTGAGCCTCCCTCTCCCAAGTGCTCTCTTGGAGGTTCCTATAATGCCATCAGATGCGCACTAGAGGAATCGACCGTCCACGTAGGACTCGCTATTGTCGATCCTCAATCTCCACTGGGACCTATGCAAAAGTCACCCCATCATCAACGTCCAACTCCCCATGGTCAATGATATGCGCCAGGTCATGCATGTATCTCCTCAGCTGAGATACATGGAAGACGTCGTGCACCCGGTGCAACTGAGGTGGTAGAGCCATGCAATAAGCCACCTCGCCAATCCTTCTGAGGACATGGAATGGTTCGATGAATCATGGAGACAACTTGCCGCCTCGGCCAAATCTCTGTAATCCACGTCGAGGTGAGACCCGCAAGAAGATGTGTTCGCCATCGTCGAACTCTAGTGTCCTCCGCCTCCTGTCAGCATAAGACTTCTGCCGGCTCTGAGCTATCCTCATCCGCTCCTGGTTGACCTGGACCTTCTCCGTCATAGCCTGGACCATCTCTGGTCCCACAAATGCTGACTCCCCAAGGTATGTCCAGCACAGTGGTGATCTGCAAGGTCGGTCGTACAACACCTCATATGGTGTCATCCCGATGGTGGAGTGGTAGCTGTTGTTGTACGCGAACTCCACCAAGGGTAGGTGGTCCTCCCAGCTGCGACCAAAGTCGAGGACACATGCATGGATCATGTCCTTGAGAGTCTGAATGGTCCTCTCCATCAGACCATCTTTTTGAGGGTGAAGGCGGTGCTCAGACATAGCTGCGTCTTGAATGCCTCCTGCAACCCCTTCTAAAGTCGGGAAGTAAAACGTGCATCTCGATCCGAGACGATAGATGATGGCACACCATGAAGCCATACAATCTCTTGAACATAAAGACGTCCCAAGCTCTCCACTGATCCCTTCTCTCTGATGGGTAAGAAGTGAGCCAACTTGGTGAGTCGGTCGAAAATCACCCAAATGGAGTCATGACCTATGGAAGTGTGTGGAAGTCCCCTCACGAAGTCCATAGATATGTCGTCCCACTTTCACTTTGGGACATCAAAGGGTCGTACCAAGCCTACTGGTACCTGGTGCTCTGCCTTCACCTACTGGCAGGTGATGCATTGAGAAACGAACTCTACCACAACCTTCTTCATGCCCGGCCACCAGTGCTGTCGTCTGAGATCCTGGTACATCTTCTCCAATCCAGGATGTACCTCCAAAGGGGATGTGTGAAACTCTCTCAGCACCTCCTCCTATAAGGCAACTGGTACCAAGGAATGTCCTCTGAAAAGGACATCGTGCTATCCTCCTAAAGAGAAAACATCAGGTGCCTGTCCTAAGGATATCTGCACACGACGCATCTCACAGTCGGCATCCCCATGTTGTGCCTCTCTGACCCGCTGTAGTAGTGGAGGAGTGACTGTGAGTGACTGAAGGAAGGCTGCTCAATCTCTATCCACGAAGGATATCTGCAAAGCGGCTAGCTGCTCTATCACCTCCCCAAGTAGTTGAATGCTCGTCCTCCTACTAAGAGCATCGGCTACTACGTTACCCTTTCCAGGAGTATAGACTATCTCAAAGTCATATTCCTAGAGGAACTCGAGCCATAGCCGCTGTCTCAGGTTCAGGTCCTTCTGCGAGAAAATGTACCTGAGACTCTGATGGTCATAATAGACTATAAAGCGGTCACCCATCAGATAGTGTCGCACATCTTCAGAGCGAAGACCACTGCTGCTAACTCTAGGTCATTGGTAACATAGTTCTGCTCATTCTGCATCAACTGACGTTATCCATAGGCGATCACGGACCACTCATACATCAGGACACATCCGAGTCAGGTCCCTGATGCATCTATGTAAACTACGTACCCAACTCCCTCCTTCGGTAGCCTCAAGATAGGCACGTTGGTCAATCTCTATCTCATCTCCTGGATGCTCTACTGACATCTTTCTAACCACACAAAGGGTTTACCCTTCTTCATCAAATATGAGAGTGGTGCCGCAACTCTGGAGAAGTCTGGCACAAATCTCCGTTAGTACCCAGCCAGTCCCAAGAAACTCCACACCTCTGTCATGCTCTTGGGTGGATCCCAAGCTAGCACTGCCTCTATCTTCGCAGGATCCACCGCAAATCCCACCTCAGAGATGTTGTGTCCCATGAAGTGGACCTCACGTATCCAGAACTGACACTTCGAGAGCTTTCCATAAAGCTGGTGCTCTCGGAGTGTGTCTAGTATAACCCGTAAGTGGTAGGCATTCTCCTCCTCAGTCATCGAGTATATAAAAATGTCGTCGATGAAGACCATGACAAATCGATCGAGGTATGGCTGAAAAATCATATTCATGAGGCCCATGAACACTTCTGGAGCATTGGTTATGCCGAATGGCATAACCAAGAACTCATAGTGGCCATACCGACATCTGAAGGCCGTCTTCTGCACGTCCTCATCCAAAACTCTGTGTTGATGATAGCCTGACCTGAGGACTATCTTTGAGAACCACCGTGCTCCCTTGATCTGATTGAAGAGGTCATCAATCCTCGGCAGCAGACACTTTTTCCTCATGGTCACCTGGTTCTGGCGACGATAGTCGACACAAATTCGCAAGCTTCCGTCCACCTTCTTGGCGATCAAAATCGGGGAACCCATGGTGAAACACTGGGTCGGATGAATCCCTTTCCCTGCAAGTCCTCCAACTGTACCTGTAGCTCACGAAGCTCGGCGGGAGCCATCCGATATGCTAGGGTGGATATCGGGGATGTCTTGGGGTATATATCAATATAATAGTCTACCTCTATGCGAGGAGGTAGTCCTGGAACGTCGTCCTGAAAAACGTCCGCATACAGATCCACCACTACAGGAAAACCAGGACTCCGCACATCAACATCTCATAGGATGATGCTAGCCAACTGATGAGTGATGGGTTGTCCTGTCCTCTATGAGAGTCCATCCTATGCTGTGAAGGTTCCCTTCTCGCCAGTGAAGGTGAACCTGCTCCCGCTGGTGCGTACACACCGCACCTTGCACCTAATACAGTCAATCTGAGAATGGACAGTAGATAACCAATCCATGCCCAAGATGACATCGTAAGGCCTCGACGCCTCTACAGGAAGATCCCAGCCGAAGATCTCGCCTCATAGAGTAATCTCACACTGCCGACACTAGTGCGTAATCATCAAGTCTTCTCCCGTAGGAGTCTCTAGCTGTAAGGATCGAACCAACGGCTCTGTTGGAATCTCCGAGCTCCGAAAAAGGGCAACATCTATGAAATAATGACTTGATCTTGTGTCTATAAGAACTACCGCAAGGGTGGAATAGACATAGATAGTACCTCGAATCATCTTGGGCACACCGTGGTTGTAGGCCTCCGCTGCCTGAAGTTGTGACTGTCTCTGCCCGCCATCTCCCTGTGGTCGGGGTGGACCTCCTGGGGGTGGTGGTGGTAGAGCCTCAAAGTGTCGCCCACCACCTGCTACTCGTCCAACTCCTCTGCCTCATCCACCTTCTCCCTACGGACCGCCACGGTCGACCCTCTTCCTCTTCCTGGGTGTTCCCTCAACTGTCTGCTGCTCCTCGGCATGGCGGGTTGGGCAGTCACGAGCCATGTGGCCTTGCCTGCCGCATGCGTAGCACTGTCAGCCTCTCGAAAGACTGGCTCCGCGATGTGTGCCCCACACCACTGAGAAAGTGTCCTGAGGGAGTCCTCCTGAGGGTCTGGTCCTCCTGGACCCATGTGTCCTCCATCGACTTCCAGTTGTAGTAGACTCTGCTATGTGCCACCCTGCGGTAGGTCTCGCCGCTGGTGTAGGCTCAGCAAGGAAGATCTCGATGAGAAGGGCTCGCTCTAGTACCCCTTCCTGAATCGGAATGCTGAGGGAGATCAACGATACCCTGATCTCCTACCTCAATCCCTACTCGAAGGTCCAGGCCTGGAAGAATGGGTCTCGTACCATGTCTGTCGAATAGCGCGAGAGATCGGTAAATCTCTCCGAGTACTGGGCGACCGTCAAGCTGCCATGCCGCAGATGTAGAAGCTCCAGGATGCGCACCGCACGGAGGGTGGATAGGACGAACTCCGAGCGGAAGAGGCTCTCAAAGTCCGTCCAGAGGATAGATGCCTCGTCCTGCACCTGGAGCATCATGCTCCACCATCTGCCTGTTGCCGCGTGAAGGAGGCTCACTGCGAGGATCACCATGAGGTCTGTTGGTGTCCTCACTAACTGTAAAACTTGTACAACTTCCTCCAGCCAATCCTCGGCTGCCTGAGGATCCGTCTCCCCTCGGAACCTGGGCGGTTGCTGATGATGAAACTTGTGCAGTTCACTAAGGCGATGTGCATCGTCAGCGGCTGGGGCTGGAAGCATTGGTGGCACGGCGGGTAGAGGTACCGCCGCTGCCTCTGCTATCGAAGGGCCATGTACCGAGGCCTCGTCGCTCGGTGGGCTATTGTCCCGCATAATGCTAGGAACCCTAGCTGGCTGCCGTCATGGGGCCATCCTGAAAAGAAACAGGTGTGCCACGGTCAAACAGTATACCTGGTGAGCTGACACAATGTATTCGGAAAGAAAACTTGAAACACACATGCAATCAATGTTTTCGTGCATTAAGTCCAAAATCAGAAGTCAGTGTCCTGGTGTATGGATACGTCAGCTGCCGTACTAGCACTGGACTCCCTGGACTGATAACCACACTCAATACTCTTAATACTATTGCTTCACATAGAAAAAGATCAGAGTCCTGAGTTATGCGGTAGAACCGAACTCCTCTTATACCAATTTGTCACGACCTATCCACGGGTCCCATGTCGTGATTACCCCAAACCCGCCTTTCATAGGCTAGGGGCTGGTGACTAGCACCAAGGCGTAATTCCCGGTAAAAAGGGAAGACATTTCCTTTGTAAAGTAAACAAACACCACAGATCAAGCAAGTAGAATTAAACACTAAGTAAAAACTGGGTACAATAGTAAGTGCGGAAAAGTAAGTGGACCAGAATAAAAACTCAAATTGAAACTAAAGCACAACTAAAAAAGGGAGTACAACAACTGAAATGTAAAGCCACATCCTCGAGCCGTCCTTTGGAAGTCCCACCTGATGGGTCGGTACAGAGAGCCTCCACAGCTCCTCGGGTCCAGCCGTCCGCTCCGAGTATGTCCCACCCAGTGGTCCACCTCCAGGTATTGACCTACTCTGCAAGCCTCAACCACGATCAGTGTTGTCCGTCGTCTGCAACCAACTCAACGTAGTGCGGGCATTTCCCATGCAGGAGCGAGTATAAGCTACTCAGTAGGGACCCCGAGACCCCCGAAGGTCTCCCAAAATCCACAAAGGATAATCCACAAAGGAAGATACAATCACGAAGTAACATCCGACACCAATTAGGTATATGCCCATACATATACCTAAGTCATTAATTCTTGTTCGGCTCCAACATCTAAGCCCAAGTTTGATCACATCGACACAGGATAGCAGAACACAATCCACATAGGAAAGAAAATCATGATTCGGCTCACACAGGTATACTTCTTCGTATGACGATAGAGATGATCAGATGTAGCCACTGATTCATCTAAGATGTCAGACCCACACAGGATCGTTAGGTACTAACCCCCGCAATGACCCACAAATGATCGATAGGTAATGAACCCCTGCAATGATCCACAATGGATCTGACCCACACAGGATCGATAGGTAACTAACCCCGAAATGACCCACACAGGATCGGACCCACACAAGATCTATAGGCGCTAGACCACACATGAATACTGAGCACTGACCCACAAAGGATCGGTAGCACTGATCCACGTAGGATCGCTGAGTGTTGTATTCGTCGCCGTCGAATCCATGGAGGATTTCTGCACAGTCATCATCGTCGTCGCAGTCACAGCCAGCTCTAGGGTTCCCTCACACAGCAAGCTCGTTCGGGAGGGTCCACTCCACGAGCTGAGGGGCTGATACTTCAACTTACATGACGTCTGGAGTTGATGTATCCAAAAGTTCTGTATCTTAAATAGGAACTCAACGTCACAGATGGCGCGTCAATCGGATGCCCGGTCTGAGAGTTATGGGATTTTTCGTCCTAGGAGCCCGGTTGGTTTTTAAGTCAAAACCAACCCGACCGTACTCCAACATCAACCAAACCTCGAGTGGAGTAAGACAAAAGGTCTGTCTCACTAAGAGGAATCCAACAAAGTCGATGGCACGTCAATCGGACGTCCAGAGCTCAAATTATATGTGTTTCCGCTCTGAGGGCCCGGTTGGTTTCGTGTACGAACCAACCCGGACGAATCGAAATTACTCTGAAACATTGAGTGTAATATACCGAAATTACCATCTCGATACAAGGATCACTACGCAACTGACAGTGCGTCGATCAGAGGTCTTTAACCCATGTTATGGGAAACAGACCGAAACAGTCCGAAAATTGGTGGTCTGGGACCGGAGATGGTCCAGGCCATGACAGAGAAGGTCCAGGTCATCCAGGAGTGGTAGCTATTGTTGTACGCGAACCCCACCAAGGGTTGACTTCATTAAAAAGGGGGGTGCGGGTGCGTTACCTAATTAAAGAAGGGGGGTTGAAAAAGGTGGGGCTCATGTGGGCCCCATCCCACAAATATCCTACCTAGTGGTGTAGGATATTGTGGGTCCCACATTAACCTCTTAACTTAGGTTAAACAACGTAAAATAAAATAAATTGTTTGCACCACTTTTATTTTATTTCTTTACATAACTCCAAAAATTAAAAACCACACCTGAGAAAACTCAACTCCAGAAAAGGTGTTTCTAAGTAATTACCAGCGCTGCGATTCCATCGGTGTCCTCAGATTTTGATTCCGAGCACCGGTTCAAAAGTTAGAAAAAACCCGCTCATTTGCTCACTAAACGTACCCGAGCTAAACTTCGGAAAATGATTCCGGGCACACAGGGCCTCGGAATCAGGTACCTTCAGAAATTGTGTTCTTGTAAAATCCCAAAGAAAATTAAGAAAAAAAATCCTTGAATTTTACGAGTCTTCACATTAATCCCACCTCAGGGATTTACGTCCCCGTAAAGATACATAAAAAACAAGGGATACAAAAGTGGGTACTGAGCATGCATCTGAGCCTCCCGCTCCCAAGTGCTCTCCTAGAGGTTCCTGTGATGCCATCTGATGCGCACTAGAAGAATCGACTGCCCACGTAGGACCCGCTCCTGTCGATCCTCGATCTCCACTGGGACCAACACAAAAGTCGCCACATCATCAATGTCCAGCTCCCCATGGTCAATGATATGTGTCGGGTCGTGCACGTATCTCATCAGCTGAGATACGTGGAAGACATCATGCACCCGGTGCAACTGAGGTGGTAGAGCTAGGCGATAAGCCACCTCGCCAATCCTGCTGAGGACCTGGAATGGTCCGATGAATCGTGGAGACAACTTGCTACCTCGTCCAAATCTCTATAATCCACGTCGAGGTGAGACCCGCAAGAAGATGTGGTCGCCATCCTCGAACTCCAATGGCCTTCACCTCCTATCAGCATAAGACTTTTTCCCGCTCTGAGTTGTCATCATCCACTCCTGGATGACCAGGACCTTCTCTGTCGTGGCATGGACCATCTATGGTCCCAGCCCCCCCCCCCCCCCCCTGGAATGAAATCGCGGCCCCCCGTGTGGGGGACGCCCCTTGCCAATAGAGGCGGCCGAGCGCCGCATCCTGCCTCCCTCGGTCCTGTACGGTCGAGGGAGCAGCAACCTGCCGCTGCGGCATCAGCCGTGGTGGCCCTTCCTGGCATTGTGCCGGGCGCCGCCGCCTCCTGGCGGCCGGCCGGTGTCGCCGTGCCGGCGAAGCGCGCCAGCAGTGTTTTCTGCGGACCACTAGACGCGCTCCGGTGGTCCGTTTTGCCTGCCGTCTTCGCCAGCGGTCCTCCCAGGATCGACTCTTCACTGCGAAGACCTCAAAATGACCTTGCAGCCTACTTCGTCATCACCCACCGATCCACACACCAAGAATGAAGAAACGGTGGGTTCGGACTTGTTCATTGGTCCGCGCCCACCACGTTAGTAGTTTAAATGACTTCCGAAAAATTTTAAACCCATTCTGAGGATATAAATCACATAGATCTAATTGAACCAAAAACCCCTACCTCAAGCGGTTGATGATTCGAAGATTGTCGCGGGAGAAGGAACATCACGGAAGAAGCTTCGCGGAAGGAGGATCGTCACGTCGTGGAGAAAGGATTAATCGGCGTCGCGTCGTCGATCTCTGAGGATCCGGCGTTCTTGTTGACCTTCGTCGGAGGTCGGCGTTCTTCGCGTTCTTCGCATTCTTCGTGTTCTTCGTCGAGGAAGGACTGCTTCCTTTCTTGAGTGATTTCTCCCAAACCCTCTCGCACAACCAACCTCTAATAAAATAAGAGTTGTCTTACTTTATTAACACACAAGCCAACTCTTTGAATTTCAAAAATGAAACAATCAGCTAAATGAATTAATTGTAACGTTTAAACTGCCAAATTTATGAGGCGTTTATTAACCAGATTAAACACAAGGGTTGAATTCATTAAAAACAGGGGTGCGGGTGCGTTACTTAATTAAAGGAGGTGGGTTGAAAAAGGTAGGCCTCGTGTGGGCCCCACCCCAAAAATATTTTACCTAGTGGTGTAGGATATTGTGGGTCCCACTTTAACCACTTAAATTAGGTTAAACATCTTAAAATAAAATAAATTGGTTGCACCACTTTTATTTTATTTTTTACTTAACCCCAAAAATTAAAAACCACACCCGAGAAAAAGAAACTCTGGAAAAGGTTTTTCTAATCAATTATCGGTGCATCGATTCCATTGGTGTCCTCAGATTTCAATTCCGAGCACCAGTTCAAAAGTTAAAAAAACCCGCCCTTCCGTTCACGAAACGTACCCGAGCTAAACTTCAGAAAATGATTCCGGGCACACCGGACCTCGGAATCCGGTGCTGTCAGAAACTACGTTCTTGTAAAATCCCAAAGAAAATTAAGAAAAAAAATTTCCTTGAATTTTACGGGTCTTTACAAAAAAACTATATATTTGGGGAAATTCATATCTCCATAATCTTTGTCTAGCCATTGGTGATATAATGTATGATTCCAAAGGACAAAACTACTTAAATATGAATTGATAATCCCTAGTATGTATTTTCATAAGTCATCCTTAAAAGGATTGTCAATGATATGAACATTCATCCTTATGAGAAACCTATTCAATCTCTATAATCCCGAAAAATATTATACTAGAAACCACTTTTAAACATTTTATGTGGTCATTATTTTCATATTTTTACCATAACAATTTTCGTATCCAGAAGTCCCTAGATTATAGCTTACAACCTTCCCTCTTCATTCCTGAAATTGATTGAACATTATTGTTCAGATCTTCGTGAAATAGAAATTGTCTAATCATTAGGTCAAATCTAAATGATCTTAAATTGCATCCCTCAACATCCTTGTTGTATGATGTTAAACTGAATGATCCATGTCCTGGTCACATGATATTAAACTACATGGTGCTTCAACTCTCATTTGGGAGGATCCGTTTCTCGTATTGTCGGCCATCCACCGCATCAACCCAAAGAACATCATGCAATATAATACTCATTCCATAGAGAAATGTAGTGATGAATAGATCCTCCGTTCGAGGTCCACCTACTATAGCATCCAAAATGTTTGTGTTCATCGATTCTTAGAAACCTTCCCTTCACAAATAACCCTCCATGTTTTTATTAAATCTATATCCTCATAAAATCTTCATGAATTATTGATAGAATGTACGATTCATAGGGAAACCTTTCTTTGGACTACACATTGATACACCTTTGTTTTAATTTTCATATTCCACCCTCAAAATGGCTATCAACCAGAGGAAACTTCATACTTAGGAGAAACTACTAATATCTATGTAAGCCCCAACAAAATTATGTTGAAAACCTATTTTTGAACATTTTCTACCGTCACTCCTTGTTTACTTGTTCCATTTCATGTTTCAGATCCATAAATCTCAAAATAATGAATGAAAAACCCCCTTTATTTACATTAATAATGTTAGAAGATTCTCATATTGAAATACCTACATAGGTCGTCAACGCATAACTCAGGGTCAAAGATATTGGGACTAAACCACCAGTTGCATTAGTCCAGCGTTTAAGACTCTAAAATACCTATGGAAAGATATATAATCATCTCCAAATTGAGAACATAAAAAAGGGAAACCTAAGTAAATTTTGATTACATCTCACTATTCATGCACTTTGCATGGTTTAGGAAAAAAATTGGGCAGTTAAAAGAAATATGCATAAAATATTTTAGGTTAGAAACACTCAAAGGGGGCCTAAGAAAAATCCAAGTCTTTCTCTATAAGTCTTCTTCATATCTAACTTATTAAAAAATCTGGGTGATCCCATAAAAGAAAAAAATTTACTAGGGTATGTCATATGAATATAGATACATCTGAACTATGCTCTCATGGTCCAAGGGCCTTGGGGAAAAATATAGTACCCTCCAGTTCAAAACATCATGATTTTGACACATTGATGAGATGATGTTTATCTAGGAAAATAATATTTAGTGTTATGTTATAATTACATAGGAAAAGAGGGATAAAGACATAGATTATTTGAAACAATATACTTTTTATTCATTGCGAAAAAGTCAAAGGAACATCCAAAAATTTGAGTCTCTCTGTCATATTTTACAAAATAACATCAATATAACTCCTGAGTTGTTCAAGGGTCTCTCAGGAATCCTCAATAGCCTATTGAAGATCTAATATATGGGTAGTCTCAGCCTCCTCATCTAGGTTGAGTTATTCCAGTGCATTTTCAATGGAATTCTTCTCCTCAGCTTTGAACTATTCCAAATAATGGTGAAGTTGTATGATTTTCCCTATGGAAATGTATATATCTTTTTAGAGGTTCAATATCTAAAGGTATTTATTATCAGTCTATTGAATGAAACCCTCCAATTTATTATCGTGATTGAGTTCCACCAATGATAATGTAGCTCAATGATCATAATTTTTTGTGACCATTCTAACATTGATAAGGTATTGTTGTGACTCATTATCTTTCTCCCATCAATGAACGATCTTCTAAACTATAAGGTAGGCCATATAGTAGTCGAATCCACCATAACAAAACATGATAGAAAATCTATTGAGATAATGGAGTTGTGTAGGTAGATCCTATATTGGTTTCCTTGAAAATATATCCAAAATGTATTTCTATATGAACTGGTGGCATTTCTGAAAAGCATCTAGAGCCTCTTGGATTATCACAGAGTTGGTCTCAGTGGATAGTTGTACATTGGAATTTGTTATCTTATGGAAGAGAGTCATGTTGTCCCTCTTGGAGAAACATAACCCTCAAATTGCATAGTCATTTGATTTGGGGTGCGGGGCTCCCATATTTTTTCAATCACTAAGATAGATGGTAATGAAGGGAGAATGAAATTTTTCATTGAAATGGAAATATGGTAAGGAAAAAGGAAACAATGGATCAAATTGGTTGATGTAACCCACTCATTGATGGATTAGATTCTGGGATTGATTCCTCTATAATACTTCTATTCTCAACACTTTGAATAAATATTTCCCACTAAGGAACATTCTCCAAAGTTTTTTGAGGTCCCAAGATGGAAGACACTCATGTGTCTCCCACTTTGGGGCCCTCTGCTATCATTTTCGCAACAAAAAGAGCATGATGGACCTCGATGCCTTGGTTTTGGATCACCATTGTAACATTTTCTATAGATGAAGTTGAACCAATCAAGTTCTTTATTTAATGAAATGGATGTAAGAAGATTTCTCGTCGGGGAAACACTAAATATAGAAAATCATATCCAATAAAATCATTATTAATCTCCAAAAAATCCTCGAGGGATCTGGGAATATCAATATATTGAAAACTTTATTCCCATATTTAATTATATAATTTGTCAAAATTTGTATAATCCTCACCATTAAGGGTATCTTATATGATGGGACGAAAATCCAAATTGGTTCCACCATCATCATCATCCACTATCATTTCAACAGGCACAACCCTTTTATCCTGAATGGCCCGAAGGGAATCTTTTTTATATTTATTATAGATAATACCCCTTTTAAGGGTTGAAGGGGAACTCGTACATGACCTGTAGGCCCAAGTCACAAGGCCCGATATTCATCGGATGATCTAAAGTCTATATCATCCCCAACTGGGGTGGTGATGGGACTTGTTGTAGTGGCCTTACTGTCCTCCAATATATGTGATAAATATAAAATATTTTAATGAATAAAAGTGAATAATTAGTGGATGACACATTATGATGTTTACATGACATTACCAGAATTCTCCTCCCAATCTACAGAAACATGAATGGTTGTGTTATCATCCTTTAAAAATTATCTTATCAACGGGATGTATTCTCCAGTAAGAATATCTGCCTTATCTAGAATATCCTCTTCAATTCTCGAAGGGTCAAATATGAGCCCCTAAAGAGTGGATAGTGTAGTGGATCCTACAACCCACTAGCATGATCAAACATTTATTCTATAATAATCAAGAATAAATTATGTTGTGAAAACTCCCCATGATTAATGATGTGTTTGTCCAAGTGATTCACTGTCAATTATTCCTTCAATTTAGAGAGAGTAAGGCTATAACTTGCCTCCTAAAATACATGTACTGGAGGTGGTAGTCGAGAAGACTCTCCCACCTTCTCCTCTTCTCTCATCCACTGGCCTGAGGAGAGCTCCCTTGATTTTGGAGTTCATCCCTCAACCCCAATATGGTTTCCTGTCAGGGCATATCTTAGTGAAGGAATACTAATTGTTTATACATATACTTTCTACAAATCAAGTTCAGAGTTTTATTAGTAATATTTTTTTTTTCAAAAAAATAACAAAACAAATTATTAAAAAAATGGAATGAAGAACTTACATCCTGAGGATTGATGAAGTTATCCCATCCATCAGGGGACTATTCATCAACCCCTTCATTGGCACCCTGATCCATCATATCCTCTACTTTCCTCTTAGCATGGATCTGATTATTAGTGGAATAAATAAGAATATCTATCTCATAGTTGTATATTCTCGTCTCAATAAAGTTATCATCATTGTGGAGGTCTGATGGGGCTCGATTAAACCCAACCAGTTGAATTTGGAATCCATTGAGGAGAAATCACCATGGTTCATTGGTGTCATATGACTTGTCTTTCCAAAATTGGATCACCTCCATCCAAACATAATCATAGGTTGCTCCATCCTATCATGAAGTATACCCAACACTCCTAGATTTCATTGCCTTACTAGCTCTATCTGTTACGGTCGAAGGTTCGACAAAAAGAGACCAAATTTTCTATGAATAGTATAGTCTAAACTGTCTCGAATCACCTCAACTAGTGAAACCCTTTTTATTATAACTAGATAACTAAACCATGTATGAGGTCACTTTGGCGATCTCATGACCTCACCATTGTCACTCTCTGGAATGGGTTGAGCCTTTCTACCATGTTTCCCCTGCCTAGAATTTGTTACAACTTTGACTTGAGGAACACTCTTTATCAACATCACTTAAGGGTATGAAATGATCCATGATTCAATATAAAAACATGTTAACCCAATATATGAACTCAATGGTGTCATTTTAATTACTACCTTAGTTATCTACAAAGCTATGAGGAACTAGAATTTTGGGTCCACTATTGGGTGTTTCTATGATCTAAATGAACGGGAGGGGATACAATTTGTTGTTCAAGGAACTTAAATTGTTGTGTAAATATATAAGGATCATAGGCTTCAAAAATATCCTCACCATAAATTTGGACTATTAATTCATTTTCTCTAAATGAAATCATGTATGATCTCACTTCAACACTATATTTTCCTTCATCTGTGAACTTCATAGGGGGAGGATCCCCATAAGGGAGGAAGTTGAATTCTATCAATAGATTTATATTTTTTAAATCCTAAATGTACATCAAATACAAGGGTTGGATACTATAAAAGTCATAAAATAATGGTTGAAACTAACCTTCAAGAACATTGATTTTACTCAGTATGGCCTAAGAACTAAAATTTTCCTGAACCCATCCCCACTACACTTGAAATGGGCTTGTAATTATAAAGGGGTACTTCCCCATATGCATGTGAAATAATCACAAGTGACTACTTATAAATAAGGGTGATGCTAACCCTATGTTATTCCCCTATACTAATTTGGACACTATGAAAAATGACCACACACCACCATTTCATTCATTAATTTGTAGCATGTAGATAAATAACAACATCATTAAGAAGACAACAAGACATGACTTTATGGGCATTCCAGACCTTAATGTATAAACATATTGGATAGAGTAGCCTTTTCTAAAGTGTAATAGAATATATTTGTAATGTCGTTCTTTTCTATCAAAGTACATCATATTGGACGTTTATATGTGGGGTCCTCCCCATGGGCTCCAAGAAAGCATTCATCCATTCCTCAGAGTGGAAATCAACACTTAGGTGAGGGTCTTACTTCATGACATACCGAGATATCATTAACAGACCTTGATCCAAAAATGGGTGTCCTTTCAACATAATCACACATTTCTTTCAGTCGGATGTACTCATCATACATCTCTATGATGACTGGTGCTCTGAATATCTTGTAAACATCCTAAATGATGATATAAACTTCCCCATGTTTGAAATTTATGGTATTGGTATAAAGACTCCATCAACTTAATAACTCATGGATGATATCTATATTTTTTTATACGGATGTATAGGCCACCCAAACTATCTTATAGATGTCGACTGCCTTCATCTCGAATTGAAATTCCATAAAAATCTGGCACACATAGTATGATGACATCCACTCTAGTTTAACACCTCCTCCGGGGTGAAGGTCCCAGAAAACCTTCGATAATTTTTGATTGGTCTATATTGGAAGCACAAAAGATATATGAATAGCAGTTCCAATTTGAATCAAGATTGTGAGGCATTAAATCTGTGGCACAACTACTATGATTCATGATGTAGGTAGAGAGTGTCATTCCTCCATTGATGTATACACCCCTATCTGAGATGTTGGATATATTAAATTTCATGTACTCTTAGAACCAAGAAAGTGGCAGTTAATTCTTTAGATTTGGGATGAGTACATCATTCAGGATCCTATGGACATAGAGTGAAATCTGTTCACTCTAAGGGTATTCAAATTGATATTTCTTCAACTGATTTTCTAAATATTGGATATTGGTATCACATGCTTTATAATAATCTGTCATGAAGATGTTCAACATATCCTCATTGTGTATTCCAAATTTTTTATTAGAGACTCTCACCTTCTGATCAACCATTGATAATATTCATGGAAATACTAATATTTTTAATTGATTTAAAGTCTTGGTTCGAAACGTTTGAAATTTAGAAAAGGAGTGGCCCCGAACAAATCACTCTCTCATGTGACCTCATGTAGGTCACTCACCCAATTATTAGATGAAGTCATAATGTGTGTGTGAAATTATATCTATAGAAGAAGGGTAAAAAGAAAGACAAGAATGGAGGAATCCAATGTAGAGGGACATACAAGCATTGTGAGAGTTAGTGCAGTGTGAAAGAAAATCATGATGAGAGAAAGGGAATTGTGAAAACAGAAAGAAGAACCACTAGGTAATGAATGATATTTATAGGAATGAAGACACCTTAAGGGTGTACCTATGAAAAACATCTACAAGATAAACATATAAAACAAACCTATGCAACATATCTATGTGAAAAAACTCCATGGAGTTCCCCTTCACTTATTCCTTACGCAATACCAAAAATGAAAACAATTCATTATAATAAATGAACATGAATATGTGGAGGACAACAAATGATGGATCCATGAATGTCCATATTTTTCTACCATAGGATCAGACCCTCTTTTTTTTATTGGATGTAATCCTGAGGTAGGGGGATTCGTTGAAACTTCCTTCTATTTTCACATGAGGATGAGAATGTTGAAATGAAAAAATACCTCAAGTAATAGAGAAGCGATAGATATCAGGGATCACATACATTCACCCAAGTGATCCTAGGAAAGGCCCAACTAGTATCATCTTACAAGACTAGCCTTCATACCTAGATTTATTATGTGGGTCTGTACCCATGCACCTAGAATCATTATAATGGTCCAAATTTTTTAAATAAAAGATGAACACATTCCAGACTTGTGCGGCCCTCTGAAGATGGAAAATCCCTTGTGTAGGTCACAGATGTTCTAGTACCTATGTTAGTGACCTATGTGCTTTTCCACCTTCACCCATGGTCCCATGTTTTCCTATAAATATAACCTTTGGTATCCTTATTTGGCATGAATGAATGACCAGAAGAAGCCTCAAATATTTTCTTTCTATATTACTTGTCTCAAGTCTTGAAACCTCACAAGTAACTCTCCAAGACACAAGTAGATACAAAATTAAGTAGGGTAGTGATATTAGAGTTCCTTCAGCGTTTGAAACATTAAATACTCTCACATGTGTCCATTTCCCATAGTAAGAAATTACTATGGTGAAATCCCCTTTCTAGGATTGGGACTCACATGATCCCCTTCCAGATGCTCATGGGGAGGCCCTTAGTTGTTTCAGTGAATCGTCTCCCTAGTGTTGTATCCTAGGTTTCTCTTTGTCCAAGAACACCTATGACTCACCTAGTATAAGAATATCTATATCATCTAGGCCTCACCTAGGCAAAGCATCATAATCTCACCCATGCCTCATCTGGGTGAAGCATCTCTAGATCACCCAGGTCTACCTTGTGAGAGCTAATTTATACTCGCCCAACCTACCCTATACAAAGACTCCTTTTAATCCCACCTTCATAACACCAATGGTAGGTAACCTCTTACTTGGTATCCCTCATCTAAGGGTGACTAAGCTAATTCCTCCCCCAAATCATCCAAATATGTATAATTACTGTATAGGGAACATCAATGTGTCCTCTCGATTATACATTCTTGTGGAATTAAAGGTCCTAAATTTATCCTACATAATATTTGGGATCCTAGAAGTGTTTTTAATTAAAAATTCATTTGGTAATAATGATATTAACCTTAGGGATGATGATAGGACCTGAAAGATTAAAATAAAAGAGGATATGGGCACATAAATATTTTTTCTCTCTCTGATTCCCTCAAATTAATCCACCCTTATATACCAACAGATGAGTAGTAAAATTTCTTGCTATAGAGTCCTTTTATGGATATTTTTCTTTCCTTTCTTGGGGTATCTATAAAAGAGTAAGTCCCTTGTATTTATTGTGAGGTATTCCTTAGAATTTCATAACCCTGAAATCATCTATCGGCTAACAAAGGAGATCATGTGGTTCTCTAGGTTTTTTACTTTCTCTTATTTCTCACATTGAGAATTAATCAAATGGGATTATAGGTTAGTAAGTATCATTAAATTCACATGATCAAATACCTATCTCAAGATGAGACTTCCTTTTCACATATTTCTCTCACATTCCGTCTATGGATCATATCTAGTGCAATATCTTACCATGTTATCACCACCTTATAGAACCGTATTCCAAATGAGTAAACCCCTTGGACCTCATAATTTCAACTCCTCTTTGGTAGTGTTTACACCATTCACTACCTAGAGATGCATATGTAGTAAACATGTAATCCCTAAAAGTGGAATCACTAAGAGGAGAAACCTATCTCTCTCGATAGAGAGTACTTATGATGGATCTTCTTCATTCATTTACTTGGGAATCCAATATAGGGATAATTCCCAACATTCATAACTACATGGACTTTGATTCATATCCATATGTGATACATAGTAAGCCTCCATAAGGTCCAAAACCAACATCCCAAACTCACCCTAATCGTATATAGTCCATATTATTATAAGGGTCACATCTATCTTGGTGGATACATCCTATCTAGTTCCCTGAGGATACTTCGACATAAGTCTTATACCGGTCCTTTACTAGACACCATTCTCTTATATTTTCATTCTACATGACATTAAACTACATGGGTTGGTCCTCATCACATAATATTAAATTGTATGATGTGTCTCGTTAAGTGGTACCAAACAATATGGATTCTAAAATGATACATAGGAACACCACACAAGGATCCCGATCCCAACATCATAACAAATGTTGTCTTTCTAGGTGATGGAAAATTCAAAATCACCTCATTGTGTGACACAAAACCATCATCATAATAATAAATTACATAAGAATCTATAATCTTCACACAAAAGGTCACCATAGATGGAGAGACTTTGATAGAAACAAATGATTATAAAGAAAATACATTCTAATAATTAATTATTAACATAAGGGTAACCCATTTTATATTTGGGATTTAATAAAGGATTCATAAATATATATTAAATCTATAAGAGATTCTCAAAGTTGGAAATAATTCCACTCAAAAAAGGAACAATAAAGTCTGACCTCCCATCCTCTTGACCAATATGATTCCCTAACCATTGTTGGATCCACTTTCTAATGACCACGTACCTTTGTAAATCAGGATCACAGAACATTGTGAATTATGGAATCATTGGGTGTGTTTGGTCCTATGAATAAAACTCATTGGAAACTACCCAGAAAGGACATTGAACTATGTGTCTGATGTGAATGGTGATCACACTACCACCAAAAAACACCATTCACACTCTGAATGGTTTTCTTAAGTGAAAGAACTACACAAATGAATTCCCCAAGACAAGGTTTCTCGATGATAACTGATGATAGAAACATCAAAATCTAAGGGTTCAAGGGTGGAGTTATGTTATCACTATTACTAAGGTGGATCCTGATAATGAAGTGGTGAAATGTATACTGGTTATTCATTCAATAATAGTGACTATATTAATTTATTTAGAATATAATAATTATTTTATATATTTTATGTTTAGTATAATTATTTAAATAGTACCACAAAGCATAAAGTTTGAGTGTGAATAGATAAAATGAGGTAATTATTACATATCAAGTATATAAATTCTCCCTATTTAGGGTTTGAGGTTTGAATATCCCATCAATCCTTTTCATACTCCCTTTATAGAAATACAATTCTACTTTGTGCAAGTATTTATTATCCTTATATAAAGTTAATATAAATTTTCATGAGAATTAAATCAACTTCCATATAATAATCCATCCTCAGATTTTATAAAAGTGCAAAGAGAGGGATGAATCTCATTTGAAAGATTATTTTCAAGAAGGAAAAGTATTGTATTATGGTCAAGTATATCTATAATAATTGATTAATAAAATTGAGAGGATCAATCTTCAATACATACCCATTTTTATGGAATATTTTCTTTTATTCCCTGAATATTTTCTTGACTATAATCCTAACAGATAGGCTATGTCTTCAATTAAACTTATACCTGGAGCTCTTCCAATATCCAATACTCTTTAGAGAATGGCCCCAATTGAAATTTAGGAACTAAATAAGTAGCTATAAGAGAGTTTGGAAAATGTCTTAATATTCCTAGGTTCTTATAAATGGGTTGCCCTGGTCCACTTTATCAAGAAGAAGGATGGGTCAATATGTCTATGTATTGATTTCTATGGGCACATGATGATCATGATAAAGAAAAATTATCCTTTTCGTTGGATTGATGACTTGTTTTATTTTTTATATAGGGGCCAATAATTATATAAAGGTGACCATCATTCATGATATAATAAATTAAAAGTAAAATAAAATGATATTCTAAAGACTATTTGTACAAGGTAGAAACATTGTGAGTCCATAGAGATTCCATTAAGACTCACTAATACTCTATAATTAATTATGGACTTAATGAATAGAGTCTATATTAATTTCCTCAAAACATTTGTGGTATTATTTATAGATGATATTCTTTTATACTCCAAAATAAAGGAGGAACATGAAAAAAATTTAAATATTGTACTAATCATTCTGATAAAGGAGAAATTATTTTTAAATTATAATAAATGTGAGTTTTTTATGGCGTAAGTATCATTATTGGGGCATGTTATAACAGTAATGGGAATATATATGGATCCATTAAAGATAACGGTTGTTGAAAATATGGACCAAACCAAAAAATATAACATATATATGTAGTTTACTTTAATTAATTGGGTTTTATCTATGAGTTTTGATAATTTTTCCATGACTTTAAAACCAAAAAACCAAGCTAACTCAGAATGGAGTGAAGTTTTTTAGTTAGTTGAATGAGAATAAATATTTAAATATTCAATCGAGAGGATAATTTTTTCACCTTTAATTCCACTACCCACCTATGGGGACGGATTTTATATATATAGTGATGCATCAAAGAAGCTATTAGTTTGTGTATTTATAAAAAATGATAAAGTGATATCCTATGCCTCTCAACAGTTTAAGGTACTTGAGAATAATCATCACATTGAAAATTGGGTGGAATTATAACTATAGAGTAATGTGTGAAATATATATGTAGTATAAGATCCTCAGTATTTATTCACAAAAAATCATATCAATGAGAACCAATGAATGTAGTTTGAGCTGATCAAGGATTATGACAATTCAATCCATTACCATCCTAGGAAGGTGAATAAAGTGGTAAATTCTTTAAGTAGATAAGATCATATAACCTTATCCATGATGATGATTGATATGTATCCAATATTCTTGGACATTAAAAGTAAGATGTGGGAATTATAAAGGAAGGAACATCATCTTACCTTACTCTATTTATTTCTCAACCATTCCTTCTGGAGAAGATTATAGAAGATCAAAGGGATGATATAGAGATATATAAGAAGGTGTATATTGTGAGGAAACAAAAAAATCATAAATAAATATTGATAAATATGGAGATGTGAGATATGTTATGTGATTATTTGTACCATAAAAGTTTGAGATAAATAATGATCTATTGAATGATGATCGTATATCAAAATTATCTATCCAAACATGAAGCACAATGATGTACACATATCTTCAAGAGAACTATTGGTGGGATGATATGAATATGGAAATTTTGTAATATATATAAATTTTAATATTATTTCATCAAGTGAATACGGAAATGGAAATTTTAAAGGGACAATGCAACCATTATCTATACCTATGGGAAAATAGGGAAAAACATTATGGATTTTATCCCGAGTCTTGTAAATAAAACTAAATGAAACAATACCATATTTGTTTTGGTTTAAAATCTAAAAAATACTACTCTTTATATTTACCTTTGGTATTACTTATAACTCAATCAAATTGTATGGATATACACTAGGGAAGTTGTGAGGCTTCATGGAACACCACTATCGATTGTATCAGATTAAGATGCAAGATTCACCATAAAATTATGGAAAAAGTATCAAAAATATTTGAGAATATATTTAAACTTTAATATGGACTATCACTATTATATTGATGGAAAATATGAATGAAATTTCCAAACACTTGAGTACATGTTGAGATCATGATCAATAGACTTCAAAATAGGTTTGGATCACAATCTTCTTTTTCTTAAGTTGTTATACACCAATAACTTTCACTAAAGATTTTATAATACTCCATATGAATCCATATATACAAATAAATTCATAAAACCAAAGTTTTGGGATGAAGTTTGAGAAAAAAATCTATTGGGGCCTTAAATGGTAGAAGAAATGGTTGAGAAGGTCAAGTCCATTCAACAACACATCAGAGTAGCATAAAGCTGATAGAAGTGTTATGTTGAAAACCATCAATGAACCTGTAATTAAAGGTTGTAGATAAAGTGTTATTTTATATATCTCCATGTATTAGATACATGAGGTTTTATAATAAGGTAATGTTAAATCTTTGGTATATTTACCCCTTTGATATTCTTAATTACATCAGATCTGGGGCCTATCAACTCGAACTCCCAATAAACAATTCAAAATGTATATGACTTTTGACACACATCCCAATTGAGGAATTACCTACTAGATCCCTCACATGTAATAAATATATAGGTATTATAGGTGTACATTCATATTTCTTTTTTGGAGCATCTATTGAAGATTATAGACCATAGAGTCGATGTTATAAAAACAAGACACTAACCTAGTCAAAGTATTGTGGTAGAACCATAATTTTGATGATGAAACATGGAAACCCAATGAAGAAATGAAACATAATTACCCTCATCTATTTTGGGTTATGAAATGAAATTAAAGTGTTAAACTTATTGGGGGGATAATTAAACAACCCCAAAATTTATATATAGAATTTCTATTCTATATATATATTATACTTATTTGAAAATGTATTATTGTATTAAAGAAAATGATACCACTCCATTTCATTAATTGAGAGAATTAATTTTTTTAAATATTTATACCTTGTAAAATTCACAATATTATAAATGACCATTGAGAATTATCACCATTTCTGATGTAGTTGATACAATGGTATTATTAGAATTATCATACATTAAGGATAATTAAGGGAACAAATTGATGAATAAGGGAGAAACGATGACATAAACTAGTAGAATCATGACTTAAAAAGATCATTTATTAGAGATTGGGAGGGAGATAAAAAATTTTGGGTCCTCACTAGATAAATCCATTGAATAGATTCAACAAGTGAGGATCAAGATAAAATGACTATTGGAAAAGTTCATGTTAGTATAAATCACCACTAGATCAATGTTTGTTGATCCACCCCATGAAAGTACAACCATCACAAAAATTATCCTTAGTATTAATTTTGGTGTAATAAGGGGTTAGATAACTAGAGTTCAATGTTATAAATGTGGGATATTGTTTTTGGAAATCAAATAATGGTTTCTTCAATCTCATTTTAATTATTAATTTATTTAATAAAGTACACATGAATATAAGTTTAATATGAGAAATAGATTTTTGGAAATAAAGAAAACATAATTGTGTTTTTTAAAATATATAATTTCAATTAAAATAAACTTTTATGATGAATTTACTAATTCAAAATAATATTAATTTTCATGTAATAGAGTTATAAAACACTATTTATTTAAATGTAAATGGTAATATAAATTTATAATGTCCCAGATAATTTTTATATGTCTCAAAAGATAATTATGTTATTAAAATTAACATTTTTTGTTAAATGATGATTTTTATTTAAATGATTAAATTATAATATTTAGAAAAATAAATGAAAAAATAATTATAATTTTTTAAATCAGCATGTCAAAATTTTCTTATGGTAAATGTTTTATAATTTTCCGAGAAATTCAAATTTTACGATAAAAATTAAATAAAATATTAATATAATGTATGTATTATGACATAATAATAACCTAAAAGTGATGTAATAAATTATATACATGTTTTTCTTGACTAGAAATACTAGTTTCCATTTAAATAAAGAATTTTAATGCAAAATATCATTTTTAATTCCTTATAAAGAACATTTCTAAAACTAAGGGATATTTTAAGACATAAAAAATTATTTATGATCATGAATCACATACACATCATGAGAGATATTAATTTATGGATTTCATGTCTAAGAATAATAAAATATTAAAAATAACTCATCCTAGGAAGATACCATGGGGAAAATCATTATAAGGCTAATGGTTTGGTATTAACTAGGTGTCTAGGGCCTATGTTTAGAAATTAATAAACAATCCCCCACCTATTTTTCTATGAATAACCTCCCATTATCTAATTAATATTCACTCTAAAGCCTTGAAGAATGAATTTAATGAACTAAACTAGATTATCCAGCTATTTTTAACCCAAAATAGTTTGAATGTTTCCCAAAGGGCCTTCCTGACCCCCATGGGATGACGATGAGCACCTGGGGATCATAAAAACCCATTTTTGAGTGATTTACCAACAAATATACTATAATAAAGTGGAAAAAAGAAAAATAACGTCTGTATATCAATCAAATAGAACATTATAAAAGATAGAACATGAGGAAAAACAAGTTCTATGAAATATAAAAAAACACATGTACTTAAAAACTAATAAGTCCCAACTATGTATGACATAATGTCTCCTTTTGAATCTCACACACTACTAAGGAACAAACCAACCACCATCCTGTGGAACTTTTCACTTACCTGCATCAGATTGAAAATGATAAACATACACCCAAATGTGTATGTAGTGTGTGAAAAAAATATCCTAGTATGATCCCACCAAGACTTTCATAAAAAGTATTTATAAAATAAACCAATTATTCTCTAGTAAGAAAAGATAAGGAATGAGAAATAGTTTTAAAAAATTCAATATAAAACATGGATAAATCACACCCTTCAAAATTTAGTAGATCACACTAAGAACCTAGTTTTCAAATCATTTCCATAATCATTCCAATCATACTTTTTAAACATTATCAATAGAGAAAACAAGAATATGAGTATCAATAGTTTTATTTTTGTTAGGATACTTGTGACAATATAATGATCAGTAGGCCACCGAGTGTGAACATGACTATATCATAATATTTCTAGGTGTAACACTATGCTTCTAATAGTTCGTCATTGTAGAAACTTAAGAAATTTTTTTCATACATTACTATATCATAACTGTTCTTGGGGAAAAGCTTTCAACCTCGAGGATAGAACCTTACATCATCATTTATAAAATTAAGGTTTACCACATTTGATTCATGTAACCAAATTTTATCTTTAAAACTATATAAATCAATATTTAAAACCATTCTTGTTAATAACACAAAGGAATAAATAATTTGTCAAAAATATTTTCAAATCCAAGAATTTTTATCAAAGCCATACTCATACCTTTAAACCCCATTTAAAAATCTATTTCTGAGATATTACCATAAAAAAATTCCAAACATTTAGAAATTAATTTTATAGAGAGAAAAAAAGGTTTGTATAATAAATTTGAATCATGAAACCACCAAACTCAAAACATTTGGAATATAAAAAAAACGTTTGGAAACCAGAATCTAAGATGATAAAAAAATATTAAGAATTGAGAAAGGATCATAAATCAAGAATTCACAATCAATAATCTCTAAATAATCAATTTATATAAAAAAGAAAAGAAAAGGTAACACTTACCACTAGAAGTATTGAAGATACAGAGAAAACCCATCAATATATCTATGGATATAGAAGAGGTTATTTCTTTGATCGACATTAAGATAACCATGAATTGATCATCAAATTTAAAGGATGAAGCAAATGTCTTGAGGGGTGGAAGTGATATTTAAAAGTCCGTAGGGTCACTCAATGTTTTACAGGAAGGCCTAATAGAATTTTGGGTTTTATGGTCTTCAAAGTTAATACGGAAAATCTAGAAACATTGCACCATGGCCCAATACATAGACCACAGTTGAAAAGGGAATAACATGGAATATGAATATGACATAGGGTAAGGTACAATACCATATCACAGCCTGGTCAAACACATTTCTCAAATCCATTGTGTGGTCAATTAAGAGATCCTACCACAAGATAATCACAACACATAGTATTCTAAATCAAAAAAAAGTATATACCACAACATATCTCCATAGTGTAGTGACCCCGAAGAAGAATGTACCACGTTCATCATCCAGTACTCTACATCATATACCACTCTCCATACCACCACAATTCCAACAATGATATAACTTAAAAAACTATTTTTTATTTAATAATATCCCAATAACACTGTAACCATAGCCTCCATGACACAAAACCTACACCACAACATAGAAAATGTTTCCTATTTACTAACTCCTCAATAAAAACCCCTAAACCATCCTAGAAAAATAAATCACTAAAAATAAGCATGGATAAGCAAAAGAAATAAAAAAAACATAAGGATGATCAAACATGAAAAAATTCGGGATGTTACAATTATCCTCACCATACTGTTTTCTACCTCGATAAATATAAGTTGAAGATGATTGATCCAAAAATATATTAGGCCATTACTCCTCATCATATAGTCATGCTACCTCATCTCATGTGAGTCTAACCCATACTGATATAGAACTATAGATAGTGATATAGAATTCCTAACTAAAATTTTCACTTAATAATCAAAACCCCAAAGCAGTTACTTGGTCACAAATATATGATGTTCTGTTTCAAGGTCTTCCCAATTAAGAATATGAGATAGTTTTAGCTAATAATTACTGATTTGAGACATAAGGAAATTTTTTTGGATTGAAGAAAACTATGGTGGTAAATAAAATTGATATTCCACCACTATAAGTCATTAAATGGTCTAAAATTACCCCACATAACTAGGAGTGATTTTTCTATTCTTTTTGAGCCATTGGAGACCTTAATGGGGACATAACTCCATGATAATATGGTATGACAACCCATATATATTATACACATTATTTAATGATTTATTAAAAAAATATACACATAGTGCAATGATAAAATATCAATAGTACTAGTGTATTTGGGTAATTAAATAAATATCACAATAACATGAAATAAGGATTAAACAAAAATATTTTAAAACTACATAACATGCCCTTAAATTTCATTTATCTTCTAATATTGTATAGGATAACCTGGCGATGTACATAAGACAGGGGTGAGATATAAATATCATTATGGGAATAATCGAATCATGACATGATGAATGTAATACATGCAAGTCAAGAGGAAAATCAAGGTGACATAACAAGGAGAAAATCATAAACACTAACATCAAATCATGATATAATATGATAACATTGAGGAAATATTTTATTTTGGAAACAACATAAAACATCACATCTAAGCATAAGTCCTGTATAACAACTGAGACATAAAAAATAGTGTTCTTAGGCTAAACTCCCATGCACCATACATGGTATCTCATGATATAAAATTATTAAACAATGAATTGGAGGGATATATAATTTCGGTCCAACCCATCACATTCAGATCATGTAAATACATTTGTGTGCCACATAGATTATACAATATAAGAAAACATTTCATTAATTTTACTCCCAAAATTAAGGATTGTAGGTTATTTAAATATAATTACACAATAAATTAGTGATAGTTACATCATGGTGAATACCCTTGAGTGTAAATTTGTAGGGGCATTCACAACATAAAAATTGGGAATGGAAAATAATAGGATAATTTCAGCAGTATAGCAAGCATACATAAACGATCATGGAAGGGGTAAATGAGAGTGAGAAGTTGTATCACATTAATTTGGAATCATTATTATAATAAATGGATGCGTAAAAATGAATTACAAAATTAAAGGTTAGAATCAAATGGATTAATACAAATACAGTATTTGAATAAAAAAGTATTGGAAGAGAATCCCTTACATTGAGATGTTTCAAATAGAATCTTGGAAGGAGGATTTTTAGAGATTATAAACACCTTGGTAGGGATTTATAGAGGAATTGGGTGAATAAAGTTTTTCTCAATGGGTTTTGATTGAAGAGTAATGAGTGGTTGGGTGGGTATTTATAGAAAAAGAGAGGGGGGTTCTTTATTAATTTCTAAACATAGTTTTTGGACTCTATGTGATAAAATAATCAAAACCAAAATCCTTTCCATGGTTTTATACATTTTATTCTATAACAGTGGATTATTTTTCAATATATTATTAGTATTATAATCAAAATACATAACACATACCATTTTTGATGGGGAATTGAGTCACATCCATAAAGAATTGTTTTTTAAACTATAAAATATAATATTGGTTTCTATGATTCATTAAAAGTATGTAAAATTAATAAAATAACTATAAAATATTTTAAATGGAAAATATACTTTTGGTCAGGTATTAATTTTATAGTATTTATTAAATAAATTTCAACTATTATGATGTCATAATACATACTGTATATTTATGCTAAATTTAATTTTCACCCAAAAATTAGAATTCCTCAGAAAATTAAGAAAGAATAACTATTGGATATTTTTATTATGATCATTTAAAAATTAATATTTATTTTACAAAATTTTATTTTAAAAATATAAAAATTTAATTCTTTAAATAGAAATCTTTATTTACTAGAAAATAGTAGTTTTTATGACACTAAAAACTTTTTCACCCTTGTAAATATTACATTGGAATTCATTAATTTATTTTATAATTTATATTTAATAATATTATTTAATAAAAAAATTAATGAAAATAAAATTTAATTCAGAATAGTTGAATTTATTAAAAATTAAGTTTTAATTCAAACTACATATTTCCTAAAAAATCAATTTTGGTTTCTTCGTATCGAATTCTAATTTTTATCAAAATTGTATTTAATCATGTATATATATATATATATATAATGATAAGAGGTAAATATAATCATTATTTTATTAAAAATAAAATATAAAAATTCATACCGCTAGGGTATAGATACATATCCCCTTATTACACTATCATATGACCTAAGTGTAAGGTGTGAAATAATTGTACTTTCTTGGGGTGGTTTGATGAACATAGTTTGGGTGGTGGTAACTATAAGATTGAACTTCTCCAGTAAATGGTTGTTCTCATGTTTTAGTGGTTGAATTATGGTTTGGGCTAGGTTTATGGAAAATATGAGTGATGTTATTTCCCTCTCAAGCTCCAATAAATGGTCTCTATAGGGTATGATCCTACTGGTTGAGGCCATCACTTCTTCATTAATTTTGAAATGGTTCTTCTCCTAACCATTCACATATTTTAATCTTACCAGTAACTAAATAGTGGATATATTATCAATAGTTATTATTCTTAATAGTCTTTTAAATCTGTTAGATAATTATGTTTGTATTTTATAATAGTAAAGAATAAAAAATGAATTTTAGTGCTTGTGTTTTCTATATTACATAATAAGGAATTTATTTAGTTAGAAGAGAATTCCATTCATAAAATTTTGGGTCATTATATTACTCCCCCTTAACAAATTTTCCCTAAAATTCACATTTCCTACTATAAAATAAAAAGGGTACTTTTGTTTCAGCTCCTCTTTTGGTACCTAGGTTACCTATTCAATCTTTTGGTTTCGCCACAGTTCTTTGACAAGGTGATTTGTCTGGTTTTATATAATTTAATCTCTAAAATATAAGATAATGATTAGATACTCTTATTATGAAATATCATTACCCAGTGTTACTACATCTAGATTAGGTATATGTGAGGGGTCTAGTATGTACTTTTTAAAATGGATAAATGGAACACATCATGTACTTGAGAAAGGATAGGTGGGAGTGCTTGTCAATAGGACACATCTCCGATGAAATCATGCATCTATAAGGGGGTGATATATCTATGAATAATCTTCCCCTACTTCCCAAACCTCATTAATTTCATCCATGGTGATATAAAAAGGAACACCTTATCTATGGAATCAAACTTGAGGTCTCGTCAATTATTGTCTACATTTATTTTCTTTATACTTTTCATAGATATCATATAACTCTTAATGTTTTGAACCTTATTAGACATCTATTCGATAATACCAAGTCCAATAAGATTCTTCTCTCTAACTTCATTCCTATATATTATAGATTGAAACCCCTTCCCATATAGAGCCTTAAAATGTTCTATTAAAATCCTAGAATAGAAACTATTGTTATATGATAACTCTACTAGAGGAAGGTGTTGATCCCAATATACTAGGAAATATACTGAACATGGTATCAATATATTATCAATAGTTTGAATGGTTCTATTATAATCACTATCCTAATGGGGGCGGTTAACAGTTCTAATACTCATCTCTGTATCCAATATTACTAAATGATTCTCTATAACATCATGGTAAACCATGAATATCGATCAAATACAATAGATAGTGATACCCTAGGTAGTATTACCACTTTTATTATGTATATCATAATGATTTGGTCAAGAGAGAAATCATCCTTAATATAAATAAAATTCACTATACTTTTAAATAAAATCGACTACCATCCAAATAGAATTATTACCTTGAGATATCATTGGGAGTCCTATAACAAAATAGCTGGTCATGTTTTCTCATTTCCATAATATTGTGGAAAATGGTATCATCACATTCATAGACTTCTATCTGGCATATTTGACTTTTTGGTATACCAGGAATTAGGATACATATTTTTCAATATCCCACTTCATGTTATGACACCAAATGTTTTACTTCAAATATCATACATCTTAGTGATTCTTGGATGAATATCAAAGAATGAGCCATATACATCATAAAAAAAGTTTCTTCTTCAATTATGGTTTTGATGTGACACATATCCAAATTCCAAATTACTCTATATTTAACAAATTTTAAGTATGAAATATTTGATACCTTTTTTGTAGCTCCTTATCATCATTTTGGGACTCCTTGATCCTATAATGAATTAACGGTTGATCAGTTATTCGGGAAATATTATATGAGGTTCATTTTATTATTCTCATGTCTATCCTTTTCATTTACAAGAATATTTGATTCCTTTTAATCATCATCATGGATAGAGTTTGGGGAATATTTTAACTGAGAGCATCTATAAATTTGTTAAGATTGTTAGTATGGTAATGGATTGAATAGTTATAATCCTTGATCAGATCAAATCACCTTCACTGGAGTATATTGATCTCCTTTTATGTGAATATATACATAAGTATTTTACAATATGTATATATTTCTCACTTCTCCCCATATGGATATAGTCACCAAATCATTAATTTAAATATCTCTGCATCCAATCATGGATCATGTGTTAGGAAGTTTTTCTAATGGATCTTTAATTTGTGGGAGGAATTGGATATCACTTTGTCATTTTTCATGAGTACACAACAAAATACCTATGTAAATACATAATTATAGATCACAAATCCTTCCTTACTTTTGTGTAAAGTTAGCACAAGTGTAGTGATTATCCTATTATTTAACTCACTAAATATCCCTTTATATTTATCTCTTCAGGAAAACATGAGTCCCTTCTATGTTTTCTTGGGTACTGGGCTTTAATGTCATCATAGGTTTCTCATAAATTGATTAAAGTACCCAAATAATTCAAGGAAACTATAGACCACCATCATAGATGTTGGTTTGATAAATACTTCAATCACATCATTATTTAAAGGATCCAAAAATATCATTTAATGTGGATATAATTCCCTACAAATGTTACTCACTATATCCATAACTCTCATTTTTTATACACAATGTATTCATCATAGAATTAAAATGCTCCTCATGTTCCTCATTTCTTTTGGAGTAGATAATAATATAGTCTATAAATACCACCAATATTTTATTTAGGTAATACCTAAAGACTATATTCATTATGTTTAAGATGATAGTTAAAGCATTGGTGAGTCCAAATAGAATCACTATGGACTCATAGTTCCTATAAATTATAAGAAAATACATTCAAGGATATTCTATTTATTTACCTTTACATTATAATATCCTGAATGAAGGTCCAACATAGATAATTTTTGGTCTCCACATAGCCAATTAAACAAGTCATCGATTTTTGGTAAAGGTGATTTCTTTGTGATCTTGTTGACCTAATGATAATCAATAGAAAGGCACATTGACCCATAATTATTCTAGATTAAAAGGATCAATGAACCTAATGTTATTTTAATTTGGTGTATAAACCTTTTATCTATACTCTCTTTTAGTTCCTTATTCATTCCTTAATGTTCAATTGTTTTCATTATATATGGAGACTTGCATATTTGAAAATATATGGGTATAAGTTCAATTGATAACTCAACGTCTCGAGTAGGAGGAAGACCAGGAAATTCTTAAGGGAACACATGATCATTTTCTCTTACAATGAGCATGCCATCAAGTATGATGTTATTATTTATCTCAATCATTTGGTCTAGATTTTTTTAATCATAGGGTCATAATATCCATTCTTAAGATGGTGATTCCAAATGAGATTCATCCACCCCTTTAAAATTGAATTCAATGAGATAGAGATTCAAGATACGAAGGGTAATTTCCATGTCTCAATAATTTTTGATGCATTAATACAATTAAATTCAATCCATACCCAGAATAGCATCAAATTCAACAAAAAAAGAATCATTAGGTTCACTGGGAAATTCATCCTACAAATACTGACAAGGGGGAAGTTATATACTAGTAATGAAATTATTTCCCCATTTTTTTCACCAATTATATGACTTCAATGTTTTGGGGTGGAGTTTGTATAGTTTTACTAAACATGCATGATATGAAATAATGTTTTGAACCAGAATAAAATAGCATCTTCACTATTATTTAATGAATAACTAGTGTACCTATCACTACTTAATTTCTAGGATCCACCTTAGTAGTTTTGATGTAATATGCTCAACCTTGTTCTATAGGACTTATAGGTTGTTTTGACCTAGTTTCTTCTATAACAATTGGATTAGGAAATCGATTCACATATTTTTCTTATTCCTTGTATTTTAAATATTAAACAATAAAATGAGGGTTGAATGGAAATTTACTCTCTTCCATCATATCAGTGGGTTTCTCCCATCGACATTAGCTAGCTGGGTGACCCTCCTTACCAAACCTAAACAATTTCCTTATCCCCTTCATGGAATTTCTGGGAATCTTTCTTCCTACAATTTTGTCATGTTAGATTGGTATTTTTCTTACCACTATGAGATTTATTCAACACTCTACAAAAATTATACTCAATACACCCCTTTCTATATTCAGACCCATGATACCCTTAACATTATATGATCTCAATTTTAAATATTAGGAGAATACACTACAATATCTTCATAACATTCAAAGTATTGAATTGATAATGAATTTCAATGATTCAAATTTAGCCCTCTAGATAAGTGATAAAAGTTTATTTCAGGGTCAATGAAAATGTTGGAGGAGTATCATGAAAGTCTTGTGAATTTTCCTCACACTCTATGATGGATTCATTCACCTTTTTCTTCAGTCCAAGGAAACCCCTCTCCATTTTAAGTCAGAGTGTGTGATGATTTTTTTATCAAAAAACATTTTCCTAAATTCTTTCCACTACATATATTAAATTTATTCTTTGGGATTCATATTCTTGATCAACATATACCATTTATCAGCTTCTCCTCCATGTGATAAGCATATGATAGAACCTTATTTTTCTCAAATCATTGAAGAACAGAGAAGATATTTTCAATGGAGTGGATCAATACTTCCTCAATTAAGGGTTTAGAATATTTTATGAAATTATGATACCTTTGTTGTATAAAGGTATCAATTACAACATTCTCTTTCTTAGAGGGATGTCAATGCTCATTTTAATTCATGTTTCTATTGAAAAATTGAGTTAATTGAGATAGTATTTCCAAATATTTCTTGAATTATGATCCCACCAGATTGGGCATAACATTTGGGAATTCATCACAACTCCCAACACATGGGATGTTAACATGGTTCCTCATATTTACATCCATTGACTAAAATAATGAAAAATTAGGGACAATAATTTTCAAACTATTAAAAAAAATAAATGAGAAACTATGACTATTTAATAGATTAATCATAAATGGAATATATTACTTAACCTATTAATTTATAGGTTTCAATATAAGTTATACATGGTTTATTTCCTAACATAAAATTTTATTGTAATTTTTGTTCCCTTCAAAATGGTTTTTAAAAAAGAACATGATTAGCCAAATTATATCCCCCATGAGTGTTTGACCATATGTAAAATCTTAGGAATCATTATTGTGCACCAGGTACATGTCACATTAATATCCCTCAACCCCTATTAGAGGTATTAACTCTATGAACATATATTCCATAGTACCATCCACTTTTGAACATCCATATCGGGATTTATTTTCATGGAAAACCAATCAAACTATAATTTAACAAAATTTAGTTATTTTTTTCTATGTTTAGTCTTATCCTAAAGGATTTCACTAAGGTTTTACAATACTAATCCCCAAAAATAACTAGAACTTTCTATGATTCCAGAAATGACAACATATATATTTTATAAACTTTATTTCAGGATTTATTACATAAAGATACACATAATACAGCCCCAAAAGATTAGAATTCCAAGTGTATTTGGGAAATTGGAGACATATCAAAGTAACTTGAAATCAAGATATAACAAAATTATTTAAAAAAATCATAACCTTCCATTAAAATCCATTGATCTTCTAATACTTCATGAGATAACCTGAGGACATACATAAGAAACAGTTGATCTATAAATCCCAGTACGAGAATAATACAATAATAACATAATTAATGTAAAAAACTTTATTAAAGAGGCACATCTAGGTGACATAATAGGGTGATAATCATAATAATTAACATCAAATCATGATATAAAATGATAGAATTGAGGTAATATAGGAATGTGGAAACAACATAAAACATGTCATCATAAGCACAAGTCATGGTTAACTATCAAGACATCATAAAAGAGTTGTTAGGCTAACCCCCATGAACCATACCTGGTATCTAATGGGATAAAAATTTTACCCAACATATTATAGTGATATATAATCTTGTTCCTACCCATCACATTCATATCAGGTACATGAATTTGTGTGCCACATTGATCAGACAAACTAAGAATGAATTTCATCCCTTTTAATACAAGAATTAAGGATAGTGGGTAACAAATATTTAATTCCCCAATAAATGAATTATATAACATTTAGGTGAATACCCTTGAGTGTAAAGGGTGGTGGGTATTCAGAACACAAAAGTTGGGCATGGAAAATCATGGGATAATTCCAGCGACATAACATGTGTATATAAAGGTTCATATAAGGGTTTATGGGAGGGTATGGTGGTGTCCCAATAATTTGGAATCATAAGGAATATAATATGATGTGTAAAAATAAACTACAACATAAAAATTGGGAATTAAATGGATTAATACAAAGAATGTTTGTGAGTAAGAAAGAAGAGGAAGAGAATCCCTTACTTTGAGAGGGTGCTTGTAAAATCTTGGGAAGAGATTATTAAGATCTTGTTAACACTTGGGTAGGGATTTAAAGAGGCATATGGAGACGAAATTAATGCTCAAAGGGTTTGGAAGAATATGAATTGGAGGTTGGGGGGGTATTTATATAAAAATAAAAGTAAATTAATTGTTAATTTCTAAACATAGGTTTTGGATTATATGTGATAAAATAATCAAAGGAAAAAACCTTCCAATGATTTTTCCATATATTCTACCAAAGATGATAGGTTTAAAATATTTTATTTGGATAAAAATTGAAATCCTTAAAATAATACCATTCAAGATGTGGAATTGAATCATGTTAAAAAACAACTGTTTTTAAAACCATAAAATATATTATAGGTTTTGGAGGATTCATTATAGGTTTGTAAAATTAGTCAAATAACATAAAAAACATTATTTACAAGGAAAATGTATTTTTGTTTCTGGATTCCTTTGATGGAATTTAATACATTAGTTTTATGCTATTATGAATTCATAATACGTATTGTATATTTATACCATGTTTACTTTTTACCCAAAAAATTCAACAATCTCATAAAATTATGAAAAATTTACCATTGGATAATTTTGATGTGATGATTTAAAAAATAATATTTATTCTACCAAAATAATTTTCTAAATATGATATTTTATAATTTAAAATAAAATACCTTATTTACATGAAAATACAAGTTTTTAAGACACTGTAATCTTTATGACCCTTATAAAAATTATATTGGACATAATTACATTCATTTATTTCTTATATTTAAATAAATATTATTTAATAAAAATTATTAATTAAATTAAAATTCATTTAAATGTTCTAGAATTTATTAAGAAGAGTTTTTTTAATTGAAAATATATATTTTCAAAAAATATATTTTAGGATTTTTTATATCAAAATATAATTTTTATTAAACTCATATATATTAATGTATATATATACAATGTAATAATGAAAAAAGATAAATATAATAATTATTTTATTAAAAATAAAATTTAAAAATTCTTACCACTGGGGTCTAGATGTATAAACCCTTATTACATTAGTTTATTCTATAAGGGTAATGTTTGCAATACTATAAATTTCTTGGGGTGGTTCAATGAACATGTTTTGGGTAGTGATCTCTTTAATATTTATCTTCTCAAGTAAGTAAATTTTCTCAGGTTTCAGCTAATAGATTTTGAATTGGGTCTAGTTAAGGGAAAATCATAGTGATGCCATCTCCCTCATAAGCTCTGATAAATGGGATTCATAGGGTATGATCATACTAGTTAAGGCCCTCACTTCTTTATTACATGTCAAATAAATATTATCATAACATTTAATATATTCTAATTTTATCATTAAATAAATAATGATTACAATATTAATGGTTATGATGCTTAATGGTATTTTAATACTGTCATACAATTATGATTATATTTTAGATTGTTCTAAAAAAATGAATGAAATATAATGAATGTGTTCTATATATTATATAAAAAGGAATTTATTCATTCATAGGGGAATTTAATTTATAAATTTTTGTGTCATTACACTTGGTCAACAACTGGAATCTCCAAAATATGATGATGTCGATACTCATAAGACCTGTATTATACTTGATCCATAACTAAATGATGATGAACGAAGCAGATCTTCCCTATTGTCTCCTGAAGAAAACTCAGTCCAACCAAAGAATTTTATCTGACTACAGACCAAAAGAGAGAACAGTTTTAAGGACAACAATATAAATATTTGAAACGTTCCATTTTGATGTCCTACTATTAAATATTATTATAAAAAAATTCAAAAAACCTCAAATGGCTATCCTAATCACCTCTAAAATCTAAGACATTGGCATGAATCATGTATTATAGAATCTAATTTTCCCTTTCTTCATGAGCATTCATATGGAAATGATATGTTGTGCTCAACATAACCTGAGTACACATTTCCTCATAGAGTCCCTTAGAAGATAATTAGGTAATATAAGGTTCCTTTCCTATGATAATGGCTGATGGAATCCCATATAGCCTTTTAATACCTTTTACAAAAACCTCTCATAGGTCCTCCACCCTAGTGGTGTCATGAATTTATATGAAGTGGGATGATTTGTTCAACTGATCAATAATTAACCAAATAGAATTATTACCTTAAGGATTTAAAGGTAAAACAATAATTAAATACATAAAAATTTCATTCCATTTCCATAATTTCACAGTCAGAGGATGGAGAAAACTGGAAGGCTTTGGGTGCTCAGCTATAACGACCCATACTTTACATACATTGTTAATACTTCAAAATTGAAGTACACTATTTACAACATATGACAAAACCAGAAAGGACCATATAGGTATAGTGTCTTTAGAAACTGGGAAACATAAACAACTGGATCATAAATCTTCTACAGTGTCTCCCATTTATTTCATCATATCTAGGGTCCCTTTTAGCATATTCTACTTAATATCCATCTTCCTGACCTGGGAAAAAGAAAACATAAAAGGGTGAGCTCAAATGCTCATCAAGGGAAAATAAAGGAAATAAAAATCATATCATATCTTTTTGAAAATCATAATCTACAAAAGAGATCATAATATCTTAACATGGAACAAATCATAGAAGTGAAAATGAGATCCCCATAATCATAACATGAAACTTGAAACATTGTGGCATGCACACATAATCATGGAAAATCATTTCTTGTTAGTCATGACTCATTGCCAAGACTGTCTTAGTGCACAAAGTCCCTTTCTGAAGCGAGTCACCCTCGTTCCAGTCCTGTTTCACTGAACCGATATAACCTACTATTCCAGCCATGTCTATCTCATGAGATATAAAATCATTACCCAATGCATTGGAGGGAGATATAGGTCCCACCCATCTTATAATGAATCCTTTCTTATGTGTGCCACATAATCATAAACCATACATCATAGCGTAACCCATGTAATAAAAATGGGATTCTTAAACAACATGACATCATAAAACAATTCATATAAGATAAAGAAATTCATAAAAATATTTACATCACAACATAATCAAACCAATGTAATAATAGGGATAAAAACATAACCCTTTTATTATCTTAGATGGAAAATAATTTTGATAAAATACTTGAACTCCATTCTTGAGAAAAATATCCTTTCTACTTCAAAAACATTTTTCCTTTCATAACATGTCATACAACGATAAAGTAAAAGAAGTTGATTAAAAATAAACTTGAAAACTTGTAAAGGAAGTTTCTTGGAAATAATGTTTTAAAAATACATTAATGCCGTATAAGTTAAAAAAAACATTCTTCGTACTTTTGTCGGAAAAGTCAAAAAGTACCTCGTACGAAAAACGACAAAAGATTTCTTTCATACATATTACTAAAAACTCACCGAAGGGTAAAAATGGATTTAAACAATTGTAGGTGGATGGAAATAATATTACATATTGATGAAACATGGATGTGGATGATAAAATACACCCTAGTAAACACTTACGAATAAAAAATCTCGGATAAAAATGAGATTGTGATATTTCCCTTACCTTAGGTCCGATTTGCTTTGTACGTTTCCGAAGCTCATGTATAATGGTTTAAATAATGTTATTGACTTATTCCAGAATCATACATATTGATATGATATCATATATGGTCAAATTCTTAGCTTCTTGTTAGTAATATTTCATTGTTACTTGTTACTCGGGTCTTTATTGCCTTTTGTTCTTATGCGTGTTTTGCCGAATAAATTCTTATTCTTCTTTTAAGGATATAGATACCTTATATCCAGAATGGTATTAGTGTAACATATATCATATTTATTCATTCAATTCATTTATATAATTACTATGTAATGATGATTATGTAGAACGAGTCGCATCACATCGTGGAGACGGTATTCCGTACGTACGCACGAATGATGATATCGCTCCTACGATCATGGAATTGTATTGGAGTATATATATATTATTTCAGTATCAATATTACTTTATAATAATCATAAATATTTACTCATTACACCATTATACCCATCCTTGTATGGTGATGGTGGAAAATAGATTACACCACGGCGTGGAGACGGTATTCCGTACGTACGCACGCGCGGTGATTTCATTTTTCCGTAGGATGGATAGAAGGTGAATTAGGGTTGTTTCATATTTATAATAAAATATCATAATGTAAGTAATACTGATGTTATTACTTTATCATGAAACTACTAAATAAGAAGAAGTTGAAGAAGAAAGAAATTGAAAAAATCGGTAATGGATATTACCTCTTCTTTGGAACGCCTCTTTGAATCCTCCACTTAGGGAACTAAGATTGGTATTTGAAGAAGACCAGGACCTCTAGGATTATTCTAGGTAAGTGGAGAGGAGAAAATGGCAGGGGTTGGCCGAGCTTGAGTGCTCAAATTGGTGTGAGGAGGAGGGGGAGGAGGTTCCCTTTTATAAGGGAGGAGAGGGGAACCTTAGGAATACCTCAAAATATTAACTTATATTAAAGTCAAAATCGGTTTATAATGGTTCCAAAGGGTCTTATTTCGAAGGTAAATTGGGGATGGGTTGAAATCCTATCAACCAATAAGATTTAGACAAGTTTAGGTTATTATTTTAACCTTATCAATTAGATTTAACTCTAAGTTAAATAATTTAACTTTTACCGTGACTTTTTGTTTTCTTACACTATATGGTTAATACACTTACTATAACATGCCAAACGAACCCCAAGTTGTTTATTATTAATATATATATCCTTATCTAAGTCATTTGGACGAACCTTAGATTTTTAGGAATAAAATAACAATTAATAATATAATATTTGATTTAAAAACTATTTTGTGTCAATTTTGACACTATTTGATATATGATTTTTTTGAAAGTCGTAACAGAATTATATGTCCAAACCAAGTTGATTAAATCAACACTAATATATCATAGTAACCTAGAATATTAGTGTAATTCATAAAAAGTCTCAAATTACATTTATTTGAGCATTTATAACATCAATTATGTTAACATTTCCTTAAATGGGTAATTACTGCATCATCGTTGTGTCATAAATAAATTAATTTATTTAAAGTCTAAAAATTATAAATAAAATATACTTATGTAGGAAATATTTTTATATTTCTAATGAATATTTATAGTCTAATTTATCTTATGTATAACCCCATATTAAAAATGTGTTAGTTATTAAACTTTGATTTTAACTATTTTAACTATTCATTAAATAAAATAATATTAAATGTCATAATCTAATCCAAGTGGACCTAAATGGTCATATTATATTCATAAGGTTGTTTTTAGTCGAATTACACTTATCCAATAGAATTATGACATGTGTTAGGGTAATAGTAATATCATATTTACCCTTAGTTACCCTATTTACTATTAACCGTGGTAAAAAAAAGTAAAAAATTACTCTTCACCAAAAATTATTTTCATCTCATTGAACCACATTTTAGTCCTTGATATTAACCGTGTCTGTAGGATTTTCGAAATTCCATTCACAGAAGCGGTAAAATTAAGTTTTATTCAAAATTCAGTTTTTAACCTACCACTTAGTGGTTTCACTATTCATCAAAAATTGAAAGTTTTCAGAAAAATACCAAAATTTCACCCTAGGCTAATTTCGATATTCCGAATCCAAAAATGAAGTCCATTTTGAAAAATAAAATTTTAAAAATTTTAAAAATTGGTTTTTACTATTCATAAAGGCTAGTTTTTTTTTAATAGCATATCGTTGTTTAGTGAAACTCGGTATTGCGTACGACGCAAGCTATCGAGGAAGGTCACGATTTCGTGTAAAGCAAGCCAAGAAAGTGTTGTGTAGAAAAAGATTCCTTTGATGATTTATATAACATAAAAGTCTCGGGTGTTACATTCTACCCCCCTTAAAATGAATTTCGCCCTCGAAATTCGTCACTTTGTAACAAACAGATGAGGATACTTCTCCCTCATCATATCCTCAAGATCCCATGTAGCTTCTTCAAGTTGGTGGTTCCTCCATAAAACTTTCACCAATCGAGTGGTCTTGTTTCATAGGACTTTTTCGCTACGATCCAGAATCTCAATCGGTTGTTCTTCATAAGAAAGATCTTGCTCCAGCGGTACAACTTCTGAGCTGAGTACATGTGAAGGATCAGGTATGTAATTTCTCAGGAGAGATACATGGAACACATTGTGAACTTGAGAGATATTCGGTGGAAGCGCCAATCGGTAAGCTACATTTCCAACACGATCCAGTATTTCGAAAGGACCAATATATCTAGGGCTCAACTTCCCCTTCTTTCCAAATCTCATAACCCTCTTCCAGGGAGATATTCGTAAGAACACTTTATCGCCCACTTCAAACTCTAGGTCTTTTCTTCGGTTGTCGGCATAACTTTTCTGTCGACTCTGACCTGCTCTAATGTGTTGTTGAATATATCTGACCTTTTCTGCCATTTCATCAACGAGATCAGGTCCTAATAGCTTTCTTTCCCCAACTTCATCCCAGCAAGTTGGAGTCCTGCATTTCTTTCCATAGAGAGCTTCATAAGGAGCCATCTGAATACAGGAGTGAAAGCTATTATTATAAGAAAATTCTACCAAAGATAGGTGTTGATCCCAACCTCCTTTGAAATCCATAGAGAAAGCTCTCAACATATCTTCTAGGGTTTGAATTGTTCTCTCAGACTGACCGTCTGTTTGAGGATGATAAGCAGTGCTGAAACTCAACTCTATATCCAGAGTATGCTGAAGACTTCGCCAGAACTTCAAGGTAAATCTCGGATCCCGATCAGATATAATAGAAAGTGGTACTCCATGTAATCTTACCACTTCCTTTACATATATCCTGGCAAGCTGATCTAGAGAGAAATCCTCTCTAATAGCAACAAAGTGTGCAGACTTTGTAAGACGATCAACTATGAACCAGATAGCATTATTTCCTTTGGATGTTTTAGGAAGTCCTGTGACAAAGTCCATAGTGATTTTTTCCCATTTCTATTCGGGTATGGGTAATGGTTGTAACATCCCCTTAGACTTCTGTCTCTCAGCTTTAACTTGTTGACAAACCAAGCATCGAGAGACATATTCAGCAACATCTCTTTTCATGACATCCCACCAGAAGTATTCTTTCAGGTCCCTATACATCTCCGTGCTTCCAGGATGAATAGAGAATGAAGAACTATGAGCCTCATCCAGCAGCTCCTTATTTAATTCGGGGATGGGAGGAACACAAACCTGATTCCGGAACTTTATTATCCCATCACAATCAAGGTTGAATTCAGGAACATTTCTCACCTTCTTTTGTAACTCAACATCTTCTTTCTATGCCTCTTTAATCTTCACATGTATAGATGGTTGAACATTCATTTGAGAAAGATAATATTTTTCCCCTTCCATTATAATTCCAAGATCCATCCTTTGTAAATCCATAAATATTGGATCTTTTTTTATCCTTATCATGGATAAACTAGCATGGTCTTGTCGACTTAATGCATCTGCCACCTTGTTTGCTTTCCCAGGGTGGTAATGGATTGAGCAGTCAAAATCCTTAATCAGCTCCAACCATCTTCTTTGATGCATATTCAGCTCCTTTTGTGTGAAAATATACTTTAAACTTTTATGATCAGTATAAATATCACACCTTTCACCATAAAGGTAATGCCTCCAAATCTTTAATGCAAATATTACTGCAGCTAACTCCAAATCTTGTGTTGGGTAATTTTGCTCATGGATTTTCAACTGTAGTGAGGCATAAGCTATCACCATATCATTTTTCATAAGAACACACCCCAATCCCTTCTTGGATGCATCACTGTAGATCACAAACCTTTCTCCACTACAAGGCAGTGTGAGCACAGGTGCACTGGATAACCTTCTTTTCAACTCCTTGAAATTCTCTTCACATTCCTATGTACAAACAAACTAAACTCCTTTCCGAGTCAACTTGGTGAGTGGATTAGATAATCTTGAAAAATCGTTTACAAAACGTCGATAATATCCAGCCAAACCAAGAAAACTTCGGATCTCAGTTACTGTTGTTGGTCTTAACCATCTTTCGATAACCTCTGTTTTTGCTGGATCCACAGATATACCCTCTTTTGAGATTATGTGACCCAAAAATGCAACTTTTTGAATCCAAAATTCACACTTGGTAAATTTGGCATAAAGCTTCTCCTTTATCAGGGTCTTCAATATAATTCTCAAGTGATCTTCAGGCTCTTCCTTGCTCTTTGAATAGACAAGAATATCGTCTATAAAGACTACCACAAATTGATCAAGATAGTCTCTAAAGACTCTATTCATTAGATCCATGAAGATAGTAGGGGCATTAGTAAGACCAAATGGCATCACTATAAATTCATAGTGTCCATACCTTGTACGGAAAGCCGTCATTGGTATATCCTTCCTTTTGACCCTTAATTGATGATACCCTGAACGAAGATCAGTCTTGGAAAAGTATTGAGCTCCGCGTAGTTGGTCAAATAAGTCATCAATGCGTGGGAGAGGATATTTGTTCTTGATAGTGATCTTGTTAAGTTCTTGATAATCAATACAGAGTCTCATTGATCCATCTTTCTTCTTAACAAATAGAACAGGTGCTCCCCAAGGTGATGCACTAGGGCGTATGAATCCCTTATCAAGATTCTCTTGGGGTTGCTTCTTCAATTCCTGCAACTCAATTGGGGCCATTCTATAAGGTGTCTTTGAAATAGGCAAAGCACCCGGTACGAGTTCTATTGAAAACTCAACTTCACGATTTTGTGGAAGACCCGGTAATTCCTCCAGAAAGACATCATAAAACTCTCGTACGATGGGTATATTCTTAATCACGAGTTTCTCACCAACCATTTGAGATAAATAACCTTCATTTAGTGGAATCAATACCCATAAAATGGAAGAAATTTCCATTGGAAGGTTATGTTCATCCTTGCATTGATAGACGATCATAGATTGATCTGGAATATGAAATGTGACTTCCCTTCTTTGGAAATTGATATGAGCTCCATATAAAGAAATCCAATTCATGCCAAGAATCACATCAATTTCCACTATAGTAAGGATCACAAGATTTGTAGGAAGCACTTTCCCACAAACTTCGATCGGAGAAGAATTATAAACTTTTGATGCGATTGATGTGCCATTAGGTGTTTTCACAGCTAACTCAACATCTAATTTTTGAGGTAATACGGTGATACCCGTAGAAAATTCTTCAGAAATAAAAGAGTGGGTGGATCCAGAATCAAATAAAACATTTTCTACTTTAGAGTGGATGGTAAGTGTAACTTTCACCACATCGTTATCGTACTCCACATCGCTGATAGAAATTGCATGTGACTTTCCTTTGTCTTTAGCCTTAAGATTTTGTTGACGTCGACCATCATCATCAACCCTTGGATTTGGGCATTGATTGGCATAATGCCCCATCTCCTTGCACTTGAAACATTGAAGTGTAGTAGGTTCATTCTGTGTATCCCTTCCTTTGTTTGCATCATTAGACATCTTCATCCCATTATCGCGGCATTCAAATGCCCGATGACCTTCCTTTCCACATTTGAAACATTTACTTGTCCCTTTAAGACAACTCCCTCCATGTTTCTTTCCACACTTTGATCATAAGGGAAAGCTAATATTCTTTTCAGTGTGCTCTTTAGATTTTCCTTTTAATTCCATTTTCCTCTTCTTATCAAACCCATATGACTGATGGGTTACTCCAATCTCCATCTCGACTTTGAGAGCACATCGAAGGATTTCCTCGTAGCTATTGAAGTCCCTTATGGCTAACGCCCTTCGATGACTTGGTTTTAATCCACTAAAGAATCGATCGATCTTACTCTCAGGTTGGATAATAATACCAGAAGCGTACCTTGCATGTCTTGTAAAATTTGCTTCATAGGTACCAATAGATTCATCATCCCTTTGCTTCAGTTCAATAAACTCTTTCTCCATCTTTATTTGGAGAATACGAGGGAAGTACTTATTAAAAAATAAGTTCTTGAACTCGTCCCATTCCATAGACTCAATTTCATCCCTTTGCCTCGTATTCCTAATAAGATTCCACCATTGATCAACATCTCCTTCCAAACGATACACTACTAGGATGACTTTATCATGTCCAGAACATTGAAGAACTGAAAATATCTTTTTAGTAGTACTAATCCATTGTTCAGAAACTAATGGATCAGTAGACCCACTGAAAGAAGGTGGACGCTGCCTCATGAAGGATTCAACAGAATGTTGCTCCTTCCTTTGCTCGTTTGGAAGTCCTGCATGATTCATAGCTTGAGAAAGTTGTGTGAGCATGGCTACAAGATTTTTCATTCCAGCTCCCATATCGTTTGGTTGCTCAGGGGGACAATCATTGCATTTCCCATCGCATTCCGCATTAACACGGTTCCTTCGGGTTCCAGCCATTGACTAAAACCAAGAAGAATTGTGTGAGGAACACTAATTATAATAGGAAAACCACATAATCAAGGATAAAATTTCACACTTAGGTCTTATCCTAGGGTATTCATTTCCATTTCTATAACACTAAGATTGTGTTCTATGCTTAGATTTATCCTTAGGGTTCTTACTAAGGCCTTCACATCCTAGTTTCCAATGGTTGACTATACCTTTCCTCTGATACCAACTATAACGACCCATACTTTACATACATTGTTAATACTTCAAAATTGAGGTACACTTATTACAACATATGACAAAACCACAAAGGACCGTATAGGTATAGTGTCTTTAGAAATTGGGAAACATAAACAACAGGTTCATAAATCTTCTATAGTGTCTCCCATTTATTTCATCATATCTAGGGTCCCTTTTAGCATATTCTACTTAATATCCATCTTCCTGACCTGGGGAAAAGAAAACATAAAAGGGTGAGCTCAAATGCTCATCAAGGGAAAATAAAGGAAATAAAAATCATATCATATCTTTTTGAAAATCATAACCTGCAAAAGAGATCATAATATCTTAACATGAAACAAATCATAGAAGTGAAAATGAGATCCCCATAATCATAACATGAAACTTGAAACTTTGTGTCATGCACACATAATCATGGAAAATCATTTCTTGTTAGTCATGACTCATTGCCAAGACTATCTTAGTGGACAAAGTCCCTTTCTGAACCGAGTCACCCTCGTTCCAGTCCTGTTTCACTGAACCGGTATAACCTACCATTCCAGCCATGTCTATCTCATGAGATATAAAATCTTTACCCAATGCATTGGAGGGAGATATAGGTCCCACCCATCTTATAAGGAATCCTTTCTTATGTGTTCCACATAATCATAAACCATACATCATAGCGTAACCCATGTAATAAAAATGGGATTCTTAAACAACATGACATCATAAAACAATTCATATAAGATAAAGGAATTCATAAAAATATTTCCATCACAACATAATCAAACCAATGTAATAATAGGGATAAAAACAGAACCCTTTTATTATCTTAGATGCAAAATAATTTTGATAAAATACATGAACTCCATTCTTGAGGAAAATATCCTTTCTACTTCAAAAACATTTTTCCATTCATAACATGTCATACGACTTTAAAATAAAAGAATTTGATTAAAAATAAACTTGAAAACTTGTAAAGGAAGTTTCTTGGAAATAATCTTTTAAAAATCCATTCATGCTGTATAATTTAAAAAAACATTCTTCGTACTTTTGTCGGAAAAGTCAAAAAGTACCTCGTACGAAAAAACGACAAAAGATTCCTTTAATACATATTACTAAAAACTCACCGAAGTGTAAAAATGGATTTAAAAAAATGTAGGTGGATGGAAATAATATTACATATTGATGAAACATGGATGTGGGTGATAAAATACACCCCAGTAAATACTTAGGAATAAACAATCTCAGATAAAAATGATATTGTAATATTTCCCTTACCTTAGGTCCGATTTGCTTTGTACGTTTCCGAATCTCCTGTATAATGGTTTAAATAATGTTATTGACTTATTCCAGAATAATACATATTGATATGATATCATATATGGTTATATTCTTAGCTTCTTGCTAGTAATATTTCATTGTTACTTGTTACTCGGGTCTTTATTGCCTTTTGTTCTTATGCGTGTTTTGCCGAATAAATTCTTATTCTTATTTTAAGGTTATAGATAGCTTATATCCAGAATGGTATTAGTGTAACATATATCATATTTATTCATTCAATTCATTTATATAATTACTATGTAATGATGATTATGTAGAACGAGTCGCATCACATCGTGGAGACGGTATTCCGTACATATGCACGAGTGATGATATCATTCCTATGATCGTGGAATTGTATTGGAGTATATATATATTATTTCAGTATCAATATTAATTTATAATAATCATAAATAGTTACTCATTACACCATTATACCCATCCTTGTAAGGTGATGGTGGAAAATAGATTACACCACGGCGTGGAGACGGTATTCCGTACGTACGCACGCGCGGTGATTTCATTTTTCCGTAGGATGGATAGAAGGTGAATTAGGGTTGTTTCATATTTATAATAACATATCAGTATGTAATTAATACTGATGTTATTACTTTATCATGAAACAACTAAAGAAGAAGAAGTTGAAGAAGAAAGAAATTGAAAAGATCGGTAAGGGATATTACCTCTTCTTTGGAACACCTCTTTGAATCCTCCACTTAGGGAACTAAGATTGGTCTTTGAAGAAGACCAGGACCTCTAGGATTATTCTAGGGAAGTGAAGAGGAGAAAATTGCAGGTTTTGGCCGAGCTTGAGTGCTCAAATTGGTGTGAGGAGGAGGGGGGGGAGGTGCCCTTTTATAACGGAGGAGAGGGGCACCTTAGGAATACCTCAAAATATTATTTTATATTAATGTCAAAATCGGTTTATAATGGTTCCAAAGGGTCTTATTTAGAAGTTAAAGTGGGGATGGGTCGAAATCCTATCAACCAATAATATTTAGACAAGTTTAGGTTATTATTTTAACCTTATCAATTAGATTTAACTCTAAGTTAAATAATTTAACTTTTACCGTGACTTTTTTGTTTTCTTACACTATATGGTTAATACACTTACTATAACATGACAAACGAACCCCAAGATGTTAATTATTAATATATATATCCTTATCTAATTCATTTGGCCGAACCTTAGATTTTTTGGAATAAAATAACAATTAATAATATAATTTTTGATTTAAAAACTATTTTGTGTAAATTTTGACACTATTTGATATATGATTTTTGTGAAAGTCGTAACAGAATTATATGTTCGAAACAAGTTTATTAAATCAACACTAATATATCATATTAACCTAGAAAATTAGTTTAATTCATAAAAAGTCTCAAATTACATTTATTTGAGCATTTATAACATCAATTATGTTAACATTTCCTTAAAAGGGTAATTATTGCATCATCGTTGTGTCATAAATAAATTAATTTATTTAAAGTCTAAAAATTATAAATAAAATATCATTATGTAGGAAATCGGTTTAGCTTTCTAATGAATATTTATAGTCGAATTTATCTTATGTATAACCCCATATTAAAAATGTTTTAGTTATTAAACTTTGATTTTAACTATTTTAACTATTCATTAAATAAAATAATATTAAATGTCATAATCTAATCCAAGTGGACCTAAATGGTCATATTATATTCATAAGGTTGTTTTTAGTCGAATTACACTTATCCAATAGAATTAGGACATGTGTTAGGGTAATAGTAATATCATATTTACCCTTAGTTACCCTATTTACTATTAACCGTGGTAAAAAAAAGTAAAAAGTTACTATTCACCAAAAATTATTTTCATCTCATTGAACCACATTTTAGTCCTTGATATTAACCGTGTTTGTCAGATTTTCGAAATTCCATTCACAGAAGCGGTAATATTATGTTTTATGCAAAATTGGGTTTTTTACCTACCACTTAGTGTTTTCACTATTCATCAAAAATTAAAAGTTTTCAGAAAAATACCAAAATTTCACCCTAGGATAATTTCGATATTCCGAATCCAAAAATGAAGTCCATTTTGAAAAATAAAATTTATAAAATTTTAAAAAGTGGTTTTTACTATTCATAACGGCTAGTTTTATTTTAATAACATATCGTTGTTTAGTGAAACTCGGTATTGCGTACGACGCAAGCTATCGAGGAAGGTCACGATTTCATGTAAAGCAAGCCAAGAAAGTGTTGTGTAGAAAAAGATTCCTTTGATGATTTATATAACATAAAAGTCTCGGGTGTTACATCAGCCATAATATATTTTTAAGTATAACATGGAGACAAAAATTTAGTAATTTATTATTTCATTGAAGGCCACCAAAACAGATTCTTCATGTCATAAAACATATTTGTGATGTTAGGGTGGAAACCCAATAAATAATGATGAAAATATCTTAGCACGTACATTCTTACAAATGATGGGAAAACATATAAACTTATGAAGAAAAGGATTACCTCAAATAAAAGCGAACATTCACTGATGGTCTTCCAACCATATAAATAATCAATGATACTCTAAAACTTTTCAAGTTGTAGATTCTCCTTAAAAATCATCTCAATGAGAGAGGATGTTAGATGAACACTAATAAAAAATTACCAAACTCCTCTTATCGGACTCTTAAGTTCATCTGATAAAAGTGACCCATAAAATTTCACTCATACATTACCTCCTTTACATCCTAAGAAGGCAACTTCATACTAATAGCATAAACAACTACATTACCTTTTCCTGATGTGTGGGAAGTGTTCAAATTGAATGAATCTATGTATTTATCCCAATGTCTCTGCTAAAGGTTCAAATATTTTTTAGAAAAGTTATTTCCCGAACAATTATTGTATGAGTATACGGTAAACCATTCCACCAAAATATAATGACGCAAAATTTTAATGGCATTCAATACTATTTTATGCTCTAAATCATGATTACTATAATTTTTCAGAGGATGTTTAAGCTAACGTGATCCATAAGCCACAACATAATGTCCATGCATAAAAAAACAACCCAAACCTAAACTTGAAGCATAAAAAAACATCATCCTGACAAACTATGGAAGGTTAGAATTGGAAATAAGGTCAAATTATACTTTACCACATTTATGGATTCCTAAAACCTTTAATCCCAAAATAACTTCACCCATTCTAAGTGACATTTGTAAAAGTAGATGAAATATTTGATAAATCATTTATAATCCATCGATGATATCGTAACAGACTCAAGAATTTATGTATTCTAGAAACATTCAATGGCTATTCTCATAAAATAATAACCATCACCTTTTCATGATCAACTAAGATTCCATGTTTCATTATCCAATGTACCAATAACATAACTTCTTAGATCCATAATTGTAACTTTTATAATTTATCATAAAGACAATGATATCTCATAATTTCAAAAAAATGGATTAGGTGACACACAAGATCTTATTTTCTCTTAATGTACACTTGGATATCATCCCAAAACATCATAATTTTTTCCAATATTTTAACATCCCAAGGTTTTATGAATTTTTTTTCAAAATAATTGAAATTTTTATATAGCTTTCATTACACGGAATTATGATTTTTTTTCATTAGCATGATCGACATACAACACCGAGCATCAACAACACAAGAAAAAATATTTTTATATCTCAGCCATTATATATAAGGGTATTAATAGTATTAAATAATTTATGAAAAATAAATATAAATTTCAACCTCAATATAAATTTATATATAAATTCTAATTAAATAATCAATCAATTTTTAGTAAAGTGATTATATCAACCAAAAATATGTTTTCATGAAAAATGATTTTTATTGATTTTTATGAGAAATATTTAAGTGATTTTAGAAGATTTATATTAAAAATTGAAATTAATTTTTTAAATAATCATATCTAAATTAAATTATGGGGAAACTTTGGGATTTGAAGTAAAATGTTTATTTTGTAGTGAATAGTAAAAAATATTTATTTTTGTAAAACAATCATTTATTGCCAATAAATTACGAAATTTAAATTACCAATTATTTTTTAAAGTACCATAGGTATTCTTAATTAATATTAATCCTAATTAATCAATTTTGAATAAAATTTATATTTTTTTTAATGTAAGTTTATTATCGGGTTTAGAAAGGGTCTTTCCAAAAACTGTTTTAAAGTTCATAATGTTTCATCATTTTAAATAATTAAAATAATACCTAAAGATGAATATTTTATATGATGTTTATAGATTATATATAAATAAATTTTAATTTATATTCATACAATAATTAATATTATACATATATTTAATATAAAATGATCATATGTTTGACAAAAATACAATTCTCAAAAACACGTTCTTCATCACCATTGCGGGTTTTGTTTTAAATTTAAATTTTATAAATTTTGAAAATTTATTTGGGAAAAAAATTAATTTTTGAAATAAAAAATTTAAAATTATATTAGGGTGATTTTTTGATAATTTATTAAAAATATTTATTTTTATGATAAATACTTAAAATTACTAAATTTTAATTAAAAACATCCATTTCATTTAAATTATTTATAATGTTAAACTATATTTTAAATTAGTTATAAATAATTACTAGTAAATATATATATATATTAATAAAATTTAGTTAATTTTAATGAATTTCATATTGAAATTGGATATAAAAACATTGTAAACTTTTGAACATTTTCTCTTTGAAAGCCCGCTTTCTCGCCACATCTACGAGATTAATTTTAAATTAATATTTTCTAATTTTTTAAATTGAATTTGAAAAAATGGATTAAATATTTTGTATAATAATAATTTATAATTTATAATGAGGTCAACTTAATTATTTTCCAAAATGAATAATGAAAATTGTAAAAATTAATTATTGTGGTTAAGGTAAAATTGGATTTACTGGGGGTTAAACTAAAAAGATAAGGGTTAAAATGACATTAAAAACATCTGAAATATATTTTATTGATATATTTAGACCCCATAATTTATAAGTATCTATAATACAACTATTTTGGATCATTTCAGCATGATAAAAAACATGTGTACACCTTTTATTTTCAAAAAATTAAGTGTGCCACCCACCCCACTTATAAAAGGCTATCCCTTTCCTCATTATTCACACCTTCAAACCATTTTTTAGAAAATAAATTCCAAAATAACATAAAAAATGACCACTTATGATCTCATAATCCATATTTTAGGCATAAATCCTACCTAGTAAGGATTGTGGTGAAAACCTAAGGAGGTTACCCGAAAAAAGAGGTGACGTTATTTAACAAGCATTTTTTTATTTATTCCTCCACATACTTAATTATTATTAAATCATTAGGATATAATAAAATAAATATCATACATATAATTATATGTTTTTATGTTAATTTAATGACCTAAATCTATCTTCACTTCCATCAAATGGGTCACAAAATCTTAATTCGTGTGTATAGAGGAATATTTCCTCGAAAACTGTTGTCATCCATTTTTCCATTACCGCCTATCATGGTTTGGTATTATGATGGATATAAATTATATATATATATATATTTATTTGAAACATTATTATAAGTATTTATTTATTATATATTATATAAATTTTTTATATTCCATTCCATAGGGGATACGATAATGTCACTCATGTGTAGGGCAGACTACCGCCTCGTGAAGTGATGTGATTCTTTCTCACTCATGCTTTACATGGAAGATAAAAAGGATCAAATTAATAAATAAATATTATATAAATGAAATTGTTATGATATGAATTAAATATTTAACATTCTAAAAAGATAATATATCATTATTTTTATTACCTTTTCACTCACTAAAAAATTGTAACATCGTTCATGTACGTGTGGACTACCGCCTTCAAAAAGTAATGTGACTCTCTTTTCATCACCATACCACATGGATGGTATGTCTAATTATATTTAAAAAACATATATGGAATTTATGATATTATTATCATTATGGAAATATAATATATCACTTATCTCCTTTTCATAATGATCATTGAAAAAATGGAAATGTTACTCATGTGTATGAACAGCATACTATCATCTTGATTGTAACATAATTAATTTCTCAAAACCATATTTCATGATTGGTATTAAACGTATAATTTATTTTTAAATATTATAATTATTTCATGATTATTATTTGAGAGATTATGGAACCATGATCAAATTAATAGGACCGAAAATAACAAATCAAAACATATATGAAAAAAGTAGTCATTACCCGAAACGAGACTGTAATATAGAATTGTTAACAAATGGGAAATAAAATAAAATAATTAAATCATTTAAGGTATGATATATCTAATTATGTTTATTTAATATATTTATAATAAGATTATATTTATTATACAGGAGGTTTTAATGAGTATAAAGGAATAAGAGACTTATGGTAAAGGATTTCCATCTCACTGTTATTTTTTTGTGAGACACATTCCATATTCACCATGTGATTATTTTTTGTAGTGTATATAAATAACATGAATTTATTTTAGAAATATTTTAATTAAATTTATGGGTATTTAAATATCTATTTTATTATCTCTATTTCATGTGGTGTACGGTTCCACAATTACCAAAGAAGTAAGTGATTTTTGTCCTAATTTGCCTTCTTTGATACACATGTTTATGTTACTAACCCTTATTCTTATAAGAGGTGTATATAAAGCCACTTTGACATTTAATATCAGGAATTAATTTATCCTCATGATATTTTAAGTTTAATTTAATTGTATTCTATATGGGGATTATATTTCAATGTTACCAAAGTGGTAAAGATTGTATATTATAATCTCATCATTTATTCAAATTATTTATGATTATATTTCTGATAATAAAATATTATGATACATCTCTTAATAAACTATTGAATTTTATCATCATATAATTATTTCATGATAATAAATTTTCTTTCTTCATTTTTCACTCTTAATCTACTCGAGAATTCAAATATTGTATTTTTATGAAAAATCATCTTTTCAGATGAAATCACTTTTTAATATAAAACCATGTTTTATAAAAATGTTAACAACTTTTTTGACATTATTAAAATTATTTGTTAATTAAAATTTTACCCATGTTATAATTTTTACAACCTTTTTTGAAAATAATCTTCATTCCATTTTCCAGAAATGCTTGTTCATCTTTTATAGAAAATGTGAAAGGAATAACTGTTTAAATATGTATGTAATGAACATAATTTTTTACTGAAATGAGCAATATATTTTTTTAAAAAATATTTCTTTATAATTTTTTAAGGGTATATTAAATAAAATATTATTTTATAAATTTTTTAAAAAGTTTTTTCAAGGTTGAAAGGTTTTTTCTCATGAAATGATATGAATTATTTTTAAATATTCATTTATATGTTTTCAAAGATTATTTAGAAAGAAAATAATTTCCAAAATATTTTATAAAGTTATTTTTAAAAATATATTTTGAAAGAAATTTTATATTCCTCAAGAAACATTATAAGTTATTTTTCATTCAAAATCATTCTCCATCTAAGATGATAACCTTTTAGGTTACTTATGCGTTATTGGGGGATGATCTAAGGATATTATTATTTTTATTATTTCTCTAAATGGTTTAAATATATTAGGAAATAATGTTTATAAAAATCACTTATTTTTCCATGGGTTATACCATGATAAAATTATTTTGGAATCCACTTCTTCTTCCCTAGGTTATGCTATGATGAAATGATGAAATGATTATGAAACCTATCTCTTTTTCATAAGTTATGATATTATGAAATGTTTATGAAACCCATTTCATTTCATGGATTATGATATAATAAATATTTTATGATTTTTTGGAAGACATATATATGATTTTCATTATATAATGAGTGAGACCTATATAGGCCTCCAATTAATTAGGTAATGATTTATATTTAATTATATTTGAAAGACTGTAATGAGGAATGAACCTGAATCACTAAGGTACTTTGCACACTATGATGATCTTGAGAGTGAACACTAACTATTATGATAGTTTGGGTAGTGAACCCATTCCACTATGATATCCTTGGTAGTGAGCCTTTACTACTATGTAAATGACTTTATATTATTATGAGTATGCCACAATTCCTTCTCTTATGACAATTTTATGATATAATGGCTCATGTTATTTTATTTCCTTATGATTTATCTCCTGTGAATTTCAAATATTTATTCCATTATGCAAGATTATGATCTTTAATATGCATGGTATGGTTTTTAAATTTTATGATCATGTTATCATACCCTTATGAATATGTTATGCTTAAGTATATCCCTTGTTCACCCTTAATGAGAATATGAGATCACCCTTTGTTATGTCCCCATTCCCTAGGCTATGAATAAAGGTTTTAAATAGTGAATGTATATGAATAGTACTAGATGGTAATATCTTTAGGGTATACACTGAAGATATTTCACCGAATTATAAAATTTTTCTCCTAGAATATAAATACACTAAACTATTATGTTCCTCAGGCATGTGTTTGTTTAATGTATTGAATATTACTCTAAAAGATGTAGTATCTATGGATGAAAATATTGGGTCACTATAGTTGGTATCAGATGAATGGTTTAGTTAACCTATGGAAACTACAATGATAAAACTATATTGAGATATATAGGGAGTATATATCTATGTAAGTATCTAAGGATCAGTCTAAGAATGATTCAAAGTATAGGAAAATATACATGAATTTTGGTAAAGGATATAGAAAGTGGTTTCCATGAATTTATATTCCTATCTTGATACTATAATTGGATGTGACTCTAGGACATAGGTACCTAGGGGTAATTACTCTGAAAAAGGTCCATTGAGATTGAATCAATAGTCACCTAGTGAAAGATAAGGGGCCTTTCTGGACACTTGGTTTGACTCTCTTGGGGAATATGATTTGGAAATTAAAAAACTATTTATGGACAATCATGAAGTATTTAAATAGATGACGATCATGGTTGACTTAGGATAAATGTAAGGGGTAATAGATCTAAATGAATGGATATTGATTTAGACCTCCTAAATTATTTTTTAGACTGTGATTTTCCATTATGATTAGCATGGATAATGATATGTTTTTTGGTTTTAGTAAATTTTTGGAACAAGAAGGAACTCTATTAACCTTGAATTTCAAAGAAAATTTTCTGATGACCAACCAAATGGGATGATGAATGGAGTTAAGGATATTATTATTATTCCCAATCAGTTATCATGATATATAATTAACATTTTGCACTAAAATTTCTCACACTCACCAAAGAAGAGAAGAAAAGAGTTTTTTGAGATTTTTGATAATGGTGACCATGGAGGAGAGAATATTTAGTTTCCAATATGTCAAGAATGTGGGAAGAAGCACTCCAAGAAATGTTTCAAAGGAACAAGAATATGATTTATGTGTGGAGATGAAGGACATAAAGTAAGCGATTTCCGAGTAAAAAATGAAAATTTTAGTTATTGTAATGAATGGGAATATTGGTCTCACTAATGTATTATTAATGGATGAATGTTTTCATTGTAGAATGTATGGCCACTATGAAAATCGATGTCCTAGGGGGAAGATCATAACGATAATTGGAAGGGTGGTTTGAGAAATGGTTATACAACCAATGATAAAGATACTATGAAGGAAATATAAAAGGAAATATGTATTAAATAATAAGATGATGAAATCTAGTTAATGTTTTGAGGAATAAGTAGGTCTATTAATGTAATTTTTTAATGGACATCAATAATTATGAGATATATAAGTATTGTTTAGTATTAGATTTTCATTATGTATTTTAAAGAATATTTTGAATGATTTGGATTACCTAGATAATTGATTTAAATTACAGTGTGATAATTTTATTAAGGTGTGAAACCCTTAATATTCTCATGATGTTGACAAAAATGGAGTTTAGTCTGGATAAAGAGATGATTGATATGAATAAAGTAAATTAGATTTTATTTATGACATTGGAATTTGTTAATAATTTCTGGAAAAAGATGTTTATGTTATAATTGATAGATTTTACAATATTATTTTATTTATGGAATATATTCAAGTAAATGTGTCTTTATTCCTGAAATAATGAAGAATGTGTTTTTTCAATATGTTTTTTTGGTAATTTAGGTTATTACCATGTTTGAAGATAGTACATGATGAAGCTGTTCATATGTTCGGTATGTGAAAATTTAGATGTACTTTGTGTTGTTTGGAGGATTATTGTTAAGTTGATTTTGATAAATTTACTGAAATTATTTATAATTTTTGAATTTGGAAGGGTTATAAGGATAATCATTTATGGAATGGTTTATGTTTATTTTTTTTGGGTTTCAGAGATTAATGAATTACAGCACCATATGAATTTTTATTCATACTGGATAAAATATGCTAACAATTTTATTGTTATGATAACTAAATATAGAAGGAATAAATTATCATTTTATTTATATATTTTATGATCTATTAGTTCTTTATGAAAAACAACTTCATCTTCATTTATTAGATTAAGAGATTAAATGGAAATTGATCAAGGCATAACCAAAGGGTGAGATTGTTCTTATAAAATTTAATAAAATCAAGTAAGTATATATTTACATTAAAATTATTCAACTTTAGGAAAAGTATATTGAAATGATATTTTTTCCCGTTACCATCATTTTTGAATATATAAATGGGTTTTTTCACACCTCTCTAGTTTATTATTTTGTGGTCATTAACCTTCTCTGGATCACCCACCTTCTAATGATCAATGATCTATATAGGTCTCTATAATTATTTATATTTTTATTATATGAAAAAATATTCACTTCCCATATATGTTATCCTATGTGGAAACTTAGTTATGAGTTACTTTAGGTAATCCTTATGATTCCAACATTCCATTTTTAATGAAATTTTTATAATTCAATTATACGTTGTGGGTTTATATGAAGGAATTTTCAAATGTTAAACATTTGATGACAGAGATGAATTTTTAGGGTGAAATTCATTTTAAGGGGGTATAATATAAAATCCTTAGATTTTACGATTTTTTTTAATTAATTTAAATTTTCATATAGCTTGTGTTACTTGTAACAACAAGTTTCTTTGTTAGAATGCGTGACATGTGACCGAGAGCTTCAGTGAACCATGAAATAATATTATTATAAATTAGCAATTAAGTTGGAGGTTATGAATATTATTAAATACTTTATGAAAATTACATATAAACGTCCATCTCACTATAAATTTATTTATAAATTCTTATTAAATAATTAATCAATTTTTAGTAAAGCGATTATATTCATCACAAATATGTTTTTTTTTAAATTATTTCTTTTTATGAGAAAAAATTAATAATATTTTTAAAAAATTATTTAATAAAATTAAAATAATTTTTGAAATCATAATATCTAAATTATCTTATGGAGAAAATTTGTGATTTTTTGGAACATATTTATTTTTTAGTAAATAGTGAAAAAAACATTTTTTATAAAACTATAATTTGTTTTAAATAATTTAAGAAATATAAATTATCAATTATATTTTAAATTAACTTAAGTTTTATTAATTCTTATTTATCCCACTAAATTAATCTTTAATAAAATTTATATTTTATTTAATATAAGTTTATTTTAGGGTTTAACAAGGCTTTTTCTTAAAAGTGTTTTCATTTGTATATTGTTTCTAGATTTTAATTAATTAAAATAATACCTAATGTGGAATGTTTTAAATGAAATATATATATTGTATATAAATAAATTATAATTTATATTCATATAATTGTTTTTAATATACATAAAGTTAGTATAAAATCATATTGTTCTTAAAAAACTATAATTCGTGAAAACCCACTTTTTATCGAGTCTACGACTTTTGTTTTAAATTTTAATATTGAAACATTTATAAAATTTATTTGAAAAAATAAAATTAATTTTTTAAATCATAATTTGTAAATTTATATTAGGGTGAATTTTTGATAATTTTCTGAGAAGTTTAATTTTGTTCATAAATAGCGAAAAATACTAGATTTTAATTGAAAACAACATTTTTATTTGAATTGTTTATAAAGATAAACTATATTTTAAATTTTTTTAATGAAAAAATATTTCAATTAAATATCATTGAATCTAATTTATCTCATTGGAATAAATTTCATGTTTAAATTAGCTATAAAAAATTTATAAACTTCGGAAAATTTTCTCTTTAAAAACATACATTCTCATCATGTCTACGAGATTAATTTTAAATTAAAAATTTCCACTTATATGAATTGAATTAATAAAAATGGATTTAATATTTAGAATAAAAATAATTTATATTTTATAAAATGTTGAAAATTTATATTTTCCCAAAATTAATAGTGAAAACAGTAAAAATTAATTACCATAATTAAGGAAAAAATGGGTTTAATGGGGGTTAAACTAAAATGATATGGGTTAAAATTACCTAAGAACATGTCCAATTTTTTTTATTAATATATATAAACCATATAATGTATTATTATTAGTCAGACTATATTTTTGTTCCTTGTGGAATGTGAAAAATGTGAGTACACTTTCTCTTTTCAAAAAATTACATGTGTGTTACCCACTTCACTTATAAAAGGGAACCCCATTTAGTCTCAATTTCACACCTTCAAAGCCTTTTGTTTCAGACAATAACTACACAAATATCTTCAAAAATACTATCCTCTAATCCTATAATCCTTATTTGGGGAATAAATCCAACCAAATATGGATTTTTGTGAAAACCTAATGGGGTTTCCTGAAGAAGAGGTAACGTTCTTCAACAAGCATTCTTATATTATTTATTCCATCACCTTCTCCAATTCTAATTAAACCAAGATTATATAAAAATAATAATATATTACATATATAGAGATGTTTTTATTTTAATTTAATGACCTACAGCCATCTCCACTTCCATAAAATGGGTAACAAAATCATTATTCATGTGTATGGTGGACTACCGCCTCGCGAACTAATATTATTCATTTTCCCCTAACCACCTCTCACGGTTAGGTATGGTGATGGATATAAAGTATATATTATATTTATAAATTTTTTATAAATTTTTATTCAATATGTAATTTATACATTTTTTTACTTTCCATTCCAAAAGGGATTCGATAACGTCGCTCGTGTGTATGGTGAACTACTGCCTCGTGAAGTGATGTGATTTGTTTTCACTAACACTTTACATAGAAGATAATAATGATAAATTTAATAAAATTATATTATACAAATGAAATAATTATGATATTTATGACATATTTATCCATATAAAAGTATAATATATATTTCTATTTATTACCTTTTCACTCATTGAAAGATGATAACACCATTCATGTACTTGTGGACTACCCCCTTCACAAAGCGATGTGACTCTCTTTCCATCACCACACCACATTTATTATATGTTAAAGTATATTTAAATATATAATATTTTATTTATTATATTATTATCATTATTTAAATATAATATATTACTTACCTACTTTCCACAATGATCATTGAAAAAAATGAAACGTTACTCATGCGTACGTACCTCCTACCCCCTCCATGATTGTAACATAATTCAATTCTCAAAACTGTATTCATGATTGGTATTAAAATAATAATAGATGAACAAATATTATAATTATTTCATTATTATTATTCTCTATTTATTTAACCATGATCAAATTATGAGGACCGAAAATAAAAAAAATTAAAACATATATGAAATACCAAGCCGTTATTACCCGAAATGAGACATTAACATGGAATTGTCAAAAAATGTAATGAAATTACATAAGTAAATAATATAGGGAATGATATATATAATTATGCACATTTATTATAATTATAATAAGATTATATTTATTTTACATGATTTTTTAATGAGTACGATGGAAGTCGAGACTTACGGAAAGGGATCTCCATCTCAATTTTATTTTTCGTTGAGACACATGCCATATTCACCACATGTTTCTTTTTTGTGGTGTATATACTACCCATAAATTTATTTTAAAATTAGTGTCCTTAAATTTATGAGGAATTACAAATCCATTATAGGATCTCTCTTTCATGTGATATGCAATTCCAAATTTACCAAATCGATTAGGGATGTTCATCTCAATTTTACTTCTTTGATACATGTCATTATATTATGCACTTATATTCTTTTGAATGGTTTACATATAGAAAACATGGTTTTGTAATATTAATGACCATTAAATGTTTTTATAGATTAATTTATCTGTTTTGAAGGTTATTTTTAAAATAATGATTCTGATCATATTTTTCTTCCAAAACCATGATTCTGATCGGAATAATTATTTTAACAAGTAAATCATGAATATAATTTAACATATTAATTACCATTATCTTTTTTAATGATTAATTTATATATTTTGAAGGTTATTTTCAAAGAAAATTATTTTAAAAATGATTAAAAATTATTTTCAAGGTATAAATGTTATTTTCATCAAAAATAAAATTTCAATTATTTTTAAAGCTTCCTTTTTTAGTTTTAAAAGATTCATTTCAAAGAAAATATTTTGAAAAATATTTTGTAACATTTACTTTTAAAAAGATATTTTCAAAGTAAATTTTTCTTCCTTAATAAATGACCCATGTTATTTTTATTTCAAGATCATTTTCCATCTAATTTGGCATCCTTTTAGGTTTCTTATGATTAATTGGGGATATGATTTGATTATACAATTATTATTATTTCTTTTAATGGTTTATGATAATGAGGATATGATGATTATAAAACCTGATTTTTTTAGGGGTTATACCATGATATAATTCTTTTGAAACCCACTACATTTTCCATTGGTTATGAAATTATGAAATGATAAAGTGAACTCATTCCACAATAATAGCCTTGGTAGTGGGCCTTGACTAATATGTAAATGACTTTCTATTCTTATGCGTATGCCAGAATTCGAAGTATTATGAAAATGTTATGAAATAATCACTCATGTTCTTTGATTTCTTTATGATTTATATATTATGAACATCCATCATTTAATTCATGACTCAAGATTATGATCATTGATATGAATGGTATGGTTTTAAAATGTTATTCTAATGTTATCATACCCGTATTTTTATGTTATGCTTAACTATCTACCTTATTCACCATTACTGAGCATATGAGCTCATCCTTTGTTAGGTTTCCTTTCCACAGGTTATGAATAAATGTTTTAAGTGGGGTATGTCTGTAAATAGAACTTGATGGGAATATATTTGTGGGATACATTGAAGTTCTTTAACTGAATTAGAGTATTATGTACCCAGTATCAAAATACACTAAACTAATATGGTCTTTATGTATTTTTTTTTGTAATGTATTGCATATTCATATAAAATATGTAATATCTATGTATGAAAAAACATAGTGGATATAGAGGTATTGGTGGAAAATATCATTTATCAAATCCATAAAGATACAAATAGAATTAGTTAGGCCCAATGAAATTATAAGGTACTCGAAGTGGCCATACCATCTCTTGCAAGAGGTCTTTGGAATATATAACTCCTTGATTCTGTGTTGGTGACATCCAAACTCATGATCAATTTTATAAAACCAACTTTCCCCTTTTAATTAATGAAATAGATCATCCATGCTAAGAAATTGGTAATTTTTTACAGTTTCCCAATGGAGCTTCCGATAATTGTTGCCTAAGAAAAGAATTTCTTTGGACTTCTTGGTAAAACGAAAGGGAGAATCCCAAGGTGACACACTTGGGAATATAAATACCTTTTCTATTAAATCAACCAACTATATTTTCATCTACTTAAACTAAGCTGGACCCTTGTGGAAATATGTCATTTATGTCTGTTGCGTTTTAGGCACTAAGTCAGTCAATAACTCTACCTCCGACTCAAGAGGAAAGCATGAGAAGTCATTTGGAAACACTTCCATAAACTCATTGAATACAAGAGGAAGAATACCACTACTATATTTTTATTACAACTTGGTTTTATAAAAAAGATCAAATTAATAGGATATATAAGAAATGGCCACACCCGACTTGACCATGGATCCCATTCTCCCTAAAACACAGAGGAGATCCCATAAAAAATAGTGAAGAACATCTGATGATGATAAAAATCCATCTAATACTTGTGATAAATCATCTAATACATTATGATAATTATATAAAATAATTCCAAGTCTATAACTGAGAAACCCAAACCATATCTACATCTCATATAAATAAAGACAACGGGGGATAACAAAAACGATGTTCCCTCTTCTTTCCTAGAGGCATCACTAATTCCGTAATTATTTTCATGAGTTCCATTAGGATTTTTAAAAGACAAACCACATGAGTTAATAAAAATGAGTGATAGGAACCTGTATCAAATTAATCAGTCACTAAGTTAAAATAAACAATAATGGTACCTCTCATAGTAGTAGGACTCATATCAACTTATATTAAAAACTATTTAACAACATGGAAATGCTTCATTCTAAAGGCCTTTGGATAGATCCCTGAAGTCCATGAAGCATCAGGATAAATGTCACGAACCGAATCTGGTCACCGCCAAAACCGGCACCAAACCTAGCCTGTGACATGACCCGAAGGGCGTTCCCTATCCCCACGGGATGACACAAGTGGCCGGGTATTAGTTATTTTTGTTTGGGAACGATTTACCCGAATATGAAGGCATAAATCATTAAAAACAATCAATAAACTGAATCTGAAAAATGTAAACCAAACTATGTTTAAAAAAACATAACTGAATACATATTTTTAAAGACACTAAAAGTGGTCTAAAAACAAATAATTACAACATAAAGACATCCCCATGGACTCCACATGACAAGGGGGTCATCACCCGCAAGCCTTCTCCGCAACTCCGCCCCAACGATGGCGACTAACACCCTGAACCGCCATCACACTTAGACTTCCCTTTACCTGAGTCAAGAATAAGAAGGTATACTTACACCCAAGGGGTGTAAGTAGGGCATGAGCCTAAGCCCAATAGGATACTACCAGTTGATTCCAAAGATCATGCAATACAATGTGAACAAAACAAGCAATTTTAATACACACAGTGAAATAGTGTTTAAATTCAAAGAAATGAAACTTTCAAATGAAAACAGTTTTCAATCCAAGAATTTCAGTATGTTAACACATTAAATAGACATGTGAGATACTTTAATGTACTGACAAAACACCCCACAACAAGGGTAAATTCCACAAATCCAAAGAGCATCAAAATCGGGAACACCCCTAAGCACTAGGTTGTCTCGGGAACTATGTACCTCGTACCTCAATGTAGAGTAACCATAAAAAAATCCATTCTTGTGCATGATCCACTAGTAGGGAACATACCAATAACCTAGTGGTCCCCAATCATCATCCACATATTTTAGTTAGAGTTTTTTTATCCAAATGCTAAGTGGAACAGGGACAAAACCCATCTGATCCACTAGCCGTACTAGTACAAATCTGCCCCACCTAGGTACCCAGGCTTCCCCTTTTGTGCTCAAACAATTTCAGAAAACAAAACACATCATTTTGAATGTAAAATTTCACTACTGGTCAAAAACAAATAGTATAGTAACTACACACATTTTATACCATTTAAAACACACAATAAAATAATTTTATTTTCAATAAAACAACCTCTCAAAACATCACATTGTTTTTCACCCAAATCTCTTTAAGGTATCCACTTTTCACACTATGTGAACACTTGTAAGTCATTAAAACAAAATTTCAGTTCAATAACCTTTAATTATTTCAACAATTCACTTATGGGGCATCCCAATGTGAACCAAGAAGTTATATCTTTTAAAAACCACCATTTTCATACAAACATGGCACATAAAGCCCATTTTCTTCCCAAACACCATTTAAGAAAACTTTCACAGAAAATAAAAAGAATAAACATTAAAAACATGGTTTTAAGTCATAATAAAGTTCAATAAAATCAACTAAGTAATTATAGGTCATCCCAAAATGAACCAATGAAAGATTTGAATGAAAACCCCAAATTTCACCAAAAATTGGAACTTAAAAATCATTTTCATTATAAATCAAACTAAAACCAATTTTTACAAAAACATTAAAGGGAAATGAACATTAAGGTACCATGAAAAAAGAAATATAATTCACAAAAATTGCACACAAAATGGAATCACATACCAAATCCAAGGAAACCCTTGAACCCTTTGTGCGAAAACTCAAACACACCGACACCCACCTCAAGGAAGGTAAACCAAACCCAAAACCCGAATTTCAGACCATGAAACACAAGATAAAACCCTAATTTTTAAACCCTAATCCTTGGACATTATAATCCTAAATGATAAGGGAATAACCCCTAAGTAAATTGGATGTAACCCTAAACAAATTGAAAGAAGAAAGAAGGACAACAACTTACTTAAAATAGCTTGTAGAAATATCCCCTAAAAATACCAGTATCTAATTTGAAAAATACTCAAACCTTTAAGGGAGGTTCGAAAAAGGATATGGATATAATTTAGGAATTTGAATGGGGGAAAAGGGTAAAAATTGATAGAGATATGAAGGAATGAACTTACCTCATCAAATCTGGACGATTTGAGGAAGCCTATGAAGTTCGGCACCAAATCGCGATTAACCAGAGCTCCAAAGAGGGGGGAGAGAGAAGGGTCGCACGGCTGGGTTCAGTGGTCTTGGGATCCACTTGGAATCACCGAAAAATCCCAAAAAATTAATAATATATAACATAATCAAATTTTATTTTTAAAACAGGAATTGGGCTTTCGGGTAGACCCAACCCCTTAGATAAAAACCCAAATAAACCCTGGTTATAGATTTCTAAAAACTCCAAATTACATTGGTGGTGTTAATAGGTTAGGGGCGGTCAAGTAAAAATTTGAATGGATGAAAAATGTTGAAAAATGAAAACGTTATAGAAGATACAAAATTTATTTTTTAATCTGAAATTAGGCTCACAGTTTGGCCCAATTCACGAATACTCATCTATTCCTCCCTAAAACCTAGGTAAACCCTCAAAACAAAGAAAGGATGTAAATTAAATAAAAAAAACCATTAAAATATTTCATGGGTGTGACAATTCTCCCCACCATAAAGAATTCCACCCCCGGAATGCCACAACAACACCAGATGCAAAAGCAAAGCCCAAACGGTAGACCAAGACAGACTTCCCTGTCACGTTTTCACCCGCTTCAAAAAGGAGGAACATCTCCAGTTGATCAAACAAAGGAAGATAATACTCTCACCAACCAAAAAGTACCCCACATACATAAAATCATGAAAAAAATTAAAAACACATCCCAAAACAAAACACCACAAACACTACAAGATGACACTCTAGCAATCCACTTGAAACGAACAATGAACTCGAATACCGCTACCACAACATTACGTAAACAAAACAATTGGGTGTTCTCCAACACCAAAATTACCCAAGTAACAAATTTTTGGATAGATAGACTTGAACGATACTACCTCCTACCTAGATTACACCAAGGAGAAAACTGAGTCACTAGTACGGGGTGACCCAATCTGGACATCCCACCACCAGGGATAACTCAATTTTCTTAGACAGAATAAGGATAACAATTGGGGAAGGAACGAACGGTCTCCCCATCGTAAGGGTTAAACTAAAATTATTCCTTTTCCAAGAGAACATACATGATACCCTTGATGGGTCTCCTCACCAATATAATGAACACAACTTTCCTTAAGAAAAAAATCAAGACACTAACAGGGGGCCTCGAACGGAATTCCTAGCATTAGGGGTAGATTAATATCAGAATTCTTCCAATGAAACTTAAATGAGTCCCATTGTGGTTATACCCAAAACAAAACCCAACCATATTAACTAAATTTTATGGGATAACAAAAGAAAACAACCGAATTTTAAGGAGCTGGCATGGCCTCACGGTTGGTTCACTCGGTTTGGGAAACTGCGAGTTAACTGTGCATATCATTATGTCCATAGAGGAAACTTCCAACAGTTTCCTTTTCCAAGGACAATGGACGTGCAGAGACCATGCGGTAGCTACTATCTCTTATCACATGGTCCCCTAGGTTGGCACATGGTTACTGCTAACCATGCACAAACTATGCACTTCAACCTGCCTAACCCAAATTTTATCCTTTTCTCCAAAAACACAAGGGAACCCAAAGGGGAAAAAAATCAACTCAAGGTATGACATGAGAACAAGGTACTCACACCTCTATCGAACAAATGTGAGAAATTGGAACAAGACAACGACACCAGAGGTTTAAACTATTCCTATCTTTCATATTGAGGATATGACCTTGACCAAAAGTTTGAATGACTCTAGGATTTCCCCTAACTACGTTCCAACTTCTCTCCGAGGCCTATGTCTGGAGCTCAATGGATTGACGCATCTTCGGCCTTGCAGTTAGGATTTGGAAACCCCTAAACCGAACACCTTCCTCCAGTGCCAAAAACAATTATACTGTAATCTCATATGGTCTCATTGAGACATGACACACTTCAAACCCGCTTTTCCACAACCCATCATTTTACCAAAACAAGAACTTAGAGGATGCACACACTTCACCCCTTTTTTCTTTGGATGATAAATAGAGGAATTAAAGGACATATAGAAACACATTCCTCTAGAACATATGATTTAGAATTTTCTATAGGGAGACACACATCCAACAAAATAGAGACTCTCATAAGATTGCACAATCTTCACCCTTATAGTCAAATGAGAACATGACATCGCAAGGCATTACCAAACATGACCATTGTGGATAAAATAAAACACAAGGAGAGGGACCTTGTACTGAGTCCCAAACAGCACATGATTCTAGAAAGTGTCCATAATAGCCACTCTTGGCTAGATCTTTCACACTGGTGGCCTAACATGAACTCTTGCTTCAATGATACTGACGAAAGACCCCGAGGCCCTTTAAGACATCATTCTACAATGACAACTCTGAACTTCATTGACCTTCAACAACTTAGGAAACATAAGAAACTAAGGTCTATTTCAACCTCCCACAAACACTCTCCCACTATAGGGGGATCCACATAATTGAAAAAGAAGAGGGGTAAACTCAATCTCCAAACCTCAAGAAAAAAGTCCTTATGTTGATCAACTGGAGGATCATCCAACGGTGAATCACCATAGGCCAAACATGAATCATACATTAAAACTTTATGGGGGCGTACCCTAGCCTACAAGAAGACCCAAGGACCCAACCGATCTAGTCATTTGGTCACAAAAGACCATAAACCTGAACCGAACACATGATCGGAGCCACCACATTGGCCTCCCAAAGTTTTCCTCAAAAGAGACCACTGCCCAACACTTAATTCCAACTTATCAGTGAAACACCAAACCAAAATATCGTTCAAACAAGAGGGGTTATTGAACTCGAAACATCCCACGATAATAATCCCGAAAACACATAATCCATACCTCCCAACCATACATTATCAAAACACAACACTTTCCTTCAAAAATAATTATTTTAAAAAAAACAGTGTTGGTGGGTTGCAGATTTACCAATGGTTTCTCATGAGCCTCACACATGCATGTTTACATTCCACACTAGGAACCCACCCTATATCCATCCATATTCCCAAATAAACCTATGCATGTGGTCACCCTTGAGAGCACCAATTACCAAAAATCAAACCATTCCTCTTTTTAAAATCAAAACTTTTTACCACACTTTCCCTTTCTCAAAAACAATAACCATAATATCAAAACCCAATTTTTCATCCCACAAACCAATTTAGAAAAGAATATATAATTCAATAAAAGCACATATTCATGCCTTTCACGATTGTTTCAAAACATTTCAACCCATTTCAAAACAAATCTAATTTCATGAAAAACACCATTTCATAAATCTCCATTTAATTAAGAACTCAACTCTTCTCATTTCAAGAAAAGGTTCTAAAAGTTCATAAGTTTTTTTTGTTCAGTAGTCACCAAAACCAAAATCCATCTTCAACCCCCACACAATAATTATAGAACACTTAATTCAATCCAAAACTCTTTTCCACGGTTTAAAAAAATTCCATTAGAAACATATTTTCAAAACCCCAATTAACATAGTTCATACTTTCGAAAGAGGTGTAAAAACATAATTTACCCTTTTGAAATAGTTCTGAAATTTTATTTATAGGCATAAAAAAAACATAAAACCATTTTCAATTTACTAGAAAATAACTTCACAAAAATTCACACCCCTTAAAGTGAAGTCATTTTTTTTGCTTAAAAAAACCAAGTTTCCAATATTCCAAAACAAAGAGACACAAGATAATATGAGAGGAAACCAGTTTCGGTGGGTGACATGGACATATGGTTGGCAGCCATATTCCAATAACTTAACCATCACAGAGAGTATTCTATGGAAATATCCACGGATCCACATGGATTTCCAGGCCCTGCGAGCTCACTGAGATTATTTCCCCAACTCTCCTTTCATTTCCCATAGTCATCATTAAACTAAGAAAACCAAAGGACTCGGATAAATCCATACTACCCATGGTGACTTGAATCCCATCATGAGGTGTGCTGGCCAGGCACACTACCCATGACTGAAATTTCAAGTCCCAAAAATCCTAGCTCCAGACTATGCCGACTCTTACCCAAATAACATGACCCAATGAGCGAACCTCCTTTGATACCATTTTGTCACGAACCGAATCTGGTCGCCGCCAAAACCGGCACCAAACCTAGCCCATGACATGACCCGAAGGGCGTTCCCTATCCCCACGAGCTGGCACAAGTTCCCAGGTATCATTTATTTTTGTTTGGGAACGATTTACCCGAATATGAAGGCATAAAACATTACAAACAATCAATAAACTGAATCTGAAAAATGTAAACCAAACTATGTTTAAAAAAACCAGAACTGAATACATATTTTTAAATACACTACAATTGGTCTAAAAATAAATAATGACAACATAAAGACATCCCCATGGACTCCACACGACAAGGGGGTCATCACCCGCAAGCCTTCTCCGCAACTCCGCCCCACCGATGGGGACTAACACCCTGAACCACCATCACCCTTAGACTTCCCTTTACCAGAGTCAAGCATAATCAGATCTACTTACACCCAAGGGGTGTAATTAGGGTGTGAGACTAAGCCCAATAGGATACCACCAAATTATTCCAAAGATCATGCAATACAATGTGAACAAAACAAGCAATTTTAATACACAAGGTGAAATAGTGTTAAAATTCAAAGAAATGAAACATTCAAATGAAAAAAAAAATCAATACAATAATTCCAGTATGTTAACACATTGAATAGACATGTCAGCTACTGTAAAGTACTTCCAAAACACCCCACAACAAGGGTAAATACCACAAATCCAATGACCATCAAAATCGGGAACACCCCTAAGCACTAGGTTGTCTCGGGCCCTATGTACCTCGTACCTCAATGTAGAGTAACCATAGAAAAATCCGTTCTTGTGCACGATCCACTAGTAGGGAACATACCCATAACCTAGTGGTCCCCAACCATCATCCACATATTTTGGTTAGAGTTTTCGTTATCCAAATTCTAAGTGGAACAGGGACAAAACCCATCTGATCCACTAGCCGTACTAGTACAAATCCACCCCACCTAGGTACCCGGGATTCCCCTTTTGTGCTCAAACAATTTCAGCAAACAACACACATCCTTTTGCATATAAAATGTCACTACTGGTCACAAACAAATAGTACAGTAGCTACACACATTTTATACCATTTAAAACACACAATAAAATAATATTATTTTCAATAAAACAACCTCACAAAACATCACATTGTTTTGCACCCAAAGCTCTTTAAGGTATCCACTTTGCACACCATGTGAACACTTGTAAGTCATTAAAACAAAATTTCAGTTCAATAACCTTTAATTAATCCAACAATTCAGTTATGGGGCAGCCCAATGTGAACCAAGAAGTTATATCATTTAAAAACCACCATTTTCACACAAACGTGGCACGTAAAGCCCATTTGCTTCCCAAACACCATTTAAGCAATCTTTCACAGCAACAAAAAAAAGAATAAACATTAAAAAAATGATTTTCAGTCATAATACAGTTCAATAAAATCAACTAAGTAATTATATGTCAGCCCAAAATGAATCAATGAAAGATTTGAATGAAAAACCCCCAATTTCACCAAAAATTGGAATTAAAAATCATTTTCATTGTAAATGAATCTAAAACCAATTTTTACAGAAACATTCAAGGGAAATAAACATTATGTTACCATTAACACAGAAAGCTAATTCACAAAAATTTCACACAAAATAGAATCACCTACCAAAACCAAGGAAACCCTTGAACCCTTTGTGCGAAAACTCAAACGCACCATCGCCTCACCTCAAGGAAGGTAAACCAGACCTACAACCAGAATTTCAGACCATAAAACACAAGATAAAACCCTAATTATTAAACCATATTCCCTAGACACTAGAAACCTCACTGATAAGGGAATAAACCCTAAATAAATTGGATGTAACCCTAAACAAATTGAAAGAAGAAAGAAGGAGAACAACTTACTTAAAATATCTTGTATAAATCTCCCCCAAAAGTACCAGTATCTGATTTTAAAAATACTCAAACCGTTAAGTAAGGTTCGAACAAGGATATGGAGATCATTTAGGAATTTTAATGGGGGGAAAATAGTAAAAATCGAGAGAGATATGAAGGAATGAACTTACCTCTTAAAATCTGGAAGATTTGATGAATCCTATGAAGTTCGGCACCGAATCGTAATTAACCAGAGCTCCAAAGATTGGGGAGAGAGAAGGGTCGTGCGGAAGGGTTCCGTGGTCTTGGGAAACACTTGGAATCACCGAAAACTCCCAAAAAATGAATAAGATATAACATAATCAAAATTAATTTTTAAATGAGGAATTGGGCTTTTAGGCAGGCCCAATCCCTTAGATAAAAACCCAAATAAACCCTGGTTATGGATTTCTAAAAGCTCCAAATTACCTTGGTTGTGTTAATATGTTAGGGTAGGTTAATTAGGAATTTTAATGGATGAAAAATGTTGAAAAATAAAAAAGTTATAGAAGATACAAAATTTATTTTCTAATTTGAAATTGGGCTCACAGTTTGGCCCAATTCATGAATACTCATCTATTCCTCCCTAAAACCTAGGTAAACCCCCAAAACAAAGAAAGAAAGTAAATTTAATGAAAAAAATATCTTTAAAATATGTCATGGATGTGAAAATAAAATATAGATAATCATGGTGATGAATATTATTTACCCAGTATAATAAAATATATATCCCTACTAAACTTTTACAAGTGTCCATAACACCCACATGAGTTGAACCCTTTCAGAGGCATGGGGAAAAAGTTCTTTCTGAGGGCTTTATAGCCACACTAATGAAATTCCAAGCCACTAAACATTGATTATGTTACAAGAGGAGACCTTTTATAACCACAAATATTTTTAACCATATGAAACTCAATCCACTTTCTAGTTTCTTTATAGGAGCTTCTAAAGCTACTAGTGGAATTTAAAGGAACTCTAGATATCCCAAGCTTACCTTCCTTGTCAAATTCTTCCATGAAAACCCTATCCACCACATCAAAATAATTGTCCATCATTAATTTAAAACCCAATAAATGTATATTATAATGAATAACTATCTAAAATATTTGATATTTTATGTTATCATTAGAAAATAACTTAGATGAAAACATGGATAGATAAAAAAAATGATTAGCGTACTCTATCACCGACTTATTCCCCTACTCAAGTGTGAGAAAATTTAAAGAGTTCACTAGAGTCTTAGATTATGGGTATATGTACTTAGTAAATACAGACTTGATGTATTTCAACATCAATAATTCATGAATATTATTCAAGAAAATTAACACACACTACCTTATACCCGGGTCTTCAATATTGAAAATGACTCACTTCACATTGAATTGTTAGCAGTCTTGAGGAATTTTAAATGTCTCCCAATATTTCCAAACCAATCCTCTACCTCCAGAGTATCATTCATCCCTTATAAAAATGGTAATTTCTATCTAAGATATTCATAAGCCTGATTCATGTCCTCAAACATTTGAGGTTCCACCTCCATAGATAGAACAATGATATGTTCCACGCCTTTTCCATAGTTTGAACCACACACACATCCACTTTGATCAGGTTCTGATCAATTGGGTGGTTTCCCAACCATGTTTCATTTGTAGTGGTGTCACCCACCAAAGGAAAATTTTGAATTCTTATGGGGGTTCATTGTTCTTTACATTAGTAGAAAATGATACACGAGAACATGAGATACATGAATCAATTATATTTTAAAAATACATAAGTCCATAGGAATTATCAAGAGACAAACAAAAAAAGACAAGGATTAAAACTCTCCAAATCCCAAAAGAAACTTTTCCCAATAACTCATGGTAACTTAATGCTTGTAATGATGCGATATGGATAGAAACTCACTTGAAAATTGCCCCTTAAATCCCCACATTCCTATCTCATATCTATTAAGACATACCAAAATGCATACAGACAATAATGACTAAAAAACACAACTTTGATACCAATTTCTCATGAAGAAAATTTTATATTTGTAACCCAAACCTATCCTAACATCACCTAAAGGGTTTTCTCAATCCCTACGAGCTAGTGATAAGTGAATTGGAATCAATACCATATATTTTGGAATTATTTATCCACAAAAATCCTATAATAAGTGGAAACAATAAGCATAATAATATCGGTATATCAATAAAATGTAGCCAAAAAAAGATACAATGTCATGAAAAATAAGTTATAAGAAACATAAATTAACCAAGTTACTCAAAAAATATTTATTCACAACTCTTTGTGACATAATGTCACCTTAAGACTCTCACAAAATACTAACAAATAAACCCACCAACACCCAATGGTGCTTTCCCCTTATCTATATTAGATAAAACAAGATCTAATAAACCCAAAGGTGTATATAGGGTGTGACAAAAAGATCCTAGAAATATCCCACCAAGTGCTTCACATGAATACTTTATAAATAAACAAATTATGATCAAGTAAACCAATATAATTAATGAGATGTAGTTTTATAGAACTCAATATGAGGCATGTATAAATAACCCCTTCCAAAATTTAGTACATTATACCAACAACCTGGTTTTCCAAGAATTTACATAATCATTATAAGCGTACTCTTCAAATTTTATCAACATATAAAACTAGCCCATGAGTATTAATAATTCTATTTCAATGAGTATCCCTATAAAAATATCATGATTAGTAGGCCACCCAATGTGAACATTACCCTAGAAGAATTGGTATGTGGGGGTAAAACCACACACCTGAGCGCGACTCCTTTCCAAAACATAGTAAAACTAGTGCACACATTACCCTAGAAGAACCGGTACAGGGGGAATGAGTTCATTCCAAAGGATAAAACCTTTCTTCATCATCAATCACATTTAGGTTTACCACATTAGAGTCATAAAAGAACATTTAATATTTGAAAATATAGAAATCATACCCCAAAACCATTCTTGTTAATAACACCAATGGATAAATCCATTTTTGCAAACGTTTCCAAACACAACACATTTTATCAAAACATTTCTCATTCCTTTAAAAAGCATTTCAATGTACATTTACAATATATTACCATAAACCACATTTACAACCATTTAGAAATCAATTTTATATACCATGAAAGCATGGATTCTATAATAATGTTGAATCATGTAACCACCTACCTCAAAACAGTTGGAATATCATCACCCACATGGAAACCACAAAATAAGAAAAGCTCAGGATACAAGGAATTGAAAAAGGATAAAAAAAATAATTCCCATCAAGATTCTCTAAATCATAACTTTTTATAACAAAGGGAAACCAAAGGAAACACTTACCATCATGAGGATTTAATATCAAGACAAAAACCATACAATCCCATAATGGATCTAGAAGATTTTATGGCTTTGATCGGCACCCATATTTCTATGAATTCATCATCCATTATTGGGGATGAAGAAAAGGGATTGATGATTGGAGTTGATCATGAAAATTACTAAGGGTCACTCAATTTTAGAGAGGATGGTTGAAGGGAATTTTTGTATTGAGGGTATCCAAAATTAATTGAGAATAACATAAAACATAACACCATGACAAAACATGTAGACAATAGTGAAAAAGGTCCTCATAAAGAACAAGACTATGTTATAGCATATGGTACGATGTCGTAGCATAGATTAGTCAAACATGTTTCCATAATTTTTATTGTTGCCAATGATGAGAACATATAAACTAGTAAAAGGGACCATGTTTTAATATAGACACCATACCATAGAATTTCAAAGATATGAAAAAGGAAATTCCAAAAACAATATCTATTATCTATTTCAATTGAAATTGGAAGAACCGACCGATTTATTCTTCCAAGACTCCATGACATAGTCCATGCTCCACACCAAAACTATTCCAAAAATGGAAGAACCTCCAAAATAGATTGCTACATCATAATAACCCAACCATGACACATTATCAAACTATATAGTGTAAAACTAACCCTACTCAACAAAAAATTATTTCTGTTGACCAACACCTCAAGACACACCCTCGAACCATCCTATTGAACTAAAAACACCAAAAACAAAAAGGGGTCGATAAAAGAAACTAGGGAATGAAACATGAAATTAGTCATGCCTAAAAATAGTGGCGGGATGTTACAATGAATTTCCTACCATTTTACCTATTAAGAGTCACTCTAATTAGTTCATAATGTTGCAAGTATCTCTTCTCAACCTTTAAGAATAAATCACTCAAGGTAATGGTTCTCTTCCTCCTATTTTTAATTCAAGTGATTTGTTTTCTATATGAATTTTTATTTCCAAGTGGTTGCGTTATCACATGTTCATAATATTCCCTTAATATCCAAAATATTCCATATTAATGAGATACTACCTTCTCTTTTATTAATCCCTTCCCTGAAATTTTATATACTATAGTTATGTTTCCAAAATTATCCATGGATTTTCCATTCCACACCCTCTTATTATGAATGTCCAACCCTATTTTCATTCAACGGTATAACCTAGATATAACTATCCTTTATTGATGGAGGACTTCCATGTATGAAACTCACTTTCCTTAATCATTGGATTTAAATTATTAGAAAACCTATTATGTTAAATAAACAATATGGTACATGTAATGTTAGACATATGAAGGGCACACCCTAATAGCATTCGAATGAATTGGTTAATTTTTTCATCTCATTAAATACCATATATGGTGCATGGATATTTATCTAAACTACACTATTTTATATTATATTTTAAATTATCCTCAACATATACATATGGAATCATGTTATATTTTGTTTCCACATTCCAATGATTCAATGATTTTATGATATCATTTTCTTATACCATGCCTCCATGTGAGTATGTATGATTCTTACCCCTTTATGTTATTGTGATATTCCTATTGAATCACTTGTATTATTTACCCCCATTCTATTCTTTTATTATTTCATTTCTGGGATTTATATTTTACTCCTTCATTTTTCATATCCCTTGGTTATCATGTGTAGTACTAAGAGTTGAAAGGAAACTAGGATCACATTATGGATTTTAAAATAATTATGTTTTATTTTACTTTCAGATGATGGTTTATGTATCTAATTTAGAAAATACACTAGACTTATCAATTCTTTTTAATTGTATTTTATGGATATTTATGTTAAAAATAATGAAACAAAGTGTATTTATAATATGGGTTTTTATAAACATAAACCCCATGAACAAAAGATTGAATGAAATTGAGTAGAAACCAGTATTTTTAATCCTTCTAATTCAAGAATCATCTTATTCATCCATAAATTTATAAGCATAAACCCTACACTTGTATAACCACACATGAATCACCCTTGAGATATTCATGGAACAAACGTGAATTACACATCCTTGGTCTCAATTTGAAGTTTATCCTACATTTCAATCTCAACTTCATGACCTTATTCGAGTAGCGAATGAATGTTCTTCCCAGGAATTTTCAAATTTAGATTGAGCGATCATGGAATCCACTTTAGAGCATCTCAAACATTACATCTAAATTTCTTGATAAAAAATGTAAACCTGGTCAGACTCTTTTTCCCTCCTACTTCACTTGGCCGACTCAACACCACCAATTGGACCAACTTGAATAAAAATTCTAATCCATCCCAATATCAAAATGCTAATATATTTAAGTCCCTAGAGAATATTAACTTCAATAATTCAAAAAAATTATAATTATGGAAGCTATTAATTCATATAATAAATAAAAAAAGATTCTTAAAAAAAATAATTTATCAATATAAATTTTAAATTCTCTAACAATATAAAATAATTTTATTTGTGAAGTAAAAATTTAAATATTGATTCAATAAAAAAACCAAATCCCATGCATTAAAAACAATTTCAATTTTACTTAAAAATCAATCCAAAAAATAAAAAACACTTATATTTTATAACTATGCAATTTTTATCCAAATAAAATTCTAATGTGAATTTTAATGATGAGAATTTAATTAAAAATATATTTTTATTATAAAAATAAACATGTTAGGATACATTTTATTTCTTTAATCCAAAAAAATTAAAGAAAAATAAAAATATAACATTCAGCTAGATTATAATTTTATTTGAGTGTTATTAAATAGTGTATTTTAATAAAAATAAAATAAACTTATAATTTATCACCACCACACACAAAAACTTGTTCACATTTCAATATTTAAGAAGACATATATTTCTGAATCAGTGGAAATAATAAAATAATAGGTGATAAAATCTATAATTTTTTTTCAAAGTAAAATCCATGATATATAAATTATTAAAAAAAATATGTTTATTTATCTACTTTGATATTTAAATTTGACTAATTTTATTTATTACCCCTCGAAACATGGCGCAACGTACCTCACAAGGAATTTATATCACTCATCTAACAAGTGTGAATTGTGTGAAAAAATTTCTCAATCCCAAAATTATGTAATTAATATACTAGGCTTTCTTAAATCCTAACACTTTACAAAATAGAAAAGGAAACTTGTTCCTAACATGAGTAATTTAAAAAAAATTATTTGAGGATCAGGGTTGGTGGGTTTGAGGTGAAAAATATAAGGCTAAAAAGAAGAGGTTTTTTCTTCTGTGACTATAATTAATCCTCAATTAGTCAATATTAATGAAAATTTATTACTCCAAAATCTCATCCAATTGAATCACCCAACTCAATTTTTTTTCAAGTCGATCCCACAATTAAAATAAAATAAACAACATTAAAATATTTATCATATCATTAATATTTATCTTTTTTAATAATTTTAATTATTTTTTATATTCATTACACATTTTGATATTAGGATGAAAAATTAATATACTAAATGATCAATGAATCGCTCATTTTTTTATTTGGGACATGATTCATGCATTTGAGTTTGATAACGAATTTAATCCCAATTAAAATATTTTCCCACCCCTTCCTCCTTTATTTATTTATTTTATATAGGAAATAAATGAATTTACAATTTAATATACATGACCTATAATAGAACAATCTAGGAAAACCCATAACTTCACCCATGTTAACCTACCATAAGGTTCAAAGAACTTTCTTTATTGCCTTTGGCTGGAGACAAGAAACTTGGTATCATACAAGAGATTATGGGAATTATTTCACTCTCAATAGAATTATGATATAAAATAAAAAAAGGAAAAAATAGATAACAAAAATATATCATACTTTAAAATCAACAACAAAAGGTCACATACAATATCTAGATGACAATGTATCAAAACTTAATAAGAATCCCATAAACAACATGGAACCTGAAACAACCCATAGTTCCATCTATAAGTGACCATAAGTCACCTCCATCCCAACCCAACAGTAAGAAACACAAGAAAGGAGATTCATCCATTACATGATGATATTACCTTTACCTATATCCTGTAACACCAAGGATTCCCAAAGGAAAAAAGTAGGGTGTGATCACAAATTCCTAGTATGATACTAACAAATAATCTATACAATTTCAAACCACAAGAATCCATTAGTTCATATTTAAAACAGATATCTAAAACACATCGAAAAATAATTTTCCATTTAAAAATCATCCTTTAGTTTTCTTTTTAAAATCAATAACATTCATTTCAAAGTATTAACATACTCAACTAAACAGGGAAATATGTAATTTAACATTTTCATTAGAATAAACAGATAAATAAATAGTTATAAAGAATCACTTTATATATCATGAAAAAGTGGTAAAATAATCATAACAAAAGATCATGCACGTAATGTAATCTAAAATAATTCAACTAGTAAATAAATCAAATGTGGTTATAAACAAACAAGACACTAAAACTCTCTAAGGAAAAAATAGTTTTTATATAAATTTCATATTGTATGGGAACCACATTTTCCTGAAAAAAAAAAGCTACCCCCTACTCACCATGACATCAAGAGGACCTACCCTAGTGATCTTTAAAACCACTAAGGATATTCTTTTTTTAGTTTTTTCCCATACCCCATGGTATCCTAAGTGTTCTATTACATCATCATTATATTCAAGGAACCCAAAAAAATCCAAAACCTTTTCTAAGGTATAATCCAAAGCATTATTTCATAATCCATTTCTAGAGAATATTCCATTTTAAATACAATAATGCATTTTAATAAAACATTTATATAGTGATCCCCAAACTTTATTCTTGAAAAAAAAATCCATTTTTAAAACATATTTTAGGAAATTTATCAAGTACACAGTAAATCTCAAATGGTTTCTATGAAATCCTCCTTTTTTAAAGCATAAACAAAGCCCTCAATGTTCAAGGACTGTTTAAAAAATCAATTTCAGAATCCAAACCAATAGAAATATTTAATGAACATAAGTAATTATAATATTTAGAACTTATAATTAATAAATGTACCCCAAAAATATTGAAATTATGTTTCCTATTTAAACCGGTTATGGGAAGAACGTGACTAGATCCTAGAGAACCTATATTTGATGAAACAAAAGAAAATTATACATGTTCACTATATATCCAAAAATCTAGTATCAATTAAAATTAAATTTACAGATAAAGATAGTATAAACCAAATTATAAGGATTCCTCTTACTAGATTAAAAATATTGAAGATATTTTCCTTTTATTTGATCAAATATTATCAAAAGAAGAGTGAAGGAGAGCCAAAACATCCGCTAAGAAACTCCAATATCGATATTAATTAAATTATAGTCTTAGGAAATGGTTAATGGGGATTAAGAAAACGTTTTAGGTGATACATAAGATTCCACCCTTACTAATATGCTTCCCCAACAATGCCACCAGAAAGATGGTGGGTGAGGGAAGAATTCTTGTACCCACTCATAGCCTACCGGCTGGCCGGTGGGTGAAGGCATATTTCATGTACCTATAGAAATTCCATTGGATGGTTAACGTATGTCCACTAAATATTTAGTGTCACTATAGTCATACATGTGTTCTATCCAACATCATCATCTAGTTGGTTCCCTCTACCAGCTAACCGGTGGCCTCCTGCTACCACTAATGAGAAAAAATAAATCTCCGATCCTATGAGGGACACAAAATTCAAAACGAGAAAAACATAATGGGATATGTACCTAGTTTCTAATGCATAGTTTTGATAAATATCCCCACCATAAAAACCTTTTATCTCCAAAAAGGAATAAGATCAAAAACTCAAGAAATGATAAGCCCATTGGTGCACCATCAAGTCTTCATATATCTATGTATCATGGATATCCCTACCACACTACCATATCAAATGAACTTATGGGATCATATTTCCACACATCAAATTATCCATTCATTCCACTATCTGAATAGGTCATTTGACCATTGTGGCATCCATTTCATTCTCAACATCCTCCCACTCAATCACATGGGATGGGTCTGACTGATACTTCTTCATCTAGGAAACATGGAATGCATTGTGTATAGAAATTAAATGAGTAGGTAAGTCCAAATGATAAACCAACTTCCCATGTAACTCAACAATCTCAAGTGGGTCGACATAATGATGTGGTGACTTACACTACTCCCTGAAGTATCTATAACCCAACAGAGGTGAAATAATGAGAAAAAATGCAAAAACCAATGTCAAATTCCAATGGAAAATGACATCGATCGATATAATATTTCTTTAGAATATAAGAAATATCTAACCTATTCCTAAACAAATTTATGATATCCATCATCTCTCGAATGACACTCAGTACAACCAATGACCATTTACCAACCTTTTCATAATAAAGAGATGACCTACATGGACTCATATACAATGAATCAATTGAAACTTTATGGGTTGAAGTCTAACAGTTGTTGGTGTAGGAAAATTATACTAGGGGAAGATGTTTCTCCCAATATCCCCTGAATTCAATCACACATTCCAAGATAATATCTTCAAGAATCTTGATGGCTATCTCAGACTGTCCATCCTTCTGTGGATGATAATTTGTGATCTTGTTTAACTAATAACCCATCATTCTGTATGATCTACTCTAGAATTAGTATGTAAACTGAGGGTATTTTTCAGAAATGATATTTAATGTGACACCATGATGTCTAAAAACCTCTCATAAGTACAAGTGCTCTAGATACTCTATAATTTTCAACTCTTTTATAGGTATGAAATGGGATAATTTCATCAGTTGATAAAAAATCCCTCATACCACTTCCTTGACACTAGGAGTCTAAGGTATCCCAATCATAAATTACATGGATATCTCATCCCATTTCCACAATGTAAAGGTTAATGGTTGAAATAACCTAGAAGGCCTCTAATATTATGCCTTTATTTATGAGGCATCACGATATAGAACCTACAATCGATCACCTCATTCTTTGCACTGGAAATGAAAGCTCAAGTAATGGTGCATCTTGGTAGCTCTAGGGTGCACGGACTAACAAGATAAATTTTCACCACCCATCAAATCCTACATAATTTATTTCAGAATAACCATCCTACCTTATAATTCCAAAACAAAATCAGGAGACTAAGACCACTCACCCAAGGTATCCCCTCCATAAAGAGTCATATTAAAAAATTTAAAATCTGAATCCTCAACATGTCCAAGTAGTATATTAACCATTCCTGAGTTTAAAAACTATGTACCCATCTGTTAGGTATCCCTTCATACAAGTGCATCTCAACAAAGACGATCATTAACAACTAGTCTTCCATAAATTATTTCACTAACTCAGTCAGTAATTTCCTTCTCAGAGTGTCTATGACCACAATTCAATTATTGGGGGAGTAAGTAATATCAATACCAAAGTTATTAAGATGCATTTAATTTTTATCTATCTTATTTTAAGGTTACTTTGAGATAAAATATACTTTAGGCTCCTAGAGTATGAATACACTCTAAACCTATCTCCTATGATTTAGTGACATCAAGTATTAAGAGAATGAATCAGTAATGCTAACTCAATATCATGTGTGAGTTAGATCTTGTAATGTATCATATTTTCCATGTATTTTTTTGGATATTATATATATTATTTTCGAGACTTGGTGCTAAGATGGAATATGATTCCAATGCCCAGTGTTCCTAAAATAAATGTTTAAAATATATTAAATGTATTAAATAACATAAGCTCTTAGTTTTCCTGAAAAAGTATAATAACATATAAATGGGTAATAAAATTATATATTTGAGGGTACTATTGATTTCTGATCATGAGGATTACCCTAGGCATGACTAAACATTATTTGTCATGGGATATTTGTGGAAACGTCATCATGGGAGTAGAAACGAATAAAAGAATTAAATCAAAATTATTTTACATTAAATTATCAACGAAACAATTGAAACGTTTTTAAATAGATGATTATGGATAATTTCTAATTTTATTTGCATAACCCTGAAAATATTAGAGAGCCATTGGAGAGAGATTCGAGGATTCTCTCTCAGGTGAATGGTGACAGATCGGGGATCGACAATCAACACACCTTGGATTTGATAAGTCTTGCCAATAATGATGATGATGCATCACTCTTCATTACTGATCAATCCAATCTAGGTAGGGCTTCTGTTATTATTTTTTCATTCTCCATTTTTTATTTCTATGGTGATTTATGAGAAATCAACAAATAGATTGATCCATGGACCGATCGTCTTTTGGGATGGGTATGGTTGAGAAGTTTCATCTATTGAATTACTTATGTTTACTGATTTATTCTCTAGTCATTATAACAGATAAAAATGAATATCGACATAAAAATAGATTGAGGTTTTTTCTCAAATATGTTCAAGGATATTCTCCCCTCGTTCATCATTTTTCATGGGCCTTCTTCATTTGGAATGTGGCTCGAAAAATCTCGATCAATCAATCTTTGTGAAACTGATTCTTGGTGAAAAGACCCAATATTGTAGATCTAGGATCAGTATGACACAAAAGATGTATGATGATGGAGGAAATTGATTTGGATAATGGAGGATGCTTGATTTTTTGTTCATTGATGAACAAAAAATAACGATGCTTGGATATGTTTTCATAACAGATTTGATGCCGAAATCTATTGTTCGGGCAATGAAAATTCATGGTTGAGTTAAATCTACTATTACCTCCATGGTTGAAGGTAGATTAAAAATTGGTGGTGGCATGGGCATGTGAGGGTGGAGGGATAAGGGTTTCTGGAAAACCCAATCAACATGGTGTGTAATCCAACATTACACAGCATATCGGGACCCCAGAGTGTTGGCTAGGGTTTCCAGTAGGGGAAGAGTATCACATGATATATGGGTTGGACTAAATGGTGTTTTACCTCTTACTAGAGAATTGGCATGTAGTTTAGAGAGTAAAAATATCTAAGATGGAGTACACGGGTTGCCTATATGGCATGTACTTCTAAACACGGACTTGTGTTGGACATATTACACTGGTTGAGATATGTATTGACAAATGGATAGAGAACCTGATATTCCTACATAGTGTGTACTACTACATGGACATGGTTTTATGACACTATTTGTTTACATGGAAAGGAATCAGGGTCAAGGGACACAATGTGTAACCCTTATAAACACCGTATACTCTTTTCTATAAGGCTTTAATCTCATGTCCAACAAATATTAGAAAAAATTCATTATGGTTCTATCCCATTATCCTTTACCTGAAGGTTATTATAATATCATCTCCTACTACTAGGAAAGTGATCCCTTTAGAAGGACCTCCTGGATATTCTTTGGGATCCATTTGAGAGGCCCGATGTGATATCCTTTATACATCTTCGTACCCTAGGTGGATTTGTTGGTATTAATGTGACTAACCCAACACAAGGGTTGATCCTGTACATAGTGGTTTAATCCAAATTGAGTTATTGGTATCACCACATGTGCTTGTAAGTGATCCTCATATGTGTATAATATTCCTTTCAAACTATCAGTGTGTCCTTCTCAGGATGAGACCTGACGAGCCGTACCTCTCAGACGGATGTCATCAGTGCTATAAGACTCAGGAGTATGTTCTCCTGGATGATTTCTTTGTGAATCCATTGAGATAGAATCATAGGGCTGGTATACTATGGTTGTGGCTTACCTATATATTTTGTGTCTTTATTGATTATATCTGGATATTCTTTTTATATATGTTTTAAACATATACCTATTTAGAGTTGATTGTATTTATTTTTTTGTAAGATTAGTGGTTTCGTGGTGTCCTACTGAGTATTTTTATACTCACACCGTCATGCCATTTCCCACATTTGTCGTGTCTTGTGCTGATAATCGACCTTTTGAAAAAGTCATAGATGGACTAAGACTAGTTTACAAAGACCTAGAACTCCATTAATGGAATTTCCTTTCTTATGTTTATTTAATATATTATAGATCATATAAACTCACTTATATAACAAAATTCAAACATCACAAATGAATATTGAATGAAATAATAGGTAATTCTAGAAATTAAGGAACCTATACCAATGAAATAGCAACATAACCTTTATAATAATAATGCAACCCTTATGAATAGTAAACTGAAAAATAGGATAGTAACCACCCCAATGAAAGTATAAATAAAATTTATCCATATTATAAATGAAATTATGATATAAAAATATCCTAGTGTAAGTAAATGAATATTTTAAAAATTAAAATTTAAGTGTTGGTATTTTTGTAAGTCAAAACTATTTAATTACAATATTATAATTAATAAAATGATTGAAAATAAAATTTATTTTCATAAAAATTATTCATAAATCTATATTTTTAGTCTCATGATTTTAGGATAATTTTATGACCATAGTTATTTTTTGAAAGTGTTATAAAATCTGTTATAAATTTAAAACTGTATTTTTAGAGAAAATAATGATTTTAATTAAAAATTAAATTTATAATGTTTGAAAAATCAATTTCATAAAATAGAGTTCATTTTTTAATTATACACTTTGAAAAATAGTTACAGTGAATTTTTTTTATTTTTCCGAAATACTTGAATTTTTAGTGAATAGTAAGATACAATAACTTAAAGTAAAAAATAAATTATAAGATAAATAAACCATTACTTGAGTCATGGATGATGTAAGAACACTTGGTTAGAACTCAAATGCAATTATTACTGTGTTTATTCACATGAATTAGAACTATTTCTTGTCTTGAGAAAAACAATAAAATAAAGAATAAAATAATGAGAAATCACCCCTCTCCCCCACTATAAATACCACCCTCACCCCCTCTTCTCCTCACTCCTCTAAGACTTGAAGAATGTAATATTTATTACATAATCCTCTTCCCTAGTCTCTCACCATGTCTAGGATATATTTTTCTTTCCAAAATACTATAAGCAATCCCCTTAAGAAAGTTCTCATGGAGGAGTATTCAAGAGGTAAAATCTTCTTCCTTTTCCTTTTAATTTTTCTTCAAGTTATTTCTATTTTTATACTAAACTCACATACTCTATCCAAATTATCATGGTCAATCTAGTATCCAATATATACTATAATGATTCCAAGTTAATTTAATATTCATTATCAATCTCTTTACTCTCTTTCTCTCTTATTTTATAAATTAAATCATCATTTGGGAGGTGCCAATTTACAACCTTTGTGGACGACGAACCTTCATTCTTCAATTTATCCTTTCACAATGGTCATGAAACCATTTTTATGGGTTAAAAATACTAATATATATATATATTAACCTATTTATTTTTTTATGTAGTATATATATATAATACTAATTCATACAAAAAAACTAGTTCGAGATGATTGAAATACCGCCGTAACAATCTAAACGAGTATTACTAATATTTTATCTGATAAACTATCTTCATACCATATAATAAAATGAATCATATAACCATTTAATATTATTTATTTTCTTTAATATAATATAAATTTAATTATGGATAATTATACCCATTCCACATGAACTTCCATTATCATATACAAGTATAATGATCATGAAAACCAAAGAAACGAATGCTCCTGGGAAATAATATTGTATCTTATAACTCATTAAAAAGGTCATAAATAAACATTATAAAATTATACTTAATCAAATAAATGTATATAAGGTTCTGAATTTATTAATTAATGGATTTAATTTGATTATCTAGGATGTTATGGTCATGTGCAGAACTCATTCGAACATAAGGTAAGGGATCCTACCCGAACATTCATTTTCCCTTCATGTTTTTCTTTCTCAATAATTACCCCAATATAATTATTTATTATTATTTTAATTCTCATATATAATTTTTATATGTTACAAACTCATATATCTAGATCATTTCATCTTTATTTCATTTGTAAAAACACGTTTTACATGGTTCCCTTCTCAAATAAGAAAACCCAATTGAAGAGAACATCTAAAATTCCTACCCTTTTTAGAGTACCATCCATAATATGTTTTAAGAAACCATCATTAGGTCTCATGAGAAAAAATAGATATTGACTTGGCTGAGGCCTTTCCCATTTTTAGATATGGTTTTGGATGATACCTTAATAATGTTTAGTTCTCTTAGACGAGGCCTTGATGATATGATTTAGATTTCCTTCATTATGTGTCCCCCCATTATTAAACTATTAATTGATGGTCTATTATATTATTCAACTTGTAGAATATCCATGGTTATATTTTATTATGTAATTATTTAATCAGCTTTTAGTCCTACCATATTATTCTCATGTTTATATTTAAAGGAATGTGTTTTTAGAGATACACCTTTCCTAATGTTTGTGTTTATGATTTATTATATTGTATCTCTTACCCTTACTGGGAATCGAATATCACCACGTATTATTTTTTATTTTTCCAATTATGTGAAGAATTATAAAATGAATGACATGTAGGGATAATATAAGTGTTGTGGATGTTTTCAAAGGAATTCATATATATTTTTCAAGTTTTAAGGTTGAAATTATGTATGTATGTTGTTTTCCAAATTTTCTAACCTATTTGGTCCTTCATGATGAATATCACTTGTTTATATTCCAATATAATAAAATAATACACTAGCTCTGGAAACTGGGGTCGGGGACTTTCCAGTTGATATCAGAGAAGGTTTAATAGAAAATTTGGATACTAGATCTAGAAAATGTATATTAGGAAACAAAACCCTAAGATATACATTGAGGATAAGTATACAATAACATCATAAAATTTTGGGAAGTAATAGATTATGCGGATCTTCCTATCAATAAATCATTGTTTGGATACTACAAGTGGATGTGGTTTTGTTACAGATGTACCTAGGGGTAATAACTCTGAAAAGGTGTCCTGGGCCTAACTCAGGGTAACCTGGTATAGTACAATGGACCTTATTGAGAATCTAGTTTGACACTCCTAGGGGATATTGTTAGGATAATTCAGATTTTATATACAATCCATTATGAAGGATTTAAAATTAATTTTTTCCTCAAAGAAACAATGTTTATGATTATGGGATTAGATATGCATCTGACTTCAATTAATTTTAAGTTGAGAGTTTACATTATAATTCATAACCTGATTTAGTGTATTTTGTTGCATATAAATGGTTATCAGTGGATGGAATGGAAACTACATGGATGTGCATATCCCATGTAGGAATTTTACTCCTATACAACACACTGATGTTGGTATTTGAGCTACGTCTGGTGCTGAGAAACTTATAATTATACAGGGACATCTAACTCAGGTTATGAATAATAACCTTACCCATAGGGAGTATCCTAATACACAATGTGGAGAATAAATGTTAGATCACTTTATGTGACAACAACATCCATCATGAAATGTGACTACAAGCCCATTTATACTGGAGAAGTAGATAAGTTCTTTAGAGAATATATATCTCCCTTAGGATGTAATCAAAGGGATAATCTTATCATAGAAGATTAACGTCTCTTAAGAGATGAAGATCCATGGGGGTCATTGATTCAAAACATAAAGGAGGAGGATATTAAAAATATTAAATAGAGGTATTTTAAATAAATCATCCTAGAAAAATATTTTTCATGTGAACAATGAGTGGATATAGAGAGGTAATTCTTGAGTCTCATAGAGAAAAAGGATGGAAATGTTGAAAAGTATGAAGACAAATTTACAAGCTTATCAAGGAATTTCATGAACTATATACATAATCCAAGGATCAAGATTGATCGATTCGTTGATGGTTTAAAATCGTTCCTCTGAAGGGAGCTAGTCTCCCAATGTTTCTCATCATACAAATATATTGTCTCATGTGATATCAAGATAAAGAAATAATTCACTAAGTCTTATGAATTTAAGGGGAATCAAGAGAAGAAGAGGTTAGAGGGGGATAGAATGGATAAATGGAAGAATAAAAGGGGGAATTTTTCAACATTTTATACTTGTGGAAGGAAATACACTAGTACCTTCATAAATGAAAAAAGAGTATGTTAAAAGTGTAGATAGAAAGTCCATCATGCTAGTGATTACAATGGAAATAAATAAGCTATCAATATTCAATGTTATAACTGTAGGGATATGGGATACTATTCTAATTACAGTCTAATGTGTCAAGAAAATTTGCCTCAGAAAAGGCCAAGGGAGCCGGGCCAAGCTTATGCGATCACAACAACTAAGGATAAATATTCTAATGATGTGGTGGAAAGTACTTTAATCATTTCCTCAAACATAGACAATGATTTATTTGATTTTGGATCATTTCATTATTTTATATCTTCCCAATATTCCAAGAAAATTAGACATTTCCAATTTTCTTTAAGAAAGGTGTTGTCAGTAAAAACTCTTAATGGAAGTATAATTGTGACAAATATTTGGTGGAAAATACCCTTTATGGCACACAATCATGGATTAGTTACCGACCTTATCATCATACCCATTATTAACATTGATATAATCCTTGGTATGTATTTTCATTCAAATTATGATGAAAAAATCTATTGTAATTGTGAATTAGGACGGAATCATTGTTTATTAAGTGTGAATTCTGGCTTCAAGAAATTTATTTTCATAGCCATATAATCTCTAAATATGGAATCTTAGTTGATCATACAAGGAAAAGGTAGTTAAGGAATGTACTTCTCTAACAAACATAATTGAGGTACATAGTTTTATTGGTTTAGTAGGTTATTATCGGCATTTTAGTTTGAACTACACCCGATTAGCTAAATTGTTAACCAAACATGCTCATAAAGTGGATAAGTTTGTATGTACAAAAGAATGTGAAGAGTTTTTTTGAATAATTGAAGAAGAGGTTAGTGAATTTTTCAATATTGACTCTACCATCAAGAAATGGTGGATTTGTGATTTATAGTGATGCATCAAAGAAATGACTTGGTTGTGTCCTTACACAAAATGATAGAGTTATTTCATATGAATCAAGGGAAATAAAAACTAATGAATAAAACTAAACAAATCACGATCTTGAGTTACCAGATAAACAATTATCACTGAATACATGGAACCATTATCTCTATGGTGAAATATAAAGATATATAGAGATCACAAGAGATTTAAAAATATACTCTCACAAAAATAACTCAACATGAAGAAAATGTGATGGATTGAGCTAGTCAAAGATTATGATTGTTCAATATAGTACCACCTAGGGAAAGAAAATAAGCTTGCAGAAGCTTCAAGTATAAAGGATCATGGTATTCTGAACAAAATGAGGATTAACAAAGTCCAGGTGTACATGGATCTTGGAAATATGAATATGTAAATTATCATGGAAGGTGAAATATAATTACTTTTTCAACTGGTTACCCAGCCATATTTATTAGAAATAAATAAATGTTCTCAATTTAATTATGAGAATATACAAAAGATAACTAAACTTGTGGATGATGGGAAGTTGTTAGAAATAATGTGTGACAAATGAATTTTAAAATTTGGGAGGAGGCTATGAGTTTCTTAAATACCTGATCTAAAAGGGGAGTTATTTGATAGTGCCAATAGCTCAAATTTTTCTATACACCCTTGTAACAATAAGATGTTTAGATATCCAAAGAAACTTTATAGTGGGATATAATGAAGTGGGAAATTTATAATTGTATATTAAGATATTTAATCTATTAATAGGGAGAGGCTGAAAGAAAATATCCTAGAGGAGTCTTGCAACCTTTTCTTATTCCTACATAGAAATTGGATGAAATCACTATGGATTATGTCACTGGATTACCAAAAACTCCAGGAATGAATGATTCAATATTTGTAATTGTTGATCAACTTACCAAATATACATATTCCCCCACTATAAGGGAGGATTTTCCATAGGACAGCCATGCAATGGTCTATATTAACAAAGTTGTAAGACTTCATGAAGAACCTATCTCAATTGTGTCTTTTTGTGACCCATGAGTTAAATCAAAATTCTAGAAAAGTCTTCAGAAAGATTAGGATACTGAGCTTCATTTGAGTACTTCTTATCACCCTCAAACAGACGGTTATTTAGAAAAGAATATATAAATTTTATAAGACATGTTGAGATAATGATCACTTGATTTTCAAGGTACAAGGGATCAACATTTACCTTTGGTAGAGTTTTCTTACAATATTATTTTCCATTGATGTATTCAAATGGCACTATATGAAGCATTATATGGAAAGAGATTCCATACAACAATTTTTTGGGATGAAGTTGGGGAAAGGAAGCTTGTTTTCCCAGATATTATGGAGGAAAAAAACCAAAAGGTAAATACTATTCAAATTCATATCAAAGGAGATCAAATAAGGAAAAATATATAATAAAAAATCAAAGGGATAATTTGGAATTTCAAGTGTGAGATCACATTTTCTTGAATGTATCCCCATGAAATGGTGTTATAATATTTGGGAATATAGTGAAAATGATCCCCAGGTACATTGCTCCTTTTGAAATTATCAAGATATGGAGTAGTTTCTTGTCATTTGGTGATGATACCTAGCCTTTATAAAGTTCACAATTTGTTCCATGTATCATTGTTATGGTAGTACATGCAAGACCCAACACATTTACTCACTTCTGAAGCAATAGAATTGGAACCTGAATTGTCTTACTGTGAAGCACCTATCTAGACTCTAGACACTAAAGTACATGTTTTGAGGAATCTAAAGACTCAGATGGTAAAGGTACTATGAAAAAATCATAAAATTGAAGAGTCAATGTGGGGCCCTTAGGATATTATGATGAATAGCTACCCAAATATTTTAATGAGGTAACAATCTAGAAATTTCGAAGAAGAAATTTTTGATGGAGGGGAGAATATAATGACCCAGAACTCTATTAATTATATTTCCCAAATTATGTTTATTTAATATAGTATTGATCATATAAAATCAATAGTAACATTCTCTTAGGAATAGTAATGTGCCTCTAATGAATAGTAAACCAAAAAATAGAATAGTAACCACACCAATGATAGTATAAATATAATATTTCCATCTTATAAAAGAAATTATGATATAATTATATGATAGTGTAAGTAAATTAATATTATATAAATTAGTATTTAAGTGTTGGTATTTTTGGTAACTCGTAAATAAAATATCGCCATCTAGGTTGTGGGATATTATTTGGCCATGTTTATATTCTTTACTCCCTGTCATACTCTGGTTGTGGCATATAGATGTATCCATGCATTTTTTATTTGGTTTTTTTACTTTTCTTCAATTTTGTTGGCTCAAATATGTGTACATTTTTATATGTACTTAGGAAATTCCTCCCATGTTAGTGATATGCCTACTCAGTGTTAGTCACCAGCCCCTGACCTTTTAGAGGTAGGCTTGAGGAGTTGATTAGTGTATTTCATGCATATATTTTTGAGTGTTTTATATATTTATTTTTCTATTTAAATCAATAATATTTCAAAATTTGGTTTTTATTTGTTTTATGTTATTATGTTAGGGACAATAGATTAATGTAAAATAACAAAAAAAAGGAAAAAATATGAGATAAAAGACACTTCGCACTGCGATCGAAGTTAAACGGTGTGACACTGGATTTTTGAAGATGAATCAGAGCTGGAAAAATGGAGCAACACAATTACACATCAAGTAATTTCATTACAAGTTGGTGCATCATCAGGGAGGAAGCTTTCCACTAGGAAATTTCGTGACAATCTGAAATTATAGGAAATAATATTACACATTGTGAATCCTAATTTCACGACATGACATTTTTCAGGACAAGATTTTAGAGAATAAATTTTCCGAGAATTGTGGGATTTAATGATTTTATGATTATACGTCATGAATACCTATTACATGTGGTGAATTTTGTCACAGTTTCAAATCCCTATATGAGATTTGTGCAGATTCAAAAATCATGTAGGAAACCTTGGATCTACATTACATGATGTGTAATTACATTACACATCGTGAAATGAGGTGACTAAATCCCATTTGATGCCAATAAATAGAGGAGTTGATGCTGATGAAATGAAATTCTGATTCAGAGACAATATGGAGCGAGAAGATTCATTGCGCATGGCCCTCCTTGGGTCACCACTATTTTCATTATGCATGTCTTTTCAATTATCCTTCCCTCTAAACCTCTCTTCTCTAGGATGAGGGGGTAATTCCACCATGTCCTAAGGTTATGTAATTGAAGTGGAAGGTGTATATGATTTTTTTCATTATATTAATTTATTTTGTTTACTGCAATTTAATATTCAATTTCCAATCCCTTTATTTTTATTTTATCATGACCATTAATAATTTAATTAAAAATAAACAATAAAATTATGAAACTGAGGGCCCTAAAATAATGCATGACCATTATATAAGTATAGGGGAAATCATTTTTAAATATGGATTGAGAAAAACTCGATTCGTCAATACCAAAAATTCCTAAGCTAAGGGAAATATTGTATTTATGCATCAAGGAGGAGATACCATGACCATTGGATCATTCTCTTCTTGACTACAACACCAAATCATGAATTATACCTAATTTATTAAATTCAATTTCTCTTGAACTTGAATGTTAGAAAACCACATCATGGTTTTATCATTTTTTCATAACCCAATCAATCTGATTCATTTTAATTTCTCTCATTCAAAACCTATAAAATCACTCTTTTCTCACCAAAGTCTTTAATTTTATAAAATAAATCATTTGAAATTATAATCAGACTAATTTCCTTGTCCCCGTGGATCGATCTTGATCTCCAACATTACTACATTTTAAATATATAAGTAGAATAGTTATGTTTTTAAATTTGTTTTTTCATAACACCATAGTTAAATAATGACATCATGAGTCATTATTATGAGGCACGAAACAAGCCCCATTGAGATGGGTCATGAAAGAGTGTTATAAGATCTGGTTGAATCTACCTTAAGAATGTGAGTAATTGAGATTGGTTTGGGGAATGTGTGTTAAGTGTTTTGATTTCGGATTTTATACTAGGGACTCTAGTGTCGGTGAAACGGCTAACATATCTGTACATCAAGACTCTAATCACCATCCCTTACACTCTGTACATGAAAACACTGGTTACAGGAAAAAAATGGTACATGCATCATATATGAATGGGTTGTGGTTCCATGTCCTTCTGGATTTTTCTCTCCAGATATAATCATTGATCTTGGTACATCTTTTTTACTTTTAGGATTCCTTCATTATGTATACCATATATGATTTATAAGGATGATCATGAGGATGGTTCCCTTAAAAATTATACATTAATATAGGGACCTATTTTTTAGATATTACCTCTAGGTGGTGCACTAGTCATGCCACCTATATAAAAACACATGGTACCCACAGTACCAGTATATAAGGTGTGCAAGCTGAGTGTGCTTCTTGTGTTCCAGAGATAGAGACCTGTTAGGTTATAAGGAGAGCCCAACCACAAGTGGCTAAGAACTATCTTGAGGTAGTGAAAATATTTTTCCATATAGTCATGACACCAGAAGATCAGGTGGTGGTCCTGGTAGAAATCTGTCTTCATGCCTCAGAGGCGTAATGGTGGGGATGAGTGACCTAATCTTAGGATGATGGGACTCATTCATAGATAGGTTTTAAGATCCTTTTTATAGAGGAGTTCCATCCAGCTATGATGAGGGATTTACAAATCCAATAGATTCTATATCTTCAGTAGGTAATAATTACAGTAGTTGAGTATTCATCGAGGATTACCAACCTCTCGATGTACTCAATGGATATGGTTTGAGATCAGTTCTTCTGGGTACTGAACTTTGAGAAAGTTATTCACAAAAACATTTGATCCAGTGATATACCTCTATGAATTCCGACATATATTTGGGTTCTTGAGTGAGATTTGGTGGTTAAGAGTTTCTTGGATGAGAAAATTTAGTCGGTGGTTGTCAGTAGTGGGAAAGCAGGAGTAGAGACCTCCACATCATGGATCCATCATCAGTCCCAGGGACCAGGATGTGGGAGATGTTTTAGGAGGAGGTCACAGGATAGAAGATATTTATTTCATGGCTCTTAGGGTGGGTCCTGTCACCCCATAGAGAGGTGGTTCTGCCCATTTGATTGTAGGGGGAATCTCACTAGAGATTTTAGAACCTACCATACGGCTGAAATAGAAACTATAGATGGGTCACTGAGGAAAAGATAATGATATGATTAGTTAGGTATAAAGGGTATATAATGTGGTAGAAGTGCTGGGAGAGAAGTAGGGTGTGGTTTATTTTTTCAATTATTACCACCACCACCCACATGTGGTCCACTACAAGCTTAGGGAGCTAGAGGACAAGGGAGGGGACAATTGTAGGTGGTCAAAGATTATTATCTGGAGGCTATATGAATGATTCGATATAGAATCTGTGTCTCTTATAATTTAGTTATATTATTTATATAAATAGGTTTTAGTCATTATTTTATCACCACATATCTTATTCGAGACTTATATATTCTGTTTGAACTATTAACAAGACCCATACACTTAGAGAATTATACTGGAGAAGACTCAATGATCGTGCACTTATGCCGAAAGTCTATCCTGACTCTTAGTGGTGAGAGTTTTGGTTTGGATCTATTAGTATTAGTGTCAAGGCCTTATGATGTCATTCATGGTATGGACTAGTTATCCGTAGTTCATGATCAATTTAACTGTTTTAAGTGAAGGGTGTAGTGTGTCTTCAGTGACAAAACAAGGTTTGATTTTTTTTTTGTGAAAAAGAAAACTAGGAAGCACTATATAGACTCTTTCATAAAAGGGTATAGTCGATTACTCATCATTTGGATAGTCTATCCCTTGATGTAGTGGATGTTAGGAGTTTCTGGTTTCCTAGAGTGGTGGCAGATTATGAGAACATCTTCCTCGAATATGTTCTTGGTTTACCTCCCCATTGAGATATAGACTTCTATATTGATCTACACCATGGGAAAACAATGATTTCTATTTTAGTATATTGGATTTCTCCCATATATCATTGTGAGATGAGGGTTCAGTTTGAGTAATTTAAAAGAAAGTGATTTCTTAGACTCAATGTTTCAACCTAGGTAGCCCTGGTTTTTTCAAAAAGGAATTGGATCTTGAGGTTGTATGTGGACTACCAATGATTGAATCAGGTGACTATGAAGAACAAGTATCCAATTCTAAGGATTGAAGAACTATTTGACCAGTTGAGAGGGGAATGGTGATTCTTTAAGGTTAACCTTAGGGCAGGCTATCACCCGATGTGAGTACGAATCAAGGATATATCAAATATGGCATTCAAATGTCACTATGGTCACTATGATCACTTGGTGATTCCCTTTGTCATAAATAATTCCCCAATTGTGTTCATGGGAATCGTGAACTAGATATTTCAATCTTACATAGACCGGTTCATGGTAGTCTACATTGATGATATCCTTGTGTACTCAGTGTCTTAGGAGGAGAATGTGATACACTTGATGATAGTTGTGGAAGTAATTCAAGAGTACCAGTTTTATAGAAATCCCTCAAATTTCAAGTTATGGATTCAGGAAGCCCACTTTTTGGGGCTTGTTATCTCAGTGGATGGAGTGTTAGTGGACCTATCCATGTTCAAGGAAGTGTTAGCTTGGGACCCACCTAAGAGTGTGACAGAGGTGTGGAGATTCCTTAGGTTGGGGATATATTAGCATATATTCAAACATGATTGATTTAGGATATCATCACCAATTCCATCTTTGACTCAAAAGGGATATACTTTTGTGTGAGTATAGAAGTTCTAGTAGTATTATTAGCTTTTGAGGAAAATTTTGAAGAGTACTCCAATATTGAGATTAACAGAGGATGGCTCGAGTGCATATTGTTCTGCGATGCATCTGGAACCAAGTTTTGTTATATTCTTATTTAAAGGATATCTATGATTAAATATGATTCATTCTAGTTGAGATTACATCAGTAGAATTAAAAAACCTATGATATTGAGTTAGAATTTGTAGTCTTCTATATGAAAATGTGGTGACACTACCCGATTGGAAAGCAGTTTATCATCTAATCGATTAACAATAGTATCAAGTATATCTTTTATTAGAATGATATAAACATGAGACAAAGATGATCGATAGCTTTCTTCTTGAACTGTGAATTCGAAATTGTATATAATCCTATGATATGGAATTTGGTAGCAGATTCTATCAGTAGGAGATCTTGTTCATAGTTATTGAATGAGGCATTAGAATAGTTGGCCTCATTTCTGTTGTCCTTTGTCAGTGTAGATGGAGAATATTACCTCTAGTAAATGTTTAATACCCATATTCTCTTGTAGTGAGTTACGGAGGAACAAGTTGGGGGTGTCGATTGTAAGACCCTACATGTTTGGATATCCACTAGACATACTCTTGATAGACTTTCTAAAGTTCGAGAGAATTTTGTTCTTTTCATTGGATATACGATGGTGCTAGTGACGTTGTAGGATGAGGTTTCGAGAGAGTTTCATATGTTTCCTTTATCGGTATATCTAGTTGTGATGAAGATATACCGAGACCTCCGACATTATTTTATGTATCCATGGATGAAGAAGGGAGTCACCGAGTTTGTCTCTCAATGCCTTACTAGTCAGTAATTAAAGGATGAGAACAAAGTTCTAGTGGGTTTAGATCAATCCCTCAAGGTACCATAATGGAAGTGGGATAGGATATATATGGACTTGATGACATGATTACCAAATATGTACAAGGAATGAGATTGAATATGGGTGATTGTAGACCGAATCACCAAGTCATCCCACTTCCAAGTTATATGAGAACAATGTTCAATAGAGATCTTGGAATTCCGCTATGTGAAGAATATATTTTGACTACATGGATTTCCATCGACAATTATTTTTTATCATGATGCTCTATTTACATCCCAGTTCTGTGAGAGATAATAGGAGGTGTTTGAGACCCAGTTATGCTTGAGAACAACATTTCACCCCCAAACTGACGTCCAAACTAATAGAACCATTCATGTTCTAGAGGAAAGGCTGTGATATTTCATTTTGGACTTTGGTAATAGTTGTGAGGATCACTTACCATTGGTGGAGTTTTCTTAAAACAAGAGATACCATTCCACCCTCAGTATGGAACCATTCCGGGATTTTTACGGGCGACCTTGTTGGTCACTTCTTTTCTCAACTGACCCAAGAGAGTCATCACTCATGGGATCAAAATTGGTGCGAGCTATATTAGAGAAGGTACATATCATACAAGGGTGGATGAAGATTGTAAACAACTATCAGAATTACTATGATAACAAGAAACATAGGCCTTTAGAGTTTTCATAAGGAGACTATGTGTTCATATGAGTTTCACCTCAAAGTGGATTACATAGATTTGGAAGAGGTAATAAGACATCTCTGAGGATCATTGGTCCTTTATAGATACTTTTTAGTGTGGACGAGGTGGCATACCTCTTAGATCTACTTCTGCAATTAGACAAGGTAAATGATGTCTTCCACTTGACGCAACTGAGGAGGTACGCTCATGACCCATCACATGTTATCGACTAGGACGAGCTATATGTCAGGGATTAAGTAACTTTTAATAATTACATGGAATAAATAAATTATTCAAAGTGAGTATCCTTCATGGGAAATCGATTCCTTTAGTGTGTGTCTGGTGTTAGCACAGGAATCTCCAAGAGAGAACTTGTGAGCAGGAGGCTTAGATTCATGCTCATCACCCACATATTTTTTGAGTATCTCTTGTTATATATTTTCAAGGTTGTAAATCCTTAAGTCGAGGAAAATTTAATGACTCATATATTCTTTGTATTATTGTTTTATATTATACGGATTATATTTGAGACTATACACTGAGACGACATGCGATTCCTATTCCTATTGTGCCCTGAATAAATGTTTGAAATATATTAAATAGACCACGCACATAGTTTTTTAAAAAGTACATTAACTTCTAAAAGGGTTATCAGGTTTTAATATGAGGGTAATGTTGAGTTTATAATTTCATGTTTAAACTATACAAGACTTAACCTTAGTCAGAAAGGTTTTTTTGTGGAAAACTCATCACGGGAATGAAAACGAATAAAATAATTAAACAAAATTATATTATTTTAAATTGTTGATGAAATTATTGACATATAATTAAATAGATTATTATGGATAATTTCCATGGTTGTCCACATAACCCTAGGAATGTTAGAGAGACTTTGGGGAGATCTTTGAGGATTCTCTCTAAGGAAAATAGTGACAGATCGTGCATCAACGATCAACGTACCTTGGATTCGATGAAACATGATAACGATTATGAAGGTACATCGTTATTCATCAATGATCGAACCAATTTGTGTAAGATGTGTGTTTTTATTATTTTTATTCCCTATTCAGGATTATTAATATTACCATAGACCAATCATAAAATAGATTATCCATGGATCGATCATCTAGCATGATGGGTATGATTGTGGGGTTTCATTAAGAGAATTACATTACTTTATTGATTTATTCACATGTCATTATAACAGAGAAAGATTTATCTAAACATGAACATCGATTGAGGTTCATTCCTAAAATTTGTTCTTATAGTTTTCACCCCCCATTCATCATTCATCATGGGTGTTCTTTATTTGCCCCACGACTTGAAAAATACTAATCAATCGATCATTGGACAACCGATTATTATTGAAACAACCAGATATCATTGATATAGGATTTTGATGATGTGAAAGTGGTTTGATGATAGAGATAGAGTGACTTAGATGATGTAGGATTCCTAATTTAATATTCATCAGAGTTCTTTGGTTCATAGAGAAGAGTGGTTCTTTGATCCATTTTCTGAACGTATTTGACACTAGAATTTATTGTTAGAGTGATAGAAAGGCTCGGACAAGGTAGATTGATGATTATTGGAATGATTAATGTCATATTATGAGTCAGATGTAGCATGAGTGTATGTGGTAAGAAGAACCATGTTTTCTAGAAAAAACAGATCAACACAGCATGTAATCCCGGATTACACGGCGTGTGGGGCCCTATAAGAAGCAATTAGGGTTTCAGGTAGAAGATAAGTATCATAAACCTTGTTTCTTGGCCTACATGGCATGCAATGTCTTTCTAGATACTTGATGTATACTTTATAGAGTACACAAACATGTGGTGGAGTACGCATGTTGCCTACATGATGTTTATTTTCCCATATAGATATGGGTTGGACCAAGTACATGGACTAAGCCATGTACTATCCAACATGTATAGTGCATGGGATTACTACATAAAGTCTACTACTACACAGACATGGTTCAATGACACAGGCCGTTTACACGGCCATGACCCAGGTTCAAGGGACATAGTGTGTAACCCTTCTCCATGTCATGTACTCTTTTCAAAATGTATTGAATCTCTTGTCCTTCATATATTAGACCAGAATTGTTAAGGTTTATTCCACTTATCCTTTCCATGAAATTTGTTCTAATATCATCTCCTACTCCTAGGAAAATGATCCCTTCAATATGAATTCATATATGGAGTCATTAGAATTCCTCATAGAGGCTTGGAGTGAGATCCTCTATTCATCTTCATTCCCTCGGTCGAGTTCTTTGTATTTATGTGTCCAATACTATGTGGGCGTCGATCCTATATGTAGTAAGATAATGTAGATTGAATTATTGGTATCACCCTATGACTTTATCAGTGATAATCATATTTGTATCATTTTATCTAAATATTTTTATCTTCTTCTTCTCACGATGATACTCGATGAGTAGTAACTCTATGAAAAACTTCATATGTACTATCAGACTCATGAGTGTGTTCTCCCAGAAAATTTCTTTGTGGAAAATTTGAGTTGGAATCTTAGGGTTGGTATATTATGGTTTTGTATTACCTCCAGATAGTGTCTCTTTATTGAGTGTATACGTATATTCTTCTTATATGTACTGTAGACATATATCTGTGTAGAGTTGATCATATTTTCATTGTTGTATGCATTGCGGTATTAGGGTGTCTTAATGAGTATTTTTATACTCACCCTTATATGGGCTTCGACCGCCTCTATTTTTTCTTGTGAATAAGGTCAACTTTTTGAAAAATTCCTAGATGGACCGGGACCAGACATTGCTTATTGAGACCAGATAGACCGAGGTGTGTTCCATTTTATTTTAGACATAAGTCTTAGTACCTTTAATTTCATGTAGGAATTGTGTTACAAACTCTTTGTGGTAGTATTTTATTTGGACTTTTTTACTTTCATTACTTCCTATTGAACTCTAGTTATGGGATATAAATTCATGCATCCATTGGTTGTTCATTTGTTTCTACATTTCATCGTTATGTAGTCTTGGAGATGTGTTCATGTGTACGAGTAAATAAGCAATTCCTCCCATGTTAGTGATATGCCTACTCAATTATAATCACAATCCCCTAGTCTATTAAAGGTGGGCTTGGGGAGTCATAGAACAAGCCCCACTAAGATGTATCATGACAGTTATTCCCATGAGGACATAAATTACATGTGTCATAAGTTACCACGTATCTCCCTTGTACCAAAACACAACCCAACCCCATACATAAGGCATCACAATAGACAAAAAAACCATGACTTATACCATGAAGAATCAAATCTAGATATGTATATAATCTCACATTCAACTCTTTATAATAAATATTTCACTGATCACTCCAAATACACTTTAAAACCTTATGGGTCAACTCAATCATAGAAGATGAAATCTTAGATAATTCTTAGACAAAACATCTATAATAACCAAATAATACCAAGAAAATCCAGATCTCAAACATATTTTTTATTCTCTACCTAGATATCACTACTTAAATCTTTGTAGGATCCACTGAGATACCTATCTTATAAATCATATGGACTAAAAATTTTACCTCTTGATTTTAGAACATTAATTTGGATAAATTACCATACTAATGACATTATGTCAGGATTCCAAGGAGTATATAAAGATTATCAACATGATCCTGCTTCGATCAAAAATAAACAAGAACATCATCCAGAAAGACAACCACAAAGTAATCCAAGAACCAATGAAGGAATCAGATCATAAATTCCATAAACACACCACAAGTGTTACTAATTATAAATGAAAAAACAAAATACTCATAATGTTTATAACTACTCTTGAATTTATAATTAGGAATATCTTTTTATAAGACCCTCAAATGATGGTACCCCAATATCAGATCAATTTTCATGTACTATTGATCCCACTTAAGATGATAGAAAAGGTCAAAAATATTAGGTAAGGGATATTTATTCTTTACAGTCACCTGGTTGAGTTTCAAAAAATCAACACAAAGAAATATACTCCCATCAACCTTCATTGAAAATAGAACTGGTGATCCCCAAAGTTAAATTCAAGTATAAATAAATCTCATATCCTAAAGATCCTCATGATTAACCTTTAATTATTTTAATTCAATGGATTACATATGGTAAAATGATATATATAGTGGTATCTTCCTCAGAAATATGTCTATAGAGAACTCCAACATCCCTATGGGGTAGTAACCTAGAGAAAACATTTGAAAAAAATTTGGGATACTCAAAAACCACCATTGGAATAGGACCTATAATACATGGAACAACAAAATGAGGAAATAAAGATAAAAACTATCATGAAATCAACTCATAATTAGGAGTAATGTGACCTATTCTCCCTGACCTTGGATCCCACTCACCCTAAAATACAAGTGTGGATCCATATGGAGAGTGAAATTATAACTAATGATGATAACAATTGATCTAATATTTATATAAAATCATCCAATCCATTCCAATTATAAGATCAAAGATTTCATGATCATGGAAAAATATGTACCACACAGTTTTATAGTCTACAATCATTGTCGGACACTCAAGTCATTTAAATACTCCAACATATTTCCCAAAGGAGTTGAAATATTTATCAAGAAATACATGATCTCAATAAACAATCATAATCTATGAATAATAATTGATTATATGAAATAATGAGTTATTCTTATATCAAACAAATACATAACAATAGAATATTATATGAATAGTGTATCTCTCATGGTAGCTAGCTTGACCTCTATCTCATCTAGTGCACACTCAACTTCATAAAAATTTCCAACCCCATCTTTCCCTTTCTTTTACACCTAATAACATGAATTTTAAGGTGTTTTATATCCCACACATTTTTCTATATAAGGTCTAAACTGATAACCCTTGGTTAAGGTGGATCGAGGTCTACTTCCATGGGATGTTCTCTTATAGAAACATTGAAGATGACCAGACTTCCCAAAAGTGTGACACACCTTAGGTTCATCCCAATAATCATTTTTGAGGTGTCCTTTTTTTCGACATTGGTAACACACCACCTCAATATTCCCTGATGTCTTCTATGGATTCTTTCTTCCTCCATGGCTTTGGCCATCAAACTTATATTTTTGATAATAAAGAAAATTATGGAAACTTCTCTCTATCATTGATTACCCAAAGATCCATGTATTCCAAAATATGTCTACCTCGAACATATCTTCCTTGTTCAAAACCCTTATATAGGTGGGTAAACACATAATAATCAATATAGATTAGATATCTATATTTAAACTCATTTCAATCATTCATGAATTTAGGTAATCATTAGAATCAAGATGTAGAAACAAGTGAACCATATAGGAAAACAAAGATTCATTCTCCATGATATATCGATCTCCCTGCTCCAATGTAATAAACACCCATTCTTTCATTTCTCTCAGTGTCTTAGGGTAGAACTTTTGGTTGAAGGATTTATTGAAGGTATTTCAAGTGAGATATTTATGAAACTTTTCTTTCATGATAGTTTCTTAACACATACTCCCCATCCCTTCAATCACGTGTGTAGTAAAGACAATCTTAGAGTCTTATAATGTTTTGAGAAAGTAGAAACTATTCTCGATCCTTTTGATATATTCATCACCATCTTGTGATACATTTTCAACATGTAATATCAGTGGATGATTATTACTAAACACTAAAGCATGATATAACTTTCACATCAGTCAAACATTGGTGGCTTAATGCATAGATTGGATCATATGAACAATAGTTTCACTATAAAATGATCCACCGGAGGACTCACCAATGGATATTACTTTGTAACATCCTCGATAGCAATCGTAGGTATTATCCTATAAGGAATAATAGTTAATAAGATATGAGGGTGAAAAATAATTTGAACAAAAATTTGATTCCCTAACATAAAAAAGTAATAACTAAATATAAAAAAGTTAAAACCTTAGGCAAGAACATTGGACAACCCTATAATTCACATGGTTACTTGAAAATTTTTATGAAATTGAGTTTTCGAGGCACACTCGCACACTACCTCTTCAATTATGATAGTCCTATCTATATTCTATTGATGACATAAAAACATAATAGGGTGATTCATAGGGAATATTATTTAATTGAATGATATATTATCCCCTTGATACCAATTTTAAACTAACCAATGTGGATAAGCCCATAATTTCACGCAAATTGACCCAATACAAGGCCTGAATCACATTCCCATTCACCACGTTCTAATGACAACCACCTATGTATCATTCAAGAGAATATTAGAATTATTTAAACATAAAAAGTAATATTTTATAATGGTAAAAACATAAAAAAAATAGTATATAACCATAATATAAAATATGTAAAAATTAATAACCAAAAACCTCACGTCCAACATCTAGATAACAAGGTCTCAAAACTCAAAAAGAAGACCGTAAAAAATATAGAACCCGAAACACCCCTAGGTCCATCTCCACATGACTATAAGTGAACACAATCCCAACACACCAGTGGGAAACATGAGCAAGGAGATCTTACAATTACATGATTCTATTCCTTTTACGTATATCATATAAAACCAAGGCTACAAACTTTGAAAATAAAAAAGTAGGTTGTGAGCATAAATGCCCAGTAGGATACCAATAAAGAATATATGCAATGTCTAACCAAATGCCTCCATTAGTTAATATTTAAAATAGGTTTCTAAAAAGCATAAAAATAACTTATTTTACATTTATAAATAATCCTTTGGTTTCCTTTTCAAAAATCATCCCATTCCTTTACAAAAAATTTACATAATCAGTTAAACAGATAATTATGTCATTATATATTTTTAGTGGCATAAATAGATAACGAAACTGTTTTGGACCATCAATTTATATAGAATGAGTAAGTGATAAAATAATAATATCTAAATATCATTCATGTAATTCAGTCTCAAATAAACGAAGTGGAAAATATAGCACATTAGGGTATACACAACCAAAACACTAAGAATCTCTAAAGAACACTATACAACATATGAATTTCCTAATGTTCATGAACCTATATCTCATAGAAATTATAACCCCTAGTCTCCATGAAATTAAGATATCCTCCCTTAATGATCATTAAAAACACTAGTTATATTCTTTATCTGTTTTTCCCTATACCCCAAGGTCTCTCAAGTGTGTTATTACATCATCATTTCATTAAAGAAATCCAAAAAATGCAATCAACATTTTCAAAATCATAACCAAAAAAAATTTCATAAAAAATTTCAAAATAATAATACATTTAAAATACAAGAACACATATTTATAAAACATTTCTATAGTGATATAAACTTTTTATCTTGAAAATCCATTAGCCTTTTGAAGACATCTTCGAGGTAATTTATCAATGAGAAAGCATGTTTCAAATAGTTTCCCTGAAAAAAATAAAATTTTAAAAAAATAATCAAATCCATAAAATTCAAATGAAAATTTCAAAAAAATATTCAAAATCAAATCCAAATGAAATATTCAAATGACATATGGCATGCTAAGGGTTAGACTATAGGATAGAGACAACAACCCTGAGGACAATGAAACAACATTTCCTCTTTAAATCGGTGATGAGGGAATGAGATCGGGTCAAAAAGAACTTATAATTAAAGAAAAATGGTCAATTATCTACCTTTATGCTATATCTAATGATATAGTCTCAATTTAAATCGATCACATGGAGAAATAAGTGAGAAAACATATTGGAAGGATTCCTCTTACTGAATTATGAAGAACATGTACACAAGCCTTTGACTCGCCCAATAATTCACTAAAAGATATGGGAGGTGGAAAAAACCTCACCTAAAAACCTCCGAAATTGAGATAAATATGATTATGGTTGAAAGGTCAAATTAAGGCAGATTACAAAAAATAAATCGGTGGGATTCATGATTTCACCAATAATAATTTTTATCTCCAGTGATACCACCAGAAAACTTGTGGGTGCAGGTAGAATTTTTTTACCCACTGGAATACCACCATCTAGTTGGTGGGTAGAGGGAGAATTCTTACACTTATAGGAATTGGACTGAATATATAGAGGCTCCTACAATCGTACATGTGTTCTACTGACCTAACCATCTCGTTAGTGGCTTCCTGCTACCCCGAACAAGAAAAACACTTCTCTCATCCTGTGACTGACCCAAAATTAAAAATGATAAAAACATAAAGGGATTTATTACTCATTATGTGAGAATGGGTGTGACATGACTTATTACCCTACCCTTAAATGACAACTCCAGTCTACATTCCCATATAATATAACTCTTTCCATGATAACACAAGAAAAATCCAAATTCCCCCCACACTCATTTTTAACATTTATCATGAAATTTATACTAGATTTATGGTAAGTATGGTAGTTAGGCTTATAATTTGGTTAACCTATAAGGTATTTCATGGTTGTTGGGGGAATCCAAGGGAAAATTTTAGGGTATTCCTTAAACTGTAAAATATTAGCGTTCATTCCAAATAAGTACATTAATCAAAATAGGACATTCCTTTATTCTCAATAGTTTTAATGAATTTTAAAACATAGTTCAAGATGACAATACAGTATATGACTTTAATCAAGAATATAGGTTACTGGGAAGAATATATCAAAAATTGTTTTGATGAGCTCTCAATATGAGACAATTTATACTAGATAGTTCTAATATGGAATGGGTTTCAAAAATCCATTAAACTCCAAAGAATGTTTTGAAAGTATAATGTTTAGAAAAATATCAACTATGAACATTCATTTTAATCATTATTTTTCCAAAAAACAACGTAATTTACCTCACAATGGTTACAAGTGTGTAAAATGTTTTTTAAAACTCATAATAATCAATTTTTCATCCCCCACACTTGATTTTCACTTATCTCTGAAGTAATTTATATGTATATATATTCCTATTATGTAGAAAATGCACTACTAGAAAAACAGGTATTTGGGACGGGCGATTTACGACAGGATCCCGTCGCAAATGGCTTTTTGCGACGGGGGCCCGTCGCAAATCGCCCGTTGCGGAAAACGCCGTCACAACAACAACTATTTGTGACGAGCCCGTCGCTAAATCTAGTAGATGCAACGGGGATACTTCCCGTCGCAAATCGTACTATGTATTTTTTGTAAAAAACTTTTAAAAGAGTAATTGCGACGGGGCCCGTCACAAATACTGTTTTTTAGAAAAAAAATAAAAAACTATTATTAAATTATTTTAATGAATATAATAATAATAATATTTGCGACGGGATACTATACCTGTCGCAAATACTATAAAAAAATAAAAAAAATAAATTATTAATAAATTATTTTAATTAATATAATAATAATCCAATTATAATTCAAAAATAAAAAATAAAAAAAAATATTAATAAATTATTTTAATTAATATAATAATAGAATTATAATTCACAAATAAAAATAATAAATTATTAATAAATTATTTTAATTAATACAATAATAATAGAATTATAATTCAAAAAAATAATAGAATATTAATAAATGATTTAATTAATATAAGAATATTAGAATTTTAATTCATAAATAAAAAAAATATTAATAAGTTATTTTAATTAATATAAAAATAATAGAATTATTTTATATTCAAATATTAAAATAATTCAAATATTACAAAAAAATATAATTAAATTATAATATTATAAAATTTTAATATATATATAAAATTTAATATTATAAAATATAAATAATATTTTTATTCATATTAGTATTTTATAATGAGACAGAAACTACAAATAGAAAACAAATTCATATTTGATTTTAGAAACTTTATAACATAAAAACAAACTCTAATCTGAATGAGGGGGGAGGGGGGATCTGCAGATGCCGGTGGAGGAAACTTCATCCCTAAAGCATGAGTGAGTCGGCGCATGTACTCCATCTGCTCCTGGTACTGCTGCTGCCACCGACTCATCTGCTCCTCGTATAGCTGATGCTGGCATCGACGCTCCTCCTCATGCTACTGCTGCTGCTGACGCATCTGCTCCTGCTCCTGTCGGAGACTCTCTATCTTTGCAGTCTGAGATCGCAATTGATCCTCATACTGTGTAGCATAAGAAGATGCACGAGCTCCACTCGAGCTGGACGCCGACATCGCAGCACTGCCATAATAATCTCCGGGGGTCAGTCGAGAGCTAATAACAACTACCCGGCCCTTATCGAAGGCATACTGGGTGGCCTGCATCCATGTCACCTCATCAAAATGACGTCCAGTGGTCTGATATGATGACTCTTCCTGACTCTCAGGCCGGGTCTGTGACGCTGCGGCCTCATATGACTCCTGTAGTTGCAATTTAAAATTAAAATTTTGAATATATTATATGTAGTTAATTTTTAAACTTGAAAACAAATAATACTGACCACGATGTGATGCTGACGATCACCTCTGAGCTCCTCAGTAGCAGGATCACTATACATCCTCTGATATACGTCGTACTCTGTAATATCTGGGTGCTCGACAGCCAATAAGAATAAAAAATAAACTGTTAATATTTATAGTTTTATAAAATATTTATAAATAATTTACATACCAGATGCTGTCTATGAGTATTGAAAGAACGACTCCTAGCTCGATGAGTCACCTCCTGTCTCCCCTGATTCTTCCTCCCCACCGATGATATCCTCTGAAAGGCACCACTCAACCAGTATGCACATAATCCATCCCATACATGGGATGAAATGTACTCTGGTCGGTGTGCTCTACCTGACTCGTCAAAATCTGACACTCATGCTTTCTTCATGGCAGCTTATCTTAAATTTTGCAAAAACTGACGAAAGCGATCACGCATGGCCACCTCCCATGCCTTGTGGATGGCGTCACGCATGGTGTCCTCGAACGGATACCATAAACCCTACAAATAAATCAAAATACCAAGTTAGAAATGATATAATTTTCAAAATAAAAATTATTTATTTACGTACGTACCAACCAATGGCCGAACATGGCCTGCTGCACATCAATGGGAATCTGCTCCCATGTGGTCCACGGCTGAGAGAAATAGTTGCGCAAAATAGCGTTGCCCTGTCCGACTGCTATATGCGGAATACTGTAAAAATAATAAACATTTATTATGTGAATAGATTAATGAAATCTTAGTCAAATCCACAGATTATCACACCTGTTATCACACCTCCGTGTGCGTGGATCAAACCCAAGACGTGGATGTCGCTCGGGGATGGGGTCAGGAGTCATCAATCGTACAAGATTGTGCCCCCTCCGCGTACTCCCTAGAGCGCCTGCAGGCTGAGGGTCATCTGCCAGCAACTCATCCGCATCGAAAGGCAGGTCAACATCCGCCAACTCACGAAATGTGGCGTCGTCCATCTGAAACATAAAATTTTAATGTTGTTAGCAAATAATTGATAATTACTATTATATATACATATATACATATTATGATTGTATATAAATACCATGGAATTCTATCAGTGTTCATCTTCATCATCATCTTCATATATGTCAATGTCATCTTCATATTCCTCCTCAACATCATCGATATCCATTCGAGTTACAGTTGCTTCATCTCTTACCATTTCAAATTCATATGTTACATCATTAACATCATCGTTATCACCGACTCTTAAATGTGGGGTGTCATCATCGATACTCATGTCTCTTTGTAAAAAAGATTTATTTTGAGTACTCTCTTGAAAAACTTCAATTCTTTTCACATCAGTGAAAGCACATTCACTTTGACCAAACTGATTGTCTCGAAGTTTGATTTTTATTAAACTCCACCAATCATTCAAGTCTCTTGATGTATCACAGTACTTTGTGTAATAAACTTGATGTGCCTGTTGAGCCAATAAGAATGGTTCATCTACTGCGAGAACACTTTTACATTTAATATCGATGATTCCATGAGTCGGATGAACACGCACGCCTCTCTCTGTATCAAACCACCGACATTTGAACATGGTTATGTAATGTTGTCCAAGATAACAGAGTTCAATGATTTCATCAAGTAAGCCATAAAAGTCAACCTCATTTTCTCGATGATGAGATCCTCTCAAGCTAACTCCAATGTTCATTGTTTTTTTCGATTCCCCATATGCATGTGTGTGAAATCGAAATCCATTCACCACATATGCATTATAAGTTTTAACATGTTTGGAAGGTGGGTTACTCAATATACACATCCGTTTTTCAATTTTATCAGCATGTTGAGACACCTGAGAATTTGTGAAATAATTATCAATATAGTAAACTATACATTGAATGAGTTGCTAAAAGATAAATAATTTATGTTACCAGTTTTTGAAACCACTGAGAGAAATTTTTCAGTCGACGTTCTTCGAGATCAGCTGCTGTAATTTGTGGAATTTGTTTCTTGATATGATTATCATACAACCTATAAAAACCAAAGTTATTTACTGTAACATAAATTATAGAATAAGAGATATAAACACTTACAGTACAACTAATGTCATCTCTTCACAGTTGAGCAGAACATACGTATGAGCTCTATGATGTTCATCATCCGAAATCCAGTGTTAATAAACTCCACCAAAACCATGCTCTGGATGGTTGAAAACAGATAATTGATTGTCGATTTCATCAATATTCCTCTCGTTCCGTCCCATTCGGTTGTGTTTTGAAGGATACCAAGATTCAAAATAATGGGAGCAGAAAAAAGATATTTCCTCTTGCAGATAAGCTTCTGCAATAGATCCTTCAACAGATGCTTTGTTACGTACTTTTCTTTTCAATTTTTTCATGCATCTTTCAAATGGGTACATCCATTGAAACTGTACTGGACCTCCACATTTGGCTTAATATGGCAAATGTAACATCAAATGTTCCATTGAGTCGAAGAAAGATAGCGGAAATATTTTTTCCAGTCTACATATATTTACAACAACATCTTTTTCAAGTTTTCCTAGAGCATCATAATCTGCTGTAGCCGCACAAATTTCCCGAAAAAAATGAGACATGTCTGTTATGGAATCCCAAATCACAGAATTCAACAGACCTCTTAATCCAATGGGTAGAAGTCTTTCCATTATATCATGACAATCATGACTTTTTAATCCAGTAATATGACCATTATTTAAACATCTACCCAAATTGGAAGCATAGCCATCTGGAAGTCTCAAATCTGAAATCCACTAACAACATAATAAACGGTTTTCTTTAGACAGTGTATAAGCTGCTTTTGGTTTCAGTAACCTTTCTGTTCTGACATTCTCAAACAGTTCCAATTCTGGACGCCTGCATATTTGGGCAAGATCTAAACGTGAATTTACATTGTCTTTGCTCTTTCCTGGCATATCCAAAACTGTATGAAACAAATTATCAAAACAGTTCTTCTCAATATGCATGACATCTAACATGTGTCGGACCAACAAATCAGACCAATATGGCAAATCCCAAAATATGCTACGTTTAATCCAATTGTGTTCTTTCCCAAAACCAGAAATTTTCTGTTGGTTTATTGTGGGACCAAAAGTGATGGGAGGTAATGAAAATAAAACTGATTTTAACTCCGAACCTGATAGCATTTTTGGAGATAAATCCCTTCCAACTGTTCCTTTTCTGAAATGAGATCTGTTTCTGTGAAAAGGATGATCAGCTGGAAGAAATCTGCGATGACAGTCAAAATAAAAAGTTTTCTTTCCATGAATGAGTATAAATGATTTGTTCTCTACCATATAGTAAGGACATGATTTCTGACCATGTGTACTCCATCCAGTTAACATCCCATAAGCCGGGAGGTCACTAATTGTCCACATCAATGCTGCTCTCAGTATGAAATTCTGTTTCATTGCAACATCATATGTACTGACACCAGTACTCCACAATAAACTTAATTCATCAATCAATGGTTTCAAATAATCATCAATATTCTTCTTCGGATGTCCTTGAATTAGTAATGTCAAAAAGATATATGGCTCCTTCATCAATATCCATGGAGGTAAATTGTACAGAGTTAAAAAAATAGGCCAACATTAATATTGACTACCATAATATCCGAACGGACAGAAACCATCAGTGGAAAGGCCCAGTCGAACATTTCTAGCTTCTAAATCAAAGGATGGATGTAGTCTATCAAAATGTTTCCATGAATCACCATCGGCTGGATGATTCAAGCTTTTATCGGTTGAAATATTCTCTTTATGCCATGACATCATTGTCATTGTATTCTTAGACATGAATAAACGCTGAAGTCTAGATGTAAGCAGAAAATATCTCAACTGTTTTACAGGAATCAAACCAGACATCCCATGTTGTCCTTCTTCATATCTCAGTTTCCCACATGTGGGACAACTATCCAACGACTCATTTTCCCAAGAATATAAAATTCATTCATTTGAACATGCATGAATCTTCTGACAAGTAAGTCCCAATTTTCGAACCAACCTCTTACTCTCATAGTAATTTACAGGCAAAACATTTCCTTCGGGTAACAGTGTTCTAAGCAAAGAAAATATCTGGTCAAAACAGGTGTTTGACATTCCGTTATCTGATTGGATAGCCATAAATTTTGCAACTGCTTCTAATTTGCTCATCTTGCAGCCAGGATATAATGCATCCTCATCAGACCTCAACAACTCATAAAATTCAGATGGTGCCAACTCAGGATTTGAAGTTATATGAGTCGGATTTTCTGGATGTTGAACAGATGAACCTGCAACATCATGTACTAAATCTTGAAACTGGTATAGATCTGGAATCAATTTGGTATCACCTGCTCTGGAACTATGTTCACCGTGTTGATACCAAAAAACATAATCTGGTTGAAAAACAAATCGCAAGAGATGTCCCCCCACTTTGTCAAACGTGTCAAACGTTCTCAATGCACATTTTATGCAAGGGCATTTTATTTTGCCTTCTGAAACAAATTCTGGATTTGATGCCGCAAATGACAAAAAAAGTCTCCACACCCTCTACATATACTGGATTTAAACTAGAACCGTTTGGATTTCTACGTTGACTTAACCATAGGCAGTCACCTAATAATGATTGTTAACGACCTCGTTGTTCCATATTTTTCTATAAAATATAAAAGCATTACTGGTTTTGAATAATTTGTTAGAAAAAACACTCAAGCAAGGATAATTATAGAGTTTACATAATAGACGACTGACACAAACTTTTTATTGAGATAGACCTAAAAATTGACCCTTTAAGAATTGAATATGTTGAGAATAAAGCAAAACCTGTTACAAATATTGATAATTTTGATATTATATAATTTTTTTTTTATTTTCATAGTACTAATATTATTGGTAATTATTCCTAATTATTGGTAATTATTCCTAATTATTGGTAATTATTCCTAATTATTGGTAATTATTCCTAATTATTACTAATTATTGGTAATTATTACTAATTATTGGTAATTATTACTAATTATTGGTAATTATTACTAATTATTGGTAATTATTACTAATTATTACTAATTATTACTAATTGTTGTTAATTATTACTAATTATTGGTAATTATTACTAATTATTGGTAATTATTACTAATTATTAGTAATTATTACTAATTATTGGTAATTATTACTAATTATTACTAATTATTACTAATTATTGGTAATTATTACTAATTATTACTAATTATTACTAATTATTGATAATTATTACTAATTATTACTAATTATTGGTAATTATTCCTAATTATTACTAATTATTACTAATTATCGGTAATTATTGGTAATTATTGGTAATTATTCCTAATTATTGGTAATTATTACTAATTATTGATAATTATTACTAGTTATTGGTAATTATTACTAATTATTACTAATTATTACTAATTATTGGTAATTATTACTAATTATTACTAATTATTACTAATTATTGGTAATTATTACTAATTATTACTATTTATTACTAATTATTGGTAATTATTACTAATTATTACTAATTATTACTAATTATTGGTAATTATTATTAATTATTACTAATTATAGGTAATTTATCCTAATTATTACTAATTATTACTAATTATTGGTAATTATTCCTAATTATTGGTAATTATTCCTAATCATTAGTAATTTTTTTTAATTATTGGTAATTATCGGTAATTATTGGTAATTATTGGTAATTATTACTAATTATTGGTAATTATTACTAATTATTGGTAATTATTACTAATTATTACTATTTATTGGTAATTATTCTTAATTATTACTAATTATTACTAATTATCTGTAATTATTGGTAATTATTGGTAATTATTACTAATTATTGGTAATTATTACAAATTATTGGTAATTATTGGTAATTATTCCTAATTATTGGTAATTATTCCTAATTATTGGTAATTATTCATAATTATCGGTAATTATCGGTAATTATGGGTAATTATTGGTAATTATTACTAATTATTGGTAATTATTACTAATTATTGGTAATTATTACTAATTATTACTAATTATTGGTAATTATTCCTAATTATCGGTAATTATTACTAATTATCAGTAATTATTGGTAATTATTGGTAATTATTACTAATTATTGATAATTATTACTAATTATTGGTAATTATTGGTAATTATTCCTAATTATTGGTAATTATTTCTAATTATTGGTAATTATCGGTAATTATTGGTAATTATTGATAATTATTGGTTATTATTACTAATTATTACTAATTATTGGTAATTATTACTAATTATTACTAATTATTGGTAATTATTCCTAATTATTACTAATTATTACTAATTATCGGTAATTATTGGTAATTATTGGTAATTATTGGTAATTATTGGTAATTATTACTAATTATTGGTAATTATTACTAATTATTGGTAATTATTCCTAATTATTGGTAATTATCGGTAATTATTGGTAATTATTGGTAATTATTACTAATTATTACTAATTATTACTAATAATAGGTAATTATTACTAATTATTACTAATTATTGATAATTATTCCTAATTATTACTAATTATTTCTAATTATTGGTAATTATTCCTAATTATTGGTAATTATTCCTAATTATTGATAATTATTACTAATTATTACTAATTATTGGTAATTATTACTAATTATTGGTAATTATTACTAATTATTGGTAATTATTACTAATTATTACTAATTATTACAAATTATTGGTAATTATTACTAATTATTACTAATTATTGATAATTATTCCTAATTATTTGTAATTATTACTAATTATTGGTAATTATTCCTAATTATTGGTAATTATTCCTAATTAGTGGTAATTATCAGTAATTATTGATAATTATTGGTAATTATTACTAATTATTGGTAATTATTACTAATTATTGATAATTATTACTAATTATTCCTAATTATTACTAATTATTACTAAATATTACTAATTATTACTAATTATTGGTAATTATTCATAAATATTACTAATTATTACTAATTAGTGGTAATTATTAGTAATTATTACTAATTATTACTAATTATTGATAATTATTGATAATTATTACTAATTATTAATATTATTGGTAATTATTACTAATTATTGGTAATTATTACTAATTATTGGTAATTATTACTAATTATTGGTAATTATTACTAGTTATTACTAATTATTCCTAATTATTGCTAATTATTGGTAATTATTCCAATTATTGATATTTATATGAATAATTACCAATAATTAGGAATAATTACCAATAATTAGGAATAATAACATTATTAGTATATTTTATTATTAATGTTAAAATAATATAATTTTCTATATTATATACAATTCTCCTTTCATCTGTGTGTTTTCTGTCTCCACATACAAATATTACATGTGGAGACAGAAAACACACAGACGAAAGGAGAATTGTATATAATATAAAAATTATATTATTTTAATATTAATAATAAAATATACTAATAATGTAATAATGTTATTATTCCTAATTATTTGTATTTATTACTAATTATTAGCATTTATTCTTAATTATTGAAAATTATTACTAATTATTCCTAATTACTATTAACTATAAACAATACTAATAATTTAAATTTATTAAGTAACAAAACAATGCAAACATAATTAAATTACAACTAATTAAGAATAATTGAAACTAATAAAAATTTTAAAATAAATATTAAATTAAACTGAACATAAATACCTTTAAAATTGATCTGAGGTTGATCTCTGATCGTTCTTGAAAACTTCAATATCAACTCCGGAGAAAAATATTAATCTAAAGAAACGCTAAACTCTAGAAATAGAATTTTGAAAGAAGGAGATGATGGAGTTTGAGAATGAATTAAAAAAACGGATGGGGGTATTTATAGGTTAGATTATTTGCGACAGGTCCATTTGCGACGGGTATCCCGTCGCAAACAATATTATTTGCGACAGTACCCATCGCAAATACCTTAGCCATCATTTATTACGGTCAACGGTTAAATAGTTATTTACGACGGGTCTCGTCGCAAATAATAACCTGCCGACATACTATTTGCGACGGGCGAATATTCCTGTCGCAAATACCTTTTACAGAGTCGGTTATTTGCGACGGGCAATAACCGCCCGTCGCAAATACGTTTCCCGCGATTTGGCGCACAAAGCGCACCAGTTCTTTTGCGACGGGGAAAACTAACCCGTCGCAAAAGACTACTTATTTGCGACTGGCAAATACCCCCGTCGCAAATAACCTGTCGTAAATACCTATTTTTCCCGTAGTGATGATATGGAAAATGAAAACAATAAGTGTTGGAAATGATTGATACAACATAAATGTGAAGAGTAAAACCTATATATAATCTCAAATCATTGTTCAAGTTTTATATGATATGTTATCATATCCTTATTACCTATAAATTAAAATATACACATTATTATAACGAAAATAAATCAAAGAAAACACACCTAAATGTTTATTTTCAAAGTGTAAAAAACAAAATTTTGAATTGAGGTTCATGTACGTAGCTACCTTAATTAAAATATTTAGGGAAATGTCAAAAAAATTATTAAAAATATATTAAACTAAAATAAACTAAAAACTAAATATTAAATAAGATGTTTGGGGTGTAACCCCCAAAAATGTTATTATGGTTTTATTTTCTATAACTAGATAGTTAGTAGGTTATCCCCAATATGACTGTAGGGATTTTTAAATGAAAAGAACCACCAATACTTTTTTATTCCTCAAATATTTATACTTTATTTATTCTAGATAACAAAAATATATTTATTGAGTCCTTTATTCTTGGATATGTTAGTGCCTCCACCTTTTTTTATGCTCCCAAAAATAATTATGTCACGAGTTAGAAAAAATATGATGTATAGGTTCTCTATGCCCTATTTCTTCACACATTTGGTAGAGTTTTTTATGTTGTCCTCTTCCTACTTTACTACCATATTTTGTAACATTATAAACTTAGATTCCTTAATTATTTATTTCAGTTTATCCACCTCTTCTTATCTCAAATCATTCTCAAATATAGTTGATTTTATAATCTCAAAATAAATGGAAATTGATTATAACTTTGTTTAAATGAAATTAGAATGAATTGAATTGAATTTATGTTTGTCTCCCTATTAAATTTTTTTGAAACACTTCTTCATTAATAATTTATATTAGGAATTTTTTTATAGGAGTAATAAATAGTGGGTCTTATAACTTTTCTTCAAAATTCACTATAATTAGGGTGGTGTCTCTATCCTCAAATATATCATAGGAACACACAATACCTTATGAATATTCACTTTCACCATATGAGAGATATTTTTTTATTAATTTTTAGTAAAACTATTCAAAAAAGAAGTTAAATTCTATGGAATGCTTTTGTAATTATTTAATTTACATCCCTTGTTCATCTTGAATATCCTTATGAAGGAGAGTATAAATAATTGGGAGTGAGTGGTTTTAAAATTATTATCCCACCCCTTTAATGTCACCATTAGTGAATACCATTGGGATGAATTCCTCTTTTTCTTATGGTTGTGGTCCTATATCCATTAATTATTTGAGAGTTGAATTCATCATTTCAATTATCTCTTTAATCTCTTTGATCTCTTTTTAGTTCTTTGGGTGTGTGGCCAAGGTTGATAGTAGATTTACGTTGTTGGGATCCTATTTATCTTATTATAAGGGAATTTTATGTTTTTTATTTACTTCATTATTGTAATAGAAACCATAAAATCATTCATTGTTTTTCATTATGGGTAACTTGTTCATTTCAAGTGGTCATTAGTTGATTTCTTATATGGGTGCCTATAGGAAGAACAAATGGTTCACTAGTTGGTTCATGGAGAGTTCCCGAACCAATACTATAATTCTTTTCACTCAGGGGAATTATGAATATATGTTAGGATCTATTATATAATAATGATATTAATATTACTGTTATTCCCAATTATGGAAAGAATAGAAAAATAAGTTAAGAGGAAAAAATTATTTACACAGTGATGAATGAACAACCTATCTAATGAATCCTCCCTAAAAATATAGGAATATTTGATATATTATTATTCAAAAACACTTCAAATCGTATTTTTTAAATCCTTGAAGGGTGTGTCCTGGTGGCTAACTCTAGGTTGTCTATCACAGAGTCCCACTTTTTCTGTGTATTTAAATTGAGTGAAAATCATTTAGGTTTTTTTATTTTTAATACTAAAATAATTTAAAACATTAGAAGATAAAAGGATGTGAAGACCATGCATTAAAATATTTTTTGAAATATTTAGTTTGTTAAAAAATGTATGAATGGAATTAATTTTTGAAAAAATTTAGAAAGGAAGATGAAATAGAAACAAACAAAGTTATAAATAATGGGATTGATCTAAAGGTTTGTATTTTAGAATCCTTCATTGCCATATTAAATTTATTTAAATCTATCTATTAACTCAAATAAAACCTTTGTTTAATTAACCACCTTCCACGTAAAATATGAAAATCAATGAACATTTGAATCCTCTTTACAACATAAAAAATCATCTCCTCTATTATGTGAAATGATGGACATACCTCGGTTGTGGTATGTCACCATTACAAAACATTAACTCACTAAATATTTTTTATCATTCCAATAACCTAATTTTATCATAAATAGAGTGATTAATAAGATGAGATGAATAATTTAAATATTTTATGTAAAAAATAAAAATGATAGTGGGAAAGGGTGTTGGTTTCATTCTTAATCAACAACCTCATACCTCCTGATTGTTGGAGTTAGTTCCTTAGAAACAACTACTATGTAAATTAATTTAAATAAATATTTATGATGTTTAATCTTAATTAATATCTTATCACATCATTATTTTTCTCTTATGTGACATTGTATATGACAATGTATTAATGGTACCAATCTCACTGATAGGTCAGAGTAGTTCCCCACTATTTTGAGGACCTATAAGTGATATGAAAATATTCTTAAATATATGTTATGTGGACTAATGCTATCATTTTACATGACAAAAATGATATAGGATATCAAGGGCGGAAACTCAAAATACTTTTAGATACAATCTCATGTTGTACACCCTTGGTAATCTCAAGAAATGAGGTTATGAGAACATGAACAGCTAGTATAAACCAACATTTATATGTTTTATTGGATGTTATTATATGTGAACCTATGTAATAATCATGAAAATATTATTATTAATGTATATTAATATTCTTTCACTTTAATTTTCTAACTAAAACCATGAGAAAACATGTTCATAGGAATTAGGTTATGTTGGGCGTGTCATCAGTTATATGTATTAATGAATAACATGAGAATGTATTTTTTCTTTCTTTTTATTAACAAAAGTTGATATCTTAGGCCCTTTTATAGAAATTTAACATAATAAATAACTACATGAACATAATTTTATATCATTTATTTCATTTCTATGATTTCAATAAAATAATAATCGACCACATAGGTTGATGACACCAGTATGAAAATTTCCGGATGAGAGATATCAATACAAATGGATTGTATTATACAATGTATGTTCATATATTGTAATTATCCTTGAATAATTTAACTTCATTCTCTATATATGTCTCAATTTGTTTCAAGATGATAACATTGTATTTTAGGTGTTATTTCTTAATGCTACTGAGAAAGTGTCTGAAAGGGTCATAGACTAAGTGTATTCAGAACCTCTGTTAACTTCTATATGAATTTAACAAATCGAATAAATATTTTTTTTTCAAATGTGGGTTAATGATTATTCATATTTGATTGGTCACATGGATTCAATCACTTATTATTCGAGATAATTATTATTTTTGAATAATAAATAAATATTTTTTTTCAGGTAATTATTAATTACATGAATATATAATATTTATTTATTTATATTTATTCTCAAGGTAACAAATATTTATTTATTTTTAACATGAATATTTTTTAAATATTTATTCTCTAGTTTTCGGAATATAGTTTTTACTTATTTATTGGTGAATAATTCAATAATATTTATTTATTTAAATAAATATTCATTATTTAATGTTTGGTGAATATCGAAGAGGAAATATGGACCAAGGTAATAGTCAGATGAAAATGATATATAAAATATAAATTGAATAAATATTAATTTATTTTCTAAATAAATGATATGTATTTATCTACTACTTTATCACATGTCATGTAAATAATTATATTATTATTATTTAGACATGGATTTTGCTGGGGATTAAGAGAATTATAAGAGATCATGTGAAATTATTATTCTATAACTCTATCTCTATACAAAACAAATTATATTATTGTCGAACCTAATGTTTATTGTTCACAATGATTTTTGGAGATAATATTTTCAATCCCTAAAGAGAAATTTATCTATAATGATCTCAAGAATGGAGATCAACCCCCCTCCACCCTTTCACGTCTAGAGAGAATTAGAGAAATACCTTCTCGCCTTGAAGTATTTTATTGTGACCAACAACAATCAAGGCATGAATTAGAACTATCCATGAAAGAACCCTAAGAGTTATATGATGATGATTAGAGGTTCATGGAGCACATGTAAATCATGTGTATATGGATTCAACTATTTAATCATCTCACCGCAATGACGGTGCACCAATATGTGATTAATTAATTAATCAATAAAGAAATAATTCCAATGTGAGGTAATTTTTAATCCAATTAAATTAATTATAAATTATATGTGATGATCCTATCTTAATGATTCTGAGGATTCTATTTTCCCTAAATATGGGGATAAATCTAAAGGAGTTGATGAAAACCTGTTGTTGGACATGGGCCCAACCACATTCATTGTGCCCTAAAACCTTCAATGATCTCATCATGGACGCGTATAAAGTCATAAAATGAAATGTTCATAGGGACTTGGCAACCATATCCTCCCCTAAGAATAAAAACATTGGGTTATTAGTTTATTACCACAGAATTACAAATGTATGGTACATCACATAAGATGGATGAAAATTTTAAAAAAAATAAAACATAGATTAAAAGGATAAATATGATTTACTTTACTAAAATGAGAGAAAATAAATCAAATCTAGTCCTTAAAAAATTCCCCATGTATGGGAATGGAAATCATATTATTCTAAAATCATTATTTATAATAAAAATTAGATTACTTTAATAATTATTTATAATATGATAAATCTATGTGGAATAATCTATGAGAATCATCTATTTTATTATAATAAAACTAATACAATATTCTATCCCAATCATATCTTTTTGATTATATTCTACTATAGAGGATCCTTTGAGAACTACTGGTTAAGCTCATCTTATTATGTTCCAAAAGTTTCAGTATAAGATCAAGGATAGGATTTAGCTAATTGGTGTTTCCAAATTTGAAATAAGATGGTTTTTTTAATAAGAGATTTCTTTTTTTATATCACATAGATAAGATTTCATATATTTATCATGAGGATATAGATGTTTTATATCTATTTAAATGAGAGAATTAGTTTATTCATAATCATGGTATATAAATGGTCCTTTGTAAAATTAAGAAATAATATTTTATATCTTACCTGTATTTGAAAAATGAAATTATGAAGGATTTAAAAGTAGAAGCAGCTGGAATCAATAATTGGAGAGAGATATTCAAAAGATATAGTATACTAAGATCAATATGGAAGGAACCACCATGATTGTGGTAGCTTGTGTGTATATTTAGACATGATGAAAGATGCATTAAAGGTGGATCAAAAATGTGTTGGGATACTATGTTTTTGGTAGACGGTGTGGCTCTTTAGACAAGGAATATGTTTGACGTGATAATTATGTGATAAGGTTCAAGAATTTTCATCTGATTGAAAGAAACCATGTGATATACAATTCAAGGAGAGGGTATACCATCAATGTCAGGAATAAAAAAAACATGAGGGAAATAATTCATGGAGAGGATAGGGAATCTGCATTGGTATTGGGTTCCTTGATTGGAAAATCAATAAGAGGATGTTGAGGAGGCATTGAAATAGTAGGGTAATGACAAAACATGTTCAGATACAAACCCTAAGGTAGTGGATCATTGTCATATAAGGGTTATGTTTTTCCACAAAATAATTTTCAAGAGTGGAGTTTTCAAGATGGATATTAGATAGGGGAATGATTTTTATCAATTTTTTTCACATAGGTTTTTCTACGCTCTCATTGAAATTAATGCTTGGGAATTACATGGAGTTTTTATTCTCTTATTCATAGTGTATATTTCAGAGTTACCTCTTGGGTTTTAAACCAATTCCAAAAGGGGGTTTCCTACATTCAATTCATGCATGCTAATTCTTTTTTATTTGTTCTCCCATAAAATTTTACTTTAAATGATTCATCGTTTCTCACATATTTAACACAAGATATTTTTTTCTAGGATTGGGAATATTCCAAATGGAGGTATCGAAGTTGATTGTATAGGATTATAATTATTTTTTGGAATTTTGTAATCTTTCAAGAGGATCACGTGCATGTGTGTGATATAGAATAAGGTTTGAATGATAAAGAAGTACATGATAGATCTTCCAGGTATTACCCATATTTTATTCTTTATATGGTGATACTTTTGAAGAAATAAATAAAAAATTAAAATTGAGGTAATAAACTAAAGGCTCATGGTATTTTAAGAAGGGGGAGAAATTAGTTTCTATGGGTTGTCCAGATTGTGTGGAGATCACCATTATTATATAGATAGATATTTATGGGTTGAGTCTTGTTTTAAAGGATAATGAAAATTTATATATAATGAAGACATCAGTGTTTGGATTTATTTTGTAGGGGGAATAGTCTAGTTTTTTCTTCAGATTTATAAAATGAGGACAAATTGTTTTCTACAAATGTTTATGGTTGGTGTTATTCCTATATTTTTTTATCCCAACTATGTTTATTGTATGGTATATCTATTGATCGACTGAAGGGGAGATTTATATTATTCATCACATGGGTATTTTCAAATTTAAGATTAAATATTTTTTTGAATTAGAGATATCATTTTTTATCATGTAGATAAGGTTGTAGGTTTTTATCATGGGGATATATATATTTTATATCTAACTAGATGATAAAAGTGTTCTTAAACATGTAAGATACATCTTATTTGTATATTTATGGTATAATATTTTATTATACTTGTAATTGAAAAATGAAATAGTAAATAATTTAAAAGGAGAAATAGTTTTTAGGGATCAATAGAGGGAGAGATTCTCTAGATGTTGTCTTCCCAAGATCAAGAGGAAGGGGGCCCATATTTATGGCATCTAATTCATATCATTAATAATGGTGAATACAGAATCAAGGAGGGATCTACAAGATGGTGGTATACCAAGTTTGTAGTATCGTATGCAATGAATCAACAAGGAACATGTGTAATGTGATAGTGATGTACTATGGTTCAAGGATATGCATCCAATGATGATAAAACACGAGATATAATATTTAAAAATAGGTAATACCATCTGTATCAAGATTGAGGCCGTTTATTGATAGATTAAGGAGAATATGTTGAAGAGGGATTACAACAGTAAGTTGATGATGGTGTTTTTTCAAATCTGATCTCTGAGGTAGTGTCTCTTTCTTACATAATGGTGATGTTTTTCACAAATTTATTTTTGAGAATAGTGTTTTAGAGCTGATTTTTAGAGAGGATAATTAGGCATATTTGCATGTTCTTTTCATATTGGTCTTTCTACACCCTTATTTTAATTAAATTTTGAGCATTACTTGGATTTTGTACTCTATGATTCATATTTTCCCCATGGTTTATTAAACCTTTGTACCAGATTTTTTTTCCATGTTAAACATATGGTCTATTGATTCCATTTAATTTGTTCTTGCATAAGATTTCACTTAAGTTATTTCATCATTTCCAAAAAATTGTCACAATATATTTTCTTTTTGGCATCATCAAACTCAATAATAGTGGTTTCAAAGGCAATGGTTCGAGCTTGTAATGTTTTCTGGTATTTTTGAAAATTTTCAATTGGATAATGTCCACTTCTGTGAAGTGGAACAAGGTATGGAGGATAAATAAGTCCATGATAGGTGTTTTTGGGATAACATGTAATTATTATCTTTAAAAGGTGAAAATGGTGAATAAATTACTAAAAATTAATAATTGAGGTGATGTGATAGCTTATTGGAGATTTTGAGTAGGGGGATTTTCTTCTATGGGTACTCTAGATTGGGTGGTGGTCATGATTATGAGAAAGAAAGATATTTATATTTTTAGTCTTTTTTGATAGTTCAATGTAGATTCAGATATGATGAAGAAACTATTTTATCTCTATTGATAGAATGAATGGGATATTGATTGGATTTATCCCATCGGTGTTTATAAACTTGAGATAAGATATTTTATTGAATAAGAGATATCTTTTCTTCTATCACATATATAATTTTTCATGTGTTTCTCATGAGTAGATATATCTTTCATATACACTTATATGGGATAAGTGTTTGATTTTAAAACATGGAAGATACATGGTGTTTTGGAAATTTAGGATATAAAATTTCATATCCTACCTATATTTAAAAAAGTAAGTTGTAAAGGATTTAAAAGGAGAAGCATATGGTGAAAATCAATAGAGAGAGAGATTCTCAAGATGTAGTCCACCAATATCAAGAGGAAAGGGGTCACCGTCTTTTTGGTATCCCATGTATCTTGTTAGCAATGGTGAATGATGCATTGATGGTTGATCTATGAGGTGTTGTGATACCATGGTTATAGTGGACTATATGAATCCTCAATAAGGAATAAGTGTGATGTAATGGTAACATGATAAGGTTAGATAAGTTTCATCCGACAGTGAGATACCATGATATATAGACTTTAAGGAGAAGTCATACCATCAGTGCTAGGAATATAGAAATCTTGAGATATATACTTTAAGGGGAGCTAAGACCATTGGTGATGGGCTTGGGTGCCTTGATTGAGAAATCCAGGAGAATACACTGAAGAGTTGTTGAAATAGTATGTTAGTGATGAAACAAGTTCTATAATGACCTAAAATTTTATAAATTAAATTCCTTTTTTGTTTGATTAAATTATTTATATTTATATAAAACACATGCACTACTTTATTTATTGTGGACCAATATGGTATCTTGGATTTAGAAGACCATTAAGAATATTAAATATTCATAATATAACTGTTTCATCATGAATTTTAGAATTATTATACATTAAAGATTTTTATAAAGCCTAATAAACAAATATGGAAAAACCGATGGCCTCAACTAGTATCATCGTACCCTTTGAAGACTATCAATGGGAGCTTCAAAGGGAGATTACATCACATAGATTTTCCTAAAACGCCCCCAAGATTTTTTCAAATAAATTAATTTTCATTGATGTTTTTCATTTCACTAAATAAAACAATCCTATCACATTACATCAGCTTGGCTTTCACTACACACAACACCGAATTGGTGTACGTTACATGCAACATCGAGTTTGCATGAAACATCATTTTATAGTTAAAATTATTTAAATAAGATGTATATGACCTAGATTTTAAACATAGTAATATGAATAGTAATAACTGATTTAAAAATATTATTGATAATGGTTTTATATAAATAAAACATATTTATAATTAAAAAATTATCTTCGATAAAGTATTTATATGTTTAAAAACACTATTTTCTCAAATGAACTATTTGTCATGTCCTTTTATGAAAAACAATTAAATTTATTTTAGAAACATGTAGAAATTTAATTTCAAAAAATAACTTAAATTTTTTTATTAAAAAATTCCAAATTATCTTAGGGTGATTTTTTTATATATTTGAGAAGTTTTATTTTTTAAAAATAGTTAAAAATACTGCATTGTAGTTAAAAACTGCGATTTTCATTTAAATAATTATTATGATTTAAATTTATTTTTAAAGTCACAATAGATAAATTATACATATAGTAATATAATTTAATTCATCAGAATAATTTTTTTAAATTATATATAAATAAAATTATCGAACTTCTTACGTTTGTTTTAGCCGCATTCTCACCACGACATTGAGATTAGAATAAAACTTAATTTTTCCATTTATGTGGGTTGAATTTAGAAAAATGGACATACATGGTTGTAATAAGTATTATATTTAGAGTCTAATAGTATCAACATAATTTTTTTGAGATATTATGAATAATAAATTTAGTAAATTTTTATTTACAATGGTTAAGGCTAAATCGGGAAATTAAAGGTAAAAATAATAATATAATATTATTGAATTACCCAAATGATTCTCCTAATTTAGTTGGATGATTAGGATTAAAAAAATAATCCTTAGGAATAAATTATAACCTTTTTAATCCACTTGGGTAATAATATGAAATTTATTATATTTTAATTATAGATAAGTTAAAAATGTCATACTCATATTTTTAATAAGTAATTCATTTTTAATATATGGTTATACAGAAGATAAATTTGACTATAAATAGTAAATTAAATCTAATATATTTATCATCATCATGATAATTTTTTTTTAATTTTTAGAGAATATATTATTTAATTAATGTCTTGAATAATGACTATGCAATTATTTTTTTTAATTTATAGAATTAGCATAAAAAATAAATTAAAAATATTGAAATTAATATAATTTAACATAATTAATGAGATACAAGAATTTGATAGATAACATTGACATGTTAGTGATATATTAAAAGATTATTTTTTAAGTTATCATATTGTTAGGATATTTTTTAAAATAAAAATATTTAATAGTTTCAAAATTGACATAAATGATTATTTAAAATAAATAATATTTTATTAAATTATATAAAATTCATAAAAATATAAAATTCTACAGACTACTTTAATAAGTTTTAAAATGTCATCAGTGATCTATTTGGGGTTCGTTTGACATTTTATATTGAATATATTAACCCTAAAGTGTAAAAAAGCTAAGTTGTCATGGTAAAAGTTAAAGTGTTTAGCTAAGGGTTAAAGTCAAAAATATATGGTTAATACTATGACATAAACATCTCTAATAATAATTATTTAAGAATATTTAGACCCATATTAATCTTAGATACTAAATAAATCACTTTGGATCTATTTTAAATCAAAAATAAATTTATATTAATTTAAAATTTTGAGAGTTTCCAAGAGTTCCCCTCCTCTCTCTTTCAAAATGGAACCTCCTCCCTCACTTCCTCACACCACATTAAGCATTATATCTCAAAAAGACCCTACCCATTTCTAATCTTAACATCCTTATACAAGTTTTTAGGGACTGGTCTTCTTAAATAACCAACTCTAGTGACGCTAAGAGGATATCTAGAGGGAGCTTGTTGAAGAAGAGGTGTTTCAGATACATTTGAAGGAAATCGTATCTAAGTGAAGGGTTAACTTCAAAACACTATTATTATTTCAGATTTTTTATAAATAGGTTTCTCTCAGGGAATATTTATCTATTATTTCTAGGATTCGTAAAAAATTCCAAAATATTTTTACCATCCTTCTACAATTATTTAAATCAATTTTTACATATGTGTGAAAAGATTTTTTTTGTCGTTTTCCTAATGAGGTAGTTTTTCAACTCCAAAAAAGGGATGGGAAGAATGTCTATTTTTAACTTATATGACATGAAAAAAAAATTCCAATTTCATGATGTCATAATTCCTTGAGGCATCCCTTATATTCTTTCAATTTTATTTTTAAGGAAAATGTTTTCTTTTAATCTTGTGTGGCATTTTTAAAAAAGAAATTGTTTTCAAAGATGAAAGGATATTTTCCTCAAGAAATATTTTTAAATGATCATTCCAATTTATTTCATATATGATAATACATTAATTGGTGTTACTCATGCCTTTCTGGAAAATGATCCATAAGATCTATTTATGTTCATTATCTAAATGGTTTATATTTTATGGAATTTTGTTTAAGAACCCAATTTCTATTTCAGGGGTTATATGCCTATGAAACCCACTTCTTTTTACGATTTATCCTTTGATGAATTGATTATAAAACATATCTCTTTTCAATAGATTGTGATATGATTACTTGTTTATGATACCCATTTTTTCCATGGGTTATAATACGATTTTTCACGATCTTGTGGAACATGTATGTTTGATTTCATTATGAGATAGGTGGGACCTATATCTCCTTCCAATTCATTAGATAAATATTTATATCTCATGAGAAAGAAATAATGAAATTTATCCACTAATATGGTTATGAGAGTGAACCATGACTACCAAGATGGTATGGTAGGTGAACCCATACTACCAAGATGGGATAAGAAGCGATGCATTGACTACTATGTAAATAATTATTATATGATTACATGTTTTCTATATTTCTATGTTTTATTCATATTTTATACTTTCATGGATCATGTTCTTTATTTTTTTTTTGATTCTTTCCAAAAAAACTGCTAATATTTATGATATGATTTATGTTTATGATATTTATATACAGGGTTTGATCTTATATTTTCATGATCATTTTCTGAAACACTTATGATCATGATTATGTGTACATATATCCTTTTTTTACCCTTACAGAGCATCTGATATCACCCCTTTTTATGTTTCATTTCACCAAATAATGAGGACATTTATTATGTCTGATGTGTCTAAGAAGGGTGTTAGTAAGGAAAAATATAGTGGGAGATAATGTACAATAATTTTGTACCATTATTTATGTTCCCATGTTTCCAAAGGAACTAGACTAATATAGTATTTGGGAGTATATTTGTCTAATGTATTAAGTATTCTGAAAATGTATTGTAATGTAAATTTATGAAAAATGAGAATTAATATATATGGTATCAGATAAAATTTTTAGTTAAACTATTCAAACCAGGATGAGAAAACCTTAGTGAGAACCCTAATCCCATCTATAAGGATAATTCTATGTATATGTAAAATAATATTAAAATGTCTTGGAATTTTGATAAAGAATAGAGTAAGTGGATTCCTAGAAATATATTCTTGTCTAGATACTACAAGTGGATGTGGCTCTAGAACAAATGTACCTAGGGGTAACAACTACGACAAGGTGCATCGGGCCTGACCTGATCGTAACCTGGTACATGCCAATAAGCCTTATTGAACACTTAGTTTGACATCCCTAGGAGATATTCTTTTGAAATTCACAAAATCTTCATAAACAATTATGAAGGATTTAAATATAAGTTGGCTATGAATAACCTAGGATGAACCTTAGGTGTCATAGATTAAGGAAGGTGTCATAATTTATACATTCTATAAGTTAATTTTCATGATTATGGGGTTCCTCTTTATGATAATTGTTTCTTACTCTACGCATTTGATTTTATTTAATAGTTGGAACCTAAAGGAATCATATTAATGGTGATTATGACAAACAATACAATGATTTTCATTTTGAGAAACCTAATGCTATGAGATCTAGAATGCAAAATCTTGTTGGTATAATCACATTACTTTCTCAAGATATGAATCATTGTGTGTGTCCAAATGATAAAATGAGGGATTAATATTCTATTGATCCATCCATTTGGAAACTTTTACCTTTTTTAATTGGGTATTATGATCTAATTTTTTCTTAAAAATAAATTGGTACTAATGAAAATATATTCTATGTTGTTAAGTGTTCAAATAATTAGAAAGTTATTCTAGAAATTTATTGGTTAGATGGAAAAGTGGACCAGTGGTGGACTCTAATTAATAATACGAGTTAGAATGATGAAATTTAATCCATGTATTTGGATCAGTTCAAGAGATTGATTTTCAATAATTACATTATTCAGATTATTTGTACCAAGATGGAGAAAGAGTTCCTTGAGTTAAAGCAAAGGGATGATGAATTTTTCAGTACCTAGGAGGCCTATTTCTTTAGACTTGTTATGTAAGCTTCAGGAATTATCATCCAACTCAAAAGTAAAGTCGATAGGCTCTTTGGTGTCTTAATGCCATATCATAGAAGGGCGTTATCCATAAGATACATTATTAGATAAAAAGAGAGTTTTTGTTTTGAAATCCAGGTTGAAATGGAGGGTGGAGTCATGTACCATTCTCCTAGGTTTGACAAGAAGAGGAATATGGGGTTTAAATTGAAATTTGAAAACCATGAAGAGAAAAGGAGGAAATTTACATTATTCAATAAGTGTAGGAAGAAGCATATAGTAAATTTTCTTAAGGGGTTTAATAAATATTTTAATTACAAAAGGGAGGTTATTAGGATTTTTATTGCTGAAGTAGTGGAAAAAGTTATCTAAAAGTTTTAATGGAGAGAAAGGATAAAAAATGTACCTCCCACGCTTCAGTCCTACAAGTTTAAAGAGAATAAGAATTATGCGAACCAGTAACAAAACCTAAGGTCCAGTGATGATGATCGACATCAACAACCTCTTTAGCTGAGGGATAAGGGGAAATATCATGGGATCACTATTTCGGATGAGGGATGTGATAATGATGTGGTGAAATATACACTTATGATCCAGTCTAAGACTACTAATGTCTTATTTGATTCTAGATCTACTTAATCTTTCATATCTATAGAATTTTATAAGGGTGTTAAGATTTCATAAAAATGATTGAATGTGTAATTAGTAGTGAAAATCCAAAATGGTGTGATGATTGCATCTCAAGTCTATGATTCCTCTCTGGTTGAAGTTTATTGGAATGTGTTTCCTTCAAATCTTTTCATTCTTCCTCTGGTTAAATTTTATGTCATATTAGTAATGGATTGTATTTATCTACATAGATCCCAAATCAATTTTCAGGGATGGAATGTTATTTTTGATGTTTCAAACAAACCAATAATCATCTATCATTGTGGTGATAAGTATGAATTTATTGTAGAAATTAAATCTAGTGTATGGGTATCAATTCCCATTAAGAATGGATATTTATCTCAAATGGTTAGGGAAATAATTAACATTGATTTTATTCCTATTTTTAATGAATTATTGGATGTCTTTCCAAAGAATTTTCCTAGTCTTCCACCATAATGTGAAGTGGGGTTATTTATGGATATCACACCTGGTATTCCAAAAATTTCAAAGAATCCCTATAGAATATCTCCCTATTGAGTTTCTAGAAATGAATAATAAAATCCAAGAAAACCTTGAAAAGGGATTCATTTATAAAATTGTGTCACCTTGGGGTGCATCAGTTCTTTTTTTAAAGAAGAAATATGGTTCGATACGACTTTTCACTGATTATTAGGAGTTGAACAAGATAAAAATAAAAAAATATCATCTTTTCCATAATGATGAATTATAATATCAATACTTTTCCAAGATTTACCATCATTCTAGATATCATAAATTTTGGGTCAATAAAAAGGATACACCCAAAACAAAATTCCGTAAAATGTTTGGACACTGTGAGTATATTTTGCTGTCTTTTGGTCTTACTATTTCCCTTTCTATATTCATGGATTTGATGAATAGATACTTTAGAGATTACCTCGATCCGTTTTTGGTAGTATCTATAGATTATATTATTATCTATTAAAAAAGTAGGTAACATCAAGACAACCACATGAGAATTGTACTGAACACCCTAAGGAAGGAGAAAAAATATGAAAAATTTAAAAAGTGTGACTTTTTGATGCAAAAGGTTTAATTGTTGGGTCATATGATATCATGAGAAGGAATAAAAGTAGATCCATGAAAGAAAGAGGATATTAAATGTCATCCTAGAACAACCATGGTGACTACGATCTATATCTTTCTTGGTTTAGTGAGATATTATCGATGGATTATGGAGAATTGCTCGTGACTATCTCACCCTCTAACCAAGTTAACTCAGAAGGGTTCCAAGTTCCTATGGGCATATGAATGTGAGGAAAAATGAAAGGAACTAAATATAAGGTTAGTCAATGAACCTATGATTACATTACCCTCTAGTGGGAATGGATTTTAATCTATAGTGTCCAAGAAAGGTTTGGGATGTGTTATTATGCAGAACACAAAAGGTTATCTCTTATGCCTTGTGACAATTGAAAATTCATAAGCAAAATTGTCCAACTCATGATTTGGAGTTAGTTGCATTAATTTTTTCATTAAAGATATGGTGACATTATCTTTATGGTGAAAAGTGTTTTATATATAATAATCATAAAAGTTTTAGAAATGTATTCTCACAGAAGGAGTTGAACATGTTCTAGAGAAAATGGTTAGAGGTGATAAATTATTATGACTACTCAATACATTACTACCCTAGGAAAGAAAAAAAGGTGGTTTATGCCTTTAGTCTAAGGGATCAAGCTAATATTTCTATGATGGGGATCATAGAAGATCAAATATTTTTGGATTTTAAAAGGATGAACCTAAAAATCTCGAAGGATGGGGAAGACCCTTATCTTGTTCAATTGAATGTTCAACCCTCAATCTTGGTGAAGAATAAAGAGGCATAGAAGGAATATGTGGAGATAAAAAATAAGGTCATAAATTATTCTGATTTTAACCTTAATCAAGATTGAATTATAAGGTTCAAGAATCGTGAATATATTCCTTCCATACTAGATTTGATGTGGGAGTTGTTAGAGGAATCTCATAGATCTTCAATCTCTATTCAACCTGGATGTACTAAGATGCATAGTGTCTTTGAATAATAATTATGGTGGGATGGAATAAAGAGAGATATTATAGATTTTTTATCCTAGTCCTTGGTATTCTTTCATGTTAAGGTTAGAAGAAAAAAATATAATGGAATGTTGCATCTTTTACCCATAATAAAGTGAAAATGGGAGATCATCACTATGGATTTTTTCATTAGAATCCCCCAAACCTCTAAAAGGATTAATTCTATATGGGTGGTAGTCGATCTCCATTAATAGTTAGCACACTTTATTACTATTAGACAATACTTCTCTCTAGATCAACTTTCTAGGATATACATTAAGGAAGTGGTAAGGTTTCGTGGAGTACCACATTCTAATATATTTAATTAGGTACCGAAGTATACCTCAAAATTATGGAAAAGTTTCAGAAAACAATTGATACAGAATTGATTTCTAGCACTGTTTATCATCCTCATACGGATGGTCGGTCTGAAAGTACAATTCATACCCTAAAGGAATGTTGAAATCATGTTCTCTAGATTTCAAAGGTGGTTGGGATCAACACCTTCTTCTAGTTGATTTTTCTTACAAAAATAGATTTAAATCAAGAATTTAGATGGATCTTTATGAATCCCTATATGGGATGAAATGTAGGGATCCGAAATGATGGGATGAAGTTGAATAAAGAAAGATATCAGGACCAGAAAACATTCAAGATATGGTGGAGAAGGTGAGAACAATTTAGAATCATACCAAGGCTGTAAAAAGTCTATAGAAAAGTTATGTTGATAACCGATGACATGGTCTAGAATTTGAAGTTAGTGAGAATGTGTTTCTAATAAATTCTCCTTGGGATAAGGTTATGAGATTCAGTAAGAAAGTGAAACTATGCCCTAGGTATATCAGTTCCTTTAAAATTATTGATCATAAAAGGAAAAGATTATATTAGTAGTAACTTCATCCAAATCTTTGTCAAGTCCTTGATGTGTTCCATTTATCTCTCCTAATTAAGTACATACCTGACCATTATCATGTACAAAACTCAAAAGTCATATCGTTAAAGTAGGATCTTGCTTATAAAGAACAACCTATTGAAATTCTAGATTGTATAGAAAAAGTTGTCTGAAACAAAACCAATCACCTAGTCACAACTTTGTATAGAAATTACTAGTTATGTGAAGCTATTAGGGATGTTGAGGATGTGATGAGGCATAATTATCATCATTTTTTTGTATCAGTACAATAAATTTCAAGGGAGAAATTCTTCTTAAGGGGGGTATAATGTAAAATCATGATTTTTTGTAAAATATATTAATTTTAATTGATGTAATACATTTCAATAAATAAAACCATCCATTCACATGTCACCAACTGGGCTTATACTACACATAACACCGACTTGGATCAAGTTACATGCAACATCGAGTTTCAACGAAACATTATTTTATTGTTATAATTAATTAAATAAGATGGTCATGACCTAGCCGTTAATCTTACTAATCTGAATAGTAATAAATAATTTTAAAATATTAATTATAATGGTTATATATAAATAAGAAATATTTATAATGAAAACATAATTTCTTGGTAAAGTCATTATTTGTATAAAAATACTATTTTCTCAAATGAAATGTTTTTATGTCATTTTATGAAAAACAATATAGTTAATTTTTGAAACTTGTATAAATTCAATTTGAGAAAATAACCTTCATTTTTTAATTCATAATTTTGAAATTATATTAGGGTGAATTGGAGGTATATTTTTAAAAAGTTTCATTTTTTTTAAATAGTGAAAAATATTTCATTTTAGTTAAAAACTGCACTTTTCATTTTAGTAGTTATTATTTTTTCAATTTATTTTAAGGTAAAAATAGATCAATTATACATATATTAATCCAACATAGTTAATTAAGAATAATTTTTTATATTTAAATTAAATATAAAAATTGTATTGAACTCGGAACATTCTTTTTACCCACCTTCTCGCCATGACTACAACATTACCAATAAACTTAATTTTTTAATTCCTCTGGACTGAATTTTAAAAAGTGGATATACATGTCTATAATTAGTATGATATTGAGATTTAATAGGATCAACATTATTTTTTTGGATATTATGAATAGTTACTTTAGTAAATTTTTTATTTACCATGGTTAAGAGTAAATTTGATAATTAAAAGCAAAAATAATATTATAATATTATAAAATTTCCCTAACACTTGTTCTAATTTCATTAGATAATAATTTTCCACAAAAATCAACATTAGGATGAAGTTATAACCTTTTAATCCACTTGTGTGAGAGCATGACATTTATTAAATTTTATTTAAAGATAAGTTAAAAATATCATATTCATATTTTTAATAAGTAAACAATTTTTAATATAAGATTATACATAATATAAATGAGACTATAATATTTATTTGAAATGAAATTACTTTATTTTCATCATAATAATTTATTTTTATTTTTTATAAAAAAAATAATTTAATTAATGTCTTTTATAATGATGATGCAATAATTGTTTAATTAATGGAAGTATAAAATAAATTTTATTAAAAATATTAAAATTAATATATTTTAACATAACTAATGAAATACATGAATTTTTTAGATAAATCTGGTGTTTTATTTATATATTTTAAGTGTTGGATCAAAGTTATCATATTTTTAGGATATTTGTAAAAGGGGAAATATTGAATAGTATCAAAATTGACATAAATGATAATTTAAAATAAATAATACTGTATTAAATACTATAAAATTAATAAAAAAATTAATTTCGACAAAATAAACAGAATAAGGTTCAAAATATTATCAGTGATCCAGCCAGGGTTCATTTTCCATTTTATAGTAAATATATTAACCCTAAAGAGTAAAAATCCATGTTGTCAAGGTAAAAGATATAGGATTTAACTTAGGGTAAAATCAACAATATAAGGCTAATATTATGAAAAAAAAACATGTCTAAAAACCATTGGTTGTGATTATTTCTAACAATCCACATCTTAACTTTGAAATAACTCACTTTGGAGAAATTTTAAATCGAAAATAAATTTATGTTAATTTACTATTTTGAGTGTTTTCAAGAGTTCCCCTCCCATATTTTATAAAAAGAAACCTCCTCCCCCACATCCTCACAAAACCTTGAGCCATATAGATCATCCAAACCAGCCCCTTTCTCCTCCTAACATTCTTATCCATGTCATGGATGTGATAGTCTTCTAAAAATAATAACTATAGAGTCCCTAAGAGAATATCTAGAGTGAGCTTTCCAAATAATAGGAGTTTCTAATACATATGAATGAAATCATATCTAAGGTATGGGTTAATTTCATAATAATATTATTCTTCGATATTGTTTTTATATAAGTATCTATTAGGGAATATTTATCTTCCATTTACATATTTCTTTAAAAAAATCCAAAATATTTTTACCATTCTTCTACAATGATTTAAAGTCAATTTGACCAATGTGTGAAAAGAATCTCTTTTTTTCATTTTCCTGACGAGTCCTTTTTTGAGTTTTCTGGAAAAAGTATGATAAGAGTGTTTCTTTTTAAATTATATGACATGAATGGATTTTTCATCTTTCATGATTTCATAATTCCATGAGGCTTCCTTTATAATCTTGCAAGGTTATTTTTAATGAAATTTTTTTCTCTTAATAATATGTGGCATTTTTATAAAATAAAATGTTTTCAAAGAAGAAAGGATATTTTATTCTATAAATGTTTTTAAAAGATTCTTCCAAATTATTTACAATCTAAGAAGGAATTTGTTTTTGTTACTCATTAATTTCTTGTAAATGATCCATGGGATCCATTCATATTCATTCTCAAAATTGTTTATGTTTTATGGAATGATGTTTATGAAATCCATTTATCTTTCATGGGTTATATGATTATGAAACCCACTTCTTTTCATAGGTTATTATTTGAGGAAATGATTATGAAACCTTTATATTTTCTATAGATTATGATATGATTACATATTTATGATACCCATTTCATTTCATGGATTATTATATGATTATACAATATCTTGTGGGACCTGTATGTATCATTTCATTATGAGATGGGTGGGACCTATATCTCCCTCCAATTCATTGGAAAAAGATTTATATCTCATGAGATATACATAAAGGTCTTTTTACACTATTATGATCATGGGAATGAACCATGAATATAAATATTGTATGGGAAGTGAACCCATACTACCAATATGGCTTTATAAGTGATGCATTGACAACTATGGAAATCGTCATTATAGGCTTATGTGTCTTCTACAGTTCCATGTTTTATTTGTTTTTCATGTTTTTAGGGATCATGTTCTTTATTTAATTATGATTCAAGTCTTATGAACTGACAATATTTATTCCATGATTCATGTTTATGATATTTTATATGTAGGGTATTATCTTCTATTTTCATGATCATGTTATCATGCCCTAATCCTCATGACTATGTTTAAAAATCTTCCTTGTTTACCCATACTGAGCATCTGAGATTGCCCATTTCTATATTTCCATTCACCCAAGATATGAATATATGTATTATGTTTTATGTTTTTAAGAAGGGTGTGACTCAAGAACAACCTAGTGGGTGATAATGTAGCTCAATTATGTACTATTGTTTATGTTTCGATGTTTCTAAAGGTAATAATCTAATACACTCTTTGGGAATTTGTTTGTGTAATGTATTAAATATTCCAAAAAAGTAATTTAATGTTAATGTAAGAAAAACAAGGGTCTCTATATTTCCCTTGACGAAGTCTAATATGTGACTCAATAACTAAATCTCAAGTCAAATCATTTCTAGGAGAATTTTATTCATATAATGATCATGACCCAAACCATATTCATCAAACAACCATAATGAAGCACCACCATCACACATCTTACACTTAGGGTGTACGCTGGTGTAATAAAGGGTTATGCATAAAGACCCTAGTAATATAAATTTTCATATTTTTTTAATAAAATAATTAGTATATTTATACCTTTTATATTATTACTTTATATAATTATTTTGATAAAAATTATATTTTGACCCAAAGAAATCAAAAAAAATCTTGAGAAATATATAGTTTTAATTAAGAATCTTATTTGGTATATTAAATAATTTTTTAAATAAATTAATTTTTTTAAAAAAAATTATCAATAGATAGTAATTATTTAAATATAAATTATAATTTAATTTAATTATGTCCAATGTAATTTTTATAAGGGTTAGGAAGTGGTTAATTTCATAAAAGATAATTTTGTTTTTGAGTAAATAGGGATTTTTATTTAAAAGTGAAAATTCTGATATTTAGAAAATTATTTTGGATAGATAAATATTATTTTTTAGATCACCATGTTGAAATTAGATAATGGTTATTTTTCATAATTTTCTAAGGAAATAGAATATTTGGGTGACAATTAAATACAATATAAATATACAGTTTTACATTATGATATCAAAATGTATAAAAAGTGATGTAATACATTATATATAAGGTATCAAAGGCCAAATATATATGTTTATACTTTAAAATAACGTAATTTTAAAATTATTTGATTAATTATATAAACCCTTATTGAATCCTCCAAAACCAATATTATATTTTAAGGTTTTAAAATTAATTCCATATGAGTATGACTCAATTCCACATTACCAGTGGTATAATTTAAATATTTTGATCTCCTAGAATTACATAATATTTAAAAACACTACTATTTGGTAGAAACCATTATAAAAAACCTTGGTAAGGTTTATGGTTTTGATTATTTTATCATATAGATTCCAAAACCTAAGATTGGAAATTAATAAAGAACTCCAATTATTTTTTCTATAAAAACCGACCCAACCTATCACTCCTATTAACTAAAAACCCATTTAGAATGAATTTTATCTCTATAACTCTCTATAAATCCCTACCAATGTGTCTCCAAGATTTTAAGAAGCTATTACAAGTATTTTAGAAGTTATCTATCAAGGTAAGGGATTCTCTACTCCTCCTCTTTATCCAAACACATCCTTTGAGTTATTCCCATTGATTTCCAATTTTTCATATTGAAATATTTTTTACAGATACATTTTACTATCCTTATTATTTTCAAATAATGAGATACCTCATTTAGGTATCATTAAATGCCTCCATGAATATTTATGTGTACCTGTTATGCTAATGAAATTATCATTCTTTTTCATGCCATGAATTTGTGTAGTGAATACCCATCCTCCTTTCCACTCAAGGGTACTAATATTGATATAAATATACATGACTTATTGAGTAATTTCATGTATATATCTCAAAATCCTTATTAATGGTATTAAAAGTGATGAAATACATCCTTATGTTGAATGATCTGTGTGAAACACAAATGCATGTAAATGGTATGAATGTTATGGGTGGGACCAAAATTATATATCCTTACAATGAATTGGATAATATTTTTTTCACATGAGATACCATGTATAGTAAATGGTTGGTTATCATAAGAAACAAAATTTATGATTTCTCAGTGGTTATCCCTGACTTATGCTTATGATTTCATGTTTTATTTTGTTTTCACAATCAAATGTTTCCTTGATATTATCATCTTATATCATGATTCGGTGTTCATGTTTGTGGTTATCACCCCGTTTATTTCTAAATGATATTCATATTAACTAACACATATTACTTCCATCATGTTATGCTTTTATTATTCCCTTACTGGGATTTATAACTCACATCTTTCATATGTACATTCCTACGTTATTTCATGCAGTTTTAGATGGGTGACAGAATTTTAAAATCATGTTAAGGAGGTTTAAATAATGTTAGCGTATCCCTATTTTACATTATTATATTATGTATCTAATCAACCAAATAAACTAGGCATTTAAATATTTTGGGATTGTATTATGTGTGTTTTTATTTAATAAATAATGGATTCAGGTGTATAAAAGATATAGGTTGTCATAGTTGGTATTAGAGGAAGGTCTAGTTATTTTTATGCATTAGGATTTAAGGACCATAGTGATAGAATTAGGTATAATACCAAAACATGGTAAACATACCAAAATTATGGTAAATTATAGAGTAATTAGTTTTCAAGAAACAAAATACCTCTCTGGATACTACAAGTGGACGTGGCTCAAGAATAGTTGTACCTAGTGATAATAACCCTAAAAATGACACATTTGGAATTAAGATGAGAATCAAATAGTGCATGAAAAAGTGTTCTTATTGTACACCTAGTTTGACAATCTCGAAAGATATGATTTAGTGAATTCATAATATATTTACAAACCATTTTGAAGGGAATAATAATTCCCATTAAATTTTATGTTAGGAAATAGACCATGGATAACATAGATTGAAATCAATAAATTTATAAGTTATTGAATTTATACTATTTATGAGTTATAAAATAGATATTCATATTTTACCTTTCATGTGATTAATATTTTAATACTTCTCATCCATAATTTTCCCAGTATTATAGTCAATGGATGGAAATAGGGTGAAAGGAGTCAACAAAAATGTGATGTGAAATGCCCAAATGAGAATCCCAACCCAATGGGAGTAGGAGTCAAGAACATCCTGGAAATAATTACTCGATTAACTTAAGTTATGAATATAAACTTGAATCAAGGGGAAAACCACAACCCCTAAGATATATCAGGTTATAATTGATACCTTTATTCGACAAATGCCTCTACCTTTCAAAGGATCTTTTAATCTCTTAATCACAGAACAACATATCAACTCTTTTCAAAATATATTCTCCAAACATAAATGTTTGGAGAATGATAAGTTAATTCAAGTTGTTCACAACATGGAGGGAAAATCTTATCAATGGTGGATGTGGATCAACAATATAGATCTTGAGGAGTAGATCTAAGTAATGGAGTGGAAACAATTATGGGTTTGTTTTCGATAAATATTGTCCTCACCCTCTCAACATAAAAATGGAGAGGGAGTCCCTTAACCTCAAGTAAAAGGAAAATGATTCCATCAATGTGTATAAGGATAAATTGAATAGACTTTAATGATACACCTCATGATTTTCCATTGACCCTAAAAGTAAAGTTGACTGCTTCTTTAGAGGGACAAATATGAATCTTCCAAAAGGTTTTGTGATTCAAGACATTGACAGATATGAGGAAATTTTATGATTTTCCCTAAAGGAAAAAATATAGGTCAATGAATCTCAAGGTTTAGAAGATATGAAGCTAAAAATGGATTACAATTCTAGTATAGTAATGGAGAAATCACACAGGGTCAAGCAAGTCTAACATCCCACTTTTCAAAAGTGAGGGAAAAGTATCCCAGAAAATTATTGAAGGGGACAAGGAAATAATTTTTGTATAGTAAGGAAGGGAACCTAGCTAGTAACTGTTGATGGGAGAAACCCACTAATGTGATGGAATAAAATAATGCTCTAGTCAATCCCCAAAATGTTGTCCAAAGTTTTAACTATTAAGAATAAGGATAATATGTAAATTTATGCACTAATCCATTCATTTTTTATGATAACTCATGACAACAACCCCCAAGACCTAGAGAGAATGGGTAAGCCTTTGTAATCAAATCTAATGAGGAGGATATTGATAATTATGTGGTTATAGGTATGATAGTTATTCATTATAAAATAGTTAATGTACTATTTGATTTTGTTTCTATGTATTTTTTCAAATCACACAAGTTTAGTTCAACTATTCAAATACCAAAATAAAACATGTAAGTGGAGCTATCTTTGAAAATGGAAAATGGGTAAATTATTTCATCTCAATTATACCACTTCTCCCATTCCCATATTTGAATGTTGAACTTCCTAGTGACCATTATGATACTCCATTTATCGTAATTTGATGCAATTATGGGTTTGGGTTTTTTCCCTTATATAGAGCCAACATAAACTACCGGGAGAAGGAAATTAACTTTTGTATCATGAATATACCACTAATTATATATAAGTGTAAGGAGGATGATGAATCTAATTTGGAATAGATATATCAAACATGTATAATATTTCTTTATGAGTAAGTGTAACTATCTTAAATGATTGATACTAAGTTTGAGATCATCCTTGATGACATGCCCATTGTAAGGGAATATGTTTATATGTTTCCCAAAGAATTACCTATTCTTCCTCCATGATGTGATCCTGAGTTCTCAATCTAGCTTATACCTGATGTTTTCCAATATTCAAGACTCCATAGAGAATGACCATTGTTGAACTTGAAGAGATGAAGAAGCTATTATAGGATAATCCAGATAAAGGTTTTATACACCCAAGTGCTTCACCATGGGGTGAATAGGTCCTCTTCATTAAGAATAATATAGGTTAATGTGCCTCTAAATTGACTATCATGAGTTCAAAAATATCACAATAAAGAAAAATCATCATCTTCTATAGATTAATGACTTGTTCGATTATCTACATAGAGACCAATACTTCTTTAAGGTGGATCTTCAGTTAGAATATTATCACGTAAAGGTGAAAAAGGAGGATTTACCAAAGGCCATTTTTGGTAAAAGGTACAAGCACTATGAGTTCAGAGTGATTCCATTTGGAATCACTATTTCTATAGCTGTCTTCATCGACTTACACTATGGGAAAATTGAATATTTGTGACGGGCTTTTTGCGATGGGGAAGGGGTCCGTTGCAAATAGGCCATCAGGAGGGTTTATTTGCGATGAGTATTGGGTTCCCGTCGCAAAAAGGTTTGGCACGGGTTGCATGTCAAACCATAGGAAGGGTATTTTTGACGGGTATAAAAGCCCATCGTAAATACCCTTCAACATTTTTTTGTATTTGCAATGGGGTTTATCTCCCATCACAAACAGTATGCCGGGAGGTGGGTATTTGCAACGGGTCTGGTCGCATATACCCTTTTAACTGTTGTCCCTAATTAATAGTGAGGTAGATATTTGTAATGGATACTATCGTAAAAACACTCACCTATATATATCCTCATCCAATTTTTTCCCTTTCACTCCTTTCTCTACCTCTCTCTCCCTCTTTATTCACAATTTCTATCTGAATTTGTTTTTGAAAGTTTAAGATTCTACATCAGATAGGTATTCAAATCTTACATCCTATGAAAGATTCTGTTTTATGGTATTTATATATTTATTTTATTTTTAGTTAATTTATTTTATTTTATATTTGTTATAATTTTTTTGAATTAGGGGCAATTAAACTACATTAGAAATAGATCATTTAATTTTTCCGTTATTTATTATTAGAAATAATTAAATATGATAAGTATTAATTAGTATTAATTAACAGTTATTATATTAATTATTATTAACTAGTTTTCAATGGTATTAATTAGAAAAATTATTAAAAATTATCAATAATTATTCATAATTTGTAATTATTAGCGATAATTGATAATAATTAGAAATAATTAGTAATAATTAGTAGTAACTATTAGAAATTAGCAATAATTAGCAGGAATAAGTAATAATTTACGGTAATTAGTAATAATTATTAACAATTAGTAATGATTATTAATAATTAGTAATAATTAGTAATAAATATGAATAATTAGTAATAAATTTGTAATAAATAGTAATAATTTTTAATAAATATGAATAATTTGTAATAATTAATAGTAATTAGTAATATTTAGTAACAATCAGTAATAATTGGTAATAAATAGTAATAAATAGTAATAACTAGTAATAATTAGTAATAATTAATAATAATTTGTAATACTTAGTAACAGTTAGTAATAGTTTGTAGTAGTTTGTAATAAATAGTAATAAATTGTATTAAATTGTATTAAATAGTAGTAATTAGTAGCAATTAGAAAATATTGTTAATAATTAGTACTAATTAGTAATAAATATGAATAATTAGTTATAATTAGTAATAAATACGAATATTTAGTAATAATTAGTAATAAATATGAATAAATAGTAATAAATACATATAATTAGAAATTATTAGTAATAATTAGAAATAATTAGAAATAATTAGTAATAATTAGAAATAATTAGTAGTAATTAGTAATAATTATAAATAATGAATAATAATTTGAAATAATTAGTAAGAGTCAATAATAATTAGTAATAATTAGCAATAATCAGTAATAATTAGTAATAATTATTAATAATTATTAATTAATACGAATAATTAGTAATAAATATGAATAATTATTAATTATTAGTAATAAATACGAGTAATTTGTAATAATTAGTAACAAATATGAATAATTAGTAATAATTAGTAATAATAAAAAATAATTAGAAATAATTAGTAATAATTAGTAATAATTAGAAATAATTAGTAATAATTAGAAATAATTTGTGAGAATTAGTATTAATTAGTAATAATTTGTAACAATTTGTAATAATTTGTTTTTTTATTTCGAAGATTGGGGTAAAGCCCCTTTATAAAAAAGAAAAAGATAACAGGATCCCTTATTAAACTGGGATCAGGGGAACCCATTACAAGCCCGCAGGCTCAGAGGCATATAACATTAATATTTCGTGGCCTGAGAGCCTACTGGGACAAAGCCCATTACAAAAAAAATGAAAAAAAGTCCATAGTATGAGGGACAATGGGATCCGGACCCAAGGTGAAGTATCCTAAGCTCTGTTGTACCTAGAAAGAAGCTCCTCAATAACCACTCACGGTCACATTGATGCAGCAAGAAAACCTGCTCTCACCGTATCCAAACACCACTTTGGCCATGTCGAACTGACAACGACGGACCCGAAAACTGATGTGCCATTGTCAACGCATCCCGGTCCATCGCATCACCGAGGACCGCTAAGAGGAAAATGATCAGATCTAGACTAGATCTAGACCAGATCTACGATATTGCCTACCTGTGTCGATGAAGGGTCGATCACTGTCTTCTAAGCACTGATGTCTATCCTGAGACCAGCATTACAGAGCACACGTGTGCCATTAGACTAGCAACATTGTGCCCGTAGACCGCATGTGTCGTCACCTTGAGTCAACCGTTGAACAAATCCTGCACACCGTCTTCTTCACCAAACCGACCAACATGACAATATCGTGCCTGCAGCGCCACCGTCACGCTTCCCACGCCATCGTTGCGCCACTCACGCCACCAGCCAAGTTCTGCCTCCACCACCTGCTCTGACCCAAATCCACTGTCGTTTGATGCAGATTTTCAAAAACCAGAATGCCGAATCCCAAAACCATAGGCCCACGCAGCTCAGAATGCCACTGGCCGAGAATCAAAACCCCTCCGCAACTTCAAACTACTGAAGCCGAAGAATCGAAAGAGAGAACCCCAGGGAGAAACCTTAATCATCGAGAGCTCTCAACCGTAGATGACAGCCACCATTAATTGGTAATAATTTGTAATAATTTGCAATAATTTGTAACAAATAGTTTTAAATACTTCTAATTACTAATAATTAGTAATAAATATGAATAATTAGTAATAATTATAAATAAATACGAATAATTAGTAATAATTAGTAATAAACATGAATAAAAAGTAATAAATATGAATAAATTGTAATAATAAGTTACAAATAGCAATAATTAGTAATAATTAGTAATAAATTAGTAATAATTAGTTATAATTAGTAATAATTTTTAATAATTATTAATAATTATCAATAAATATTAATAAATAGTAATAAATAGAAATAAATATTAATAAATAGTAATAAATAGTAATAAATAGTAATAAATAGTAATAAATACTAATAAATAGTAATAAATAGTAATAATTAGTCATAAATAGTAATAATTAGTCATAAATAGAAATAATTAGTAATAAATATAAATAATTATTAATAAATAGTAATATATAGTAATAAATTGTAAAAAACCATAATAATAAGTAATAATTAGTAATAATTTGTAATAATTAGTAATAATTAGTAATAATTAGTAATAATTAGAAATAATTAGTAACAATTAGTAATAATTAGAAACAATTAGTAACAATTATTAGTAATTAGAAACAATTTGTAATAATTAGTAATAATTAACAATAAATAGACACAATTTTTAATAGTTTAATAATTACTAATAAATTGGAAAATTTCCAGAGGATTTGTGGCATCTCTCTTTCTTGATGGGTTATCTTCTTGCAACATTCTCCCACTAAAATAATTATGAAAAATTTTATCCCAAGTATGGATACCCATTTTCTTATGCATGAGAATAGAGAAAAGTGCGGTGAGGCCTCTCTAATCTCCATTATCATGCATATGAAAATGGATATGCATACATTTGAGTAGATTTTTCATACTGATTTTAGTCGAAAAAAGTTCCAAGGAGTTGAGTTGTTGAGAAAAATACATTCCACCTATTCGTTGGAAACTGTGTCACCTATAATTAGTATAAATTAGCTGTAATTACTAATAATTTGTGGTAATTAGTATAATTTATTTTAAATTAGTGTATATTAGTATAATATTTTTTAAAAAGACTATAAATAACTATGAAATAATATAAATTTTTATAAATTTCTTGAATAGTGAATTTAATTTTCTTCTCTTTTTTGATATTCTTTTTATCATAAAAAAATTTAAAAAAATAATTATTTTATATTTTATATAGAAATATTGAACAAGTGATTTGAAAATAATAATTATTATATGATCATGCTTGGATAAATCAATACAAGAATCCAAACCATTCTAGTTTAAATCTGATATATGTTGAGGGTGTTGAATCTTTCTTATCATTTGCATCATCAAAATTATAATTTGTTTCAGAAGGGAAAATTAGGTGTCCATGTAAGAAATTTTCCCTGATGACTTTTGATACATTTGAAAACATTGGGGGACATCAATTGCATTTTGGTTTCCAACCAGATTATGTTTTTTGGTATCGACATGGTGAACATAGTTCTAAATAAGATAATAATAATTTGGCTCTGGATCCATCATAGTTTCAAAATTTAGTATATGATGTAGTAGTTTAGTCTTTTCAACAAACTGAAACTCAGGACGATATTTATTTAATTAATGAGTTAGAACCATCTCGATTTTATGACTTATTGATGTCCTCTAAGGATGTCTTATATCATAGTTGAAAGATAATAAAATATGAAGAGGTTGAAAATTTTATGGCTATTAAATTAGATAATGTAATTTCAACTAGATGTTTTGATCAGATATTCTCTTTGGTTAAAACATTGTACCCTAAATGAGATGTATTGGGTATAAATTTCTATGAGAGTAAGAGGTTGGATTGTAATCTAGGTATTGGTTATCATAATATTCATGCATGTTATAATAATTGAATTTTATATTGTGGTGAAAATTAATCATTTTATAGTTTTCCCACTTTTGGAAAATCAATTTATAAAGAGGCTCAACTTGGGAGTTCTAGATTTATTCCTGTAAAATAGTTGAGATATTTCCTACTTACACCCTGATTGCAGCGTTTATTTATGTATCAGAACACAGTGACATTGATTTCATGGAATAAAATAAAAAATTTCAATCAGTAGAAGATTAATTCATCCCTGTGATGGTGATTCAGGGAAAACTTTTGACCAAGTTCATCCACATTTTTCTTTATAATCCCAAAACATACGATTGGGTATTTCTACTGATGGTTTCTATCCATTGGTTTCTTACAATAGTAAATATTCATGTTGGCCTATAATTATAATTATATACAATTTACCACCTTGGATTTTGATGAGAGATAAATATATCTTTTTGACCTTATTAATTCTAGGACATCTGAAAAACAATATTGATGTTAATTTGAAACCATTGATTAATGAGTTTATGTCATTATGGAGTAATGGTGTTAGTACATATGATGTTACTGCAAAAAAAAATTTCAACTAAAAGCTGGATTGATGTGGACATTTAGTGACTTCCCATCATATTACATGTTATCCAGATTGAGTACACATGATAAAAAATCGTGTTCATACTATACGAGAGATAGAAAAGCATTTATTCTAATTAATGGAAACACCTTGTTTTTTTGACTGTCATCACATATTCCTTCCAACTGGTTATCCTTTTAGGAGAAACACATATTATTCTAGAAAAGGCAAAATTTATATAGATTGTACTCCAATAATTATCTTAGGTATAGAGTTAAAATCAATTGTCTCTTCATTACTACACATATAATTTGGACCAAAAATAAACCAACCAAAATTTTATGACTTTAGGAAAGGGAAAAATTGGATAAAATGGAGCAATATTTGGGATATTCCATATTAGTCTGATTTGTTGGGCTATCACATGTTTTCTGTCATGCATATTGATAAGAAATATTTTGATAATTTGTTTCATATAGTTTTATATACACCAGGAAAGACCTAAGATAATGTAAAGGCATGATTTGATTATGCCTAAATTTGTAGGCGACCAGAACTTGAACTGTTTGAAAATGTTAGATCATAGAAGTTAATGTTGCCAAAATCATATTATACATTTTACAAAAAAAAAGTTTCTATTATTTTGTTAGTATACTAAAAATTTCAGACTTATAGATAGTTATGCATTCAATTTGGGTAGATGTGTGAGAAATGGTCATATTACCGGATTAAAAAGTCCCGACTATCATGTTATAATGGAAAGACTTATTAGGATTGGAATAAGAGGTTTATTAATTTCTATGATTTGGGATACGATAATAGACATATCATATTTTTTGAGACATTTTTTAGTGATTATAGGCTAATAAACACTAAGTAGAATGCAAAAAGATGTTTTAATTTTATATAAACTGCAAAAAATCTTCTCACCTTCTTTCGTTGACTCAATGGAACATTTGATATTGCATTTTACACGTGAATAAAAATGTGGAAGTTTGGTATAGTTATAATGGATGTACCCAATTGATAGAGTCATGCATAAATTGAAGAAAAAAGTACGTAATAATGTATTAGTTGAAGGATCAATTGTAGAAGCATATTTGTAGGGGAAATTTCATTTTTTTTCTTTTGTCATAATTTTAAATATGAATATACCTAAAAACCCAACTACATGGGACGTAATGAATGAAATTTTGAAGATGAAATGATAAACCAATTATCATTTTTAGTCTTCCCAAACTTCAATTCATTGGAGTTCATGAACGATGGATTTAAGATGATGAACATCAGAGTGCTCATACTTATGTTATGCTAAACTGTAAAGAAATCACAGAATCTTTATTTCTTGTGTTCCTATAACATATTCTATTATCTTTGTTATAATAAATTTATATTATTTTATTTTTAGGTTAAATGAAAATCATATCAAGAAAAAACTTCCACCAATTACAACAGTTTCTCTTGAAGAACGTCAGCAAAATTAATTTTCCTACTATAATCAAAAACTGGTAACATAAATTATTTATTGTTTAACATATAAAATAAATTTATTACTTTTATATTGATATTTGTTTTACATATTTTCAGGTATCACAGAATGCTGATAAAATTAAAAATCGATTGTGTGTATTGAGTAACCCACCATCCAAAATTGTTAAATCATATAATGCATATGTATTGAATTGTTTTCAATTTCATACACATGCATAAAGAGAATAAAAAAACAATTAATAGTGGTGTTTTCATGAGAGGATATCATCATAGAGAAACTGAAGTTTACTTTTATGGCATGCTGGAATAAATTATTGAACTATGTTATTTAGTGTAGAATTTCATAATGATATTTATTTCTTAGTGGTGGGATACTGAGAGAGGCTTGCGTGTTCATCGGAGCCATGCAATCATTGATATTAAATATAAGTCTTCTTACGGTAAACGAACCATTTTTATTGGATCCTCAGGAACATCAAATTTATTATGAAAATTATTATTCAACTATAAGAGAGTTGGGTGATTGGGGGAACATAATAAAAATGAAATCTTTGGAAAATCCGTTTACTCAAAGTTAATGTATTTCCATTGAAGTGTAAGGAATTTAAATTTATCAAGAGACTTCTCCAAATATATATTTTTGAGGAAAAGACCTGAATATCTGTAATGACACCCCGCAGTTATGGGTCAATGGTGATGATGATGTTAATGATGTTAAAAATGAATTTTAATTGATAAGAGATGATGAAACATAAACTCATATGAAAATTGATTATGTTGAGGAGGAATATGAAGACATTTACATTGTCAGATATAATGATGAGGATGTAGATGAATATTAACATTGTTTAATACATAATATAATCATATATAATATATATCTATATATAATAGTTGTTTTTAACTATTTTATAACAATATTTATTTCATGTTTCAGATGGATGAGGATCAGTTTCTTTAGTTGTAGGAGGATGATCTACCTTTAGATGAGTAGGATGTTAGATCATCTGACCCTCATCATGCTGGTCGTTCAGGGAGGAGTCAAAGGGGGCATGGTATTTCCTAATTGATGATTCCTAACCCTATCCTAGAGTGACGTTCACATCTTGGTTTTGATCCACGCATGTAGAGGTATGTTTACCTGTGTATTTTAGTTAGTTTTAATTAATTTATTTATATATTAATTAATTGATTAACTATTCTTTTTTTAAAATATTTTCACATATAGTTGTTTGATATGGGAGTCCAATATTTTCTAATTGTGTTTCTAATGCAGGGGTCACATGGGATCAGATTTATATTGATCTTCAGTACTTCATGTTCTAACATTATCTGGTACATAAATAAATTATATTTATTTTGAATTTTATTTAATTAATAACTTGATATTATAATTTATATTTAGGGTTTATGGTATCCCATCAATGAGATCCTGGGTCATGCTATGTGGAAGGCATGAGAGGGGTTTATGCAAGATCATTGCCACTAGGATTTTCACAATTTAAGAAAGAAAGCATTGATGAAAGAAAGAGTAATAGAGTTTTATGTGTCTGGTCACATCCACCAACCTAATTACATTTAATCTCGGGTTTGGGATGGGTTCTCTTAAAACTGTATGGGTGATCATTTTCAGAGGAGATCATTGGTTGGTACAAAAATTGGTGGGGACCGGAGGTGAGATATCGAGCCGGTAGTCATACATTTAGTACGCATAGGGAACATATGGTAAGTACTTTCTTAAAATAATTTATATAACTTTAAATGTAAGATATTTATTTTATATTCATATAGGTAGTTGATATATTACTGAGTTTGATGTTTTTAGGAGGATGTACAATGATCAAGTCACTAGAGAGATTATAGTTGATCGCCAACGTCAGATTGTGGTTAGTTTAATTTCTTTTTTAGTTTCAAAATTAATTGAAAATAATATTTTAACTATTTTAATTTTAAATTGAAATTGAAGGAGTTATATGAGGTTGTGATTTCTCAGACACAGTCTGAGATTCAGGATGGGATAGAGGGTTCGAACATTACCCACTAATTTGATGAGGTAGTATGGAAACAGGTAACTGAGTATGGCTTCAAGAAATGATATCTTGTTGGTATTAAAACTTAATTGATGCATGGGAGTTATTATGGGACCACTGTGATGTTGCTGTCTAACATGAGAGGAGTTCATGGAAATTCATCCTCATCTTCTGCACATTATCAGGAGGAACTTTGAGCTCTAAGTGAGCTTATAGAGAGTATGTGTAGGGAGTACGAGGAGCTCTGTCGACAACAAAAGTAGAAGGATGGGGAGATGCATCGATGAATTCAGCAGCATGATCAGATGATGGATTACATGCATCATTTGACTCATGGTTTAATAATGACGTTCCCTCCACCATCTCCTACAACTCATACCACTACTCTAGAAGACCCCCCCCCAGCGATGTTAGCACCTTCAGAAGACCCCCCAATGATGTTAGCTCCTCCAGAAGACCCCTGAATGATATGTTTACATTTTATAATACAACATTTGAATGTCAATTTATTTTTTAAAATTATATATTTACCTTTCTACATATTGTTTTTTATATTGTTGCGAATATTGTTTTTTTGTTATTTTTATTATTTTATTACTTTACTATTTAATTAATTTTATTTATTATTTTACTTATTTTATTATTTATTTTTTATTTTATTAAAATTATTATTTAATATTATTTTATTATTATTATTTATTTGTTGTTATTATTTTTATTTTATATTTTCGTGAATATTGATGTTTTTATTATTTTGTAATTTTTTTTCAATTATCATTATTTATATTAATAGTAATATTAGTAATATTATTTTATTGTTATTGTTATTATTATTATCATTATTATTATTCATATTATTATTATTTTGTTATTATCATTATTATTATTTATAATATTATTATTTAATTATTATTAAATTATTATTATAATAATTATTTTATTATTATTATTTGGTTTTTATTATTATTTTATTTTTTTAGTATTATTAAATATTATTTTATTATTAGTAATATTATTTTATTGAATTTTATTAGTATTTTTTTATTTATTAAAAGTATTTTCAATGGGTTTGTCACAAATAAATATTTTTAAATACCATGGGCTAGCTATTTGAGATGTGATTTTCTGAAATGGGTCATTTGCGACGGGCTCCCGTTACAAATTACCTATCACAAATAACTAAATTTTCAAAAATGTTAATAAATATATTCTTTAAGAATTTCCTCAATAAATTTATGGTATCCTTTATAGATGATATTATTATCTACTCTAAAATCAAGGAGGAACATGTGGAGCATTTGAACATTATACTAAATACTTTGCGAAAGGAGATGTTATATAAAAATTATAGTAAATGGGATTCTTGGATGGATAAAATAACATTCCTTAGGCATGTCATCTCAATACAATGTACATTTTTGGATCCTTATAAAGTAGATGTAGTTGAAGCATGGACCAGACCAATATCCATGACAAGGATCCATAATTTCTTTGGATTAGCAGGGTACTATCATAGTTTTTTTAGACAATTTTCATGATTATCAAGCCCAATAACAATCATGGTTTAGAAGGGAGTGAGGGTTTTCTAAAATAATGAGTGTGGAGATAGATTTAAAGAGTTAAAGAATAATATAATCTCTAAAGATGTTCTCACATTACCTGTTTTTTATCTATAGTGATGCACCCAAAAAAGTATTGGGTTGTGTAATCCGGTAATTTGATAAAGTTATAGTCTATTTCTTATTCTAATTAAAGATCCCTGAGTGTAACTACTCAATGCATGATCTATAATTGGATAGAGTTTTTATTTTGTTTATGATTTTGAAAAATTATAACTATTGGGAGAAGTGTGACATACATATGAATCATAAAAGTCTTAATTATATATTTATATAAAAGTATATCAATATATCCCAATGAAGAGAGCTAGATCCAATCAAGGATTATGACTGATCAATCCATTACCATCCTGGGAAGGTGATCAAAGTGGCAAATTCTCTGAGTAGAAAGGGCCATGCAACCTTATCCATGATAAGCATTGAAAGGGATCCAATTTTATTGAAACTCAAAAGGAATGCAATGGTAATAATAAATTCATATTTATCATACTTTAGTTAAATAAATTCCCAATCCTCCATTTTTTGGGAATCAAGGAGTTATAAAGGTTTGGAACTCAGATATGTGACCTGTCAAAACAAGATTTGGAGATGGAACTTATGGTTGATGTGCATAGCTTATCCTTATCTATTCATCTAGGAAGCACTGTGATTTAAATAGATCATAAGAAAAACATCATGCGATATAACATGAAGAGGGGGGGGTTCAAAATTTGTATATTGATGCCTAATATGCCAATAAGTTAAGGCTCGATGACAGAAGTTTGAGGGTGTGATGCAACCATTTCACATACTAGTATGGAATTATGAAAACATAATCATGAATTTCATCATAAGACTCCCCATGACATATAATGAAAATAACACCATATGTGTGGTAGTTGATCAACATTTGAAGTCAGTGAATTTCATGACTATCAAGAAATATGTATATATTTAATAACTCACTATGATATACATAAGGTAATTGGTAAGACTACATGGAGTAACACTCTCCATTGTATCTGATCAAGATCTTGGGTTTACCTCGAGTGTTTAGAGAATCCTTCTACAATCACTGGATACAGAGTTGAGTTTTAGTACTTCTTATCACCCTCAAATGAATGGTTAGTCTAACATAACCATTAAAACTATTGATAATATGTTGAGATCATTTTTAATTTATTTCCAAGTAATTTTATATCATCAACATCTCATAGTGGAGTTCTTATATTACAATAGTTTTCATTATAGCATTCAAATTACACCTTATTAGGATATGTAGGGGAAGCGGTTCCATAATCCAACATGTTGGGATGAATTTAGAGAATGAAAACTCATGATACCTTATCTTATTAAACATATTATAGAGAAGGTTAAAATCATTCAACTTCCTATAAATTCAACAAAAATTTTATATAAAATCTTTGAAAAAAATCCTAAATGAGACTTAGAGTTTGAGGTTGAAGCTAAGTATTTCCTTCATATATCACAGTAGAAGAAATTCATGATGTTGGGGAAGAAGGTAAATCTTAGTATTAGATACATCAACCCCGTTGAGATCCTTGATCACATCGAATATATGTCCTATCAACTAGCACTCCCACCAAATCTATCCAAATTACATGATGAAATCCATTTATCCCTCTTGAGGAAGTATATACTGATTCCCTCAGATGTACTGAATCTAGATGTTGTACCCTAGGGAGAATGATCTTTTGTATGAGGAGTAGTTGTTTAAGATCTTATATCTTAGTGACATTATTTTACAAAATAAGACAACTCACCTAGTAAAAGTGTTGTGGAAGAACCACATGTTTGATGAAGAAACAAGGGAACTGAAAGAAGTGAGTAAACAAAAGTACCCTCATATGTTCTAGATTAAAAAAAGAATTTTTGAGGGAGAAATTTATTATGGGGGGAAGAATGTAATGACCCAAACTTTTATAAATTAAATTCGTCTATTGGTTGAGTGAATTCAATATTGTTATAGAAAACACATTCACTACTTTGCTTATTTTTTTATTGATATAGCCTTTTGGATTTAAAAGAACATTAATCATCTTGAACATTAATAATAGATCCACTGTAAAATAACTATTAATATTATTATATATTAAGGGTTATCATAATGTCCCATTGACATAGACAGAAGAAGTGATGGCCTCGAACAGTTGGATCATACCTTATGATGCCCATATATAAGATATTTTTATGGTGATATAATCAATGGGGTTTTCCCTTGACCAATCCCAAGTTGATATTCAACAACTAGAGCTCAATAAAAACTATTTATGAAATAATTTCAAGCTTATTGAGATCAATTCTAAGACCATGTTCGTCAAACCAACTCAAGAATGAACCACCATCGCACATTGTACCCTTAGGGCGTACATTGGTGTAATAAGTGGTTATATATATTGACCCTAGAGCTATGAAATTTCATATTTTTTTAATAAAAAATTATTATATTTATCACTTTTTTATTATTACTTTATAAATGATTACATAATGAGTTTGATGAAAATAATATTTTGACACGAATAAATCAAAATTGTATTTTTTGGAAATATATAGTTTCAATTAAGATACTTGTTTGATAGATTCAATAATTTTTTCAATAAATAATATCTTTATAAAATATATTTAATAGATAATAATTAATTAAATATAAATTATAATATTATTTAATTATTTCCAATGTAGTTTTTTATAATTTGGAAGGGGTTAATTTTCTAAAATCTATTTTTTTCTAGTAAATAGGGATTTTATTTAAAAGTTATAATTATCATATTTCAATAATTATTATAATAAAATAAATATTATTTTTGAAATTATAATTTCAATATTAGTTAATGGTAAATGTTTCATAATTTTCTGAGATAGAGGAATATTTGGGTAAAAATTAAAAAAAAGTATGAATATATAGTCTGTATTATGGAATCAATATTACCCAAAAGTGAAGTAATAAATTTTATAAAAGTAATTAGTAACCAAATATATATTTCTCCATTAAAATAATGTATTTTTTAAGTTATTTATCTAATTTTATAAACCCTTAATGAATCCTCCAAATCCTATATTATATTATATTTTTTAAAAATCAATTCTTATGACCAAGACTCAATTCCACATCACCAATGACATTATTTTAATATGTTGGGTTATTAGATATATAAAATTTTATAAAACACTCCACTTTGGAAGAAAATATGGTTAATAAATTTGGTAATTTTTTTATTATTTTATCATACAGAGTCTACAACCTATGTTTATAAATTAATAATGAATTGTCTATTTTTCTATAGAAATCAACCCAAACTCTCACTAATATTAACTCAACAACCATTTATCAGTAATTTACTCTCCTTATAACTTTATAATTCTCTCCAAATGTGTCCTCAAGATCTTAATAAGCTCTTCCAAATCTTTTAGAAGTTTTATATCAAGGTAATAGATTCTCTCCTTCTATTTATTCAAGTAGTTCCTTTGAGTTATGACTTTTGATTTCCAGTTGTTCATGTGGAATTTTTTTTAAACACACATATTTTAATATACTTATGTTTTACATGTAATAATATATCCCTTTTATATATCCTTAAACACTTATAAGAATTATTTGTGTATACTCATTATGCTATTGAAATTACCCTATGATTTTTCATGCCAACTAATTTTATAGTGAATGCCCATCCCTATTTCAACTAAAGGGTTTTTACCTAGATATAACTATCCTTTATTGACTGGGTACTTCCATATATGTAACCCAAAATCCATAATTGGGGGATTAAAAGTGATGAAATGAATTCTTATATTGTATGATCTATGTAGAACACAAATGCATTATCATGATATGAATATGAAGGGTGAGCCCAGAATTGTATAGTCCTCCATTGAATTGGGTAATGTTTTTATCACATAATATACCATGTGTAGTGAAAAATATATTATCTTAATAACACTATGTTATTAGGTCTCAGCAGTTAGCCTTGAATCATGCTTATGATGTCATGTTTTATGTTGTTGTCACATTTTTATGTTTCCTTGATGTTATCTTATTATACCATGCTTCAATGTTCGTGTTTATGGTTATCACCTCTTTTATGTCACCTAGATATGACTCTGGACTAACTTGTATTACTTACATCATGTTATTATTTGATCATTCATTATAGATCTTTATAGCTCACCCATATCTTATGTACATCCTCAGGTTATCCTGTGCGGTCAGAGGTCCAAGGGTGTATGCTTCCATTTCTGATTCAGGGGATGTTCCAGATATGGTTTAGAGATTAGTTTTCATCAGATCATTGCTATTTAGAATTTAATGTTTGAGAGGGTATGGCCTTTTCCATCGGTGCTAGGATCGTGCATCACCGCACGGGATATCTATCCAAGTAGTGATGAGATGGTGGAAGTTGGACTGATTTCTTTATGCTGGGGAGGGGCTATCCTTGTTGTTTGGATTTGGTTTTATGGATTTTGGTCCTTTGAGGCACAGTTTAATATCTTATGTCGTTAAAGTCATGTTAGGTTCCCCTTCATCCATAAAAGGGGTTTATGATATAATAATAATAATAATAATTTTTAGTCAAAGATACCTGGTGTTTTGAAAATTTAATGTATAATATTATATATCTTACTAGTATTTTAAAAAATTAAATGTAAAGACATTAAAAAGAGATGTAGCTGGTGATGATCAATGAAGAGAGAGCTTATCAAGATGTAGCAAGCTTATATCAAGAGGAAAGGGGTATCCATGTTTGTTGTATCCCGTGTCACATATCTGTAATGGAGAATGAGGCATCAATGGATCTATGATGTGGTGGGATATCATGTTTGTGGTAGCCTATCAAAAGCATTGACAAGGAATTGGTGTGATGCGATAGGGATGCTCTAGGGTTTGAGAAATTGTATCTAGATACATGAAACCTTGAAATATTGACTACAAGGATAGGGAATACCTTTGGTGTTGAAATGATAGAAAACATGAGATATAGACTTCAAGGAGAGGTTATACCATCAATACCGAGCTTGGGTTCCATGATTGATATATTAAGAAGAAGATGTTGAAGAGGCATTGCAATGACAGGTCAATGGTGATGCGTTTTTGTATTCTATCCCCAAGGTAGTGTTGGTTTATCAAAGAATGGTAAAAAAATTTCACAGATGAATTTTCAATCATTATGTTTTTGTGATGATTTCCAGAGAGGAAAAGGAAGAGTATCAGTGTGTATTTTTTACAAATACAAATCTATCATTTTATTGTAATTTATGTTTGGTCATTACGTGGATTTTATAATCTCTAATTCATAGTTAATATTTTAGAGTTTCCCCTTTTTTTAATTATTTACGTCAAAGAGTTTTTCCACATTAAAAAGCTTTCTTGTTGATTCCCTTTTATTTTGTCAGGCATAAGATTTAATTTCCAGTATTTCATTGTGTCGTAAAAAAATTTCACACGTGATTTTCTATCTAGTATCAGGATTCTTTTCAAAAGTGGTATCAAAAGTGATGGTTTGGGATTCTATTTTTATATGATAATTTTTATAGTTTTCAAAAAGATCAAGTGCATGTGTGCGAGAAAAAATAAGGTTTGGAAGCCAAGGTAACCCGTGAGAGGTGTTTCAAGACTTTCACCTAATTATTTTATTTAAAAGGTGATACTAGTGAAGAAAGAATTAGAAATTAAAGATCGAGGTAATGTGCTAGCTACTCAGGGGATTTTTAATATATGAGCAATTTAATTCCACTAGTTCTCCAAATTGGAAGGCGATCATGAATATGGGAGAACTAGATAATTCTGGTTTCATTAATTTTTGACAGGACAATGCATATAAGTTTATGATGAAAATTTTAACATTTGAATTTCTTTTACAGGGGGACTATTATGTTAATGTCAGATTTGAAAAAGAGAAGCATCATATTTTCTATAGATGATTATTGTTGATGCGTTGTAATTATTTTTTCAATCCAAATGAGTTTGTTGGATTTTATATTTGTTGGAGTCTCCTAAAATGGATGACACGACTTTGAGATGTAGAAATCTGGGACAAAGACACAGATTTAATAAAATGATGTGTTTTGAATCACACAGGTTTTCTTCATCACGTGTATTTTTTACCTTTTAAAATGAGGCAACTTACAAGGGTTTGTAGCACATCCATAATATGAAGAGAAGACACAATTTGGTGATCTTGTTTCATTGAGAATCATTTTTTTCTTATGTTACATCAGAGGGTTATACTTTTTAGATCCCTTCTATTTTTATAGAGTCTCTACCATGCACTCATTGATTTTAGTGGATCCCTATTTCTGGACATGGTCCCATGATTTTTCCTTCATTGGGTTTTTCACTTTAAAATTTGTGGTTTTAACCATTATATTATGCACCTATTTTTTGGGGTCGCTGCAGATCTTCTTTTGTTTGGAGGCAAATATTTTATTTTCTCTGCATGTTTGCTTTGATTTTTTTTTCATGTTTGTTTCTTGTCATCTTTTCCCAACATCTATGTATTAGAGGGTTTGGTATTTATTTCATATTCATTATGGAATTAAATTATAGTAGGACGATTTTTTTTGAGTGGTACCAACTACCATATTTGGTGAATAATAAATAATGAATCTGAATTTTACCAAGTGAATGCATATTTTGGTGTATAATAACAATAATCTAGGACGAATGTCAGATGAATACTGGGAATTTGAGCATGATATGGTTTGTGTTATCATGCACCAATGGGTCAAAGAAAATGTGATGAACCACATTGTCAACATCTCTTATGCCAGAACATTTTAGGAGAAGTTTGATACTACCCATGGTTCCAAGAAAATAAAAAATAAATTGTTTCTTCTCAAACAAATGATAAATTTGAGGTACAAAGAAGGTACATATATTTTTTACTATTTGATTGAATATCATGGATGGTTTTATTAATTTTTGGAATGGGTATTAATTTTGAAGATGAGGTTTATCTCTTTTGTTTCTTAACACTTTACTATATTCTTAAGAGAATTTATGTGTTACTATAACCGGTTCTTCTCCCAATGGTGTCGTGACATTCTGTTTTGTTAATTTAGCTGTTTTTAGTGAAGAGGTTAGGAGACGTACTTAGGAAAAATAATCTTCAGAACTTTTAGTTATAGTGAATAGGGGGAGAATCTAGGATTATGGATAAAGCATTATAGGTAAGATAAAAGGCAGAAGCAAATCCAGGCCAAAACAGATAGATTTTGAATGTCATCATTATGGTAAGAAGGGGCATGTTTATAAGATTTATTATCAGCTGATAAGAGAAAATAAAATGAAGGAAAATATGCAAAATAAAAATGGTGATGGATATGACTGTATCACCGTCACTATAAGTGGTGATCTTGTTATGTTTTATGACCCCATTAATATTATTTTTGATGATTATTGTTGGGTTGTTGACAATGGTTCTTGTTTTCACGTGAAATCAAGGAAGGATATCTTTACATATTATATCCCATGTATCTTTAGGATTTATAATATGGGAAATGATGGTCATTATAATGTTATAGGTATTAGGACTATTTTTTTAGAGTCCATTATAGGAAGTAAGCTGATTTTAAATAATGGTGGGCATGATCCAGAGGTTCTCTTGAATCTTATTTCTACTAGTGTTATTGATTATGAAGGGTTTATCAGTAATTTTTTCGATTTCTAATGGAAGATTTCCATGGGTTCTTTGATTATGGATCGAGGGAAGAATCAGTCAGGTTTGTACTGGACTAGAGATTTTATTTCTTGTGATACTTCTTGCATTATTTAGTGTAGCGTTTCTTCCAAGTTATAGAAAAAACAACTCAGTCACATTAGTGAGAAAGGTACTGGTTGCTTGTATAAGAGAATTTTTTTTCCAGATTTTAAGAGTGTCAATTGAATAAGTTTAATCACTGTACATATAAAAAATAGAGAAGAGTGACTTTTAGTATTCATCCTCAGCATAGGAAGTCAGAGGTACTTGAATTATCACATTCTGATGTTTGTGTTCCTTTGAAATCTAAGACCTTCAGTGGCATTCATTATTTTTTGACAGTTATTGATGACTACTCACATAAGATTTGGGATTATGTTTTGAATTCCAAAAGTCAGGTGCTTAGTTTTTTGAAGCAATTTCCTGATTCAGTTGGGAGGGAATCTGGTAAGAAATTGAATTGTATTCTAATTGATAATGATGGAGAGTATTGTGGTCTATTTGATCATTATTTCAAGTAGGAAGGTATTTAGCATCAGAAGACACCTCCCAAGACACCTTAGCTTAATGGTGTAGTTGAGTGAATAGACAAGACTTTGTCAAAACGAGTTCATTTTAAAGACCCGAAGCTTGACGTACATAGATATTACATTACTTTTGCGGAATACATAATACATAACAAAAATAGACACACAAGGACCGTAATAGTTTAGTGTCTTTGGAAACTTGGAACGTAATCTTCTAATCGTGATGAAAGATCTTCAACATCTCCCATAAAGATCTTCCACTTTTTGTTTCTTTACCTAAAACCTTTCTTTTAATCATGGGGGAAAATAAAACATAAAACGGGTGAGCTCAAATGCTCAGTAATGGTAAAAAAATAAATATCAATCACATCATATTCATAAGAACATAACATTTTGGAAATCATACCCTGCAAAAGAGATAAAAATTTCATAACATGGGATAAATCATGGTAGTGAAATATAAACACAATAATCATAACATAAAACATGAAGCTTTGTGTCATACACACATAATCATATAGAATCATTTCATAGTAGTCATGAATCATTTCCAAGACTATATTAGCTGACAAAGTCCATTTCAGAACCGAGTTAACTCCTTGTTTCAGTCCTGTTTCACTGAACCGGATTAACATGTCATTCCAGCCATGTCTATCTCATGAGATATAAATCTTTACACAATGCATTGGAGGGAGATATAGGTCCCAACCATCTCATAATGATACCATTATTATGTGTGCCACAAAATCATAAACCATACATCATAGCATAACCCATGTAATAAAAATGGGATTCTTAAACATCGTGACATCATAAAAAAATTTATATAAGATAAAGGAATTCATAAAAATAATTCCATAACAATGTAATAATATCAATGTAATAATAGGGATAGAAACAGAACCCTATATTAACTTAGATGGAAAATAATTTTGATAAAACACATGAACTCCATTCTTGAAGAAAATATCCTTTCTACTTCAAAAAACACTTTTCCTTTCTTAACATGTCATAAAATTTTAAACTAAAAGAATATGATTAAAAACAAACTTGAAAACTTGTAAAGGAAGCTTATTGGAAATAATGTTTTAAAAATCCATTCATGCCATATAAGTTAAAAAACATTCTTCTCGTACTTTGGCCGGAAAAGTCAAAAAGTACATCGTACGAAAAACGAGAAAATATTCCTTTCATATATTTTACGAAAAACTCACCAAAGGGTTAAATTGAATTTCAAGAATTTTAGGTGGATGGAAATAATATTAAATTTTGAGTAAACATGGATGTGGATGATAAAATACACCCCAGTAAATTCTAAAGTATAAACAATCTCAGATAAAAATGAGATTGTGATATTTCCCTTACCTTAGGTCCGATTTGCTTCGTAAGTGTCTGAACCTCCTATATAATGATTTAAATAATGTCATTGACTTATTTCATAATCTTACTCATTGTTATGATATCACATATGGTCATATTCTTAGCTTATTATTAGTAATATTTCATTGCTACGTGTTATTCGGGTGTTTATTACTTTCTGTTCTTATGCGTGTTTTGTCGAATAAATTCATATTCTTCTTTTTAGGTTATTAATACCTCATTTCCAGAATGGTATTAGTGTAATATATATCATATATATTCACTGAATTCATTTATATAATCATTAGGCAATGAAAATCATGTAGAACGAGTCGCATCACATTGTGGAGAAGGTATTCTGTATGGACGTACGAGCGATGATATTGTTTCCATGATCGTGGAATTGTATTGGAGGGTATGTATACTATTTAATAATTAATATCACTTTACAATAATAATATATATCCATTATTTACACCATTATACCCATCCAATTAAGGTGGTGGTGGAAAATAGATTACACCACGGTGTGGAGATGGTATTTCGTACGTAGGCACGCGCGATGATTTCGTTTTCCGTAGGATGGATAGATGGTTAAATAGGGTTGTTTCATACTTATAATAACATATCAGTATATTAGTCATACTGATGTTATTAATTCATAATTAAACAACTAAAGAAGAATAAGTGAAAGAAGAAATAAAGTTGAAAGAATCGGTAACGGACATTACCTCTTCTTTGAAGTGCTTCTTTGAGACCTCCTTTTAGGGCACTAAAATTGGTCTTTGAAGAAGACCAGGACCTCTGGGATGTTTCTAGAGAAGTGGAGAGGAGAAATTGTCAAGGTTTGGCCGAGCTTGAGGGCTCAAAGTGGTGTGAGGAAGAGAGGGAGGTGGTGGCCTTTTATAAGGGAGGAGAGGGGCACCTTTGGAAAAACTAAAACTATTATTTTATTATAAAGCCATAAGCGGTTTTAAATAGATCCAAATTGATTTATTTAGAATCTAAGGTGAGGATGGGTCGAAATACTCTCATCCAATATAATTTGGACAAGTTTAGTTTACTATTTTAAACTTATCATTTAGATTTAACTTTATGTTAGATAATTTTTCTTTTACTGTGTCTTTTTGTGTTCTTACACTATAAGGTTAATAAACTTACTATAACAATCCAAACGAACCACAAGATATTTATTATTAATATATATAACCTTATCTAAGTCATTTGGTCGAACCTTATATTTTTAGGAATAAAATAACAATTAATAATATAATATTTGTTTTAAAAACTATTTTATGTCAATTTTGACACTATATAGTAATTGATTTTTGTGAAAATAATAACAGAATTATTAGTTCAAAAAAAGTTAATTAAATCAATACTAACATGTCATATTAACCTAAAAAATTAGTGTAATTCATAAAAGGTCTCAAATTACATTTATTTGGGTATTTATAACATCAATTATGTCAATATTTCATTAATAAGATAATTATTGCATCATCTTTGTGTCATAAATATATTAAATTATATAATGTCTAAAAATAACAAATAAAATACCATTATGTATTAAATATTTTTATATTTCTAATTAATATTTATAGTTGAATATATCTTATGTATAACCCTATATTAAAAATTATTTACATAATAAACTTTGATTTTAACTATTTTAACCCTTCTTGAAATAAATTAATAATAAATGTCCTAATCTAATCCAAGTGGGGATAAATGGTCATATTTTATTCCTAAGGTTGTTTTTTGGTCTAATTACACTTATCCAATAGAATTAGAATATGTTTTAGGGTATTAATAATATCATTTTTACCCTTAATTACCCTATTTACTTTTAACCGTGGTAAATAAAAGTAAAAAGTTACTATTCACCAAAAATTATTTTCATCTCATTGAACCACATTTTACTTACTGACATCAACCATGTCTCTCGGCTTTTTTAAATTCAACTCATAGAAGTGGTAAAATTACATTTTATGTAAATTTGCAAATTCTCCTAGGAGGTGGGTAAAAGACGGTGAAAAGTTCAATAAAATTTTTATATATCTAAAATTATTATAAAATTACTCCAATGAATTAAATTGAACTTATATAGGTATTATGTATCAATTTTGACCTAAAATAAATTTAAATAAAATAAATATTTATTTAAATAAAAAGTCGGTTTTTAAATAGTAACCCAGTGTTTTTACTATTCATCAAAAATTGAAAGCTTCCAGAAAAATACAAAAAATTAGGCCTAAGATATATTTGATATTATGAATTCAAAAATGATGTATATTTTACCAAATTCAAAACATATCAGTTGCATTAATTAATTTAAAAATTAATTCTCGTCGTCAAAACAAATATGGTGTTCTTAAGAGATAATAACTATCAAAAGATTGACACTTGTTTATGTCTGGTTTAAATGTGAAATTACATCCAATGACCAACATTGTATTAAATTGTAAAAATATATTCTAAATATACTTTAAAACCACTCAAATTAATAATTTATCACTATTAATTATTTCGATTAAAAAAGTTGCTAGTAATTTTCCCTACATATGAAAGTTATCCGAAAAGTACCAAAATTTCACCCTAAGCTAATTTCGATATTCCAAATCCAAAAATGAAGTCCATTTTGAAAGATAAAATTTCCAAAAGTGGGTATTACTATTCATAACAGCTATTTAATAATAATATTATAATAATATCTCGTTTACTGAAACTCGGTATTGCGTACTACACACGCTATCGGGGAAGGTCGTGATTGCTTGTAATGCAAGGCAAGTCAAGGATGCGTGTTGTGCAAGATCCTTTTAGTTTAGATTACAACACAATACATTAATGAAATTAAAAACAATATTTTTCATAAAATCTCGGGGTGTTACATTCTACCCCCCTTAAAATGAATTTCACCCTCGAAATTCGTCGAGGTTATAAATGGTTTACTACTTGAAAGTTTCTTCAATATAAACCCACATCTTAAAAAGGAATACCAAAACTTGGATTTAAAAAAAAATGTATGAAATGTAACGGTTACCCAAATTTACTCATCACTGGGTTTCCACATAGGAGAACATTGGTGAAAATATGGATATGGAAGAAAAAATATAACCATCAAGTTCTAATTGGAGAGTGGTAGAGAACATGGCTATGAAAAATCCAACTATCACAAAGCCATAAATTTGTGATGATCTAAGGTACCATATGATACATAGGATATAAGAGAACTAGGAAATCATTTTTGGTTTTCAAGATCATTTCCCTAAAGTTGATGAAATTGGAATTAGAAGAAATACTTTCGTGATTTTGGTACAGTCTCTCCGTTGGTTGTTCTTTAGACAATTTCACTTCATCTCATAAAGAAATGAAGTTGAATTTGTCATTTGTGATGTGTTAGGAGATCATGTGATAGAATGATGGGTCATTCCATCTGTCTCAAACAAAAGGTTAGAATAGATATCAATAAATACATAAGTCCATCTATAGTGATATTAATCATATATGGTTCCTAAAATGGACTTATACTTCATATATCATACTACTTAATATAATAAAACTAGTTTCTACTAAATAGGGACTTCCTGTAGGCCAGTGGTAGGTGATAAAGGCTAGTCAAATTTCGGTTGTGTGTTTGATTCCCACAGCCTTGTCCGACGCGATGGGCTGTCGCCCATCCTGCAGGTTGTCCTTTTTCTAAAACTACATTACTATAACATCCCATCAATAATATCGAAAAAAATTCTATCCTTAAACAATACTAACATATTTCCAACATAATCCATTCCAATATTTAGGATTATCCAAAATACTACTGTCCAATCTCATATTATAGTGAAAACGATTACCAAAGAGTTCATATAAAAAGCATGTTAATACCATCGTTGATCCACATATATCATGAGATATGTCTTGTTGGTCACATTCTAAACATTCGAAGGCCTTAATCATGTATTCTCTTGAAAAATGAATACCCATTGAATCTTAGTGAAAACATGAGTGTTTTCAAAAGTTAAATCTTTCCACATACCAAAACCTCATACCATGATATAACTATTTCATTATATCAGTCATGAGCTCATGAATACTTTCAAACATTTCATTTTCTCCTTATTCCTTCATTATGCGCATATCATCTTTTTTCCAAAAATATCTCAATCACTTTCCATGGTTACCGGTACAATAAAATTATTGAAAACAAAAATAGACCAATACATAAATATTCCAATATTCCACGATACTATATACAATATTATTTTGGAATCCCATTACATAAACTCTTAATCATTCCACCACATCGTTGTCATATTCAACATTTCCAATAGTGATTGCATGTGACTTCCCTTTGTCCTTTGACTTAAGTGGTTTCTCATGTCGATCATCACTAACCCTTGGATTAGGGCATTTATTATCATAATGCCCCATTTCCTTGCACTTGAAGCATTGAAGTGTTGGTGGTGCGTTCTCTGCAGTATTTTCTTTATTCACATCATTAGAAACCCTTTTTTCATTACTTCGACACTTAGCTGCTCATTGACATTCTTTTCCACACTTAAAACATTTTCTAGTCCCTTTAAGACAATCTCCACCATGCTTCTTTCCACACTTTGAGCATAAGGAAACATTCATCTTCTTTTCACCATTATTCTGAGATTTCTCCTTGAACTCCATCTTTTGTTTCTTGTCAAAACTATGAGATGGATAAGTAACCCCAACTTCCATTTCTACCTTGATAGCATAACACACAATTTAATCATAGCTACTGAAGTCTCTTATATATAATTCCCTTCGAAGATTCGGTTTTAAGCCACTGAAGAATCGATCAACTTTACTTTCAGGTTGGATGATAAAGCCAGATGCATACTTGCAAGCCTTGTAAAATTAGCTTCGTATACACCAACAGATTCATCACCCTTTTGCTTTAGTTCAAAAAACTCATTCTCCATCTTTTTTCGAAGAATACAATTGAAGTACTTATTGAAAAATAAGTTCTTGAACTCGTCCCATTCCATGGACTCAATTTCATCTCTTGGCCTCATATTCTTGATAAGATTCCACCATTGATCAGCTTCACCTTCCAAATGATATACAGCTAAGATGACTTTATCATGTTCAGAACATTAAAGAACTGAAAATATATTTTCAGTGGTTCTGATCCATTGTTCAGCAATAAGTGGATCAGAAGACCCACTGAAAGAAGTTGGACGTTGCCTCATGAAGGACTCAATAGAATATTGTTCCCTTCTCTGCTCAATTGGATGTCTAGAATGATTCATAGCTTGTGTAAGTATAGAAATAAGATTTTTCACTCTATCTCCCATTAAATTTGTTTGTTTAGGAGGAAAATCATTGCATTGTCCATTTCATTGATCAACACAGTTCCTCCGGGTTCCAGCCATCGTCTAAAACCCAAAAAGAATAGTGTGAGAGTAAAAAATCATGCTAGGGAAAACAACATAATAAATGGGGAGTAACTTTAGTATCTAACATCTTAGGCTTAATTTTAAGATCGTTATCATAATTCTAGGACTATAACCTGTACTTATACTTAACCTTAGGGACATCCCTAGACATACCTTAGAAATATATCTAGGGATCTCACTAAAGTTCTCGCATCCTAGTTTCCAAAGGATGACTAAACCTTTCCTACGATACCAACTGTGGAGACCCAAAGCTTGACATACATAGATATTACATTACATTAGCAGAACACATAATACATAACAAAAACAGACACACAAGGACCGTAATAGTTTAGTGTCTTTGGAAACTTGGAACGTAATCTACTAATCGTGGTGAAAGATCTTCAACATCTCCCATAATGATCTTCCACTTTTTGTTTCCTTACCTAAAAACTTTCATTTAATCCTGGGGGAAAATTAAACATAAAAAGGGTGAGCTCAAATGCTCAGTAAGGGTAAATAAAAGAAATATCGATCACATCATATTCATAAGAACATAACATTTTGGAAATCTTACCCTGCAAAAGAGATCAAAATTTCATAACATGGGATAAATCATGGTAGTGAAATGTAATCACAATAATCATAAAATAAAACATGAAGCTTTGTGGAATAAACACATAATCAAAGAGAATCATTTCTTAGTAGTCAAGACTCATTGCCAATACTATCTTAGCAAAAAAAGTCCATTTTTGAACCGAGTTCACTCCTCGTTTCAGTCATGTTTCACTAAACCGGATTAACCTGTCATTCCATCCATGTCTATCTCATGAGATATAAATCTTTACCCAATGAATTGAAGGGAGATATAGGTCCCACCCATCTCATAATGATACCATTCATATGTGTTCTAAAAAATCATAAACCATACATCATAGCATAACCCATGTAATAAAAATTGGATTCTTAAACATCGTGACATCATAAAAAAATTCATATAAGATAAAGGAATTCATAAAAATAATTCCGTCACAACATAATCAAATCAATGTAATAATAGGGATATAAATAGAACCCTATATTATCTTAGATGGAAAATAATTTTGATAAAACACTTGAACTCCATTCTTGAGGAAAATATCCTTTCTACTTTAAAAATCACTTTTCCTTTCTTAACATGTCATACAATTTCAAACTAAAAGAAGTTTATTAAAAATAAACTTGAAAAAATGTAAAGGAATATTCTTGGAAATAATGTTTTAAAAATCCATTCATTCCGTATAAGTTAAAAAAACATTCTTCTCGTACTTTGGCCGGAAAAGTCAAAAAGTACCTCGTACAAAAAATGACAAAAGATTCCTTTCATATCTTTTACTAAAAACTCAAAAAAGGGTAAAATTGGATTTAAACAATTGTATGTGGATAGAAATAATATTACATATTGAGGAAACATGGATGTGGATGATAAAATACACCCCAGTAAATTCCAAAGTATAACCAGTCTCGGATAAAAATGAGATTGTGATATTTCCCTTACCTTAGGTCTGATTTGCTTCGTAAGTGTCTGAAACTCCTGTATAATGATTTAAATAATGTCATTGACTTATTTAAGAATCATAATCATTGTTATGATATCATATATGGTCATATTCTTAGCTTATTATTTGTAATATTTCATTGCTACTTGTTATTCGGGAGTTTATTACTTTTTGTTCTTATGCGTGTTTTGTCGAATAAATTCTTATTCTTCTTTTTAGGTTATAGATACCTCATTTCCAGAATGTTATTAGTGTAATATACATCATATTTATTCACTAAATTCATTTATGTAATCATTATGCAATGAAAATCATGTAGAACGATTCGCATCACATCGTGGAGACAGTATTCCGTACGTACGCACGAGCGATGATATCGTTACCATGATCGTGGAACTGTATTTGAGTGTATGTATAATATTTCAGAATTAATATCACTTTAAAATAATTATATATATTCATTCTTTACACCATTATACCCATCCAAGTAAGTTGGTGCTGGAAAATAGATTACACCACGGTGTGGAGACGGTATTCCGTACGTACGCACACGCGGTGATTTCGTTTTCCATAGGATGGATAGATGGTCAAATAGGGTTGTTTCATACTAAAAATAACATATCCGTAAATTAGTGATACTGATGTTATTAAATCATAATGAAACAACTAATGAAAATAAGTGAAAGAAGAAATAAAGTTGAAAGAATCGGTAACGTACATTACCTCTTCTTTGAAGCGCTTCTTTGAGAACTCCTTTTAGGGCACTAAAATTGGTCTTTGAAGAAAAAAAGGAACTCTAGGATGTTTATAGGGAAATTTATAGGAGAAATTGGCAGGGTTTGGCCGATCTTGAAGGCTCAAAGTGGTGTGAGGAAGAGAGGGATTAGGTTCCCTTTTATAAGGGAGGAGAGGGGCACCTTTGGAAAAACTAAATATATTATTGTATTATAAAGCCATATTTGGTTTTAAATAGATCTTAATTGATTCATTTAGAAGCCAAGGTAGGGATGGGTCTAAATCCTCTCATCAAATAGAATTTGGAAAAGTTTAGTTTACTATTTAAACCTTATCATTTAGATTTAACTTTAAGTTAGATAATTTTACTTTTACCGTGTCTTTTTGTGTTCTTACACTATAAGGTTAATAAATATCCTATAACAAGCCAAAAGAACCCCAAGATGTTTATTATTGATATATGTAACCTTATATAAGTCATTTTTTCGAACCTTAGATTTTTAGGAATAAAATAACAACTAATAATATAATATTTGTTTTAAAAACTATTTTAGGTCAATTTCGACACTATTTAGTAATTGATTTTTGTGAAAATAATAACAGAATGATTAGTTAGAAAAAAGTTAATTAAATCAATACTAACATGTCATATTAACCTAGAAAATTAGTGTAATTCATAAAAAGTCTCAAATTACATTTATTTGGGTATTTATAACATCAATTATGTCAATATTTCATTAATAAGATAATTACTGCATCATCTTTGTGTCATAAATAAATTAAATTATTTAATTTCTAAAAATTACAAATAAATTACCATTATGTAGTAAATCTTTTTATCTTTCTAATGAATATTCATAGTCGAATATATCTTATGTATAACCCTATAGTAAAAATTATTTACTTATTAAACTTTGATTTTAACTATTTTAACCCTTCTTTAAATAAATTAATAATAAATGTCCTAATCTAATACAAGTGGGCCTAAATGGTCATATTTTATTCCTAAGGTTGTTTTTTGTTCGAATTAAACTTATCAAAAAGAATTAGGACATGTGTTAGGGTAATAATAATATCATTTTTACCCTTAATTACCCTATTTACTTTTAACCGTGGTAAATAAAAGTAAAAAGTTACTATTCACCAAAAATTATTTTCATCTCATTGAACCACATTTTAATTATTGACAACAACCGTGTCTCTCGGATTTTTGAAATTCCACTCACAGAAGCGGTAAAATTAAGTTTCATGTAAATTTACAAATTCTCCTAGGAGGTGGGTAAAAGTCGGTGAAAAGTTCAATAAACTTTTTATATATCTAAAATTATTATAAAATTACTCCAATGAATTACACTGAACTTATATGGGTATTATGTATCAATTTTTACCTAAAATAAATTTAAATAAAATAAATAATTATTTAAATAAAAAGTCGGTTTTTAAATAGTAACCCAGTGTTTTCACTATTCATCAAAAATTGAAAGTTTCGAGACAAATACAAACAATTAGGACTAAGATATATTTCATATTATGAATTCAAAAATGATGTCTATTTTACCAAATTCAAAACATATAAGTTGCATTAATTAATTTAAAAATTAATTCTCGTCGTCAAAACAAATAGCGTGTTCTTAAGAGATAATAACTATCAAAAGATTGACACTTGTTTATGTCTGGTTTAAATGTGAAATTACATCCATTGACCAACATTTTATTAAATTATAAAAATATATTCTAAATATACTTTAAAACCACTCAAATTAATAATTTATCACCATTAATTATTTTGATTAAAAAGTTGTTAGTAATTTTCACTAAATATGAAAGTTATCCAAAAAGTACCAAAATTTCAACCTAAGCTAATTTCGATCTTCTAAATCCAAAAATGAAGTTCATTTTTAATGATAAAATTTCAAAAAGTGGGTATTACAATTCATAATGGCTAGTTCATAATAATATTATAATAATATCTCGTTTAGTGAAACTCGGTATTGCGTACTACACATGCTATCGAGGAAGGTCGTGATTGCGTGTAATGCAAGGCAGGTTACGGATACATGTTGTGCAAGCTCCTTTTGGTGTAGTGTACAACACAAGACATTAATGAAATTAAAAAGAATATTTTTCATAAAATCTATGGGTGTTACATTCATTTTTTTATTTCAATAGATAAGTTTCCCATACATTTTTTGGGAGAGGCTTTACATACTTTTTCATATATTATCAATTTATCACATGTAGTTTATTTGTATACAGACACTCCCAATAAGTTTTGTCATGAAAAAGAGATTATGTACGATCACTTTCATGTTTCTGGTGGATGGCTTTTTTTCATGTGCCTATACATGAGAGATCCAAGCTGGATGGTAAGACACACCAGTGTATTTTTATTGGATATGGATACGATGATTTTGGGTATAGGTTTTATGATACTACTTTATTGAAAAATTTTAGAAGGTGCGATGCAGTGTTTAAGGAGGATCAAACTACTATATATATTGATAAGGTATAAAAATCTACTTCTCTATCTTCTAATGACTTTTTCAGTCTTGAGAATGTTTTGATTCCAATTTACATCATATTGTTGATTTTTATGATCTTGTTGAAGTGCATAATATTGTTCAGGTTGAACTAGTTAGAGTTGATATTTTTGATAATCTAGTTCCATGGGTTTTTAATGAACCCTCTATTCCAATATAGATATCATCTTGGCATCATATCATTTCTAATAAATATTTAACTAATGAGTAAGTTCTCCTCACTGAAGGGGTCGAACCATAATATTTTAATGAGGAAATTGGAAGTGAACAGAATGATAGATGTTTTACAGAAATGGATGATGAGATGAAATCATTACACAATAACCATACCTTTAAGCTGGTAAAGTTACCAACAGGTAAGAGAGCTTTTCAAAATCGGTGGATTTATCAGATTAAAATTCATGAATATGGTTTTTTCCATGATACAAGGCAAGTTTAGTTATTAAAGGCTTCTATTAGAAGAAAGCTGTTGATTTTGATGAGATTTTTCCCCCTATTGTAAAAATAACTTCCATTCAGGTTGCACTTGGTTTAGATACTAGTTTGGATATTCCTATTTAGCAGATGGATATGAAGACATATTTTTTCCATGGATATTTAGGGGAGGAGATTTATATGGAGTAGCGAGAGGGTTTTCTGAAATAGGTAAAGACAAGCATGTCTATAGGTTGAAGAAGATATTGTGTGGTTTGAAGCAAACATCAAGGTAGTGGTATAAGAAGTTTGAATCTATCATTTTTCTTCAGGGTTTTAGAAAGACATCTACTGATCATTGTGTTTTTTCAGATATTTACTGATGATGATTTTATTTTATTGTTTCTTTATGTTAATGATATGATCATTGTTGCACATGATGTTTCTATAATTGAAATATTAAAGGAGGATCTTTCTCAGCCTTTTGCGATGAAAGATATGGGGCTAACACGACATATTCATGGCCTGTTGATCTATCATGACAGAAAGGCCATGAAATTTTGGATATCTCTGGAGAGATACATTGAGAAGGTTATTCAGAGATATTATATGGATAGGACGAAAGTGGTTAGTACTCCTCTTAATTAAAATTTTAATCTTAGTACCAGTTAGTCACCTTATAGGGATGAAGAGACAGAGTAGATGCAACAAATGCCTTATTCATCTACCATTGGTTGTTTGATGCATGCAATGGTATGTAATTGACCTGATATAGATCATGCAGTTATCATGGTCAGTCGTCTTCTATCTAATCCTAGTAGAGATCATTAAATATTAGTGAAATATATATACTGCTATATTCATGGTACTTCAGATCTGATATTGTGTTTTGGAAAATGGGAACCTATGCTCTTTGGCTATGCATATTTAGATATGGTAGGAGATATCGATTCGAGGAAGTCTACTTTAGGATATTTTATCTATTTTGCAGGGGTTGTATCTTAGAAGTCTATATTACAATGTTGTGTTTTCTTATCTACAATAGAGTAAAATTTTATTGTAGATACAGAGGTGCGCATATAATTTGTGTGGATGGAAAATTTTATTCGAGATCTCAATTTTAATCAGGACATTTAGTCAATGTTCTATTTTTCGGGAAAGAATTCTACTTTTCATGCCAGATTGGAACATTTCAATGTTTGGTATCATTGGATCTATGATGTCCTTGATTTGAGATACTGGTAGATTGAGAAAATAAACACTACTAAAAATGGGTCAGATATGTTGAACAAAAGTTTACCTAGAGGTAAATTTCAGACATCCTGACTAATTTCAGGGTAGGTAGTGATCCCTACTTGAGTCAGAGGAGGAGTTTTTTGGTTGCCTCCACAAATGGAGGACTTGACTTTGAAAAGGGGAAATGTTAGTCAAATACCTAGTTTAAAAAAGGACATGTTTTGGGTTGTAAATATTTTATTCTTGACGTGAATTGTTTCCTTAATAAAAGGTGGCAACGAATAAGGATTTGCATCACATCCAAAATACCAAGAGTAGAACCAATTTGGTGATCTCCTTTCATCAACGATCATTTTTTATTATGTTACATCGGAGATGTATTCATTTGAGATCTCTTCCATTTTTTGGATTCTATACCATGTAGACATTGATTTTAGTGGATATATCTTCCTTTATTAAATCCTGTGGTTTTTTCTCATTGAGTTTTACACATTAAATTTTTTTGTGTCAACCATTATATTCTGCACTTATTTTATTTAGTCACTTCACAGCCACTTTTATATGTAGGAAAAAAAATATTATTTTCCAATATTCGTTCTCTTTGATTTTGTTTTCATGTTAATCACTTTCTGTCTTTCCCCAACAATATATGTTGATGGACAAAAGATAACGATTGCTAGGATTGAGACTGTGGTTGTTTCCAAACTAGATACCAGGCAGTAAACATGATACTTGGCATCAAACAAAAATACAAACCTACACCCAATCCAATGAATAAGAAAATCCAAGGAAAATGCTTGGATTTTCCATGTAGATTTTTTATTATAAGGAATTATTACAAGTCTGTGAAAATTGATGGCACATGCTATTGAGGACCGGTGTGCCTAGCATGAATTTCTTAACTTTTTTCAATATGCGATCAATAAACGGACAAACGGAATATTCTTACTTCTAAACCGGTGCTCAGATTAAAAATATGGGGGCAATGTTGAATCCGCAATGCCGAGATTCTTTTAAGGGAGGATTCACTTTGACTACTGAAGGTATGGAGATAAAGATAGATTTTGGACTTTATAAAATAAAAATAAAATAACTTTGTTATTTTATTTCAAATATTTATTTTCCTCCAATGGACAAACGGTAGTGTCGGGACCAATGACTTGTCAAGCAATTAAATTTCTTGACTCTTAAAATATTTTATAACAGCGCCGTTGGAATTAAGAAGGTTCCAATCAAATGAACCCCCATGAATTACCCGTGAGTTACTCACCCTCCCCCTCTTTTATTTATATGGCGCTTGGGGAGGAGTGTTGGCACAACTTCCCAGACGATGAAGTTCTATGATAGTGTCATGACACCTACCACTTAGAGGATGGGACCAGTTATGGTGAGTAGTGAAATGCGCCACCAAATCATAAACAAAATAACGATGATCGAGCGGCTTCATTGAAGGCTTGTTGCAGGAATGAAGAACGTCGAATCTTCTTCAATCGCAGGCGTTCTCAAATGGTATTGCGGTAGGGATTAAAATTGTTTTTATTTCAATATTTTTTGAGTCTTTTTCTACCCTCTTGCTATTAAGCTAACGCAGAGGGTGCAGGCCAAACGAACAATGCCCGGACCCTCCGCCTTTTTTGAAATTTTGGTGTGTTATTTGCAAACATTTTATTCGAGTTGGACGAAACCCAGGACGGTGGGTGATGGTGGTGACTGGAAATGGCCGACAGTGGTGGGGATAGCGGCGTGACATCATGTGCCGCCGGAGGAGGAGCCCGCAACCGAAGCCGCGATTGGAGGAGATGGTGGTTGACTCAGGATGGCTGCGAAGGAAGTGGCAGCGTGCCGTCGGAGAAGGGGGTCATGGCATATAGCCGTGAAAAACAGTAGTGGCCGACATCGTCCAGTCGCGTAAGGAGAAGGAGGTGCGGCACGCCGTTGCGCGCTACTAGAGTAGGCCACAACTCGAAGCTGTAGCGGTGGAGGGACCCGCCCTCCTGTCGGTGCCACGGAGACCGGGCCGCGCTACGTGGTATCGCTACTTTAAAAGCTGAAAGACCACTCTGTTGTTCCAGAAAAACTTGAGGACTCCCCCTATGCCAGCTAGGGTGTACCCCACATCAGTAGGTCGCGCCTCCGCAGGCCGTGCCTTCACGGGTTAGACCCGGACTGGGTCGGGTCGGCCCAGGCCAGGTCGGATTGGACCCATACCCTTCCAGGCCATGTTCTGCTAAATGGACCATAGCATGAAAATTGGGCGTTTTTTTGATGAACCGTTTGCGACATTGGAACCCTTGAATAGAGATGGACCTTTTGGTATACTCCACATGGGTTTTGAAGGAAATTGGAGAACGTCCAGGTTGGATCAAACCTGAATCTAGCTGGGCCCTCAGAACTAAAACACTTATAAGTCACATATTGGGCGTTCGATTGACGCATCATATATCGTGTTGGAACCCTTACAACATGGAAGTATATTGGGATACTTCTTAATGGAACTTCATGGTGGTTGAGGTATGACCTATGGCTTGAGTAGTGGTCCTCACAAACATTCTTTGAGCGAGAATCCAGTGGTTGGCTGTGAGGTAGAGGTTGGAGACAGATCATATGAATGTTATTACATAGCAATCCTTTGTGGGTCAGCACCGATCCAGTATGGGTCAGAACCTTTGTGGGTCTATGCTCAGTGATCCTATGTGGGTCAGCGCATAATGATCTTGTGTGGGTCAGATCCTGTGTGGGTCAGTGGGGTTTTGTACATATCAATTCTGTGTGGTTCAGATCCTGTGTGGGTTAGTGGGGGTTAGTACCTATCGATCCTATGTGGTTTAGATCATATGTGGGTCAGTGGGGGTTAGTACCTATCAATCCAGTGTTGGTCTGATCTTGTGTGGGTCAGTGGGGGTTAATACCTATCAAACTTTTGTGGGTCAAACTTCGTATAGTCAGCAGTAGTTCCTCTTGACAGAATAAGATGATCTATCTTCTTGAATAATCATTTATACTTATGTACCTTACTTATATACCTGGTGTGAGATGAGTCTTTACCTTCGTGGTATTACATGTGTGGTACTTTTACCTTATTGGTGTTACCTTTTTGGTATTCTTCCCCTGTGGAACTGTTTTGAAAATGGTTTAGAAGTTGGAGCCCTATGTTTCCTCATGTATGAGACAAGTATCTTTTGATAACTTAGGTATATGTATGGGCATATAACTAAGTATAGATGATGACTGATTCATGCTTTATGATTGAATTATTTCTTTTTGGTTTTTCCTTTGTGGAAATCTGGGAGACCTTCATGGGTCTCGGGGTCGCTACTGAGTATTGTTATACTCACCCATGCATGGTCTATTCCCTCACCTTTTTGTGTCTTTTGCAGACGACAGACAACATTGATCGAGGATAAGGAATCCAGGACTGGGCGGTGCTCAGAGGTGGACCATTTGATATGACGTGGTACAGTGAATAATGATCGTGAGATGTACCTACCCTTCAAGTAGGATCTTTGGTGTATGTTCCAGGAGCTGTTTTTTTTTCTAGTTGTACTTGTACTTTCTAGTTGGGCTTTTATTCCAGCCCCTTTACTTTCAGTACACTTTTTACTATAACAGTTTACTATGCGGTTTCTTCTTATTGTGTTAATGGATTGTGTGTTTGTACATGTTTAATGGAAATTCCTTCCTTTTTTAGGGATACACCTTTTTAGTGCTAGTCACCAGCCCATAGCCTATGGATGGCGGGCTTGGGGTAGTCACGACCTGGGCCCCAGGGGATGGGTCATGACGAAGTGGTATCAGAGGATTCCCTACTATCGAAGAAATAGGACTCTAATATTTTCTATGTGGAAATACTATTAACTATTATGAGTGTGGTTTTCAGTTTAGAGAATCCAATGATGGTGCGAAAGATGACGTATCCATACACCAGGACCCTGAATTCTGATTTCTGAATCAGTGCATGAAAAAAAAAAGATTGCATGTGTTTTTGAAATGTTTTTTATTTTTATTTATTTGATTCAACTCCCCAGGTATAACTTATTGACCATGGAGTACATGTTTTTTTTCAAGATTCTGCCATGTAGGCAACCATCTAGGATTCTCGAGAGAGTACATGATAACGGCCCACCGAGCGATGAGGCCTCGGTGCAGGGCCGTCTTATAGCAATAGTATCGTTTGTTGGTGTACCAGTAGCACCACCACTCGTTGGGTAGTAGATGCCACCAGCCCCACCAGCAAAAGGTGCATGCCAACTAAGAACATTGCACAAGTTTTAGAGGTAAATAGATATGATATTATGAGGTGAGATGAATCTACGGGCAGTTGAGGACTGGCTGGAGGTTGCGGCAAGATTTTTTCACTTATTTGGGACACTAGATGATCTGATGGTGATCCTAGATGCTATTCTCTTCTAGGAAGCAGTTGGGAGATGGTGGAGTCTGAAAATCTAGTTACACGATGAGGGGAACCTCACCTTGGTGGACTTCAAGAGCCTTTTCAGGGAATACTTCATCCTAGAGACTCTACCCTCAGTGCGTATATAATAGATGCTTCACTTACACCAGTGCATCATGACTGTGGAACAGTACTCAGTGAGGTTCACTGATCTCTCCCACTACTCCACTGACATGGTGCGCGACCCTTTCATCAGGTCCTGAACCACTGATAAGGGTCTCCGACGGGAGATCAGGGCATCAATGATATCTCTCAGCATTTCGTTGTTGGCTGGGGTGCTAGAGAGAGCACTTCTGGTGGAGATATTCCTAGCTGAGCAGTCACCGAGAGTGAGATCCACCACAGGATGTCAGGTAGCAGAGTCATCCACAATAGGTAGTAGATGGATGATGTAGGGTCATAAGTGGTCTAGTCCTTTTGGAATAAGACCTCAGGATACCGGGTCGGTGGTTAGGAGCTCAAGTGATATTAGAGGACAGTTGAGGATCAGACAGTGCTAATCGTGCGGCGGTCAGGGTCACATGGCTGGAAATTGCTCGACCCACCATACAGACGACCAGCAGAGGTTAGAGGGACCGCTGAGGTAGATTCATAGGTTTGAGGGAGGAGGTCTGTAGGGTAGCAGAAGTGGCAGTGGATCTGGCCATGCAATAGGCGGTGGGCAGCGATTCAAGGTTCTACCGCCACCACCTCCATTAGGTCCACCCCGACCACATAGAGAAGGACGACATGGAAGAGCTCAGCTCCAGGTAGCTAAGGACTACGACAATTAATCTCCAGAGTTTATTAGAGGTACGATCTTTATCTACTCCCCCTTAGCTACAGTACTTAAAGACATAGGTTCCAGTCACTCTTTCATTGCCACTACTCTCGTTCGGAGCTCGTAGATTCCTGTGGAGCCGTTGGCTCGATCATTACGATTAGAGACTCCTACGGGAGAATATTTTACGGTTAAACATTGGTGCTGGAAGTGTGAGCTTATACTAGGAGGTGAGACCTTCAGGGGGGATCTTCTAGTAGCGGTGTCGAGGCCTTACGACGTCATCTTGGGTATGGACTAGTTATCCACAGTCCATGCTCAGATTGACTATATTTGGCGTAAATTGTGGTGTGTTTGTGTGGATGGAACCAAGTTTTCCTTCATTATCAAGAAGGGAACCATTGCAGCATAGGATGGACAGGCCTCGAGGATGCTACTGGTGATCACACAACAGTTGGCTAGCCTTACCCTCAGAGTACTTGATGTTGAGAGCCTAAGCTATCCTGTAGTGTTGGAACAGTATGCAGATGTATTCCCTGATGATGTTATGTGAATAACTCCATGCAGAGAGGTATACTTTTATATCAACATGTACCACAGGACAACACCAATATCTACACCAGCATATCAGATGGCTCCAGCAGATCTTCGTGAGTTACAGGTATAGTAGGAAGACTTGCATAAGAAAGGTTTCATTTGGGCTAGTTTTTCTCCCTGGGCAGCCCCAATTTTGTTTTCCAAGAAGGATGATGGGAGGTTGAGGCACTGTGTGGACTATCGTCACCTGAACTAGGATACCATGAAGAAAAAGTATCCACTACTAGGGATTAATGATATTTTTGATCAGTTGGAGGGATATCATTGTTTTTCAAAGGTAGAGCTCAGAGAATACTATCATCGTCTTAGGGTACCATATGAGGATGTGCAGAAGAAGGAATTCAGATGTCAGTATGGACACTATTAGTTCTTGGTTATGCCATTCGGAATAACCATTTCCCCTGTAATTTTCATGGGACTCGTGAACAAGTTCTTACATCCATACATCAATTTCTTTTTAGTGGTCTTTATCAACAACATCTTGGTGTACTCAGTGACGGAATAGAATCATTCCTACCATCTGTAGAAAATATTGGATACACTCCGAGAGCAATATATTTATGGTAAGCTCTCAAAGTTCCAGTTCTGGATATGAGAGGTCTACTTTCTGGGACACGTTATCTCATAGGCTAGAATTATGGTAGATCCAGTGAAGATAAAGGCAGTTCTTTCTTGGGAGCCACCTAGGAGTGTGACCGAGTTGCGGAGTTTCTTGTGATTGGCTGTGTACTACCAGAGATTCGTACCTGAATTTTCCAGTGATGTGCCACCCTTGTCAGCATTATCAAAAAAGGGACAACCCTTCATGTGGATATTGAGATGCCAGTGAAGTTTTCATGAGCTGAGGTAGAGACTGAAAAGTGCCCCATCTTGAGGCTACCCGAAGAGGGTATTGGTTATGTATTCTACTAAGACACATCAAAGACCAGACATGGATTTGTACTAATGCAGGAGCGACCATTGATCACATATGGTTCTCAATAGCTGAGAAAACATGAGCGGAACTATTCTACCCATGACCTGGAGTTAGAAATAGTGGTCCTCACCTTGAAGATTTTTGGAAATTACTTGATGGGTGAACGTTTTATAGTATACTCTAACCACAAGAGTCTTAGGTATATCTTCGCAAAGAAGGACCTGAACCAGATACAATGATGTTGGATAGAGTTCCATCCAAAATATGACTTTGATATAGTCTACACTAATGGGAAAGGGAATGTAGTAGCAGACACACTCAGCAAGAGTTCTGGTCTACAACTACTGAGTGAGGTGAAAGAACAACATGCAGCGTTGTAGATATCCTTTGTGGATAAATCTAGAGCAACTTATCTCCAGTATATGACTATAACTCCCCCAATTATTCAGCGTGTTCGGGAGGCACAACATGGGGACATTGACTACGAGGATCAACATGCTCAGATATCCACAGGATAGGCATCTGATGAATTTTCTGAATGTGGGGAGAACATCATCCTCATTCGAGGACACATAATGGTACCAGTGGCGCTATTGGAGGAGGTGTTGAGGGAGTACCATACATCAACTCTAGTGGTATATTTTGGTGTTGAGAAGATGTACCAGGAACTTCGATGTCAGCACTGGTGGCTAGGGATAAAGGAGGAAACAGTAGAGTTTGTTTCATGATGCCTCACTTGTTAGAAAGTGAAGGCCAAGAATTAGGTTCTAGTAGGCTTAGCACTGCCACTAGAGGTGGCGGAGCAGAAGTGGGATGGTATCTCCATGGAATTTGTGAGATCGCTTACACGTATGTCTAGGGGACATGATTCCATCTGGGTGATCATTGACCAACTCACTAATTCATCCCACTTCCTACATATCTGAGAGAAGGGATTAGTAGATTTCTTGGGACACCTCTTCATGTAATATATTGTATGACTTCATTGGGTTCCATCGAATATAATCTCTGACCGGGACACATGTTTTATATCCATGTTGTGGAAGCGATTACAGGAGGAGTTTGGGAGTCAATTTTTTTTAGCACCGCCTTTCATCCACAGATGCATGGTCTGATGGAGCGGACCATTCAGACACTAGAGTACATGCTTCATGCTTGCGTCCTAGATTTTGGCCATATTTTGGAGGATCACTTACCCTTTGTGGAGTTCGTGAATGACAACATCTATCACTCCACCATCGGTATAGCGCCATTTGAGGCCTTTTACAGTCAACCTTGCAGATCACCTCTATGCTGGACATACCCAGGGGAGTTAGCATATATGGCTCCAGAGTTGGTATGGGCTACCACTGAGAAGGTGCATATCATCCAAGAGTATATGAAGACTTCACATAGTAGACATAACTCCCATGATGATACGAGATGGAGACCTCTAGAGTTCTAGTAGGGGGACCACGTATTCTTATGAGTCTCCCCTCGATAGGGACTACAGAGATTTAGCTGACGCATCAAACTCTCACCGAGGTTTATTGAACCATTTATGATAATTTGTCGGATTTTCAAGGTGGCATACCACTTGGAACTACCACTAATTTTGGATAGGGTTCACGATGTCTTCCACGTATCCCAACTGAGGAAATATGTGCATGACTCATCTAACATCATTGACCATGAAGAGATGGACTTTGATGATGGGGCAATGTTTACGGATGTTTTAGTGGAGATCAGGGATCGACATGAGGAGGTCCTACGTGTGAGATCTATACATCTGTTGTACGTCCATTGGCAGCATGGGAACCTCCAATAGAGCACACAGGAGTGGGAGGCTCAGATTCATGGTCAATACCCCCATTTTTTTTCCTTAGTCTTTATTGTGGATTTCAGGGATGATAATACCTATGGTGGGGAGAATGTAAAGACCCGGATTTTCCATGTAATGTTTTTAATTATATGGATTTATTTCAAGTTTATAAAAATTGATGGCGCGTGATTATGAGGCCCGGTGTGCCCGAAATGAATTTCTGAACTATTTTATGCTGTATTTAGTAAACGCACAAACGGATTTTTCTATTTTTTGAACCGGTGCTTGGATTAAAAATCCAAGGGAACCAATGAATCCATAGCGTCAACCATCGCTTAAGAGAGGATTGACTCCGACCATTGTAGGTATGGAGAAAATTTTATATTTTTGACTTTTTAAAATAATAATTAAATATCTTTTTTATTTTATTTCTATCTTTCTTTTCCTCCAATGGACATTCGGTTGTGACAGGAACAATGACGTGTCAAGCCATTAAATGTCTTAACTTCTAAAATCCCTTGTAACAGTGCTGTTGGAATTAGGATGGTTCCTATTAAATGAACCCCCATTAATTACTCATGCATTACTCACCCTCCCCCTCTCTTATTTATATGGGGCTTGGGGAGGAGTATTGGAACAACTTCACCAAGAGATGAAGTTATGATAAAGTGCCGTGACACCAACCACTTGGAGGAAGGGACCAGTTTTGGCGAGTGGTGATGTGTGCCACTGAATCACGAACCAAAGAACAACGATCGGTTGGTGTCATTGGAGGCTTGTTGCGGGAACGATGAACACCGACTATTCCTCAATCGACTGAGTTCTCCAACGGTCTTGAGTTAGGGATTTATCTTATTTTAATTTCAAATGTGTTAAATATTTTTCTACCCTCTTGCTATCGAGATAACGCGGAGGGCACGGGCCAAACGAACAAGTCCAAGACCCTCTTCCCTTTGATGAAATTTTGGTGCATTTTTTGCGACCATTTTATTAGAGTTGGACGAAACCCAGGACGATAGGTGACAGAGGTAGCAGGATGCGGAGGAGATAGCGACACACAGTCGCCTGCTTCCAAAGAAGGGGGTCGCGACATATAGTCGTGATAGTGAGTGGTGGCCGACATCAGCTAGCCTCCGAAGGTAGAGGCAGTGTTGTGCGCCATTGTGCACTGCTAGAGGAGGCCGCAGCTTGAAGCCGCGACGGTAGAGGAACCCGCCCTCCTGCAGGTCCCACAACGACCCAGCGACGCCACGTAGTTCCACCACATCACAAACCGAATGGACACTCGGCCATTTGGGAAAAATCAGGGGACTCCCACCTTTGTTGGCTAAGGCGGACCCTGAATTAGCGGGATGTGCCTCTGTAGGCTAGGCCCCGCGAGGCTAATGGGTTGCGCCTCCATGAGAGGGGCCGCGCGAACACAGTGGCACACACACTTTCGGGCCAAGCTATGCCCCCTATAGGCCAGGACAGACCGCGGCCCAGCGGGCCGAGCCCGCCGTAGCCTGGATGGATCTCGACAGGGTGGGCCCGACCAGAACCGGGTCGGACCGGGTCAGACTAGACCTGAACCCTTCCAGGCCCAGTTTCGCTAAAAGAACCATAACTTGAAATCTGCACGTTCTTTTGATGAACCACATATGGACCTAGAACCCTTGTAGAGATATGGTACTTTTGGTATACTATAATTTAGTTTTGGACAAATTTTTAGTACATCTAGGTTGGATCAAACCCGAATCCAACCAGTCCCTCAGAACTAAAACTCTTATAAGTCACATACCAAGCATCTGAATGACGCGTTGTCTTCCGCATTGAACCCCTTACAACATGGAGGTCCCTTGGGATAACTCTTCATGGATATTAGTGGAGTTTGATGTACAACCTATGAATTAAGGATTGGTTCTCAAAAATGTGATTTGAGCGGGAATCCAGTAGCTGGCAGTGAGGACAAGGTTGGAGATAGATCATACGGAGGTTATACTGAGTGATCCTGTGTGGGTTAGCACTCAGTGATCCTGTGTGGGTCATCGCATACTGATCTTGTGTGTGTAAGATCTTGTGTGGGTCAGTGGGGGTGGGGTAGAACCTATCGATCTGGTGTGGTTCAGATCTTTTGTGGGTCAGTGGGGGTTAGAACCTATCGATCATGTGTGGGTCAGACTCCGTATAGTCAGCAGCAGTTCCTATCGATAGAATAAGATGATCTAGTTTCTTGACTAATAATCTATACTTTTGTGCCTTACTTATATACCTAGTGTGAGCTGAGTATTTTCCTTCACAGAATTACCTGTGTGGTTATTTTTACCTTCATGGTGTTACCTTTGTGGTATTATTCACATATAGAACAGTTGTGAAAATGGATTATAAGTTGGAGCCCTATGTTTCCTCATGTATGAGATGAGTATCTTTTGATAACTTAGGTATATGTATGGGCAAATACCTAAGTAGACATGACTATTGATTCATGCTTTGTGATTGAAGTCTTACTTTATGGGATTTCCTTTTTGGAACTCTGGGAGACCTTTGGGGGTCTCAAGGTCCCTACTGAGTATTGTTACACTCACCCCTGCATGGGATACACCTATACCTTGTTGTGTTTTTTGCAGATGACAAATTGCATTGATCTAGGCTGAGGAAGCTAGGACTGGACGATGCTCAAAATGGACCATTTGACATGATGTGCCGTAGTGACTACTAATCATGAGATGTACCTAGCCTTCATGTAGGAACCTCGGTGGACGTTTTTGGAGCAATTTTCCTTTTCCAATTGTTCTTGTACTTTCCAGTTGGGTTGTATTTTAGCCCCTTTAAAGGAAATGCCTTCCTATTTTTGGGATATGCCTTTTAGATCCTAGTCGCCAACCCCTATCCTATTAAAGGCGGGCATGTGATAGTCACAACACGGGCCCCGGGGGACGGGTCAGGACATCCAAAATGTAGTTTAGTGACCTCCTACAGTCAACATTCACACAATAAAGCAGTATCCTAACTCAAACTCCCAAACAACTAATCCAACAATCATTGAAACACCTTTGGTGTTTGTTCAAACAAGTTGTGTTATGTAGAATTCCTCCATCAAGATAGCTCCAACCACTGCAAAAAATCTTGAAGAAAGCATGAAAAACAAATCCAAAACCCATCTTTAATAACATATTTAACAAAATCAAGAAGCAACCAATATACCCAAGCCTCTTGATTCACAAACCACCCTTCTCATTCATCTATTTTTGAACGCATACACTCCACACCCTGACTAGAATGCCACACCAACCGCTAGTGCATAGCCACGACCTCGATCCTTAACAACTCCCCCATTTAATTATCACCTTCATAGAATCATACAAGAAGTGAATGAAGGTTTCTCCCAGTCATTTCTAGATTCAAAACGAGAGCTCGTGTAATCCCCCTTCGATGTACCTCAACCTCGGTAGCTCAATTTCATCAGGTTGGAAGAGAAACATTGATAGACCCCCTTTTTCTACCGACTTCACTTGGCCGAACCTACTGTAAAGACCCAAAATTTTATTAATGAAAATTACTCTTGATCTAATTAAATGCCTTATTATGTAATTTTGTTATATAAAACATATTCACTTCCTAGGTTTTTGGTTTTTGGATTTTATAATTCAGTAAATAATTATTACCATTGATAATATAGCCATTGAAAAGTTATCACATGATTAGTATAAATATAGGGCTTTAACAAATCCTATTTATCCATACAAAGAAATCGATGGCCTCATCCAATAGAATTTCTCTATACTAATCTCATTTGTTAGAGCTTAAAAAGAAGGTATCATCACTGGGATTCACTGTGGACCAAGCCCAAAATGAGCTTCAACATGTTAATATTGAACGTAATCACTGACGGGAGTAGTGGAAGTTAATAGATATTACCACCCTAGCAATGTTATCTGAGTCTGCCTATGAGTTTTTCACCATCACAAAACATACCCATAGGTTTAATGTGAGTGTTATAAGGGGTTATGTATCAAGAACCTAGCACTATGACTGTGTGATTTATTTTTTGAATAAAGAATATACATTAATTTTATTATTGTTACTTTGTAAATGGGGTTTAAAGTAAAAATAGTATTTTTAGTTAATATTCATTTAATAAATCTATATGATTAACTAATGTTTTTTTAATTTATTTATATTTTAATAAAATATTACTAGTAAATTACACTTTATTAAATATAAATGATATTATAATTTTTATGAATAAAATTGAAATTTTTGAAAACTGTTTTTGTCAAAACCCATGAATTTTCAAAAAATATCGGTTTTTATTTCAAAATTGAAAATTCACATATTTATAAAATTATTTAGATAAAATGAATATCATTTTTTGATTCTAAATGTCAAAATTTTCTAATGGTTAATGATTAGTCACTCAAAGTGGCTAATATTAATTGCTAATATCTTTCCAAAGTCCATAAACATTGTTTTTAGTGCATTATATAAATAGAACTTCATTTCTCATCTAAAATGCAATTCTTGTTTAAAATGAAAATTTTGGTCCAATCATTATTTTTTTTGTGTACAACATTATATTCATTTTATGAATTTGAAATTTTGGGATATGATTGATAACTTTGTTTGGAACATTTTATCTTTTAGGTCTGATGGATGAATCCTAAGGGAAGATAGATAATTTTGCGCCCGAATGCAGAAATTTGCTGGAGAAAGCATAATGGGCCTAAGGCCCATCAAACAAATGTGGGGCTCACAAAACAAGCCCAATGAAGCTCAAATTTATACAATAGAAAGATGAAAATATGAGGATCATTTTATTCAACTATGGACAGAGATAATTCTGAATGTTTCATGATGAAAAGGGATCTGATGCTGATATTTAAATGGTGGACCTGACATTAATGAACATAAAGTCATCCCACCATTTCGACCATAACTTCCAAAAGGCTGCGCCAAATGTCCTGAAAGTTTTACATCGGATAGAGGAAACATGGAAGAAGATATTTTTATTCTACGCCCCTCATGATTCGGCCTCCATCAATTAAATATTCGAACGTCAAAATGGTGGACGAATCTGGATAGTTTTCCGGGTCAACTTCGAAACGTCAATTTCCTTTTGATTATTCACCCTCGTTTTGACTCTATTAATTTATGGGGGGGTGAATTGATTGTGGGGGGGTGGACCTAAGGATCCTAATATTTCTATATAAGGAGATGGTGGTGAAGGGAATTATCATATAACATTTTTCTTTGTATCCATGTTTTTTTTCTTTCAATTGTAATTTCCCGCTTTTGTTTTGTAATGGCATCGTCAATTTCTCTAATGTAATATTTTCATTCACATTCAGTATTTTAATAAAATTTATTCTTCTTCATTTTTTATTTTTCTTTTCTTTACATGTTTATACCGTTGAATCAAGGTGTGAAATTATTCACACCAACACTTGTGATATCAATCACACAACGGTGGGGTGTTCGTTCTTTTAATAATTTTCTTCTTCTTCAATTCCACCCACATAAGTCTACATCCCGCTTCCATTGGTAGAATAGAATCAATGGAGGGATAAACTCTTAATGGTTGATCCAAGGGAGTAGCAAGGTCAGGGATTGAATGTTATTTCATGTACTTAATATTTAAATCTATTTGTTATTTTAGGATTTCCATTTGATGAGTTACATTCTTTCTCATCTTTTCCAACTTTAACGATGACACATTTTGAGTGCTAGTACGATCTATTTACATTGAGTTCTCATTAAAGTGATCCTCAAAGTGAATCTGTGATTGGCCTTGGAATTGTGTAGGGATTAAATTGGTGAATAATTTGGAAGAATTATCTCATTGTTTGGATATGTCTTGAATTAATGACATGAAATTTTCTAAGAAAAGAAATTCATCCAATCCACCCCAAGAAAAACCCTAAGATCAACCCACCATCAATAATTATTTAGTTCACATCATTTTTTATTATATGTTATTTAAATTATATCTTTAGTTACCCAATTAAAATCTACCTCAAAGTTGGCCACTTCATATCCAATCCATCAACAAATCATAGTGTCTCAAGGTTTCTTCTTCGGTCCCTGTGGATTCGATCCCTACTTGTACTTCAACGACCACTTTTACCAGTAGGTGAAATTTGGGTGCAACCAAATTTTGGCGCCGTTGTCGGGGACCAAGTAAGTAAACTTAGAACATCTTTCTATTCTCCCTCATTTCTCTTTTCTCATCCCCATTTCTCTTCTCTTTTCCCCTTTCTATTTTTTTTTGACTCACGAAAATCACGATTCCAAATTTATAAATGAATCCAATGGAGTATAATCAACAATATCCCTTCACAAACTTAAGATGGAATAAATTAGAAAATTCACATTGGGAATCACCAACCTTTTTAAATTACTTGGATCAACCTTTGAATGAATACCCCACACCCAATAACATGAACAATACTTGTAATGATGAATGTTTAAAAGATAAATTTCAATACCTATCAAGAATGACTGAAAAGATAAATAATGAGGAAGTCCAAGATGTTCAAACTACTTTAAAACCTAATCCTCAAAAAATAATTGAGAAATTGTGTCAGCAAATGGAGAGAATGACGTATGAGGATTCATCCTTAAGAATAGAACTTAAAAGCATTGAAATGGTTGTGGAACCCATTCCCACTAAGGTTGTCTCTTCCTCATCACTAATACAAGAATATCGTCTTCCAAAAATCTCACATGATTTAATTGAAGAAACAACCATTGGATTTGGGATAGTTTAAGATAATAAAGGAATTTTTGATGGGTGCTTAAATCAAGAGGAAATTAATTTTATGGATTCACAAGGGAAAAATTTGTCTTCAGGGATTGAGTGTTCGGAATATTTCTCCAATAACAATTTTTTAGAATCACCGATCATTGAACCATTGGGATATATAATGAATATTTTTTCTATACCCACTCATGAAAATCAAATGGAAAATTTTGGGGATGAATCATCTTTTCAAAAGGAACCAAGTCTGTCAAAAAAATTTAAAGAGGAAAAAAAATTTGATTCAAAATATCCTTCTTCTTTAGGAAAATTCAACCAAACTGAAATTTATGTTTTAATACTTCCTTCCCTACTCAATAATCCCTCTATTTATGATAACCAAGACCATTCAATTATCATCAATTTTCATCAAGAATCCCACCAAGTAGGAATGAACCTTGGAATCTTAGGAAATACTCCAGATAAATCACGATCAACCATTTTAGATATTCCTTGGATTTTACCAATCATTGTAGAAAATAGGATTTCATACGAAACAAATTTAAAAAAAATAAATCTCAATCATGTTGAAGTGGAGAAAGATAGGTTAATTAAAATTTTGAAAGTTGGAATTGGATAAGTTGTGGGGTTCAAGTCAAGCTAACGATGTTAAACAATAGCGTTGCATGGGAGGAAACCCATGGTTTTCATTTTTTCTAATTATTTTGAATCATTTTCTTTTTCGTATAATAAATGACCATAGACTGTTGACATGTTCTTATTTTATGAGTAAGGATGGATATGAAAGGGGAGCACCATATTCATCTGTGTCACGTGGCGTGATCTCTGAGTAATACCTTACCCAAAAATCTAAAAAGAAGACAATTTATCATCAGTTTGTTTTGTTTTGTTTTATTTTTATGTTTTTATAGGTTAAAAAAATTAAAAGGACACATCTTGAGTCTTAAAGAAAATCCATTCACCACCATCCAAGCCGCTGAGACTTGAATCCAGGATTGAAGGGAGATTGTGGCACAAACTTCAACTTCAAAAACCAGGTGAATTTGTTCCATATTTATCATTTTCAATTTCCTCTTTGAACTCCTCTCCTACTCCCCTTTTAACTTTTCATTTCATTAAACACTAGGGACAATGTTATTCTACGTTGGGGGGAGATGAAATAAGAAATGATTTTTTTTTTCAATAAAAACATGCTTGAAAAGAAAAATTCCATTAACCATAAACATGATAAAACACATTGAAAACTCTAAAAATGGATATCAAATAAATTTTGCATGCCTTGATTCTGATTTTAATGCAAGTTTAAGTTCATGAACATAGTTTTTGGAATGTGCAGTTGTCTGATGTAATTTTTCAATGTTTACATCTTCATCCTCTTAATAAAAATGCCACAATTCATGTCTACTAGATCGTGGGTGTACATTTGAGTTCTTGGGAGCCTTTCATTATAGCATAGGGTTATGGGGTCACTTTTAGTTTAATTTGAGTATCCAAAAAAACAAAAAAAAACAAAAAAAATAATTTTGACCACATAGAGCAATGTTTTGTCCAAATGCGTGGCATCCGACACTTAGGGATCATGACTCCATAGTTGTCTTTCCCAGAGTTAGGCTTTATATATCTATTGTAGAGCATGAAATTGACAATATGTGTGGCGTCCAACACTTGGGGATCGTGACTCCATAGTTGTTTTGCCCAGATTTAGTCTTTTCATATCTATTGTGGATAAAAAAATCATCAAAAATAATTGGTACTCATATTAAGGTTTAATGTTATTCCCACCCAGCGCTTCCATTTTTTCCCCTTGAACAATAAAATGGGCCCCATGTCTTTTTTGATTCACAACACTTTATCATGCTTAATTGAAATTGGATGAAATGTGGCGATGAATTTGAACAGAGGAATGGGCTTGGGATTGGGATATGCTAATGGACTTAGCTTGTTTTAAATGATTTTTATGGGTTCCATAATTTTTTTTGGTATGAGATATTTGGGTGAGCAATGTGTATTAAAATGTTTTTTGAAAAGGGGATTTGAATTTCATATTTGTAATTTATTTTTCTCGGGACTAGAAAAACTCAAGTTGGGGGGTGTGATTAGTCACTGAAAGTGGCTAATATTCATTGTTAATATCTTTAAATTAATTATTCCAAAGTCCATAAACATTGTTTTTAATGCATTACATAAATAGAACTTCATTTCTCTTCTAAAATGAAATTCTTGTTTAAAATGCAAATTTGGGTCCAATCATTCATTTGTTTGTGTACAACATTATATTCATTTTATGAATTTGAAATTTTGGGATATGATTTATCAATTTGTTTGGAACATTTTATCTTTTAGGTCCAATGGATTAATCCAAAGGGAAGATAGAGAATTTTGTGCCCGAATGAAGAAATTTGTTGGAGAAAGCATAATGGGCCTAAGGCCCATCAAACACACGTGGGGCTCACAAAAAAACCCAATGAAGCTCAAATTTATACATTAGAAAGATAAAAATATGAGTATCATTTTATTCAATTGTGTCGAGAGCTAATTCTGAAAGTTTCATGATGATAAAGGGATCTGAAGCTGAGATTTAAATGGTGGACCTGACATTAATGCACATAAAGTCATCCCACCATTTTGACCATAACTTCCAAACGGATGCGCCAAATGTCCTGAAATTTTACATCGGATAGAGAACACATGGACAAAGATATTTTTCTTCTACTCCCCTCAAGATTAGGCCTCCATCAATTAAATATTAGAACGTCAAAATGGTGGACGAATCTGGACAGTTTTCTGGGTCAACTTCGAAACGTCAATTTCCTTTTGATTATTCACCCTCGTTTTGACTCTATTAATTGTTGGGGGGTGAATTGATTATGGGAGGTGTACCTAAGGATAATAATATGCCTATATAAGGAGATGGTGGTGAATGGAATTATCATCTAACATTTTTCTTTGAATCCATGTTTTTTCCTATCAATTTTAATTTCCCGCTTTCATTTTGTAATGGCATCGTCAATTTCTCTATTGTAAGTTTTTCATTCACATTCAGTATTTTAATAAAATTTATTCTTCTTCATTTTTTATTTTACTTTTCTTCACATTTTGATACCGTTGAATCAAGGTGTGAAATTATTCACACCAACACTTGTGATTTCAATTACACAACGGTAGAGTGTTCATTCTTTTAATAACTTTCTTCTTCTTCAATTCCACCCCCATAAGTCTACATCCCGCTTTTATTTGTAGAATAGCATCAATGGAGGGGTATTATATTAAGGGTTGATCCAAGGGAGTAGCAAGGTCAGGGATTGAATGTTATTTCATGTACTTAATATTTAAATCTATTCGTTATTGTAGGATTTCCATTTGATGAGTTACATTCTTTCTCATCTTTTCCAACACTAACTATGACACATTTTGAATGCTAGTACGATCTATTTCCTTTGAGTGCTCATTAAAGTGATCCTCAAAGTGAATTGGTGATTGGCCTTGGAATTGTATAGGGATTAAATTGGTGAATGATTTGGAAGAATTATCTCATTGTTTGGATATGTCTTGAATTGATGACATGAAATTTTCTAAGAAAATAAATTCATCCAATACACCCCAAGAAAAACCCTAAGATCAACCCACCATCAATAATTGTTTAGTTCACATCATTTTTTATTATATGTTATTTAAATTATATCTTTAGTTCCCCAATTAAAATCTACCTCAAAGCTGGCCACTTCATAGCCAATCCATCAACAAATCTTAGTGCCTCAAGGTTTCTTCTTCGGTCCCTGTGGATTCGATCCCTACTTGTACTTCAACGACCACTTTTACCAGTAGGGTAAATTTGGGCGCAACCAGTGAATTTTTCATAATTTTCTGAGATTGTCGAATTTTTGGTTAAAAATTAAATACCATTTAAATATATATAATGATTTATGACATCATAATGACCTAATAGTGATGTAATAAAATAATATAAAAATTAGTTCCGTACAATATATGTTTTATCTTTAATATAGTGTGATTTTAGATTTGTTTGATTAATTTTATGGTACCTTAGTGGACCCTCGAAGATATATAAAATATTTTGAGTTATTAAAATGATTTCCTTGATGGTGTGACTCACCTCCACATAAGAAAGAATAATATTTTAATATTTTAGGACATTTTCCTTATAAAATAATTTTTTACTCTCACTTTTGTCAAAAAACATAGGAAAAAACCATGGGTTTGTTTGTGGTTTTGATTTATTAAATTTGTAGTGTCCAAAACCTAAATAATAATGAATTCCCTTTCCTTTTCAATATAAACCAACTCATCCTCCCATAACACTTCACTCAATACCTTCAGAGCTCTTCCAACCCCTATTCTCCTCTCTCTAGAATCCTCACAAGGAGCCCCACGCTCCCTATAAGCCTCTCCCTAGCCTTTGGGATCACACTTTTAATTAAGGGATTTCTTACTTTATTATTTTTATCCAAGTTTCATTATGTTGTTATTCCCTTTTGTTAATTAAAAATGTTAGGGTATGATTTATCCTCTCACCCATAATTCCCTCATTATGTTAGAATTATGATATACCTCTTTCTATATAATTATCTTCTCCAATGTACACTCGTTACCATGCCGAAATTCCATAATGAATTTATCTCTTCTCATTTACATTCAAGATATTCTTTTATGTTATACATCTAAGTTCCATTACATATTTTGGGGTATCATATTACATAACCCCCTTACTATCCATTTCATGTATAAATGATGAGATAATCCTTCTCTCTCATCAACCCATTTTTACAATTTCTATTTGACGTCATTATGCTACCGAAGTTACACCAAAATTTCCCATGCCAAAATCATCATGTAAGTGAATACCATACCCATTTCCCTATCAATGGTATTCTCCTTTATGAACATGTACTTGTTTATTGAGGACTTACATTTATTTATTGCACATCTATTATTCATGGAATAAATTACGATGTTTAATGAATCTATGTTGTATGATCGTTGTGCCACACCTATGAATGAAATGAAATGATTATGAAGGGTGCGCCTTCATAGCGCTCTAATGAATTGGGAAAAGAATAGTGTCATGATAGGCCATATCCAATGAGGGTTTAATCGTTCAAATTAAAATGTAATGAGGGTTTACTCATGCTAATTGAAGTGTAATGAGGTTTACTCATGCTCTATGTGCAGTGAGCCTTTGCTCATGCTAATATCATGTTAAATGTTGTTGCCACATTTCCATGTTATGATAATCATGATATATCATATCTTTATGTTCATGATTCTCTTGTGCTATATTGATATGAATATTTCTTATCATGTATTGTATACTTCATGTTATACCTTTTTTACACCCTTACTGGGCTTTATAGATCACCCTTTTCATATGCATGTCCTTAGGCTATCCCACACAATGCTATGTATGAAGGAATGTTGTGGTCATGTAAAAGAAGTTTTCAATAAACATGTTGTATTTTATGTTCTATGTTGGTATGTAATGTTACTAATTTCCAAAGAAACTATACCTCTTGATCCTCAGAGATGACTAAAGTGCGTGTTTATATAATAAATCATGTTAATGTGTGTAATACAGACCAGGGTTGTTATAGTTAGTATCATAGGATAGGTTTAGTTATTTTGGAGATTAAGATTATAATACCTTAGTTAAATCCTTATAGATAAGACTATTTATAATATAAACATATCTGAATTTTGGTGAGTATAGATTAAGTGGTTTATCAATAAAATACATCCCAATCTAGATAGGAACTAGTAGAGGCAGCTCTAGCACATATGTATCTAGGGGTAAAACACGAAAACACGGCTTTGAGCTAGACTCGAACAGGAACCGGTGCACGAAAACGGGATTTGTTGTACTCTTGGTTATGAAACTCTCAGAAAATATGCTTTAGTAAATTCATAAGCTTAGTATGAACCGTTATTAAGGGAATAAAAAATTCCCCTAAGAATATATGCTGGGAAGTAGATCATGGATAACATACATTAAATCCTATAAATTCATAAGTTAAATAAATAAATTTAATTTATAATCTATCATTTTTCATTGGATTAACCATTATGTGTTACCACAAACTTTACTTTTCTTACATCCACTGGCTGGTAATAGGAGGACTCGAGATAACAACTGATGAAAAGATCAATGTGATGAATGTTCTAATGAGATGACCAATCTTATGGGAGAGGAAATCACAAACATTATTATGATACTCAATTTGTTAACATAATTTTTGAATAGAAACATACGTCAATATGATCTTCCACCCCCCCCCCAAGAGAGAACAAGCCACAATCGAGAGCTTAATGAGACAAAGGCCTCTTAATTTCAATGGATCATCTCATCCCTCAATAACCAAATAATGGATCAAATCCATTGAAAGGATCTGCTCCATCCATCATTGGTAAAAACAAGATACACTACTAGAAAAACTACCTATACCAAGGGTTTAAAACCGTGGGTATATCCCCCAAAACCGTGGGTATAGCCTATACCCATGGTTTTGGGAACTGTGGGTCTAAGTGGAATCACAATAGGGGTCCTAGGATATCCCCATAGTTTTCCAAACCGTGGGAATGTATGTGTCACTGCATTCCACCCTGTTGCACAGGTGATAGGGGACTTCCCCCATGGTTTGAAAATCCCGGGGATTTATATCTGAAAAAGAATCAGCAGGTGGGATTCGACCCTGGGATGCGACACCTGCGGAACACTGACTTTGACCAACTGACTTATTGGGTTATTCAGTATATTTGTATATATTTATATAAAGATATTAATATTTCGGCTTATCTAAAAATTATTCACATGAGAATCGAACTCGCGACCTGGGTGAGAACACTACAGCCCCTAACGAACTGATTTTAGATTATTTTGTTCAAATAGGCATACATATGTTTACTTATATTATTTAAACTTATTTATAAGAAAAATATTTAACCGAGATTCGAACACAGGACCGGCGACCTGCTGAAGGAGGAGTCCCGCCGAACCAACCAAAAAATCTACAATGATTTTATTGTTTTGTATTTCTAAAGGCCTAATTATATTAATCCTAATATTCATCCCACTAATTTTTTTTCATTGTCCTACATAATTTTTTCCCTACTTTATGGTGGGAAAGATATACCCATGGTTCTCTATATCCGTGGGTATAAATCTTCAAAAAAGATACCCCCATACCCACAGTTTTGAAGAACCGTGGGTATAGGTCTTCGAAAAAAACTCTATACCCACGGTTTGGCCAAAACCATGGGTATATGTCTTCAAAAAAAACACCTATACCCACGGTTTTGCAAAACCATGGGTATTGGTCTTTAACAATAATCTATACCCACGGTTTTAGACAAAACCGTGGGTATATGTACCCATATTATCCCTATACCCACGGTTTTAGAAAACCGTGGGTATATGGGTACCCTATACCCACGATGTTTTGCAAAACCGTGGGTATATGCACATTTTCCAGTAGTGAGAAGGTTATTATCGATGCTTATCATATGGAGGGAGAAGCTAATTAATGAAGGACATTAATAAAAAATAAAAATCACGAGGAAGATATCGCGGCATTATAATGGAAGGATTTCAGAAAAATGTTTTTTGATAAATATTTTCCTTACACCCTTCGACATAAGATGGAAAGTGACTTCCTTATCCTCAAGAAAAAAGAAGACAAATCCATCAAAGTGTACAAGGAAAACGTTAAAAGGCTTGCACGTTATGCCTCATGCTTTGTCATTACCCTGGAATGCAAGGTTGAATAATTATTTGGTTGGATTAAACCTAGCCTACAGAAATCCCTAGCGATCTGTGACATCGATAGCTATGAGGAAATTGTACGATCTTCCCTCAAGGTCAAAATAGAGATCAAGGAATCTCAAGGGTATCACAGGGATATGAATAATAAAGTGGACATTAATTCTGGTGGACTGATGGATAAATCCAGGGGTTCTAAGGAATTCCAGTACCCCATGTTCCAATAGTGTAGAAAGATGCACCACAAAAATTGCCTGAAGGGGATGAGGTAATACTTTAGGTGTGAAATAGAAGGGAACCTGGCCATTAACTACCACCAAGAAAAAACTTCTTCTATGGAAGAGGAGATGAATTCTCTATTCGACCATCAATGATTTGTTTATTTATTAAACTACGAAGAACTACTACACTTTGCCAACTAGTGCCCTAAGCCAAGGGTTTTTGGAGGCAACCAACAATCTCCAAGGTAGAAAGGGAAATATTATTCCATCACTACCATTGAAGAAAACCCCAAAAACAAAGGAGAGATAGGTATTCTAGTTCTACACATTCTTTTATATTCTAAAAGTTTACTAGAATAATCCAAACACCACCAGAAACCATATAGGTAAAGATGTTAGTGAGAAAAGAAAATGGGGTAATCATTGCATCCCATGAATATAACTCCACCCATATCACAATATGTGGTTTTAACTTCCCATTGAACCTCATCATACTCCCTCTAGGGAAATTTTATGCAATTCTTGGAATATATTGGCTTTCCCTATATAGAGCCAACATAAATATCCATGAGAGAGAAATCACTCTTTATATGGAGAATTGAACCTCAATTCTGTACAAGTGCAAGGAGGAGGATGAATATTCATTAGAACTATCATCTCAAGAGTGGATATTATTTCCCTATGAGAATTCATATCTTGCTCAGATGATTGAGTCTAAGGAAGGAACCATCCTTAAAGCCATGCCTATTGTGAGGGAATTCACTAAACTGTTTCACGAGGAATTGTTTGGTCTTCTTTATAGAAGAGATGTTGAATTGTCAATTGATCTTATTCCTGGGGATTTTCTAGTATACAAGACTCCATATAGAATGGATGTTTTTGATCATGAGGATCTAAAGAAAAAACTATATGAGAATCTAGATAAATGGTTTATATTCCCAAGTGCATCACTATGGGGTGAACCAGTCTTCTTCGTCAAGAAGAAGGATGGGTCAATGCACCGTTACATTGATTATCGTGATCCCAGAAAAATAATGATAAAGAAAAAGTATCCGCTACCATGGATTGATGACTTGTTTGATCATCTATATGGAGCACAATTATTCTCTAAGGTGGATTTGCAGACAGGATATTACCATGTAAGGGTGAAGAAGGAGAATATCCCCAAGACAGATTTTCGTACAATGTAAGTGCACTATGAATTCATAGTAATTCCTTTTGGACTAAATAATTATCTAGAAATATTCATGGACTTGATGATTAGTGTCTTTATAGATTACCTTTACAGATTTTTGGTAGTCTTTATAGATGATATTTTAATATAATACAAAACCGAGGAGCATGGGAAGAATCTAAGCATTGTACTAGAGACGTTGTGAAAGGAGAATCACTATGAAAAGTAAAACAAGTGTGAGTTATGGTTGAAGGAGGTCTCATTCATGGGTAATATCATAACCAGAAATGGATATCTATGGATCCCTCTAAGTAAAATTAAATTGAGGGATGGTCGGCGCCAACATCTGTGACAGATATCCCTAGCTTCCTTGGGTTAGCTGAATATTATCGATGATTTGTGAGAAATTTCTCATTATTTTAAAACCCTTATTCCAAGATTACTCAAAATGGAGTCATGTTTTATTAGAGTGATGAATGTGAAGATAACTTCATGGAGTAGAAAAATAAGGATTATCACTATGCTCGTACTCACACTACGCACAAGTGGAGAAATTTTTGGGGTATTCAGCGATCCTTTGAAGAATGGAATGGGTTTTCTGTGGATTAAAAATAAAAAATTCATTGCCTATTATTCAAGGAAATTGAATGTTCATAAGAAAAACTATCCAACACATGATCTGGTGTTGGCTGCATTAATATTCACATTAAAAATATGGTGAAATTAACTCTTTAGGGAGAAGTGTGAAAAATACACGGATCATAAAAGCCTCAAATGTATATTCACATAGAAAGAGTGGAACATGCACCAATGAAGATGGTTAAATTTGATCAAAATCTATGACTGCTCAATCCATTACCACTCTGGGAAAGCAAACAAGGTGGTGGATGATCTATGTAGAAAGGATCAAGAAGCTCTTTCATTGATGAGAATTGAAAAGGATCCAATCTTCTTAGATTTGATGAATATGGACATGCGAATCATAAACAAGGGAACATCATCAATCCTTTCACAAATGATTACCCAACTGCCTCCTTTGGAAAGGTTAATGGATGATGAAAATGATGATGTGGGTATTTAGAAAAAAGTGGAATCTATTAGAAAAGTGAAATCCTCATAGTTCAATGTTAATTATGAGATTTGGGTCAAGACTAATTGTTTTATCATGTACGGAGTTAAAGAAAGAACTTTAAGATGATACACATAGTTCTAATTTATCCATTCACCTAGGAAACACAACAATGTATTGAGATCTCCAAGATCATTATTTGTGGGATAACATGAAGAAAGAGATTGCAGAGTATACATCAATATTCCAAGTATGTAATCAAGTGAAGGCTAAGAGGCAACATTATAATGGGATGATGAAACCATTACCCATACCAATATGGAAATGAGATAACATCACCATGGACATTGTCACTGGACTTCTGAAGATATCTATAGGAAATAATTCTATCTGGGTTGTTTTGGATCGTCTTAAAAAGACAACACACTTCCTTGAAATTCTAGAGGATTTCTCATTGGATCAAGTAGAAATGATATAAATTAGAGAAGTGGTAAAGCTGTATGGATTTCCACTATCTATTTTATCTAATCGAGAACCAAAATTCCCCCCTATGTTTAGGAAGAGTCTCTAACATTCTCTGAATTCTGAGCTGAACATCAGTATGAATTATCATCCTGAAACTGATGGCCAATCAATGTGGAATATCCAAAAACTTGAGGACATGTTGAGGGCATGACCAATGGACTTTAAAGAAGGGTGGGATCAACAGTATCTCCTGGTTGAGTTATCTTACAATAAAAGTTTCCACTCAAGAATCCAAATGGATCATTATGAAGCCATTTATGTGAAGAGGTGAAGAACACTGTCATGTTGGGATGATGTTGGGGGGGGTAAACTCCTAGGTCCAGAAATAGTCGAAGAAATGGTGGAGAAGGATAAGACCATCCAACAGTATATTAAAGCTTCTTAGAGTTGACAAAAGATATATGTTGATAATCATTGATGAGACCTAGATTCTGATGTTGGAGACATGGTATTCCTCTGCATTTCACTGTGGAATAAAGTGATGATATTTTGGAAAAAAGGAACGCTTATTCTAAGTTACATCAGCCTTTTTGAGATCCTTGATCACATTAGAGTAGTGGAATATAGAATATAACTCCCACTGAACCAATCCCAAGTACATGATATATTCCGTGTATCACTCTTAAGGATGTACATACATGAACCATCACATATACTCAATCCAAAGGTGGTACCGTTAGAGAATGACCTCTCTTATTAAGAGAAGCTGGTGAAGATCTTAGATCATAGGAAATAAGTTCTACGAAATAAGATAATGCCCCTCGTCAAGGTGTTGTGGTGAAACAACAAGTTTGAAAAAGAAATGTGGGAATCATAGGAAGTGGTGAAGCAGAGTTACCCTCATATGTTTTAGTGTTGGAAAAGGGAATTTTGAGGGCAAAATTTCTTAAGGGGGGAAGATTGTAACGACCCAAACTTTTATTAATGAAAATTCATCTTTATCTAATTAAATTTTTTATTATGTAAAGTTGTTATATAAAACAAATTTACTTCCATGTTTTTTATGTCTTTGGTCTTTAAAATATCATTAATAATTATTATCGTTTGGAATAAATCCATTGAACCGTGATCACATGATTAGTATAAATACAGGGTTTTAACAAATCCAATTTATCAAAAAAAATGAAGTAATGGACTCATCCAGTAGAATTGCTCCATACGAAGCCCATATGTCAGATCTCAGAAAAGAGGTAGCATCAGTGGGCTTCACTCTAGACCAATACCAAGTCGATCTTCAACACGTTAATCTTGAACGGAATCGCCTATGGGATAATTGGATGTTAATAGACATTACCACCGGAGAAATGTTATATGAGCCCCCCAAGAGTCTGTCACCATCGCACACCATACCCTTAGGTCTTATGCATGTGTTATAAGGGGTTATGTAAACACACCCTAGCACTATGATTGTGTGCATTATTTTTTTATAAAGAAAATAAATTCTCTTGATTATAGTTACTTTTTATATGGTTTGTAAAGAATAAATAGTATTTTTAGTTAATATTCAATTAATAAATCTATTTTTATGTATTAATTGATTTTTTAATTAAATAATATTTTAATAAAAAAAATTACTAAAGCAATTTTTATTAAATATAAATGATTGTATAATTTTTATGAATATAATTGAAAATTTTGAAAACTATTTTTCTCAAAACCAACAAATTTTCAGTAAACATCGATTATGATTATAAAATTGAAAATTATCATATTTATAAAATTCATTAGATAAAATGAATATAATTTTTGGATTTAGGATGTCGAAATTATATGACGGTGAGATTTTCATAATTTTCTGAGAGAGTTTAATTTTTGGGTAAAAATTAAATATTGTTAAATATATATTATGTTTTATGACATCATAATAAACTAATAGTGATGTAATAAAATACAATAAAAAGTATTTTTGGAAAAATATATGATTTATATTTTAAAAAATATTATTTTATATTTGTTTTATTAATTTAATGTTGCAATAGTGGACCCTACAAGACTTAAAAAATATTTTTACTTTTTAAAATGATTTCCTTGAGTGTGTGACTCACCTCCATATATGAAATCCAAATATTTTAATAAGTACAGCCATTGGACATATAAAATTATTTTTCCACTAAATTTTTTAAAAAACCATGGGTTGGTTTGTGGTTTTGATTAGTTTAATATATAGTGTCCAAAACCTAAATATTTAACAATTCTCTCTCCTTTCTTATAAAATCCTGCTCATCCTCCCATTCTTCTTCCTCAAAACATTTGGAGCTAGAACAACCCCTTATCTACTCTCTCTATAATCCTCACAAGTATCAACAAACTCCCAAGAGTCCTCTATCAAGCCTCTCTCAATCCATTGGGATCGCACTTCCAAGTAAGGAATTTCTTCCTTTCTCATTTTTGTCCATGTTTATTTATATAGTTATTCCCTTTTATTTTAAATTGAAAAAATGTTGAGGGTATGATTTTGAACCTCCCCCATACTTCCATAATTATGTTTTAACTATGATATACCTATTTATCTCTCATTAATTATCCCACATACACCAATTACCATGCCGAAATTCTATAATAATTTCTCTCTTCTCATTTACATTCAAGAAATTATTTTATATTATGCATCCATGTTTCATTAAATATGTTGGGGTATCATTTTCCATGACCAACTTACTGTAAATTTAATTTATAAATCATGAGATACCCCTTTATCTCTCATAAAACCAATTTTATAATTTCTATTTGACGTTGTTATGCTACCGAAGTTACACCAAAATTTCTGATGCCAAAATCACCGTGTAAGTGAATACCATACCCATTTCTCTATAAAGGGTACTAAAATTTATGCATATGTACTTTTTGATTAAGAAAAAACACTTATGTATTCCACCTCTCATATTTGTGTAATAAATTATGATATTTAATGAATCCAAGTTCTGTGATCTATGTGGCACACTTATGCATTAAATGAAATGATTAAGAATGGTGCACCGTGATATTGCTCCAGTGCATTGGGTAAGGAATTTTATAATTATATTCCATGTGCAATAAGGGTTTACTCATTCTAATTAAAGTGAAATGAGGGTTTAATAATTCTAATTCAAATGCAATGAGGTTTTACCCATGATCCATGTGCAATGTGCCTTGTCTCATGCTAATATCTTGTTAAATGTTGTTGTCACATTTCCATGTTATGATAATCATTATATATCATTCATTTATGTTCAAGTTTTTTTTGTGTGATCCATTTATATGACTATTGACTAACATGTACTTATACTTCATGTTACGCCTTTTTTACTCACTTATTTGGGCTTTATAGCTCACCATTTTCTTATGCGTGTCCTTAGGTTATCCAATGCAATTCGAAGTACAAATAAATGTTGTGGTCATGTAAAAGAAGTTTTCAATAAAATTTTTGTATTTTATGTTCCATGTTGTTATGTAATTTTCATAATTTCCCAATACACTAGACCTATTGAACCTCAGAGTTGTCTAAAGTTCATGTTTATGTAAAAAATCATGTTAAAGTGTGTAATAATGTGTAGAGTTTTTATACCGACACAACCTATTATCCCCCTTCAATAAAAATCCTAATCATCCCATTATCAAGCCCACAATGTCTTTAAGGTCCCATAGATTATTTCATTCAATAAATTAAACAAAATTCAATACACTAATCTATCAATTCATTTAAAAATTCAAAACCACATTCCAAACTAAAAATGATTTATCAATTTCAATTTTTAATTAACTGAACAATATAAATCACTCGTATTTGAGAAAATAAAAATTCAAATATTTATTAAATTCAAAACAAGATGCGAAACAAGAAATCAAATTCCAATTTCACTTCAAAATCAATTTAGCACATGAAAAATACTATTATTTCAAAATTATACAATTGATGTCAAGATGAAAATCCAATATAAATTTAAATCCTGAAAATTAAATTTAAAATATATTTTCACTGTTAAAATCAATATATTAAGAAATTTTTTATTTATTACTCAAAACATACTAAAGACATGGAAATATAAATTTTACCAATTTTATAGTTTTAATTGAGTGATATTAAACAGTGAATTGTAATTAATATAAACAAGAAATTTGAAAATTTTCAAAGCTTATTGTGTGAGATAATGGGTTCAAAATTGATAACATATAGGTTCCCATGACCCAACTCAAAATTGTACTTTTTTATTACCAAATCATGTATATATTTGACACACACAAACCACGACATTATTAATTTATAGTGACTTTTAATTTTACAATAACTACATGGTAATATCCCTGGATTATTATTTTCATTTGTTGGTTATAATAATTCACCACTATAGTGAGAAACTAAATATCTCTTAAAATTAATATTAAGTATATGTTATATAGTCTAGATACATCTATCTGGCATAACATAAATGATATATGACTATCAAGTTTCAGGTTTCTATAAGAATTGAGACTTCTTCTAATGAAGGTTGCACTTATTGGTCTCCAATTACAAGAGATCATTAAGACTATCCAAAAAATAAGAACATAAAATGGTTTGTGTGTCATTGGATGTTCTTATCAATGATCACATCTATTGGGCCCTCAAATTAACATCATTATCGAATTATATTGTGAATTTTATGCTTTTTTAAATAATAAAAACCATGAAATTTTATGTTTATAGATAGGTAAATTGTCAGGTGTTACATAAATTACTTGACATAAGTTTAATGATCATGAAATGGTTTTCCCTTATAAGTATTAGAGAAATATATCTCTATCCTTTTGACACAGATTATAGTGATTATATAAAATTATAAACCATGGTAACTAAATGCAATCCTATGTAAGACAGCTAAAGAATGATATACCAATAATAGATTGATAATGACAAAAATAAGTATCATATTTGACGATATATTGATTAAAGAATAGATTATATTATACAATTGTATACATAATTATTGTTATTATTTCTATAAATTCTCTATTGATCTTTATGATTTATTTTGTGTTACTAGATATTATTATTATTCTATGGATTTGAATTACTACTGTTAATATATATTCCTATAGGGTTACACAGTATATGTATCCAAAATTTCAACTCATTTACTCAAATATGATTTTACAATGAAAATGGTCCCAAGATTTTATATGAATGTTTATTTAAGTAAAATTTAATATATATAAAATAAATAAATAAATTCAATTATATAACATTTAAATTTTGAATAAAGTGAATTAAAATTATCACTCAAAGTATTGAAAAGTTATTTAATTTTAAATTACTGAATAATAGAAATAGACTATCAAATAAATATGTATTCAAGGGTTGATAAAATTATATGGGAGGACTTGATAAGAGTTATTAGGTCAAATTCAATCACATGATATGATGAGGAGGTTCAATTGTGTATTGTAATACACATGACACTCAATATAAGTTTAAATATTCTTAGGTAAATTTTTGGTTTAGTTTTAGGGTTAATATTTATTAATAATACATAAGTCTAATTTAATAAACATTTAACTTATCTATATAATTATTTTATAGGAAACATTTAGTCACATGACCCAGGGATATAAAATTTATACACCCAATATCATTATCTTAATTTTTAGTGATATAACAAAAGAGAGAGGAACCATCACGAATTGATTTCTCTATTTCATATTGAGTTTGTGGTGTTTCTGAAGTCATATTGGTGTTATAAATTACTTGTATATCTTGATATAACACATAATATTTCAATATAGATGTCAAATAGATTTTTGGGTCATGTTTGAAAATGGGAACATGTTATTATTTTTATCCTTTTATTTATAATGAACTGATGATGAGCGAAACATATACATATCATGAATAAACTACCACAATATTTTTTTTTTTTTATTTTAAAATTATAGTTTGTGTATGAATATTTTTATGATATATCTAGGTATCAATATGATATATCTAGTTTTATGAAACAAATCCATTATTATTTTTTCAATTTCTCATCATGAATGATTTTTTGAGCTCGAGTTCCTTTCAAGAAGTTGACACTACATTATGTTAAAAGATCATATGTGGCATGATACTTACCAAAGTTATTTATTCTTTATACTGATAAATCATTAAAAAAAATATACGTCCCATTTTAGGTCACCTCTCAGTAAGTACATATTTTTTAATTATTTCAATTTATTTTCCAATCATTCATATTCCCAAAAACTGTTTGGTACATTCTTCATCATATATTTTATTTACAACTTTCTTGAATTAGTGTTGTCATTCATTAGCTATAGTTTTTCTTTTTCATATTCTTCTGATTTTTTGAGGTTTTTTATTTATATTTTCCTTGTAATTTTCTTTATGTTGAGATACTTCATTGACAAAATCAAATAACATTATATTATTCTGTGTATCATACTCTTCTTCAACCACTTATTTAACCTTTCCATCCCCATCTTCGTCCACTTGAATGAAAAACAAGTCATTATCTTTCAATCTTTGATATTTTTATATATTTAATTTACTTTATCAATAAATAAAAGAATTTAAGAATCCAAATTCCACTTTTACAGATTTTTTCTAATGATAGATTTTATCAAGCATTATTTTAATTTCATTATTATAATAATTATCCATTTATATTTTAATATATTTGGGACCAAATTTTATATGTCACTCTTATATAATAGAAAATATAAAATTTTATTGTAATCATAACATACTTTTCAAATCAAAACAAATTTATTTATCACCATCTTAGAGTATATGTGTCCAATTATACACATTAATTAATTTTTTAATATTTTCCAATAATTGTCCTCCTATGATTAATGGGACTTTAATAGATTATAATATGTATAAATTAATATTTTCCTTTATAATATACACTTTTTCAACCTTAATCAATCCATTTATCCATATTCATCTTGGAATCTTAATTTATCTTCTAGAAATTTGTAAATTTATATTTATTAGCTTCAGGAAATTCCAATTTATTAAATAGTTTTTAAGGAATTAAATTTATACATGAACCCAGATTACATTGGGCATATTTAAATTCATGAATTTAAATCATGGAATGATTTTTAAGGATCATAAAAATACTCAACTCAGCAGTTATTTCCTTTTATGAAATCTTTGATCATTCATCATTATCGTATTTTTTTACTTATTCAATATTTTTATTATTCCAAATAATTTGTTTCCTGAATTTTATATATGAAGGAATAATTTCTTATTCCATGGTAAAAGTAATATTCACACATAATTGATTTAGAAATCTCAAAAATTTTGTGAATTTACATTCATATGTTTTTAGTGTCAGTCTTTATAGAAATGGAATAGGTGAAGCATAAGCCCTCTATTATAATTTCTTTTTATTAATAACCTTTTATTTTGGTGGTATTTGTTCAAATTCCCCATCTAAATTTCCACATTTCATTTTTTCCGAAACACCTTCATTAGTTATCTTCTCTTTAACCTTCATCTTTTTCTCCACACAATCTTCCCCAAAATATTTTATACTTACAAAATAACTAATTTATAAACTATTTTATAATCCATTCATAATTTCAAGGATTTTCACCTTTATCCCAATAAAATATTTGATTCATGATTTTTCCTGGATAAGTCTCATTGACTATTATTGATTCCTATTAATTCATAAGATTTTTTCTATAAAATCTATAACTATTAACTATTTATTTATTAAGAGTTTCTGAATTAAATAATTATTTGAAATGTAAATCTCTAGAGGTTGTATTTTTTAACAAAAGAATTATGATTTTGAGCTTGAAGATTATGATTACATTCATATCCTGGTTTTTGGAAACCTATAGGTGGTTTTTCCTTAGTTTATTTTTTAATATGAAAGTAAATAAGAATGGTTTTATCACATTAAATATTATGTGAATGCTAATAATATATTCAATTATAAATAAAAGATATAAAAATATTTTTTTAAGGTGTATTATATGATTTTTAAGAAAGTAATTCTATTAATTTTAACTCAGTATTAAATTGTGAGTAAGGGTGGAAGGAATGGATATATTATAATTTTTTATGATTAGCGACTAATTCGAGTTGTAACATAAATTTAATGAAGTTGATTAAAATAATTCATGGATTAATAACAATATAAAAACACTATCATCCTAATAACTCCATAAAGTCGAAACATAATGATTCCACACATGTTTGTGGGTATATCTCAATTGGAGAGGTTAATTTACTTAGTCTTATAAACTATATGTCAACATAACACCCTAGATTACTATTTATCCTAAGAGAACCATTTTAATCACTCTTGTTTTTAAAATTAATTTCATCCATCAATTCATCACTCATCCTAAAGGATTAAGTGATTAGTGATCAATAAATCAAATAATTAATTATAAGATTAAAAAATTACACTATATATAATAAAAGATGGTTTTTATAATAATTATATCCATATAATGTTTATCCCTATAATGATATTAGTCATTCAATGTCAAAAATAAATTAAAACACGTATTAATAGTACAATAATATATTAAAAAATATTCACTAGCTCAATGTTCCCAGATCCTCTTATTCCCTCTTCACTTCACTATATTTTCTTTAGATCATGGGGGTTAAAACCCCTTATTAATTCCAGTCATTCTTTTATATATTGTTACATCAAAATTTATGTTTCAAAGAACTTTTTTGATAGCTCAGTAAAATTTTATCTGCTTCGTTTGACTTACATAATTACATTCACTGACTCCAAAGCATCTTCATTGCTTTATCATGATTCCATATTTAACTTCAAAACATTCTAATTGCCTCATGTCGTAGCCTTATTCAAAATCACTTGCCCTCACCAACATAAGATTACATACTTCTTTTAATGAAAATCTTATCATCATAACTTTTTTTAACTTGATATTACCATTACCACATGTTGGATAGTTAAAAAATAATAGCGGTTGACTATCACACTACCATAGTCACATTGTGAAGGAACCACAATCAAATCTATTGGGGCTCAGTTGGCATGTACTAGATAAATTCCTCTTGAATTAATATTCAATAAGAATCAAATAGAAGACAAAAAAATTGTGAGATTCGATATAAAAAACAATATATTAGTTAAATAAAAATGTTAAATATTTTTATGTAAACTAGAATTTATTTTAAAAATAAATAAATAATATTTATTAATATTTATAATTTTTTATTAAAAAATGGTGAATAATTATTGACACATTGAATTAAAAACTATTAAATTAAAATTCAGAAATATAACTATTCAAGAGCTACCATAAAGCTCTTAAATTTATTATGAATTTCTAGAGATATCAAAAATTTAGTCTAATTTTTTTCAAAATTTTTCAAATAACATAGAAAATATAATATACTCAAAAAATGTTTTTTTATTATTTTTAATTTATTTTTAGATATTTTTTTCATTAATAACCATATAATTAAATATTAAATGGAATGCAAAAATATATGAGTTATGGCACAATCACATTCTCCTACACTTGTGTTTTTTCTTATTCTAAAGTAAATTATTTAATTGATTTTCAAAAAGAACTCACAAAAATTACAAACATCAGAAATAAAATCATTGAAGTTTAAAGAATTGAGTTTTTTTTGAATTATTTTACTTAAATGAAATACATTTTCTCAACTCTCTGAATCATAAGTATACTATATGGTAAACATGTTCAATTTCCCCATATTATACACCCATATAAAAAACACGATATAATAAATTTATTCTTCTTCATTAGAGTATATTATTTTTCTTTCTATTCACTTAATTATGTAACTTTTAATGCACACGCCACAATTTTTTATCATTATTTAATCATTATATACATTCCTATGTGTATACACCAGAGTTAAACTTATATAAAACCTTATTCTCACCATTAACTACCTACAAGACTTTGTGTTTAGATCAAGAGACAATGATTAAGGTTGTAATGTCTTTTGGTCATTCCATAAAATATAAGTCTAATTAACTTGAACTATATAAATCAATCAATAATAATCCCTTAGGACTATTTGTTATAGTAAATGAATGAAAGTAACATAAATAAAAAAATCTCTTAAAATTATTGAATATTATTTATTCATATTTTTATTCTCAAAAATTTTATTATCCCTTTTTATAACCACAATCATATGAAAAATATTATAATTTTTTATGAAGTTGAGTGCTAAAATTTTTATACTACTCAAATATAAATTTCTATATCAAGGTTGTATATTTTTGGTGGATTTATGAAAAATATTTTGTGTAAAATAAACCAAATAACTAAGTTAATATTTTTTCGAACCCAAGAATTAATTTTAAAAATATGATTCACTCACACTCTAATCAATCACATTTTAAAAATATTGTGTGTTTATAAAAGGAAATATTGTGATATCAAAAAGAATATGTATCCTCAATCATGATAGATATAAAGATCTCTTATGTGTAAACCAAAAAACCACTCCCCAATAATTTTCTATATTGCATCAATTTTTAGTTCAATATATTGTTAAAATAAATGAATATTCCATGAATTCATGAAGAAAATAAAATAAAAGGCATAATAGAATAATTCCCTCCCCTATATTAATTCTCTTCAAATTTTATGGTTGGTTCTTTTACGTAAGGGGTTATTTAGTTAAGATATCAATAAAAATAAATATTTCTCAATTAGTTAGGAATAATGGATGATTGAAATAAAAAAAGTTCACAAGAAAATAAAATAAAATCTTGAAATTTCAGTAGTAGAAAATGAAAAATAAGCTTTGGGATTTTAAATTTTTTTTATATAATAACTACTATTAATAATATTTTCCACAACTATTATATTAATAACAAAAATCAAGACCCTGACGCAGGGGATTTTAATGTCAGTTATTAATATAATTTATGTGAAAACCCTGATGATGTGGGTTTTAACATCATTTATCATAAAACATATGTTAGAATTACCTTTTTAATATTGGTTATCATATAACTAATTTTGAAAATATTTAAAAAAAATAAAACACGAGTGTATTTCTCGTATCCCCTCTCAACGATCCTCGATTCTCTAGAACCCTAATCTATGGGACTCAAATTTTCACTCAATATTCTATATTTGACTATATTACTCCTATTTTTTACATCATTTTTCATAAATATTTCCTCATTTTCCCTCATTCACTCTCATCCCACTACCCTCAGTTAAATTCCACCCACTGGAGTTGTATTTCGCTCGTATTATTCGAGTTCCACTGTAATATGCTTCAATATCTATTTTCACCCATAGTTTTATTTCATTAATTGCAATCTAAATCCCATCTATCGTTATTTTTGACCTCTTGGTTAGAGATATTATTCTTCTATCTCTATCTAGTGTGATTTAAATTTTTATTATGTTGGGAAGATTAATTTAATCTTTGTCTGTAATAAATTTTATTCATTCATTGATTTTTTTATATGTACATATTTTCTATTTATAAATTTTAATTTCTATTATTTTTCTATGGTTATAATTTTTTTATTATTTTAAATTTATTTTCTTTTTAAATTTTGTTTATTATTGTGGTTATAATAATTTTATTTATAATTTTTTTGTTTATAAATATTTTACAGTTATAATTTTTTGTGGTTAAAATTATTTGTAGTTATAAATTATTTTTTAGATATAAATTAATTTTCATAAATTTTTTATGGATATAACTTACAATCCATTTTTTTGTGATTATAATGTATTTTGATGTTACATCTTTGTCAATTATAAATTTCTTATGAGTTAAATTTTAATTTTTATATTAAATTCAAATATTTATATAAATAATTTATATTTTTATATTTTTTAGTTTTTACATTAACATATAATTTTATTCAACATTTTTTGAATTCATTGATGGAGATATTCCCTAAATACTTATATATATTGCATATTAATTGTTATTTTCATTCATATAAGGGTAAATTGTTTTATTTAATATGATATTAAAATAAAATAATAAACTATTGTCATTTTTGTTCTTCACCCAAGTAAGGTTTCATTAAATAATTATATTTCAGGATTATATGAAATGTATAGGAGCTAAATGAATTCCTATATATATATAATACATGAATATTTTGAGACATTAACTTATGTGTTATAAAAAACGAGTTAATGCATGTATGACCAATGAGTATCTATGGGCTATATAAAGGCACTACCGCATGATGGAATATGTGAGTGGATATTCATCTAGTGAATTGTGGGAAACCAAAACACTATTCCATATTACTCCATTAAATTGAGAGATTCTAGCTTGTCATGGAGGTTGTTGGATCCCACTAAAATTTTATGTAACATCCTTCTTCTTAAAATTGTATTGAGAAGGTGGTGGAATTTTACTCATCCTTAAGTAATATCCCCAAGATGCCAAAGATAGAAATAAATGCCAAGGGATTCATTATAAATTTGTGGATGAATTTCCCTTTGTTATAAAACAACCATCCAAACACACCTTAACATAAATATTACATGATACAAGATAAAAAATGTCAAAAAAATCAACGTAAAACCATTTATATCAATGAAAACTCTCATGAGTACCACAACAAAATTCTACAGACATCAAGGTAAACAATGAAACACATAACCTACAATACATGAAGAATCCAACAAAGATCCGAAGATACAACAAGCTCCAGGCTTCACAAAATTTCCCAAGTATCACTGAGCATCACTTAAGAAGTGTGATACTTTACCTTTGCTCATATCTTGAAGAACAAACCCTGAAAATGCACCAAAGTTCCAAAGAAGGGGTGGGTATGAAAACAAAGTAGATTTTCCCCAATTAATTCTCTTATCACACCAGTAAGATAGAAAATTATAGAAAAATTATATAAAATAGTTTTTATAAAACAATTTAGAAAAGTAGTTTATATCATAATATAAATAATTACTATATCAATAGTTTTCTCAAAACAACCTCAAATTACAAGGAAATAAAACAAAAAAAGTTCTTAAACATTTTCATAAATTTCTTTTTTGATGAATCCATTCTATTAAACATATCAAAAAATCCAACCATTAAGTAAAAATAGACCTCCCTATACTTTTGAGTGGTGAATCATCCTTTTAATAAGACATCACTTAGTGAACCACTTTGACAGGGGTACATCATTCCTGTATCTGTCCCAACATTTTGATGGGGATACTTCACACCTTATCCATCCCAATTCATATAAACACCTTCCACACAACCATGAAAACTCAAGTGTCCTAAAAAATTTCAATAGAACAAAATTTTAATTGAAAAATCAATTTTCCATACAAAAAATCAATTATTTGAAAATCATCATTTAAAATTGTGTTTCCAAAATCTCTTAAAGAAAAAACACCAAATTTCCCAATTTATAAAAACTGTCACTCAAAAGGGATTTCTACCAATAATTTCCCAGTGGATTAACAATATATTTCAAGATAAAACCATGAATTTTAAATCAATCCATCATATTATAATTATAGGGATTTGGAGTAAAGCCACCTACCTCAATATTTATGGTGAACATGAAAATGACACTTAAACACAAATGGAACCGGATGGAAACTACAAAAATCAACCATAGATATATTACCATATCATAAGATAGACCAAATGTAATCATATTTGGAATCACCTATATTAGATATATCAACAGTGGACAAATATCTATGAAACTGATAGAGATAGAGAAGTAGATCATTAAAAAAGCACCAATAAATATCAAGAATGATGACTTACAGTAAGAATCTTGCTTCAAATCACTAATATAGGCCTTCAGATCTCTTAAAGATTGATGGGAGAAGATTACTTAGCCTTTGGGGAGAGATAATATCATGTTAGGTCTACATAGAATGAAAAAGGTGGGTCGTATAGGTCAAAACATATGAGATCCAAAATTTTAGGATCTCACTTTTAACCCATTCACGTTTAGTTGTATGACTAGAAAAATAGTATGTTATCCATGATCAAGTCGCATACTTATATATGGACCTTTCATGGTTGGATCAAATGATTTCCAAACCATTCAACAATCATTCCAAATCCCAATGTCTCAAATATCATGGTTTCTCTATGGTTTCTACATGGTTTGGAAAAATTTTATGCCTTCCATTTATCCCATTTTTCATTGTGCATGGTTTCTTATAGGTGTTTCAAAGAATCCAAAAACTGTGAACTAATCGTGATTCCTTATAAAATCCAAAAAACAGTAAAAATATTCTCCAAAATCTCCAAAAATTTACTCATAAACATTACATACATAAAGAGAATAAAGAAAGGGTTACTAACTTGAAACCGAGGGTGCTACATTCTCCCCATAATTTGCCTTTACATCATCAGAAAGTAGAAAACCATCTCTGTTGTAAATGATTTTTGTCTATTTCTCTCTCATTTACTTCTTACATTCCCAAGTCTCTTTCGGAATCTGACCATGTTTCCACAAAACCTGTACTAGACCGAATCTTTATGCATGCAAGACTTTCTCATTCCTAGACACAATCTGCAATGGAATGTGCACCAATGAAGAATCCATCTCTAGATCAATGTGATCTCATCTGATCCCATGGTCGAGATCTAGCAGATACTTTTTCAACTCAGATAAATAAAACACATTATGTACCAAAATGAACCATGATGCAAATTCCAACATATATTCCACCTCTCCAAAATGTTCAGGTATCTCAAAAGGGCATATTTTTAGGAGATAACTTGACCTGATTCCAAATGTGATAATGTAAAACCATTGGAAAGATCCTCTAGAACACCTGATCACTCACCTTGAATGATATCCTTCATCAATGATATTCTTCATTAGATTTATGATGACTCTGAGCAATATCCAAACATTTTATTATCATCTGACTCTTCTCCATTGTTTCTTGGACAAGTCCCATCCCAAAAAGATATTTCTATCTTCTTTCCACCCAACAAAGTGGATAACAATAAGGACACCCATAAAATTCTTTCAAAATGAGATGTTTTTATCAAGGTTTTATAGTTTTCTATATGAGTATTGCACTAATGGCACCTTCTCTTCCCATGAGCCAACAAAATCCATTACACCATCCCACAACATGTCCTACAACATTTGTATCTTCCATTTGGATTGGCCGTCCGTCTGAGGATGATACGACATAATCATAGTCAACTAAGTTCCAAGGTATTGTTGTAAGTATTTCTAGAAATGCGATGTAAAACATAGATATCTATCTGATACTATTGAAACTGCTATTCCATGCCTCTTTACCACTTCATAGATATAGATATTTGAGAAGTAAACTGCTGTTTGAGATTCATGAATAAGAATGAAATGAGATGAAATTGTGATCTGATATACTATCACCCATATGAAATCATGTTTCCAAACCATTCTTGGGTAACCTATTAAAAAATCCATGGCTATCTGCTCCCATTTTCACATAGGTATAGTTAAGGACTTTAAAATACCTACTGGTTGTCTATGCACTACCTTAACTCAATGACATGTTAAGAATATCGAAACATACTCAGCCACCTTCCATTTCATATAAAACCACCAAAATTGTGCCTTAATTTATTTATAAATTTTTTTTATTCTAGAATGTACAACCCATTTTTAGTGTTTACAAGCATGAAGATTTTGTTCTTGAAAATCGTATATATGACCATCAAATTTCTGAACTGCAAAAATGAACTCTTGTCCAGATTCTATCCCTCAGTGGTCTCCCCACCATTTAGTTTTGACTTCTTTTCCACACATTCATCATTAGATGTTTTTTACTGTTTAACCAAGCTCCCCAAATTATGAACAAATGAAACTGGAAATAAAACAAAAACGACACCTTGGTCTTCACCTTCCAAGAGCATGTTGTCTAAGATTGACACCAACATATACTCATCTAAAGATTCTTTTTTCCATCTGAGGGTAAGAATTTTTTATTAATGCATCTGCCACTAAATTTCCATAACGTGGTGTATACATCAAGTTAATGTGAAAAATTTGTAGGTACTCCATCAATATTATTTTTCTTATATTCAAAACTCATTGTGAGAAAATAGGCTTAAATATCTTATGATCCGTGAACTCTGTAAATTTCTCACCAAAGAGTTATTGATATAAAGGCTTCAAGTAATGGAATACGACAACTAGCTCCAAATCATTTTTTGGGTAGAAATTCTCAATCACCTGTAACTGTCGTGATCCATAAGCAACAATATGATCTCCTTGGATGAGAACACATCCCATCCTAGATCATACAACTTCATAATACACCACATACCCTTGTACTGATTCTGGAAAAATAATGATTGGTGATGATGTAAGGTGATCCTTTAGTTCATGAAAAGATTTATGGATTTCTTTATTGCACTAAAATGGAATATTACTCTTTTTCAAAGCTATCATTGGTGAAGCTAATCATGAGAATTCATGAAAAATGTGTCGGTAATAACTAGAAAGTCAAAGGAAACTCTGTATCTCAAATAAATTATTTGGTGGTTTCTAATAAATAATATTTTCTATCTTTTTTGGATCCACATAAATATCCTTTTCATAGATTACATGTACAATAAATCATAACTCTTATATACAAAATTAACACTTTGATAGTTTTTCATAAAGAAAATGATCCCTCAATATTACCAACACTATCACCAAGTGTTTCTAATGATCAACCCTTTTTTCATGAATACAAAAATATATTATACACAAACACAACCAAAAAATAATCCATATATTTATAAAATATACAATTCATCAATTCCATAAATACTACTAGTGAATTCAAAAAACTGAAAGGCATAACGACATACTCATAATGGAAAAATCTTATTCTAAATGTTTTCCTTGAAATATAATCCTTCTGAACCCGCAATTAGTGATATCATAATTGCAAGTAAATTTTAGAGAACCACTGAGCTCCCATAAATTTATTGAATAGATCATTAATGACTTTTTGAAAAAAACAGCTCTTCCAACAGAGTTGTGATCGGCCTAATGAATCATTTTCTTTCCAATTATTCAAACTGTACATTCAATTTCATTAATTTTGTTGGTTCCATCTTATATGATGTAATGGAAATAGGACTAGTCCCCTGGAGAAGATCAATCGTAAACTCCACTTACTTTATTGGTGGTTACCCCAACTAATTATTGGGAAAATATCAGGAAACTGATCTAACAACAATGGAAAATTATTACTCTCGATCTCGTCCATTAATTTAAAAAATAATGATTCCAACTAGTACGAGATCATTTTCACTACTTGTGCCAGAAACCCCATTGCACCTACCCTTACACTCTTGTCTCCTCAAAATAGATTCTTGACTCCATCTTTAATTACAAAACGAACTCTTTATATATAAAAATTTATGTGAGATTTGAACATAGTAAACCAATCCATACCCAGGATTATATGACAGACATCTATCTCAAGAAAAGTGATATACCATTTCATCTCAACTCCATCAATAATTATAGAACATGATCTATATACAAAGGATCGATACTCTCTTCGACCAAGTGTAGTTTGAAATTTAATCACAGAAGGAATCATATCAAATTTTAAACATAACATATCAACTATACAAGAAGAAATAAAGGAATGATATGTACTCATATAAAACATATATTTTATCGGGGTAGAATTAAAAATAATTTTACCTCGCACCATAGATGGTACAAAGTAATTATCCACAATAACCTGCGCAGATCCATATAATTGCTTCCTCACCGCACATTGTCCTTTGATTCCATATTGAGATTTCATTGTTTGAAGAGTCATGGTATTCCTAGAATCACCATGGCTATGTCTATTCTACTAATGATAATGATTCTGCTGCCCTCATCCTGTTGAAGCATAAGATGCCTGCGACACCTGAGAAGTGTCCTGAACACCTAAAATCATAGTACTATGAAAATAGGGTTGAAGATGACCCATATTATTGCAGTTGTGGAATAAACTAGGTTGTTCTACAAACATTCACTTCATGTGGTCAAATGAACCACATTGGAAACACCTAGGATGGCTCTTTAGTCATGGATAAAGGTTTACTGATCCATCTATATGATTTTGATTAATACTACCACCTTGAAAATATGTGTCCCTTTCTAATTTATCCTATTATTAGAGTTCCCACCATTTCACATGGGTATCAACACACTTCCTCATCCCATAGACCATGAGATTTCCCTTTCAGATTCTATTTCTCAATTAACCATCTATGTATAATCAATAATATAGAGCACAACAATATTCGAGTGAATCTTCAATCTCATCCCCGATTCAAATATGTGTTCCTTTAAGGATGTTATATCAGAAAATTAGGGTTCAAAGTGAACTAAATACATGAATTTATATGTATATTAAGTTATATAAATACATTCTTACTTTATGATGATGAAATCCATCATTCTTTGAATTATGAATGTATGAGGACATAATTGTTTGATAAAAAATTCCTCAAAATCCTCCATTCAAAGAAATGTTCTAATTTAGATTGAATAGTTAAATACCACCACTGGAGTGCATGATATTCCATCATATACATCGACAAAAATACTTTGAGCTCTACTGGTGTGCTAATGAAATCAAAGATTTGATTCATCCTCTTTATCCAACCCCCTTCTTTCTCTAGTTTCGAATCACCACAAAATATGGATGGATTCTACTTTTGTAAATGGACTGAATGATGCACTTACTTGGATTATCCTTCCTATTCAATATAACCATATCTTGGAAATATTTAAAAATACTTTGAACCATTTTTTGGTTCAACTATGGTGAAAGTGCAACCACATTCTCAGCATCTTTCTCTGGTCGTTTCCTATAATGCGCAACAGGTTCCTTTTTATAGAAAAAAACAAACTCCACAAGATCCAATCCCTACTAATTGAAGGCTTAGAATTTCAAATTAAATCATAACAAAATATCACAATGATACTTTCAAAAAATCAACGTTTTCTATGTTCAACCATTTTTTAAAAAAATCAGTTTCTTTAGAAAATCAAATCATTTTTAAAATATCACAATAATTCTCTTTTCAAAATCTCACATTAGAAAATAATTTCAAAATTTTTAAAAAATCAACACATTGCACCAAATTAGTACTCAAAATGAAATATGAACTCCTAGTAGGAATTCATTTCTATAATACATTTGATTATTGTCTCATTATCTAAACCAATGAAAATTATATTACAAATCCTTTAAGTCTCTCCAAAAAACGTATTTACCCGACACCTCGGTAACTTGAAATTCAATACCAAAAAGTTAGCTACGTGTTTTTATTCTATATATTTGTTGTATCGAAAGTTCTAGTCCTTTCTATCAACCCGAAACAAGGAATAGACAATGATGAATTTCAACTCCAAGAACGAAATAACTGAATACCACTTGTTAGTCAAGGATCAACCAAGATAATACCGCTTGCTACACAATGATATTTAGAAAACCCCAAACTATTACCACTTGTAACATCCCTTTTCTTCTCATTGTCTTAATAAGGTGGTGGAATGTTACCTGGCCTTAAGTAGCATCTCCAAGACACCAATTCCTGGAAATACATGACAAGGCCTTCATTAAAAATTGGGGGAAAATTTTCCCTTTGCAAGAAAGAAACCAACCAAACTCACCTTAACACAACTAATACATGATGCTTGATAAAAAATGTAAAATAAATCAAGGTAAAACCTTCTATATGAATAAAAACAATGAGTAGTACCACAAAAAAATTCTGAAAATATCAAGGAAAATAGTTGAAGACATAACTGACAAGACCCAAAGACCCCAACAAAGATAAAATGATCCAAAAAGATCAATTCTCCAAAAATTGGAACTGGTATCATTGAACATCACTAAGGAAGTGCGATACATTACCTTATCATGTATCTAAATGAACAAAATTTTCAAAATCTCCAAATATCCAAACCACAGTTGAGTACTAAAACTTAGTATATTTTCCAAATGACTTCCATACTCATGCCACCAAGATAGAAAATGATAGTACAATTATATATAATAGTATATGTAAAACAATTTATAAAAATAGTTTATATCAAAATATAAACTATTTATATATTAACAGTTTTCTCTAAACAACCTCAAATTCTAAGGAAAGCAACCAAACAGTGTTTTAAAAAAATTTCATTAATTTCATTTTGGCATAATACATTCCATTCCACTTATAAACACATCCATTAATTCATTAAACCTATACCTCGCTATACTTGTGAGTGTGGAGTCATAAAATCACTAATATATCACTTAGTAAACATCTTTTATGGGGTTCTTCACACCCATATATGTCCCATCCTTTTGATGGGGGTAATTCACACCCTTATCCACCCTAATTCATATGAACAAATGCCAAACAAACATTCTAGCCCAAGTGTTCCCAACACATTTTAAAAAAACAACATTTTTATTGGAAACAAATTTTTCCATATAAAAAACCATCAATTATTTTAAAATAATCATTTAAAATCATGTTTCCACAACCACTTTCCAATAAAACGCCAAATTTACCAATTTATGGAAATCTCTACTAAAGAGGGGTTTTACCAATAATTTCACAATGTATTCTTAATAAATTTCATGAGAAACCATGAATTTTTAATCAATCCATCATATTATAAATAGAGGAGATGAGAGTGAAACCACTTACTTCAGGATTTATGGTTAAAATAAATAGCATCACTCAAACTCCAAAGAAACTAGGTTAAAACTCAACAAAAACACCTTAGATCTCTTCCCCTATCATCAAAAAGACCAAATATAATCATACAAGGCATCATTTCTCTAATATATATCCACAACGAATATAGATTTATGAAAATGAGAGATGTATAAAAGTTGATCAAAGAAAAATCACCAATAACTATCATGAATGATGACTTAACATAAGAATACAACTTCAAAAAACTAAGAGAATCCTTAGGATCACCTTTGTATTGATGGGAGAAGCTTCCTCACCCTTTGGAAATAGTAAATCTCAGGTCAGGGTTGCATAGGAGGAAATATGATGGCCTTAGTGGTCAAAATGTGTGAGATCCACAATTTTAGGATCTCACTTTTTACCCATGCATGATTAGTCACACGATTTGACAAACCGTGAACTAACCTTGCACTAACCACTATATTAAGGATTGACCTCACATGGTTTTCTTGAACGATTTCCAAACCATGTGACAATCATACCAAATACAACTACCAAAAAAATTATGGTTTCTCCTAGGCTTCTGCAAGGTTTGGAAAAACTATGCGTCACCCGTGTGCCTTCCCTTTAGCCCATGTCTCATTGTGCACAGTTTCCTATAGGTGTTGCATGGTTTCCAAAAACCATGATCCATCTTTAATACCTTATAAAATCCCCCAAAGACATTTCAAAATTTATCCAAACTATACAAAAATTAATCCATAAACATTAAATACTTAAAGTGTATAAATAAATGATTACTTACTTGGAACCGGGTGTGCTACATGTTGAGGGATTCAGATTGGATCATGGATACCTTTTGAGGTGAGATGATTTTGTTTTCCACTTTGGTGATCTTTATCAAACTCATCAGATGATGATTAAAGGTTTTTGTGTCTCTTCAGTGTAGGGTTCACAAATTTACACCATATTCTTCATTTTAGTTTTTATAAAGGCTTAATATTTTTTTCTTGAAGATCCCTAGGCAAGGGTATTTAATTTCTTACACTTCTTATTATAATTTTTGTTAGAATAATAGAAATTCTTTAAGTGGGTCATAGGGATCAATGTTTAGTTTTATGAAATCATGCATGAAATAAATAATAAAATAGAAAACATATCTTCAGTTCATATGCTAGTATTTAATTTTTTTAAATGATTTACCCTTACCCAGTTGGGATGTGTAAAGGTAACCAAGACCTTACCCTTACAAATATAAAATGCATATGCATAACTAAAGATTTACCCTTATACAATGTGGTCTGTGTAACAGTCATCATGCCTTACCCTTATGTAGTTTTCTCTACAAAAGGGTCAACTGATCCTACCTTTGTTCATATAGGGATACACAAAGCTCATGCACTTACCTGATATGGTTACATAAGGATAGTTTAGGGTTATAAAAAACTATGTAAAGGTAACCGGTAGATTAACATTATGTGAAACACTATTATGCAAAGTTAAAAAAGGAATTACCTTTACATAAAATAGTACACATAAATGTTAGAGCTCTGTAACCTTGAATGGTATGTGCTACATAAGGGTCAATACTATTTATCCTTACCCCTTAAATAAACCATCTATCTAAGGGATGAATGAGGTTACCCGTATAAAAAGAAGGGATTCTATGTAATTGTAAAAGGTGGACACCCATACACAGGTATGGGTTCCTAGGTGAGGGTAAATGTAAAAGTGTTTAAAAATTTCTATTTAAATTGTTAAATAATTTTAATGGTTTATAAAATGTTAATAATTCATTATAAAATAACTATTTATATTAGTATATATTATGGGTTGTGATAAAGCCCAATTTACATAGACAAAAAAAGAGATGAACTCAACCAGTAGGATCATACCTAATGATGCCCATCTATATGATCTTTTGAGGGGGATGACATTAATGGGTTTTCCCTTGACCAATCCCAAGTTGAGATTCATCAATTGTATCTCAATAAAAACAATTTATGGGAGAAGTTCGGGATTATCAGGATCACGAGTAATTCCATCTTTTTCAAACAATCCCAAGAAAGATCCACCATCACACAATTTACCATTAGGGTGTATGTTAGTGTAATAAGTGGTTATGTATCTAGATCCTAGTACTATGAATTTTTATATTTTATGTTTAATAAAATAATTTTTATAATTTTCACTTTTTTATTATTACTTTATAAATAATTACATAATGAGTTTGATAAAAATAATATTTTTACATGAATAAATAAAAATTTAATTTTGAGAAATATATTGTTTCAATTAAGACCCTCATTTGATAAATTCATTTTTTAAAATAACTTATATTTTTATAAAATATTTGTATTATATAATTACTATTTATATATAAATTATAATATAATTTAATGAAGTATAAGATATTTTTTAGGGTTGAGAAGTGGTTAATTTTTTAAAAACTATTATTTTTTCAGTAAAAGTGAATTTCCATTTAGAATTGATAATTCTTATATTTAAAGAATTATTTTGATAAAATAAATATTATTTTTGAAATTATCATGTCAGAATTAGTCAATAGTAATTTTTTCATAATTTTCTGAGATAAAATATTTTTTTAGTAAAAATTAAATATAGTATGAATATATAGTGTGTATTATGGCATAAAAATTGCCCAAATGTGAATTAATAAATGTCGTAAATGGAATTTGTGACAAATTATATATTTCTACTTTAAAATATTACAATTGTTAAGTTATTTTATTAATTTTATAAACCCTTAATGAATCCTCTAAATCCTATATTATTTTTTATGGTTTTAAAATCAATTCTTTGTGAACATTACTCACTTCCACATCAAAAATGATATTATTTTAATATGTTCGGTTATTGGACTTATACAATATCAAAAACCACTTCTATTTATTAAAAACTCTGGGAAAAAACTATGGTAATGTTTGTGGTTTTGATTATTTTATCATACAGAGTCTAAAACCTATGATTAGAAAATAATAATGACTTATGCTCTATTTTCCTATAAAAATCCACCCAAAATCTCTCTTATATTCACTCAAAACCCATTAGTAACTAATTTTACCTCTCTATATCTCTCTAAATCCCTCCCAATGTGCCTCTAATCTCTTAATAAGATCCACCTAATCTTTTTTAAGAAAAGTATCAAGGTAAGAGATTCTCGCCCTCTTATTTATTCAATCACTTCATTTGAGTTATGACTTTTGATTTAAAATTTTCCATGTTGACATATATTTTTTAACAAACCCATTTTAGTATAATTAATTTTTCCATGTAATTAGATACCCATTTTCACCCCCATTTAACACTTCCATGTATCTTTATGTATACTTTTTATGCTACCAAATAAAATTGTGATTTTTCATTCCGAACATTTATGTAGTGAATACCCACACCTATTTCCACTCAAGTGTATTCATCTAGATATATCTATAATTTATTGATTATGTATTTTCATTCCTGTAACCCACACTCCTTAATTTTGGGATTAAAGTTGATGAAATTAATTCTTATATTGTATGATCAATATGGAACATAAATGCTGGTACATGATATGAATGTGACAAGTGAGTCCGAAATTGTATAGTCCTCCAATGCATTGGGTAATTTTTTTATCTCATAGGATACCATGTATTATGCAAATGATATTATATTAAACACACTATGTTATGATTCCTCAGCAGTTAGCCTTGACTTATTCTTATGTTATCGTCTTTTAGGTTGTCACATTACTATGTTGCCATGACGTTATCATATTATATCATGTTTCGATGTTCATATTTATGGTTATCAACCATTTTATTTCACCATGATATGAGTCTTGACTAAAATTTATTACTTTATTCATGTTATTCTTTGATTATTCCCTTACTGAGTTTTATAGTTCTGCCTTTTCTTATGTACATCCTCAGGTTATCCCATGCATTTTTAGAAGATGGATGAAATTGTAAGAGAAAGGTTAGGAGTTTTAAATAATATTTTTATACCCCTAATTCATGTTATTATGTTATCTATATAATTAACCAAACACACTAGGCCTTTCAATAATTTAAGATTTCTCTATTTATGCCTTTATGTAATAAATCATGAATTAAGGTGTATTGAAAATATGAGTTGTCAAATGTTGGGATCTAAGCTCCGAGGTAGCAGAACATTGTCATAAATGGGTAGTATTTTTTTTCAAAGATATATTTTTAAGCATGGTTTTTTTGAGATGATTTTACAATAGGATAATTGAACATATCTAGGTGAGGTTCTTACACAGGTTTTTTATGCTCCCATTCTAATTCAAGTTTGTGCATCCATTGGATTTGGTGCTCTATAATTCATAGTGTAAATTTTATATCTAAAATGTGGTTTTTTAATCTTCTACATCATAGGGTATTTCCATTTCAAAAATCTTACATTCTGATTCATTTTTATTTTTTATTCCATAGGATTTCACTTCTATTTTTCAATGTTTCTCAAAAAAAATTCACAGGCATTTTTTCGGTACCGGGAGCCTCCACAATAGTGGTATCAAAGGTGATGGTTCAAGATTGTAGTTTTTCATGGGAATTTGGGATTTTTTAAAGAGTATCAAATGAATGTGTGTGAGGAATAATAGGGTTTGTAAGCCAAAATATGTTGTGAGATGTGTTTCAAGTATTACACCTATTTATTTTCTTTAGAAGGTATGATAGGTGAAGAATGAATTTAAAATTTATCATCAATGTTATGTGATAGCTACTCATATTTTCTATAGAGGATGATGGTTGATGTGATTCCAATGAGTTTTCATTCTAATTTAGTTTTTTGTATGGTATCGATATTTATGGGATGATGGGGGACACTGATAGGATTCATCCTGTGAGTGTTTCAAAATTTGTGATAAGAGAGTTTTTTTGAGTTAGAGATGTCTTTTTTAATCACATAGATAAGGTTGATTGTCTTTATCATGGAGACATATATATATATATTATCTCATTGGATGAGATGATTATTTGATTCATAAACATGGAGGACATATGGTGTGTTGGCAATTCAAGATATTATATTTTATATCATATTGTATTTGGAAAAGGAAATTGTAAATATTTTAAAAAGGGAAGTAGCTGGTGAAGATCAACAGAGAGAGAGAGAGATTCTCAAGATATAGTCTACCAAGGTAAAAATGAAATGGGTCTCTCCATTTATAGTATCCTATGTGGAATATAGGAAATGGGGAACAAGGAATTGGTGGATCTAAAGTGTGGTGGGATACCGTGTTTTCAGTATCCTATACAAATCATCGAAAAGGAACACGTGTGATGTGATAACAATTTTCTATGTTTTGAGAAGTTTCATATGAAGATGAGAAACCTTGATATATAGTCTTTAATAAGAGGGAATGCAATTTCTATCGAGCATACATCAACCTTGAGATATAGACATTAAGGATAGGGTAGACCATTGTTAGAAATCATGGGCGCATTTATTGACAAATAAATGAGAAGAAGATGATGAGGCATTGTAAGGGAAGGTTTATGATGATTCATGTTTTGATATGATCCTAGAGATAATGGTTCTTTTCCATATAATGATGATTCTTTTTCACAGATGAATTTTCAAACATGGTTTTCTCAGGATGATTACATATACGTCGAGGAGTCATATCGAAGGGGGTGATTTTTAAATAAATCTTTCTATTATCTAATTTTAATTGACGTTCAGGAACTACATGTATTTTTAAATAATATTTCATATTTAATATTTCAAGTTTTCATATTGTTTTTTAATCCTCAACATTAGAGAGTTTTTTAATGCTAAAAATCTTGCATTATTATTATTTTTTTGTTTTTTTCTCCTGTAAGATTCCATTTTATTTGTTTCATCATTTCTCACAAATTTCCCACAAGTTATTTTTAGTTTGATATCATGAATCTCCCCAACAATGGTATCAAAGATGAGGGCATGGGATTGTAAATTTTTGTGATAATTTTGATAGTTTTCAAGAATTTCATGTTCCCTTGTGTGATAAAAAATATTTTATGGATGTTAAGGCAGACCGCGAGTCATGTTTTAGGTCTTATACCTAAATACTTTTTAGAAGGTGATACTGGTGAAGAAAGAATTAATAACTAAATATTGAGTTAATGTGATAACGTCTCAGGGTATTTTTAATAGGGGGACAATTTACTTCTGTATATTCTCTAAATTTGGTGGCAATAACAATTTTGAGAAACCCTTATATTGCTGATTTTAGTCTTGTTTGAAAAGAAAATTAATATTGAGATATGATGACGATTTTAGTTTTTTAATTTCATTTATATGGGGCATCCGATTTCTATCAAATTTTAAAGAAGAATCATTATAATTTATACTAATCATTTATTCAATGTTATTAGATTTTTTATTCAACTAGTTTGTAAGTAGTGAACATCATACTTTTCAACAAACTGGATCCATCTTCGCAACAAAAACAAATACAACCCTAAACCAAAAAAATGAGAAAAAAAATCTAAACTATAGTATAGTTACCTACTCCATTGATCCTTAACACAATGAAGTAGTTGTCTAGATCTATCTTGCATACCACCAAACCGATAATCCTTGAACAAGATTTTTTGTTTCTTTAAACATATTGTGTGGAGTCGAACACCTCCATCATGATAGCTCCAATCATAACAACGAATCCCAACTACAACATAAAAAACGAATCATGAACCCAAAATTAACATTGTCTTTAGAAAAATCAAGAAACAGTTAGAATATCCACGAATCCTGCTTCATGAACCATCCTTCCCATCCATCAAATGCTATATGTATACCCTCCATTCTCTGATCATCATGCCACAGAAACCATAAACGCATACCCTTGACCTCGATCTTCAACGGTCCCCCCATTTAATTATCTACTTCATGGACTCATATAATAATTGAATGACAGTTTCACCTAGGAATTTATAGATTCAGATCAAGGGCTCGTGACAACCTTCATCAAAGTACCTCAACCTCGGAATCTTGATTTATTTTAATTGAAATAACAACTCAAAAAGACCCCCTTTGTCTATTGGCTTCACTTCGCCAGCCCAACACCACATATTAACTCTACTTTTATAAAAATCCTAATTCATCCCAATGTAAATCGCACAATTTTTTTAGGGTCCACTAGAATATTACCTTCAATAAATCCTACATAATACACACAAGGAATCCATTTATTAATTTAAAAATTCAAAACCTCATTTAAAAAGAAATTGATTTATGAATTTCAATTTTTAATTCACCAAAGAATAGAAATCAATTGTATTTGAGAAAACTAAAAATTAAAATATTCATTCAATTACAAAAAATATTCCAAACAGGAAAACCAATTCAAATTTTACTTAAAAATCAATTTAGCACATGAAAGACACTAATATTTCAATATTACAGAATTTATATCGAGATAAATTTCAAAAATGTATTTTAATCAGGAAAATTAAATTTAAAATATATTTTTACTATTAAAATTTAAATGTTATGATAAATTTTATTTATTACCTCAAACATACTAAAGTGATAAAAATATAACTTTTACCCATTTTATAATTTGAATTGAGTGATATTAAATAGTGAATTGAAATTAAAATAAACAGGAAATTCAAAAAAAATAAAAGCCTCATGTGTGAGATAGTGGGTTTGTAATTGATAACATATAGGTTCCGTAGACCCAAATCAAGCTTGTACTTTTTATTAACAAATCATGTATATAGTTTGACACACACACACACACACAGAAACCGTATTATTAATTCATGGTGACTTTTTATTCTTCAAGAACTATATGGTAATATCCCAAGATTATTATTTTTATTTTTTTTTATAGAATTACCCCACTATAATAAAAACCTCAAGAAGTATTGAATGTAATATAACGATTAATTTCACATAGTCTACACACATGTACCTAGAATAACATAAATGATATATGACTACAAATTTTCTGTACTTATAATAATTGAAGATTATTCTAATGATGTTTTCACTTACTGGTCTCCATTTACTTGATATAATGAAGAGTAACCCATGAATAAGAACACTAAATGGTTTAAGTATCATTGGATGTTCCTAACTATGGGCATATCTATTTATCCCTTGAATTAATATCATTACCAAATTATGTTGTGAATCTTATGCCTTTGTGCATAGTAAACATCATGGAATTTTATGTCTATAGAGAGGTAAATTGTCTGCAGTGACATAAATGACTTGACATTGGTTGAATGATCAAGAATTTTTTTTAACTTATATGTATTGGAATAATATATATCTAGAATTATGAAACATATTGTAGTGATTACCTAAAATTATCATCCATGGTAACTATAGGAAAGTCTATCCAATATAGTCAAAGAAAGATATATCAATAATACATGGATGATAACACAAGTATGAATCATGTTTTATGATATATTGATTAAACAATATATTATATTATACAATTTTATTCACAACGAATGTTGTTATAACTATGACTTCACAATTAATATTCAGGGGTTATAATGTTTGTCTAGATATTATTACTATTCTATGGATTTGACTCACTATTATTAAGATATATTATTGGAGGCTTACACACTATATGTATCGATAAGTTCCACTAATTATGTTAAATATGATTTTATGATTAAAATGTTCCCAAAATCTTGAGTCAGTTTTTAGAATGATTTAATATAAATTTAAAATATAAATAAAGTCAAATATAAAACATAAAAGTTTAGAATATAGTGAATTAAATTTATCAATCAAAGTATTAACAAGTTATTTAATTTTAAATACGTGAATAATAGAAATAGGTTATTAAAAATATATATTTATTCAAGGGTTGATACAATTATATGAGAGGACATGAGAAGATTTAATGGATCATCATCCATCAGATGATATTATGAGGAGTTTCAAGTGTGTAATTCAATATATATGACACTGAAGACGAGTTTAAAAACACTTAGGTGAATTTTTGGTTCACTTTAAGGATTAATATTTATTAAGAATCCAATGTATAGTTTAATAAAAATTTAACTTATACATATAACTATTTTATATGAAAACGTTAGTCACATAACCCTGGTATAGAAATTTTATACCCCCAATACCATTCTCCTAATGTTTAGAGATATAAAAAAGAGACAGGAACAATCAGGAATTGATTTCTCCTTTAAATATTGAGTTTTTGGTGTATTTACGGTCATATGGGTGTTATAAAGTACTTTGAGCCCTTGCAGTACAACATAAAAATTCAATATATCAAATATATTGGATATAGTTTTATGAAACAAATCTATTATTATTTTTTAATTCCTCATCATTAATGATTTTTTTTTTCAATTTCCTTTTAGGAAGTTGACACTACATCATGTTAAAAGATCATATATGTTATTATACTTACCAAAATGGGTTTTTTTAATATTGATAAATCATAAAAAAAAATATGTTCTATTTTTGGTTCCCTCTTTGTAAGTAGATAATTTTTAATTATTTTAATTTATTTTAAAATTATTCATATTCTTAAAGGAGTTTGGTAATTTTTCATCATACATTATGTTTATACCTTCCTTGAATTAATGCTATAATTACATAGCTCTAGTTTTGTCTTCTTCATCAACTGTTGATGTTTTTTGTAATTTTTTATTTATATGTTCCTACTCATTATCTTTATGTTGAAATAAATCACCATAAAAATTAAATAAACATGAGATTATTTTATATATAATACTCTTATTCAACCCCTTATTCATTTTTTACATCCCTATATTCTTCCACTTGAATGAAAACCAATTTATTCTCTTTTAAGATTTAATATTTTAATATATATAGATTATTTTATCAATCAATAAAGGCATTTGAGATTCCAAAATTCACTTTTCTAGTTTTTTTCTAGTAATTAATATTCATCAAGTATTATTTTATTTTCATTATTATAATCATCATCCATTCCTATTTTCCTATATTTGATATCTCCTTTTTTATTTCACTATCATTTAATTGAAAATATAAACATTGATTGTAATATTAACAAACTTTTCACATTGAAATAAATTTATTGATCAACATATAAGAGTATAAGTTTCCAATCATTCTTATCTATTAATGAATTACTATTTTATAATAATTTTATTCCTATCATTAATGGGACTTCAATATATAATTCCATGTATAAATTAATATTGTCTGTTATTATATATTTTTTTCATGATTAATCAATTCAATTTTCAATATTCATCATGGTCACATAATTTATCTTCTAGAAATTTCTAATTTTTTCCTTGTTTTATTTGGATTATGCAATCCTAATTTATTAAATAATTTTTAAGGAATTAAATTTATACATGTACCTAGATTATATAGTTCCTTTTTAAATTACTGATTTTAAATCATGGAAGGAATCTTAAATATCCTCAAAATTGTCAACTCTGGGGTTATTTTCTCTTCCAAAAATTTTGAGAATTCAAAATTATATGAATGAATTCTTACTTAATAAATATTTTTATTTTATAAAATAACATGTTTCATGAATTTTAAATATGATGGTATAATTGATAATTCCAGAGTAAAAGTAATATTGACCCTCAATTGATTGAAAAACTCATAAAAATTAGAGAATTTACATTCATAATTTATCTCTATTACTTTTTTTAGAAATTGAAGAGGTTGACAATAATCAATCTCTTATAATTTATTCTCCTTATATACCATTTATTCTTGTGTTATTTCTTCAACATCTGCCTCTAAATTCCAACCTTTCATTTTTCTCCTAAACACCATCATTAATTATCTTCTCTACAACTATTCTCTTTTAAACCACATGATTTTACTCAAAATATTTTATACAAATAAAATTTGAAATTTATAACATATTTTAGTTTTCTATCATAATTTCATGTAAATTCACCTTTATCCTTCTAAAATATTTGATCAATTATTTTTTATTGATAAGTTTCACCTACTATTATTGATTCATATTTATTCATAATGGGGGTTTCTATAAAATCTATAAATAGAAACTATTTCATTATTAAGTCTTGTTGAATTAAATACTTATTCAAAAACTTAATAACTATACATTGTGATTTTTTAAAAACTAATTATTATTTTGATGTTAAATATTTTACTATATTGATATCCAATTTTTTGAAAACCTATAGGTGGTTTTTTATTAGTTTATTTTTTACCATGAAATTGAATAAGATTGGTTTTATAGCATTAATTTGAAATTGAAACTTAAAAACTGATTCACTTATAAATAAAAAAACTAAAAATAAATTGTTTTTTAAGGTTTATTATATGGGTTGTATATAAATAATTATATTAATTTTAACTAAGTATTAAATTGTGAGTAGGGGTGGAATAAATAGATACATTATGATTCTTTTTAAGATGAGCGGCTAATTTGAATGGTAGCATAAATTTTATAGTTTTTATTAAATTAAATCATGGATTAATAAATATATAAAAACACTCTCTTAATAATGACACCATAAAGTCACAAAATAATGATTCCACACATTTATTTGGTTATATCTCAATTAGATATGTTAATTTACTAAATCTTATGAACTTTATGCCACAATAACACCCTTGGTAACTATTTATACTAAGATAATTATGTTAATCACTCTTGTTTTTTAAAATTAATTTCATCCATAAATTCATCACCCATTCCAAAGGATTAAGTGATTGGTGATCAATCAATATAAACATTAAGTATAAGATAAATAATACTAAATTTAATAAAATATCAATTATAATAATAATTATAGCTAAATACCATTAATCCCCATAATGATCATTGTCATCAATTGTCAAAATTAAATGAAAATATGTATTAAGAGAATAAGAATAGCATAATAAACATTATCCATCTCATTATTCCCAGCTCTTTTTATTGTCTATTCACTTATCTGTATTTCCTTTAGAGTTTGGGGTTCAGGACCCCTTATCCATTCCATACATTGTATTATTTTTTGTATTGTTGCATCCACATTTATGTATCAAATAAATTTATTGATTCCTCACTAAAATGTTATCACCTTTTTTTCCATCACATAATTAATTTAATTGACTCATAAGCTGCCTCACTACATTATCATGCGTCCATATTGAACTTCAAAACATTCTGACAGCCTCATATAGTAGCCTTATTCAACATCGCATGACCTCGTGAACTTTAAATTACTAACTTAGTTGAATGAAAATATTTTGATCACTACTTGTTAATCTTGAGATTCCCTTCACCACCTCTAAACTACATAAAAAATAATAGTGGTTGACTCTCACACTACCGTAGTCATATTTTGAAGGATCCATAATCGAATCTCTAGGGGGATTAGTTGACATATAATAGATAAATTATACTTGCATATTACATTTATAAGAATCTAATAAAACACAAAAAAATGTTAGAGTCAATATATATAAAAATATATTAGTAAAATAAAAATGTTAAATATAATTATATAAAATATAATATGTATTCAAAATAAGAAATATTACGATTTATTTAGATTTATATTTTTTATATTAAAAAACAGTTAATAAATTTGGACACATTAAATTAAAAACTATTAAATGATAGTTCCACAAGAGAAAAATTTAAGTTCTTCCATAAAGATCCTAACATTCTTATCAATTTCTAATGATATCCAAAATTAATTCAAAATAATTTTAATTTTTTTAAAATAACATAAAAAATAAAATTAAACACAATAATGTTATTTTGTTAATTTTACATTATTTATAGATATTATTTAATTAGAAGCATAAAAAATCAATACTAAATGGAATGGTAAAATATATTAGTTATTTCATAATCACATTCTCCAACACTTATGTTTTTTCTTATTGTTATGTAAATTATATAAATGATTTTCAAAAAGAAATCAAAATGATTTAAAACCTGAGAAAAAAATTCATTGAATTTTAAAGCATTGAGAGTTTTTTTGAACTTTCTATGTTACATGAAATAAATTTTCTCAAATCCCTAGATCATAAGTAAAATATCAAACATGTTCAATTTACCCATATTATACACCTCTAAAAAACATGATATAATAAATTTATTCTTCTTCATTTGAGTAGATTAGTTCTATTTCACTCCAATTAATTGTGAAAATTTTAATGCAGATGCCACACTATTTTTATTTTTATTTTCCATTTTATACATTCATTGGTGTATAAAATAGAGTTACACTTATCATAACCCTTATTCCCACAATTACCCCCCCCCCCCAAGACTTTGTGTTCTAATCAAAACACAAAAATTATGGGGGTAATTTCTTTTGGTTATTCCATAAAATAGAAGTCTAATTTACTTTAACTATATAATTCATTCAATAAGAATCCATTTTGAATATTTTTTATAGAAAAGGCATTAAAGTAACATGAATCCCAAGATCTAAATCAATTATTAATTTTTATTTGTTCATATTTTTATTATCATACATATAATTTTCCCTTTTTATACTCAAACATACATATCAAAATTATAATATATATTTTTGAGTTTGAATTCTGAAATTTTTATACTACTCAAATATAATTTTCTATATCAATATTGTATATTGTGGGTAGATTTTTGAAAAATATTTTGGTTTAAAATAAACCAAATAATTAAATTCATATTTTTTCAATCCCAATAATTAATTCCAAAAACATGGTTCACTCATCCTCTACTCAATTACATTTTAAAAATTTTCGTCTTTAGAATACGAAAAAAGTGTGATATCAAAATGAACATGTATCCTCAATCATGATATATATAAATATCTCTAATGTATAAACCAAACAACCACTCCCCAATACTTTTCTATATTTTATAAATTTTTAACTAAACATATTGTAGGAAAAAACTGAATATTAAATGAATTCATAGAGGTAATAAAATAAGAGGTATAAGGAAATAATCCCTTAATCTATGGTAATTCTATTCAAAGTTTATGGTGATTCTTTTACATGAGGGTTTATTTAGGTAAAATATCTATAATAATAAAAAATTTATCAATTTGTTGGGAAATAGAGATGATTAAAATAAAATTAGTATACAAGAAAAGAAAATAAAATCTGGATCATTCAAAATTAGAAAATGAAAATTTTGTGGGGTTTTAACATCAGTTATATAATAACTAACATTTAAAATATTTTTAAAATATTTTATATTAATAACCAAAATCCAAACCTCAACGTAGTGTATTTTAATTTCATTTATAAATATGATTGATATTAAAACCATGATAATGTATGTTTTAACATTTTTTATCATAGAACCTATGTTAGAATTATATTTTTAACATTGGTTATCATATAACTAATGTTAAAAAAATTAAAAAAATTTAAAACAAAAGCGTCTTTCTTTTCTGCCAACTCTGTGATCCTTGATTGCTTAAAACCCTATGCTCTGAGACTCACATTCACAATCTATATTCGTTATTCAAATGTATTCCTCCACCTTTTTACATAATTTATCCTCTATGTTGCCTCATTTTTTCTAATACACTCTCATTACATTACCCTCAATCGAATTCCACCCATCAGAGTGGCATTTCTATTTTATTTTTCGAGTTCCATCGTCATCTCCTTCACTATCTATTTTCACCTACAGTCTTTTTACGTTACATGCAATATAAAGTCCATATATCAGTATTTTGGATCTCTTGGACATATATAGTCTTCCTACATCCCTATCTTTTGTGAGTTAATTTTTTATTTTTATTATTTGGAAGATTAATTTAATATTTGATTACTAGAAATTATATTCATTCATTTATCTTTTTATATTTACATATTTTCCATTTATAATTTTTCATTGTTATTTTTTTATATGGTTATAATTTTTTTATTTTAGATTGATTTTGGTTTTAAATTGGTGTTATAATTATGGTAATAAATATTTTTTTTGTTTACAAATTGTTTATAGTTATAATTTTTTGGAGGTTAAAATTATATGTGGTTATAAATTATTTTCTATTTATAAATTAATTTTCACAATTTTATTATGGATATAAATTGAATCAATTTTTGGTGATTATAATTTATTTTGATGTTACATCTTTGTTAAATTTTTTGTGACTTAAATTTTAATTTTTTTATTGAATTAGAATATTTATATAAATAATATATATGTTTATATATTTTATTTTTATATGTGTATATTTAATTTAATTTTATATGTTTTAAATTTATTAATGGAGATATTCCCTAAATCCTTATATATATATATATTGCATGAAAATTATGGTTTTCATGAATATAAGGGTATATAGTTTTATGTAATATGGTATTAAAACAAAATAATAAAATGTTATCATTTTTTGCTTCACCCACATAAGATGTCATTAAATTAAATCATTTCACAATTATATGAAATATATAGGAGTTAAAGGCATTCATATATATAATGCATGAATCTTATCATACATTAACTTATGCATTATAAACACATGAGTTAATTCATATGTGACAAATGTGTATCTATGGGATATATAAAGACACTACTTCACGATGGATGATGTGAGTGGATATTCAGTCATTGTCTCCTAATAACCCGAAGCTCTCTTTCATCATTCTTCTTTGCACTACTAGATTGCATGTCATGGATGATGCTAGATCCTTCTCAAATGTTGAGTGATTGAGACACTAGTGTAGAAAAAGTTTTTTATGATGGTTATTTTTTAGTTTTTACATCATATTTTGGTTAATGTTATTCCAGAATACATTATAAATATTGTTTTTTACATCGGTTATTTTAAAACTGACGTAAAAACCAAAAATCCAAAGCATTTTTCATGTCGGTTCTCTAAAAACCAATGTGGAAAACTCTTCGGAGTCATGATGTAGTACGTCAGTTATTTAAAAATCAATGTGGTATATAATTTATCACATCAGTTATTATATAACCGACCTCCTAAATCACACCTATGAAGCATTTATCACGTCCATTATTTTCATAACCAACGTGATAAGGTAGTTTGCCAAGAGGTTTTCCACGTAATTTAAATAATAACTGACGTGAAAACATATCTACTACATGGATTATCAAATATCTATTGTCAAAAAACTATTCCTTTCGATTTATTACATTAGTTATGAAATAACTAACATAAAAAAATCCTCATGCATATGTTACATCGGTTTTCAAATAACCAACGTTAAAATCCAATCCCTGTTCATTTTTTACGTCGGTTATAAAATAACCGATGTAAAAAACAATTTTTTTTAATAAAACCGTTCAACCAAAACTGTGTACATCCAAAATAAAACCTGAAAAAGAAAAAAAGAGACCAAAACCCCCCACCACCCTGGACAACACCCCCCCCCCACACACACACTCCTGGAACCCCCCCCCCCCACCCAACTGGATATCCCCCCACACCCCTGAACTACCCCCCACCCTCTTGGATAGCCCACACACCCTGGACATCCCTCCCACATCCCTTGAAACCCCCCACCCCACTAAAAAACATGCCCACAACCATGGAAAACCCCACCCCCTGGACACCCCCTGGACAGCCCCCACCCTCATAGACAACCCCCACCCCTGGACATCCGTCCCACACTCCTGGACACCCCCACCCCCATTGAAACCCCCTGGACAGCCCCCACCCCCTGGAGAACCCTCCCACACCGCTAGAAACCCCCCCCCCCCCTGAACCCCACTAAAGAGGCTTCCCACAATCCTAGACACCCCCATGGACAACCCCCACCCTCTTGGACAGCCCCCACCCCTGGACCGGCCTCCCACCCTCCTCGACACCCCCACCCCCATGGACACACCCACACCCTTGGACACACCCTGGACATCCCCACCCCCTAGACAGCCCTACCAACTTCTTGGACACCCCCAACCCCATGGACACCCCCCCACACCCCTAGACATCCCTCCCACACCCCTAGAAACCCACCCACCTCCTTTACACGCACCACACCCTTGGACACCCCTTGGACAAACCCCACTCCCCTAGACAACACTCCCACCTTCTTGGACATGCTCCCACCCCTAGACTACCCCCCCCCCCAATAGGCAGCCGTCCCACACCCCTAGAAACCAACCTCACCCCACAGGACACCCGCACACCCCTGGATGCCCCCTAGATATCCCATACTCCCTTGTATAGCCCTCCAACCCCTAGACATGCCCCCACCTACCTAGGAATGTTCCCCACCCTCATGCACACCCCCACACCCCTGGACACCCCTGTACATCACCCCACACCCCTGGACAACCCTCCCACCCCCTGGATAGGCTCCCACCCCCTGGACATCCCCCACCCTCATGGACACCCTAGAACCCCCCCCCCCCCCACCCCCACTGGACATCCCTCCCACACCACTGGAACCCCCCTCCCCACCCCATAGAACACCCCCACACCCCTAGACACCCCCTGGACATCCCTCACTCCCCGGGACTACCGTCCCTCCCTCCCACACCCCTGGAACCCCCCTCCCCCCCCCATAGAACACCCCCACACCCCTAGACACCCCCTGGACATCCCTCACTCCCCGGGACTACCGTCCCTCCCTCATGGACAACCCCAACCTCCTGGACAGCCCCCACCCCCTGGACAGCCTCCCACAGCACTGGGTAGCCCTCCCACACCCCTGGACCCCCCCCCCACACCCCACCCCACTATAAAACCCTCACACACCCTTGAAACCCCCCACCACACCGGTCACCTCTACACCCTTGGACACCCCCCTGGACACCCCCACCCTCCTGGACAATCCCCCAGCCACCTGGACAGCCCTTCCATCCCCCTGGACCCCCTCCCCCATAGAAACCCTAGAACCCCCCCCCCCCGAGACAGCCCTCCCACACCCCTAGAAACCCACCCACCCCCTATACACCCCACACCCCTAGACTCACCTTGGATAGCCCCTCACTCCCCTGGACAGCCCTCCTACGCCCATGTAACCCCCCCAGACAAGAATTCATAATAGGAAAACCATCAGAACTAGACCAAAACAAGAAGTAGAGAAAAATTGAACAATCACATATATAAAATTCATAATTTACAATGTCCACAAAAAAAACATAAATCCCACCCAAACGACTAACGAATACACAATTATAATTACAATATTCAAATTACATTTTACACTACAAACAAACTAATATCCAATCAAACCTGTAAAATAATTTGACAATTCCACTTGTAATTTTCTAAAATCTTGAGCACTATAGGGTTGAGGGTCATCAAAGAGCTACAAATTAAAAGGATAGTAGTTAAAATGTATAATGGATAAATCAAATGAAATATTATGAAAGTGTTTAAAAGGAAATCTTACAATGTCAAAGTTTAAAAGGAAATCTTACCATGTCAAAGTTCATAAGTTTTCTAGTTGTAATTATTTCATACATAAATCTTAACATATAATATCTGCATTTGAAGATGTCTTGTTGTTCATGACAATTCTGTTTGAATGTGTGTAAATTAAAAATATTTTTTTTATGTAATAAATCATAAAGTACAAATTATAAATGGATATTTACCATTACTTTTACATATATGATCTTGGTACTCCTTTTCTTTGTGTTTTTTAAAAAGAAGACCCACCCCCTATAAAAAAATAATAAAAATGGGAAAAATTTATAATTTTTTATAATATATACAACTATTAAGAAAATTGAAACTTATTTTTCCAACATATTCTTAAAAATTTCCCGAACTTTACCATGGACATAGAATATCCAATAAAGTGTTTTCTCCCTTGGTCAAAAAACACCTAACTTCTAATGATCACTGATAAACGATAATTTCAAGTTAGTGGTTTTTTATGTAAAAAGATAATGAACATTGTGCCAGAGATATCTTTCATACCTCTCACAAAAAAGGCATCATCCATCACCATGTGATTATATTATGTTCAAATCATTCAGCAATATAAAGCATTAATTGTTCCTTATCCAATGCATGTGCTTCAGGGTAAATAAAATGTGGGTCTATGAATCCATATACATTTGTCTGATCATTCTTCTAACACATGTTATAAAGATACCTAATAAAAAACTGACATAAGTATACACTTTTAATAATTTAACCTAGGAAAAATGTGTTAAAACTTACATGGAAAAACTTCTCACCACGTTGATGGCCAACTTATCTCAAGTAGTAAGCTCCATGATATCTGTTTTCACAATCCCCACATTTATTGAACGTCCATAAACATGATATTCCAATTAAAACTCATAGTGATCCCCCCAAAAAATTTGAATATCTTGATAGTTTGTCAAGACTACTAGAATCTGTATATGATTTCATATCCATTTTTCTTTTTTGTTGTCTATAAAATATTTCTTTACCTTTGAAGTATTCATGTAAAAAATAAATAGAAAAATATATTTGTTTTCAAATGATAAAACATCTTTAATAAAAAACTAAAATAGAATATATAACATACATACCTCTATGGTAATGAGTTGTATAAATCTAGATGGACCAATTAAAAAATAAACGATACTATGTCCAACTGTCGTCACCTCATCTGTAGGTAACGATACATGAGATGATCTATCTATAATATCCTATAAAGTGCCCCTATTATTCTCTACCTCTAAATGTTGACGATGAATTGTATATCCTATACTATATACCAGCCCATATGGAACTATATGATTTTGAGGATCATCAGCATATAACTCGCAATAAGTAGGAAGCTGCGGCGGATGAGTAGGATAAGAAATGGGGTCTATAGGCTGAGGTGGGGGAGTGGGATCTACTGGAGGAGGTGTAAGATAGATAATGGGGTCTGTAGGGGGAGGTGGAGGAGTGGGAGCTGTAGTTTGAAGTTGTCTTTTCATTTCTTCAAACATAGACTATATTGACGCTCTAATATTTTCCTCCATCATCGCATTAATATTATGAACATCAGCCGCCAAGGATTCTATTTTTTTATAAACACCCTCAATGGAAGAAGTATAAGAATGTGGAAACACTTTTCTTACCGATACACATGTCGGATATCCTCGTACACGATCGGGATGTTCGGGCTTTCCCAATGCTTCAAATAAAATATCTCGCCTCCTCGTAGCTATAAATACCCCTTGTGAGCTCTGCTCCTCAAGATAATCCTGTATTAATTTATTGAAGATCTCTATAATCATTCAGATTATATGAAGAATATAGTTAACTTAAATAAATAAAATAAATATCTTATATTCCCCTCAACTATGATTCTCGAATATTTCGGAAGAAATTTCCCCTTTTTTCCCGTCTGAGATCTCTTACATTTTTCATGTCTAGATGGAGGGGAAACCTATCTAGAGTTTGAAGACTCTTCTCTCAGTTTTTGTAAATTTTCATCCATCGTTTGTTCTTCCAATAATGTATACCCTCCCCGGGATAAACTATGAGGGTATACATTTTTAGATTGGATCTCCTGATGAGATTTCCTTGTTTTCTGTAAATTCACAATAATAACTCATTAAAAAAACATTAATAAGATCATTTATATAAAATATATTATAAAATTTTACATTTCCCTTACAAAAAATGAATCTTTTCTTATACTTTCAACAAACTGTCTCCATGTGTGTTCATCTATGAAAGGATATATATGACATGGATTGTCATGACTCTTATGACCAAAAATGAAATTAGATGTGATGGTTGATTTAAAATCCATCCATCTCCAAGAATACATCGATAAGAATTTCTTCTTGACTCCTCCAGTGTCATGAATATCAAATTTCATCTAAAAAAGAAGAGTTAAAAAATATTATACTATAAAAATTTAAAGAATAAGTAATCAATAGAAAAATATCTTACCAAAATCATCTCCCACAACTGAGATATTATCTCTTGGTCCACACATCTCCAACCATTATATAAATTGATTAATTTTATCTTACCCTGAGTTGATACAAAACTCTTAATTTTTTTTATGCATTTGGACGTCTAGAAATATCATTCTCATCAAACTCAACGAGTATCCTCTGGTCATGCGTACGATCAAGGGATAATTTTTGTAAATGGGTGCACACATGTTTACCAACTCTTGAACTCTTAGTCATTATGGGAGAACGTGATTAAGATCAGGGAACATCAATAGGATCATGTGAATGTCCCCCCCAGAGGTATGATCATTATTCTCATCTCCAAAATCATGTGGTTGATCAATTAATTGATTTGTAATTATCCTTCAAAAAAAACATTATTTGAAAAATATAAAAATTAAAATATCACAATACTAATGTAAACATAAAATATAAAATTGAACTAAGTTACATAATAGTAAACATGGTTAATATAGTAAGCATGTTAAACAATGGTAAAGATGGTAAAGGTGGTAAACATGGTAGGGTAATTTTTTATTCAAAAAAATCTATAAATATGTAAGTTACATAAACATAAACTATGGAAAACAATGGTAGACTATGGTAAACATGGTAAACATGGTAAACATGGTAATGTAATTTTCATTCAACAAAAATAAAAGATATATAATGTACGTAATGGTAAACAAGATATACTAAACTAAATAAAATTAAAACAAACAAAAACATCTACTTATTTGTTTTAATATGCATTTTAATAAAGAGAAAAATTATAATATCTAACATATTATGAAAATAATAAATGTAAAAAAGAAATAAACATATGTTTTCTGTAATATTAGGAATGTAAAAATGGATTGTTTTCGCAAATTCCTTCTCCATGATCGTTTCTTATGGAACAAACCATATCTTCAACATGATTATCATTATGTTATACTAATCTTTCCATGGATGTAGGGATCTCAGATAAATCAACATCTTCATCAAGTTTATCCTCACCAACATATTGTTTTTTTTTGTAAAAAAATAGACCACTACATATCTGATTGATCAACTACATTGAAAATATGTTTTTCATGTGTTTCCATTATAACAGAATCAGTTGTGTCTTCCAATCTTTTCATATTAACAACTTTAATTCAAAATTAATCATGTCTATCACTTTTTTACCAATAAACCATTTACAGTTAAAAACAAAAACATTAATTTTAATGTAATCAACCTCCCATATTTCTTCAATAACTCTATAATATGAACTTGATGCAGAAAATTAGTTTTTGTCTTTAGAACTGGAAAAATGAATTGCTTCTGCAAACACCAATATGCAACTTTTCTGAAATGAACTTTTTTAGTCCTAAGAATTCGTATAAAATGTATAGCCATTAATTTCATAACCGGACTACGTTATCACATTTAAACATGGACCACCCATTGTCCATCCTAATGTCTTATATAAATTGGATCTACCAATAAAGGTCTTTTTAATCCATGAAAAAGATGATTTGTTGTTCTGATTCAAAATTCACATTTATTTCTTCTTTTGATGACATTGTTTTAACAAATTAATATAAAATGTGATATACAGTAGAACATCAGCTATGTTATTCAAGATGTATAATTATAACTTCTTTATCTGTTCAGCTGACAATGATTTTACATTCAATCCACGAATCCCCTTTCCCTTAATATTAACTCGTTCATGGCGATATCTAGGCAAACCTATGTGCTCCACCGCAACCAAGTAGCTCGTACAAAACTCTGCATGCTCCTCAGAAATATATTTTCAAAAATGGAGGATTCAGGTTGATATGGATTCTTACCCCATCAATATTTTCATATACCTTTCAAAATGAAACATCCAACGAAGATATACAGGCCCACAAAGATTTTTTTCTTGAACTAGATGAATCATTAAATGCTCCATTATGTCAAAAAAGATGGAGGAAAATACATTTCTAATCGAAAAAGTATAGAAATTTCATCCTTTTAAAAAAATTCAAATCATTCACATCAATCACCTTATTAAAAATTGAATTGACAAAATAACTCAACTTCATTATAGTCTTTCTTACACGGATGGGAAATATTCCACGCAATGCAACTGGTAGAACTTGTTGCATCATGATGTGACAATCATGAGATTTCATTCCTATCAACTTCAAATCCTTCAATGAGACAAAAGTTGTTACATTTTAAGAATAAACATGAGGCACTTTGATATCATGAAGACACTAACTAAATCTATTTTTCTCCCTCTTGGATAATGTATGACAAGTCTGGGGAAGAAATTTTCTTCTTACATTAGGAGTGGGAGCTAACTTCAAACATATTCCCATTGATAGTAAGTCTAATCTTATATTCAACCCATCTTTTGTATTTCCTTTAATATATAACAATTCTACAATAAAACTATCACAGATATTCTTCTCTACAGTCATAACATCAATATTATGTTTAACTTCATGATATCTCCAAAATGGCACCTCAAAAAATATTGACCTTTTCTTCCAAATATGTCTATCATTACCAGATTTCTATGAATTTCCCAAAGTCACATCAAGGTTTTACACCCTCTCAAAATACACATAAGGGGATAAAGGTTTTGGAGCAATATCAAATTTTTGTGAACAATTGAATACCTTTTTTAGTATTCTATAAGAGTGATCCATAGGTAAAAACATTTGATGACCCATGTACATTGTTTTCATCCCATGATGCAATTGACAATATGAAGTCTGTTGTTCGCAAATTGGACTTGCTTTATGCCCCTTAGCATTGTATCCAGACAAATTTCCATATGCTGGGAATTCATTTATAGTGAACATAAGCACTACATGCAGTTGAAAATATTCCATTTTATACGAATCATAAACCCTAATACCATCCTCCCATATAAGTTTCAAATCATCAATCAATGGTGAAAAAACATCAATATAATTTCCGGGTTGCATCGGACCAGAGATCATTATACTCAACAATACATATTTTCGCTTCATAAAAACTTTAGGAGAGAGGTTTTAAATTACCAATAAAACATTCCATGAACTATGTGTGCTATTAAGGGTTCGGTGTTGATTCATTCTCTCTGTTCAAAACCCTAGTTTGAGATTTCAAATTTCATTTCCAAATGTAGGATACAGCTCATCAATTTTCTTCCAGTGTGGACAATCAGCTAGATGACGTATATTTCAATCACACATCCTCTCATCAGCATTCTATCTTAACCTTTTTTCATCATGTGAATTAGCAGATAAATGTTTCAAACAATGAATTATAGGAATATACCAAAATTCCTTGGAAGGGATGTTTGTAATATCTATATCAACCTGTGATTTTTCTTTCATCTTATACCATGATGTCCTAAATTTTGGATACTCTGACAGAAATTCATATTCCTTCCTATATTTCATACAGTAATTCAGACAGGCATGTATTTTCTTGTATCCCAATCCCATCGGGCATTATATTTTCTTGGCCTTATAATGTAAATCTGGAAGATCGTTATCTTTTAGAATAATGTATTTCATCAATTGTATCATCTCTTTAAAACATAGGTCACTCCATCCATGTTTTTACTTCTGGTTAATCAATATTAACATCACCGACAAAACGGTAAAATCTGTACAACAAGGATACAATTTTTTTTTAGAATCACCATATAGACGCAAAACTGTCGGTTCTATCCCAATTTCTTCTTCTGCAATATCATGAATCATTTCTTAAATTCCTTCAAAGTTACCATATTGTAAATCCTCATCATCAGTAGATCTGAAATTCTATCTAGTTTCACCATGCCAAATCCAAGGGTTGTAACTCGGATTAAAACCATGACAAATCATATGATCTTTGATCTCTCTTATTTCCGACTTCTTTATATTCAAACATTTCAGGCATGGACAGAAAAAAATGGAACTTCTTGGAACATTTCCTTTAGAAATTTTCAAAAAGGAATCAACACCATCTTCGTATTCATTACTCATTCGATGTTCCGTAATCCAACTACGACTCATTATTAACCTATAACAAATATGAAAATTATACATCTTGTTAACATAATACTAATATATATTTATATAAAAATTATCATAATTTGAATGTAAAAACAATTTTGAAATATAAAATAAATCTCTTTGTATTTGAAAAAATAGGCATGAAAATCATTTTAAAATGAAAATATAATTAGATATAATAGTTTTAAATTAATCTTGGATCATTTCTTCTTATGTTACACAAAGGATACATCATGGTTCAACAAGATACCAAATTCACCCTTCCGTAAAAAAGAAATATGATGTATAAATATTAAAATATCTATACATTCACTACTGTTGCTGCTGAAAGTTACTCTTTTTATTACTCATTGGAAGAGGGCAACATAAAACAAGGAGCATCCCTTCAAGGAGGGTGAAAGTAATAGAGTCCAAGGGCATCCCCTTGCACCACGGTAAAACCCTCAATGGGAAGAGAGTTCATAATATCATATATCATAAGTGACTCCTCCTGTCATCCCAAGCGAGCAAGAGAATCTACCGAAAAGTTGGACTTTGTCCAACTATGATGAATAATCCTTCCATTATTGGTCTCCCCCTTGAACCTTCATATGAGATATATCAAATCCCAAGGTGTGTCATGGATTTCCTGTAACATCTTCACTAGAGCCTCATAATCTGACTCCACCTCTGTCACCTGCATCCCTCTCCACCTACAAACCATCAAGCCAGAAAGAAGAGCCCGAACCTCTGCACCTAAAGAATTCCATGTGCCATAAAAGGCACTAAAATCAAGAGGAAAAGATCCCCAACAGTCCCGATGCAGGCCACCTCCACTCATGACTCCCCCCATAAAGGAGCCATCAATGTTCAGCTTCAGACCCTGGCTTGGAGGGTTCCACCTCACCCAATATCCTCTCCCACTATATTGAATGTAGGGGCGGTTAAACAGATTTCACACTGCCACTGATGAGATCCCCCCTTTGACAAGTTAATCCAGTTCCACAATGAGAGACTAAAGTTGAAACTGAATAGAAATATAGGACCTTGTTGTTCCCAGCCTAACCTGATTCCTCGCATCCCATATTATCCAACAAATAGCAACCAAAATGATGGTTCTTACAGACCGATCCATTGGTCTATTTTTAGTACCTGGAAACCAGACATACATAATATCCTAGACGATCCGGGACTCAGTACCAGGAAATGGGGGATGGGTGAAGAGAGACCAAAGATAGGAGGCCCATTTCCCTTGGAAAAAAAGGTGGGCTGTCATTTCTGATTTCGGTTGCTCACAACAATAGCATCGTGACACCATGAATACCCATCTTTTTTGTATAATACCCTCCATCGATATTACTCTGTTTTGAATCCTCCACACCAGGAAGTTCATTCTCATTGGTATCTCCTTGCACCAAACAGCTGGTCTCCAATCCCCCATAGGACGATCTCTCTGGAAGATTTTCCTGTAGTCCCTGACGTTATACCTCCCAGAGCTTTCTTCCATGAAACATCACAAGTACGGCTCATCACTCATCATGATTCTTTCAAACAGTTTTAACTGGTTGGGATTAAGAGTTTCCTGGATAAAATTGTACTTGACACCCCCACCCCCTGGAAACCCCCTAGACACCACCACCCCTTGGATATCCCCCACCCCCTAAACAGCACCCCACCCCTCTAGACAGTCCCCCAACACCCTGGACAACCCCCACCCCCTAGACTGCCCCCTGGACACCCCCACCCCCTAAACACCCCTTACCCCCTTGGACATCCCACTCACCCCCTGGACACCACCCCACCCCTGGACACCCCCACCCCTTGGACCCACCCCCACCCCAATAACACCCCCTAGACACCCCCACCCCTTGGACACCCCCCTGGACACCCCCTGGCCCCCTAGACACCCCCTGGACACCACCACCCCCTAGATACCACCCCCACACCTACCCCATTGGACACCCCCTGGACAACCCCTTCCCCCTGCACAGCCCCCTCATCCCTCTAGACAACCCCCCCCCCCCCCCACTCCCCTGGATAGCCCCACCCCCTATACAACACCCCCACCCTCTGGATACCCCTGCCCCCCACAATCTGGATAGCCCCCACTCTCGGGACAACCCCCACCCCCTGGACATCCCCCAACACTCTGGACACCCCCACCCCCTAGACACCCCCTGGATACCCCTACCCACTTAGATAGCCCACTCACCCCCTAGACACCACCCCACCCATACCTCTTTGGAAAGCCCCCCCCCCCCCCGGACACCCCCAACCCTCTAGACATCCCCCACCCCCTGGACACCCCCACCCCTGGACACCCCCCTACCCTCTTGGATAGACCACTCACCCCTGGACACCACCCTAACCCCTGGACACCCCTACCCTATTGGAAAGCCCCTTCAACCCCTAGACACTAACCCCCACCCCCTTGGAAACCCCAACCCCTTTGGATAGCCCCTGCACCCCCCCTGAAAACCACCCCACCCCTTTTGACACCCCCTGGACACCCCCACCCCTCTGGACATCCCCCACCCCTCTCGACAGCCCCCACCCCCTAGACACCATCACCCCCGGACACCCCCTAACCCCTTGGACAGCCCACTCACCACTGGATACTTCCCCACTCCTAGACACCCCAACCCCCTTTGACATCCCACTAACCCCCATGGACACCACCCCCACCCACTTGGACACCCCAACCCCCTTGGACAGCCCCCACACCCCCTAGACACCACCCACACCCCCTTGACATCCCCTGGACACCCCCCCCCCCCTCTGGACAACCCCCAAACCCTGGATAGCCCCCACCCCTCTAGACATCCCCCCCTGGGCACCCCCACCCCCTGGACACCCCCTACCCCTTGGACATCCCACTCACCCCACTAGACACCACCCCAAACCCCTAGACACCCCTACCCCCTTGGACAGCCCCCTCACCCCCTAGACACCACCCCTCATCCCCTTGGACACCCCAACCCCCTTGGACAGCCCCTACACCCCCCTAGACACCACCACCACCCCCTTTGACACCCCAACCCCTTGACAGACACCACCCCTATACACCCCCAACCACTTAGACATCCCCCCACCCCCTTGTACACCACATGTACATGCACACACACATGATGGAACATCGAAAAAGCATAAAGTTGATGGATATCACTTCAATTGTTTCTTTTACCAAAAAGAATTTAGCACAGTATAAATGAACACTTTGAAACATACCATGATAACAAAAACAAAGATAGAAAAATAACATCTCAAAAAATTAGTTTAGGGAATCATGAAAAATAAAAACTAAAATCGCGCCATGTGAATCTTAATAGAGTGTTGTGAGTCGACCGGATAGATCTGGTGACAATAGAGATGATGAATGATGTTGGCAAAACGAGGCTAGAGGTCACAACTTTGAAGAATCCTTTCTAGGTTTTCTGTGTGGGAGAGACGAGTCATAGGTCACCAGATCGAAGAAAATAGAATGACTGAATACGGGGTATGATAAATCATTTAAAAGCTTTATCACATCAGTTATTTTATAATATATCTGTTAAACTATTTTTTTATGTTTAAAACATCGGTTATTTAATAACCGATGTTGAAAATAATTTATCACGTTGGTTATAAAATAACAGACGTGCTAAATGGAATTTTATCACATCAGTTCCTTTGATAATCGACGTGATACATGGCTGAGATTTCCTTTATCACATCCATTATTTTATAACCGACGTGATAAAGCGCCCATATTATATTTTCAAAGTGGTTATAAAAAAATCGATGTGATAAATCTAATCTCAGTATTTTTCACTTCGGTAATAAAATAACCGACTAAAAAATGGATTTTTATCGATTTATCACATCAGTTATACAATAACCGGCATGATAAATCGATTTGTATAGCTTTTCAAGTAGGTTATATAGAACCGATGCGAAAATTACTGACGTGTTACACTTTTTTTCCACTAGTGGGAATGGACCGTGGATACCTTTGGAGGTGAGATTATTTTTTTTCTATTTTGGTGATCTTTATAAAACACATCATATGAATATCAAAGGTTTCAATGGATCTATGATGTACAGTACATAAATTTATAGCATGTTATTCATTTTAGTTTTTATGGAGGTTTCATATTTCTTGCATAGAGATCCCCAGGAATGAGTTTCTAATGGATTCTGCTTCTTTTGATAATTGTTTTTAAAATACTAAAAAACATTTAGTGGTATCAGTGGGATCCAAGTGTAGTTTAATGAAATCATGTATGAAACAAATTATAAAATCAAAAACTGTAGAACCCTGAGACGCCCTGAGAGGTGAGGGGTGAATCAGGGTGTCTAGTTTTTTAAAAAAAATAATGGATCTTGTTCCCACATTGGTAGGAACTCGCTAAATATGTATGATGGATATGATCAACAATCATAAATTCAATTGCAAATATACATGACACAAGTTTTTTTACTTGGTCCACCACTAAGGGATACATCTATGAAGCATACACCAACAGGTTATCAGTCATACCAAAGTCTACTCATTTTTACTAGTTTTGGATTACAAAATTTCGAATACAATCACTATGTGCCCGACCCACTACCTTTTCAAATCTTTAGGGATATATCACTTCATCCCTTGGACCACATCCACCGACTCCTTTTTGCTCACTACATTGGGAAGAATCTATACTCAGATTATTTACTTCAATGTCACTTCAATAAGTTGGAATTAAATAATTCATCCTCAATTATATATGGATGATCTATTTAAGTCCCATTTTCATCAACAGATGTATATCAATTTGTCCCACACTGATAGTTCACAGAGTGCTCCTCCGTGAACTTACCTTCTTCATCCACGTACTATGTTACATTGTGTAATATGTGCTATCTATGTACTAGTCCCACATACTACCTTTATGAACCACCTCCACGCACTGCCTTCACATACTGCCTCCAGCCTCTCCTGCTCTGCATACCATAAGTTATCCATGTTATGTCATTGCTTCCTCATACAATTTCTCCTCTGAAGACTACCTTTCTCCATATACTATGTTATTCTTTTTTGAATTCCATTTTTGCAAGACCAACAGCACGTACTATTTCTAAAAAAACACATCTCATATTCTAGTTTCCTCTGTCTCTACAAACTATAATACTCTATGGATTTCTAGGATCCACACAATTCCATTCATACTCCACATACATCCTTGACCACTCAGTGTGATGACATACTCCACAGTGTACTTTGAGAGCTTCCTCTGCAAATCAAACTCTCTTCTACAGACTGTTTTCTCCTTCGTGGATCACCTATTCCTATGTGGAGTTGTCTTCCCACAAACAACTATGGACTTCTCAAAATTCCTCCCAGTTTTTTAATATCAGTTTCATTAATTAATGAATGTTATTGATGCTCCTTATATAGGAAAAAATAGATGCGAAAAATATTCTAATCCATGATTTACCAAATATTTTATTTGGTAAAACCTTCATTGTGTGCCTATTTTATCTCATGAACCATAGATCCCTTGTGAACCTCTATCACTTTGCGTACGACATGCCTTATCCATGAACGGTCATTTCAAACCATTTTCGGTTCCGTGAACTGATCTGTGTATCGTTCCCACTCTCTCATATGCGGTCTGAGAACCATTCCCGGACATGTTATGTTCTCCATGTCCCAAGATACATGGTTCCCTTCATTTTCCAAATTTATTTACCATTATTTATTTCATTCAATCCTATGAACATATTCCTTTAATGCCAAAATTTTTTGAAAACACAAGGAAACAATGCCACCTTCAATACTACTTCTAGCCTCAATTGTATGACCAAATTCCTTATAAAATATCTTGTCATCCATTTTCATATTGGAAAAAAACACAAACCACACTCCATTTCTAGTATATAATAGTCTTAGTTCTAACAATATCCCCCTTTGGGTTTGTTGGAAATCACTAGATAAATGTACTGAAGCACCGCCGCAATCAAAACCAAAGCATGATTTATAATAAAAAAATCATCCGACTCTCTATGTCTACATGATCAATGATCTATGTATAAACCAATAAGGAAGAAATGAATTGTGATCTCGGGTGTTCAAATGAATGATCTGACTATTTCTTTATAACACCACATTGTTTTCTCCCATCACATTATCTATGTTGCACCTCAGGGAATTTCTCTTCTTTTCTCCATTGTATCATTTTTAGATTTCTCTATTCTATATCATTAATTTAACAAACAAAAAAGTAATAATCTTCCTCTTCTTGTGGAATTTATCCATTCTCCCCCATTGTAAATAAACCCAAAGAATCTATTCATGAATTGTAGAGTTAAAAAAAACATGCTCCCTATAGAGACCCGAAGCTTGACTTACATGGACTTTACATTACTTTTGTGGAATACTTAGTATATAACAAAAACACAGACACAAGGACCGTAATAGTTTAGTGTCTTTGGAAACTCGGAATATAATCTTCTAATCGTGGTGAAAGATCTTCAACATCTCCCATAAAGATCTTCCTTTTTTTTATATCTAAAACCTTTCATTATATCTTGGGGAAAAGAAAACATAAAAGGGTGAGCTCAAATGCTCAGTAAGGGTAAACAAAAGAAATATCAATCACATCATATACATAAGAACATAGCTTTTGGAAATCTTAACCTTCAAAAGAGCTCATAATATCATAACATGGGATAAATCATAGAAGTGAAATGTAATCCCAATAATCATAACTTAAAACATGAAAATTTGTGGCATACACACATAATCATAGAGAATAATTTCTTGTTAGTCAAGACTCATTGCCAAGACTATCTTAGTGGACAAAGTCCCTTTCTGAACCGAGTCACCCTTTTTTCAGTCCTGTTTCACTGAACCGGTATAACCTACCGTTCCATCCATGTCTATCTCATGAGATATAAAATCTTTACCCAATTCATTGGAGGAAGATATAGGTCCCACCCATCTAATAATGATACCATTCTTATGTGTGCCACAAAATCATAAATCATACATCATTGCATAACCCATGTAATACAAATGGGAATCATAAACATCATGACATCATAAATCAATTCATATAAGATGGAGGAATTCATAAAAATAATTCCATCACAACATGATCAAATCAATTGAATAATAGGGATAAAAACAGAACCCTTTATTATCTTAGATGGAAAATAATTTTGATAAAACACTTGAACTCCATTCTTGATGAAAATATCTTTTCTTCTTCAAAAACATTTTTCCTTTCATAACATGTCATACGACTTTAAAATAAAAGAAGTTGATTAAAAATAAACTTGAAAACTTGTAAAGGAAGCTTCTTGGAAATAATGTTTTAAAAATCCATTCATGCCGTATAAGTTAAAAAAACATTCTTCGTACTTTTGTCAGAAAAGTCAAAAAGTACCTCGTACGAAAAATGACAAAAGATTCCTTTCTTATCTTTTACTAAAAATTCACCGAAGGGTAAAATTGGATTTAAACAATTTTAGGTGGATGGAAATAATATTACATATTGAGGAAACATGGATGTGGATGATAAAATACACCCCAGTAAATGCCAAAGTCAAAACAATCTCGGATAAAAATGAGATTGTGATATTTTCCCTTACCTTAGGTCTGACTTGCTTTGTACGTGTCCGAAACTCCTGTATAATGATTTTAATCATGTTATTGACTTATTACAGAATCATATTCATTGTTATTATAACATATATGGTCCACTTATGACTTTATATTACCCGTTCTTTTGTAAATTCATGTTAAAGTAGCGTTTTGGGTAAAATCGTCTCATTTGTCGTTCGTGTTTTTAACTTGTAATTATTAATATGAATACTTGGATAATGATTACTTATATCCAGAATTTAAAACATGATTTACATATAATATATATATTCAGAATATACATATATATAATATATTGATAAATGGAATGAAATACACCGTTCATGGAGACGGTAGTCCGTACGTACGCCTGAACGCTGTTTTCGTTTCCTTATTGAATTGAATGGAATTAAGTAGATGACATACATATAAATATACATAAATCCAGTATCATTATTATGTCATATATTTCATTAGTACTTATTATATATACTTTATAATCATTAATGAATGGTAAATCATTGAGAATGAATCTCATCGCGTCGTGGAGACGGTAGTCCGTACGTACGCACGAGCGATGATATCATTCCCATGGTCGTGGAATTGTGTTGAAGTGTATGTATACTATTTCAGAATAAATATAAATTTATAATAATCATATATAGTTACTAATTACACCATTATACCCATCCAATTAAGGTGGTGGCGGAAAATAGATTACACCACGGCGTGGAGACGGTATTCCGTACGTACGCACGCGCGGTGATTTCATTTTCCGTAGGATGGATAGAAGGTTAATTAGAGTTATTTCATATTTATAATAACATATCAGTATATAAGAAATACTGATTTTATTACTTTATCATGAAACAACTAAAGAAGAAGATTTTGAAGAAGAATGAAATTGAAAAACATCGGTAATGGATATTACCTCTTTTTGACGTGCCTTTTCTTAACCTCCACTTAAATAACTAAGGATGGTCTTTGAAGAAGACCAGGACCTCTAGGATTATTATAGGGAAGTGGAGAAGGTATTTTTGCAGGGTTTTTCGGAGCTTGAAGGCTCAAAGTTGTGTGAGGAAGAGAGGGAGGAGGTGCCCTTTTATAAGGGAGGAGAGGGGCACCTTTGGAATAACTAAAAATATTATTTTATTATAAAGCCAAATTCGGTTTTAAATAGCTCCGAATTGATTTATTTCAAAGCTAAGGTGGGTATGGGTCGAAATCCTCTCATCCAATAGAATTTAGACAAGTTTAGGTTCCTATTTTAACCTTATCATTTAGATTTAACATTAAGTTAAATAATTTTACTTTTACCGTGTCTTCTTGTGTTCTTATACTATAAGGTTAATAAACATACTATATCAAGTCAAACGAACCCCAACTTGTTTATTATTAATGTATATAACCTTATATATGTCATTTGGCCAAACCTTAGATTTTTAGGAATAAAATAACAATTAATAATATAATATGTTTTTTAAAAACTATTTTATGTCAATTTTGACACTATTTAGTAATTGATTTTTGTGAAAATCATAACAGAATGATAAGTTATAAAAAAGTTTATTAAATCAATAATAACATGTCATATTAACCTAGAAAATTTGTGGAATTCATAAAAAGTCTTAAATTAAATTTATTTTGGTATTTATAACATCAATTATGTCAATATTTCATTAATAAGATAATTACTACATCATCTTTGTGTCATAAATAAATTAAATTATTTGATGTCTAAAAATTACAAATAAAATAAAATTATGTAGGAAATCATTTTATATTTCTAAAGAATATTTAAAATCGAATTTATCTTATGAATAACCCTATATTAAAAATGTTTTAGTAAATAAACTTTGATTTTAACTCTTTTAACTCTTCTTTGAATTAAATAATAATAAATGTCCTAATCTAATCCAAGTGGGCCTAAATGATATTATTTTACACTAAATGTTGTTTTTGGTTGAGATACACTTGTCCAATAGGATTAGTACATGTGTTAGGGTAATATTAATATCATTTTTACCCTTAATTACCCTATTTACTTTTAACCGTGGTAAAAAAAAGTAAAAAGTTATTATTCACCAAAAATTATTTTCATCTCATTGAACCACATTTTACTTACTGACATCAACCGTGTCTCTCGGATTTTTGAAATTCCATTCACAGAAGCGGTAAAATTATGATTTATTAAAAAAAAAACATTTTAACTTCCACATAGTAGTTTCACTATTCATCAAAAATTGAAGTTTTTCAGAAAAATGCCAAAATTTCACCCTAAGCTATAATTGATATTCCGAATTCAAAAATGATTTCGATTTTACAAAATTCCCAACATATAAGTTGCATTAATTAATTTTATAATTAATTTCCCCTGTCACAACAAATAGCGTGTTTTTAAGAGATAATAACTATCAAAATATTAACAATTGTTTATGTCTGGGGTAAATGTGAAATTACATCCAATGACCAAAATTGTATTGAATTGTAAAAATATATTCTAAATATACTTTAAACCCACTCAAATTAATAATTTATCACTATTAATTATTTCGGTTAAAAAAGTTGTTTTTAATTAAAATTTAGTAATTTTTACTATTCATCAGAATATGAAAGTTATCTGAAAAGTACCAAAATTTCACCTTAGGCTAAATTCGATACTACGAATCCAAAAATGAAGTCCATTTTGAGAGACAAAATTTCTAAAATTTTAAAACGTGGTTATTACTATTCATAACGGCTAGTTATAATAATATTTTAATAGCATATCGTTGTTTAGTGAAACTCGGTATTGCGTACTACACACACTATCGAGGAAGGTCGCGATTGCGTGCAAGGAAAGTCAAGGATGTGTGTTGTGCAAGCTCCTTTTGGTGTAGCATACAACACAAGGCATTAATAAAATTAAAAAGAATATTTTTTATAAAATCTCAGGCTGTTACATTCTACCCCCCTTAAAATGAATTTCGTCCTCAAAATTCGTCGGGGTTATAAATGGTTTACTATTAGAAAGTATCTTTAATAGAAATCCACATCGTAAAAAGGAATACCAAAACATGGCTTTAAAAACTAAAGTATGAAATGTAACGATTACCCAAATAAACTAATCACTGGGTTTCCACATAGGTGAAAATATGGATATGGAAGAGAAATCTAACCATCATGTTCTAATGGAGAGGGGTAGAAAACATGCCTATGGAAAAGCCAGTAATCACAAATCCATAAATTTGTGACGATCTAAGGTACCATCTGATTCATCAGGTATAAGATCACTAGGAAAACATATTTGGTTTTCAAGATCATTTCCCTAAAGTTGAAAATTTGAATTAGAATAAATACATACTTTATTTTGGTACAATCTCACTGTTATTCGTGCCTTGAACAATTTCCACTTCATCTCTTAAATAAATGACGTTGAATTTGTTATTCGTGAAGTGTTAGCTGATCATGTGATAGAATGATGGGTCATTCCATCTGTCTCAAACAAAAGGTTAGCAAAAATTATATACATAAGACGATCTATAGTGAGATTAATCATATATGGTTCCTAAAATGGACTTATACATCATATATCATACAACTTAATATAATAAAACTAGTTTCTACTAAACAGGGACTTCCTGTAGGCCAGTGGTAGGCGATAAAGGCCAGTCGCACTTCGGTTGTGGGTTCGATTTCCACAGCCTTGTCCGATGCGATGGGTTGTCGCCTGTCCTGAAGGTTGTCCTTTTTCTAAAACTATATTACAATAACATCCCATCAATAATATCGAAAAAACTTCTATCCTTAAACAATACTAACTTATGTCTAACATAATCCATTCTAATCTTCAGGCTTATCCATAATACTGCAGTCCACTCTCATAACATATTGAAAATGATTACCAGAGATTTAACACCATCATTGATCCCCATATATCATAAGATATGTTTTGTTGGTCACATTCCAAACATTCAAAGTCCTTAATCATGTATTCTCTTGAATACCTTAGTGAAAACATGAATGCGGTTAAAATTTAACACTTTCCACATACCAAAGTCCTCAAAATTCTATATACTCAAACCATGATATCACTTAGTCCTTATATCAATCATGAGCTCATGAATACTGTTAAAACATTTCATTTTCTCATTTTCACTTCATTATGCACATATCATCTTATTTCCAAAAATATCTCAATCACTTTGAATACCACATTAGACCAATACATAAATATTTCAATACTCCATGATACAATATTATTTTGGAATCCCATTAGATAAACACTTAATCATTCCACCACATCGTTTTCATATTCAACATCGCCAATAGTGATGGCATGTGACTTCCCTTTGTCCTTTGCCTTCAGTGGTTTCTCATGTTGATCATCACTAACCCTTGGATTAGGGAATTTATTAGCATAATGCCCCATTTCCTTGCACTTGAAGCATTGAAGTGTTGGTGGTGCGTTCTCTACAGTGTTTTCTTTATTCACATCATTAGAAACCCTTTTTTGCATTACTTCGACACTTAACTGCTCGATGACCTTCTTTTCCACACTTAAAACATTTTCTAGTCCCTTTAAGACAATCTCCACCATGCTTTTTTCCACACTTTGTGCATAAGGAAACATTCATATTCTTTTCACCATTATTCTGAGATTTCTCCTTGAACTCCATCTTTTGTTTCTTGTCAAAACCATGAGACAGATATGTAACACCATCTTCCATTTCTACCTTGATAGCACAACTCACAATTTATTCATAACTACTGAAGTCTCTTATAGCTAATGCTCTTCGAAGACTTGGTTTTAAGCCAGTGAAAAATTGATCAACTTTAGTTTCAGGTTGGATGATAATGCCAGATGCATACCTTGCATGTCTTGTAAAATTTTCTTCGTATATACCAATAGATTCATCATCCTTCTGCTTCAGCTCAAGAAACTCCTTTTCCATCTTTGTTCGAAGAATACGAGGGAAGTACTTACTGAAAAACAAGTTTTTGAACTCGTCCCATTCCATGGACTCAATTTCATCTCTTGGCCTCGTATTCTTGATAAGATTCCACCATTGATCAGCTTCACCTTCCAAACGATATAATTCTAAGATGACTTTATCATGTTCATAACATTGGAGAACTGAAAATATCTTTTCAGTAGTACTGATCCATTGTTCAGCAACAAGTGGATCAGAAGACCCACTGAAAGAAGGTGGACGTTGCCTCATGAAGGACTCAATAGAATATTGTTCCCTTCTCTGCTCATTTGAAAGTCCATAATGATTCATAGCTTGTGTAAGTATAGCAACAAGATTTTGCACTCCATCTCCCATAACATTTGTTTGTTCAGGAGGACAATAATTGCATTGTCCATTGCATTGATCAACACGGTTCCTTCGGGTTCCACCCATCGTCTAAAACCCAAAAAGAATAGTGTGAGAGGAAAAAATCATGCTAGGGAAAACAACATAATAAAGGGGGAGTAACTTCAATATCTAACATCTTAGGTTTAATTCTATGATCATTAGCGTAATTCTAGTACTATAACCTATACGTATACTTAACCTTAGGGACATCCCTAGACATACCTTAGAAATATCTCTAGGGATCTCACTAACATTTTCGCATCCTGGTTTACAAAGGTTGACTAAACCTTTCCTCTGATACCAACTGTAGAGACCCGAAGCTTGACTTATATGGACATTACATTACTTTTGCGGAATACTTAGTACATAAAAAAAACACACACACAAGGACCGTAATAGTTTAGTGTCTTTGGAAACTCGGAATATAATCTTCTAATCGTGGTGAAAGATCTTCAACATCTCCCATAAAGATCTTCCTTTTTTTATACCTAAATCCTTTCTTTATATCCTGGGGAAAAGAAAACATAAAAGGGTGAGCTCAAATGCTCAGTAAGGGTAAACAAAAGAAATATCAATCACATCATATACATAAGAACATAGCTTTTGGAAATCTTAACCTGCAAAAGAGCTCATAATATCATAACATGGGATAAATCATAGAAGTGAATTGTAATCCCAATAATCATAACTTAAAACATGAAACTTTGTGGAATACACACATAATCATAGAGAATCATTTCTTGTTAGTCAAGACTCATTGCCAAGACTATCTTAGTGGACAAAGTCCCTTTCTGAACCGAGTCACCCTTGTTTCAGTCCTGTTTCACTGAACTGGTATAACCTACCGTTCCAGCCATGTCTATCTCATGAGATATAAAATATTTACCCAATGCATTAGAGGGAGATATAGGTCCCACCCATCTCATAATTATACCATTCTTATGTGTGCCACAAAATCATAAATCATACATCATTGCATAACCCATGTAATACAAATGGGAATCTTAAACATCATGACATCATAAATCAATTCATATAAGATAAAAGAATTCATAAAAATAATTCCATCACAACATGATCAAATCAATGTAATAATAGGGATAAAAACAGAACCCTTTATTATCTTAGATGGAAAATAATTTTGATAAAACACTTGAACTCAATTCTTGAGGAAAATATCCTTTCTTCTTCAAAAACATTTTTCCTTTCATAACATGTCATACAAATTTAAAATAAAAGAAGTTGATTAAAAATAAACTTGAAAACTTGTAAAGGAAGCTTCTTGGAAATAATGTTTTAAAAATCCATTCATGCCGTATAAGTTAAAAAAACATTCTTCGTACTTTTGTCAGAAAAGTCAAAAAGTACATCGTACGAAAAACGACAAAAGATTCATTTCTTATCTTTTACTAAAAATTCACCTAAGGGTAAAATTGGATTTAAACAATTGTATTTGGATGGAAATAATATTAAATATTGAGGAATACTTGGATGTGGATGATAAAATACACCCCAGTAAATTCCAAAGTCAAAACAATCTCGGATAAAAATGAGATTGTGATATTTTCCCTTACCTTTGGTCCGACTTGCTTTGTACGTGTCTGAAACTCCTGTATAATGATTTAAATCATGTTATTGACTTATTCCAGAATCATATTAATTGTTATTATATCATATATGGTCCACTTATGACTTTATATTACCCGTTCTTTTGTAAATTCATGTTAAAGTAGCGTTTTGGGTAAAATCGTCTCATTTGTCGTTCATGTTTTTAACTTGTAATTATTAATATGATTACTTGGATCATGATTACTTATATCCAGAATGTAAAACATGATTTATATAAAATATATATATTCAGAATATACATATATATAATATATTGATAAATGGAATGAAATACACCGTTCATGGAGACGGTAGTCCGTACGTACGCATGAACGCTGTTTTCGTTTCCTTATTGAATTGAATGGAATTAAATAGATTACATACATATAAATATACATAAATCCAGTATCATTATTATGTCATATATTTCCTTAGTACTTATTATATATACTTTATAATCATTCATGAATGGTTAATCATTGAGAATGAATCTCATCGCATCGTGGAGACGGTAGTCCGTACATACGCACGAGCGATGATATCGTTCCCATGGTCGTGGAATTGTGTTGAAGTGTATGTATACTATTTCATAATCAATATCACTTTATAATAATCATATATAGTGACTCATTACACCATTATACCCATCCAATTAAGGTGGTGGCGGAAAATAGATTACACCACGGCGTGGAGACGGTATTCCGTACGTACGCACGCGCGGTGATTTCATTTTCTGTAGGATGGATAGAAGGTTAATTAGAGTTGTTTCATATTTATAATGACCTATCAGTATATAATAAATACTTATGTTATTACTTTATTATGAAATAACTAAATAAGAAGAAGTTGAAGAAGAAAGAAATTGAAAAAGATCGGTAATGGATATTACCTCTTTTTGACGCGCCTTTTCTTAACCTCCACTTAAAGAACTAAGGATGGACTTTGAAGAAGACCAGGACCTCTAAGATTATTCTATGGAAGTGGAGAAGGGATTTTGGCAGGGTTTTTCTGAGCTTTAAGACTCAATGTTGTGTGAGGAAGAGAGGGAGGAGGTGCCCTTTTATAAGGGAGGAGAGGGGCACCTTTGAAATAACTAAAAATATTATTTTATTATAAAGACAAATTCGGTTTTAAATAGCTCCAAATTGATTTATTTCGAAGCTAAGGTGGTGATGGGTCGAAATACTCTCATCCAATAGAATTTAGACTAGTTTAGGTTCCTATTGTAACCTTATCATTTAGATTTAACATTAAGTTAAATAATTTTACTTTTACCGTGTCTTCTTGTGTTCTTATACTATAAGGTTAATAAACTTACTATATCAAGCCAAACGAACCCCAAATTGTTTATTATTAATATATATAACCTTATCTAAGTCATTTGGCCGAACCTTAGATTTTTAGGAATAAAATAACAATTAATAATATAATATTTGTTTTAAAAACTATTTTATGTCAATTTTGACACTATTTAGTAATTGATTTTTGTGAAAATCATAACAGAATGATAAGTTCTAACAAAGTTAATTAAATCAATAATAACATTTCATATTAACCTAGAAAATTTGTTTAATTCATAAAAAGTCTTAAATTAAATTTATTTTGGTATTTATAACATCAATTATGTCAATATTTCATTAATAAAATAATTACTACATTATCTTTGTGTCATAATTAAATTAAATTATTTGATGTCTAAAAATTAAAAATAAAATACCATTATGTAGGAAATATTTTTAGCTTTCTAATGAATATTTACAATCTAATATATCTTATTAATATCCCTATATTAAAAATGTTTTAGTAAATATACTTTGATTTTAACTCTTTTAACTCTTCTTTGAATTAAATAATAATAAATGTCCCAATCTAATCCAAGTGGGCCTAAATGATAATATTTTACACTTAAGGTTGTTTTTGGTCGAGATACACTTGTCCAATAGGATTAGGACATGTGTTAGGATAATATTAATATTATTTTTACCCTTAATTACCCTATTTACTTTTAACCGTGGTAAAAAAAGTAAAAAGTTACTATTCACCAAAAACTATTTTCATCTCATTGAACCACATTTTACTTACTGACATCAACTGTGTCTCTCTGATTTTTGAAATTCCATTCACAGAAGCGGTAAAATTAAGATTTATGAAAAAAACAATTTTTTTAACTTCCACTTAGTAGTTTCACTATTCATCAAAAATTGAAGTTTTTCAGAAAAATGCCAAAATTTCACCCTAAGCTATAATTGATATTCCGAATTCAAAAATGATTTCTATTTTAAAAAATTCCCAACATATAAGTTGCATTAATTAATTTTATAATTAATTTCCGCTGTCACAACAAATAGCGTGTTTTTAAGAGATAATAACTATCAAAATATTAACACTTGTTTATGTCTGGTGTAAATGTGAAATTACATCCAATGACAAACATTGTATTGAATTGTAAAAATATATTCTAAATATACTTTAAAACCACTCAAATTAATAATTTCTCACTATTAATTATTTTGATTAAAAAAGTTGTTTTTAATTAAAATTTAGTAATTTTTACTATTCATCAGAATAAGAAAGTTATCCGAAAAGTACCAAAATTTCACCTTAGGCTAAATTAGATACTACGAATCCAAAAATGAAGTCCATTTTGAGAGCCAAAATTTCTAAAATTTTAAAACGTGGTTATTACTTTTCATAACGGCTAGTTATATTAATATTTTAATAGTATATCGTTGTTTAGTGAAACTCGGTATTGCGTACTACACATGCTATCGAGGAAGGTCGCGATTGCATGCAAGGCAAGTCAAGGATGTGTGTTGTGCAAGCTCCTTTTGGTGTAGCGTACAACACAAGGCATTAATAAAATTAAAAAGAATATTTTTCATAAAATCTCGGGCTGTTACACTCCCCGTGGATCGTATCTCCCCCATAAACCTATATCTCTTCCAAAAACAGATTAAAATAGTTAAAAAAACTGGGGAGAGGAGTTCTGTAACCTCCTTGTGCATTGGGAAGTGGTTGAACATTGAGGTTAAACTGATGTTTCTTAAACATAGCTGCTACCAGTGGATTGGTTGTTTCAGCTCATCACAAAAATCATTTAGTTGTTTCTTCATCCAAAGATGTTGAGTACATTCCTTTATAGCATATATATATTCGGAATTAGTATTACAGAGAGAAGTACTTTACTATTTCTTACTCAACTAGCCCACACATTTCTCTCCGATAAAGAAAGATCCACCACTTTTGGAATTTCTATCAATCACATATCCTACCTAGTTGGCATCAAAATATGCTGGCAGTTCATTATCCTTCCATTCAGCAATGTATAAACCATAATTGTGAGTCCCTTGAAGGTATTTCATGATTCATTTAACTACCACCACATGTTCTTCCTACGTATTTCTTCAAAAGAGGTCTGTTAAGCACAATGAAAAGACAATATCTGGCGATGTTGATTTTAAGTATAGTAGGCTTCTCATGATTCTCATATACATGGTGGGATCCATAGAAATCCCATCCTCATGTTTTCCCAGGTTAGTTCCAACTGAAAACAGAGTTTAAATTGGTTTGGATTCATTCATATATTTTTTCCATAACTCTCTTTTATACTCTTCTAGTGAAAATAAAGTGTAATCCTTCTCCTGAGTCACTTGCAGCCCCATGAAATATGTGAGTTCACCAATCATGGACATTTCAAATTCTGATTTAATGTGACTGGTAAATTATTCCACTGATCCCTTCCTGCTGTAACTAAGTGTAATATCATCCACATACTCACGCACCATAAATTGATCTTCCTATGAATTATTAATGGAGAGAATATGATCGACACCTCCTATTTTGAATTGGATCTTCTTCAGATGAGATTCCAGATGATAATAACATGATCATGGTGTGATTAATTCAATTTAAACTTATTCAATAATTCCATTCAGTAATGTTTTCCTCAACATCAATTTGATTGACTCTAGTCTCACCACTGGAGAAAATTTCTCTTCGATACCAATTCCTTCAACCTGAGCATAGTGTTTTTACAATATGAGTGCCTTATTTATGATCACATTGTGATATTCTGGTCAAGTAACATGATACCATGGATGGTTATTGTCCATATGATCTAGTTCACCATTAATGGATGTAGCCTATGATTCAACATCCACATCTTATTAAAATGAGGTTTGTTCCAAATTGAAAGGAATAAAGATTATGGATCAATCCTCATTCCCCTTATAGGTTTTTGTGTGAACTATTCATAAATTATGTTGTATTGATCAATTTAAACTATTCTATTTTTCCATCATATTTGTATTTGAATATAAAATTGAGGAATTATTCAATGATAGTGAATTACTCAGTTTGGATATCAAGAACTAATAGCCCAATCCGATTCTTAGGTTCTTCCTCCTAGAACATACATTACCTTACATTCCCTACATTTTAAGAACAAATACAATACACAAAAAAATAAGGGAATAAGGGGGGATCCTCCTTGTATCATAAATATTAACTATACACCTGAGATGGTTTTCTCAACCATGTTCCTCTATTTACTCTTGTATTTATGATTTCACATCGTAATATATGTTCTGATCTATATTGATGTGGAAGGTATCTCTTTACATTCTTTTCCACATTTGTGGATAATTTTTCTTCTTCACAACCATCATGAATGATATATTCTTACTCCTCCTAAGGGATACTTCTTTCTCTGGAATTAAGGTAAAAAAATCCTTTTTCACTATGAGTATATTTCATGCATAGCCCACACGAACTTCTTTAGAATGAGATATGCATTTTTTTTAACCAAAACTCATGACCTTTTTCCTCATCATGTGGGTCATTTCCATTTCCATTTTCACCACACTTAGCCTATTAATTTTTATGTTTCGTCATTCATTTCAAATCTTCTGGCCAAAAAACCAACATGTCCTTAGGAACTATTGTAGAAGGTTTGGATTATTCACATGGGTTTATCTGAGTTACATCCCACTTAATAGATCTTTTGGACAAAATACCCTTCAACTTACTAGATTAAACTCCAAGGTACTCTCTTATTCTTTACTAGAGATCTTCTTTGGAAATTTTGTGTTCACAAATTTCTCCTAATTTCTTCCCATGGTTTCTTCTTCATACATTGCGGACATTGGTGGTATTATATTCTTATCAATAATGAATAAATGTTGATATGAGCATGTACCAACCATGTTACCTCTTCCATTTCATAAATTCCAGATGTTATCAAGAATTCCAAATATGTTTGCAATAAACTGAGGTTTCTGGACCTGTGGATGTTGTTTCTTCATCTTTTACTTAATCCCCCTTCAAATAGGATACCTTTGTGATTATTTATTATTTTGATTGTACCAATTATCAAAATAATGATTTAAAAAATCTATTCCAACACCAACATTGAACCCCAAATCTCGATTTCGTCATACTTCGTGGATAAGGTCGTTCGCTTTTCTTCATGATTTGTTGAGTTCCCTGTGGGTAAACAGATTCCATAAACTTCTTCCCATCCACCATAGACAAGGTGGAAGCTTTAATATCTCCTTTATTAATTTATACATATCATATTATTGTATTATAACCCACAATATTCATGATAAAAGGATTAGAGGTATTAACACAAGTTGGTTTGGATTGTACCTCTTTCTCCTCTGCTTCTTGAGATAGATCATCAAAAGATGTCATGATATTTTTATCACATGCTGGAGGTATTTTATCTTTAGAATCCTCCTGTGAGAATTGAGTAGAAATAGAAACAATTTCCTTCATTTTTGAAGTATCAATATATGTGTTCTCAATATTTAAAAACTGGGCTTCCAAATCTGGACATGTCATATTTTAGATAATTTTCTGATCTTCAATCATAATCATCTTTTCTTCACAAGTCTTCTTCATTCTAACAATTTATTTATCATGCAGCTTCAATTTATTCTAAATCAAAGAGTCAAGTCCCTTGATCTTCTTGAATATTATATCAAATTTTAGACTCTTGACATCAGTGCTATTTTTCAACTGGTCTTCATGCACATGGATGTTTTCTTCAAGAGACTTTTTGAATATCACTATATCATAAACATCTTTGAAGTATTTCATGGATATTATTTCTGGTTCCCTATTTATTTCTTTTAAGGTTAGAACCTATTAGCAGATATAATAACATTGTGAAACTTTTCTTTCTAACCCAACCTCAATAGAATCTACTTATTTTCTAAACTGGGTGATTTTCTCCTACATATATTTAAATATTCTATAAAAAACAATGAATATTTCTTCAGGAATATCATAAAGATATATTTGTTGTTTTTAAATTTCATATGTGGTTGTAGATTGATCAACATTACCACTAGTTGTAGGATCATTATCTTGAGTAAAACTTTCAACGGTTCTAACACAAACCACCTGATCTTTTTAGAATTTTTATTTACATGAGGTTGAATGGTTTTCCTATTATTTGGTGGAATCCTGTGTTACTTTCTCTCTACTTTCCAATCCTTATATATCGTCATTTTCATAACGGCATGGAGAATTAGATACTACCTCTTCTTTTGATAGGATGGACTTTTTCAAATTTCTATTCTCTTTATTTTTACTATTCATCATGGTATTGATGGATCTAGACTTCTGATCAGAGATAATTGAATCATCATTAACATTGGACATCATTGTTTACTCAGGAATGGATGTCATGTCTTCAACAGAGAGTAGATTTTCTATAGAGTATCCAACATATGTGAACCTTCCCCTCTAATACCACTTGTAGAACCCCGAGACACCCTGAGAGGGGAGGGGTGAATCAGGTTGTCAAATATTTCTTTTAAAATAGGTGATCTTGTTCTCACATTGGAAGGAACTCACTAAACCTATATGATGGACATGATCCAAAATAAAGCATTCACATGCAAAGAGACAATACACATGATTTTTACATGGTTCACCACTAAGGGATACATCCAAGGATATTATGCCAACAGGTTGTTGATCATACCAAAGTACACTAAATTTCACTAGTTGAGGATTACATATTTTCATACACAGTCACTCTGTTCCAGACCCAAACCTTTACAAATGTTTAGGGATAGCTCACTCCATCCCTTAGATCACATTTTCTAACTCCCCCTTACTCAATACATTGGGAAGAATTTGTACTCAGTTTATCAACTTGATGGTCACTTAAATAAGTTTTAATTAAATAATGGATCCTCAACTATATATGGATGCTCTATTGATGTTCTGTTTTCATTAACAGATGCATATCAATTTTCCCCAAACTACTAGTTCACAGACTTCTCCTCTGCGAACTGACCTTCTTCCTCATCATACTCTACATCACGACATAATATGTGTGCTCTTCATACCAGCCCCATGTACCACAGTTGTGAACCACCTCTCTGAACTGCCTTCACGTACAAACTCTGGCTGCTCATGCTCTATGTATAATAAGTTCTCCATGTACTGTCCTACTGCACATATTGTCTCTTCTTCCAAGTACCATTTCTCATCCCCATAATGCCTTCCTCCACATACCTTCTTCTTATATTTTTCATACTGTTTACACAAGACAACCCCCATTTACTATGTATGCAAAACACTTATCCTATGTGGGATGCCACTGTCTCTGAAACTGTCCTACTCTGTGGACTGCTATGATCTTCACACTGCACTTCTTACTTTATGTATAATCTTTATCACTCAGCATACTGACTTTCTCTAATGCGTACTATTAGAGCATCCACTACTAATCACACTCTCTTCCATGTACTATTTTCTCCTTCATAGATCACATCTTCCCATGAGGAGTTTTCTTCCCGCGAACAGCTCTGGAATTCTCCAAATTCCTCATGGATTTTTATTCTCAGTCTCATTGATTAACGAAGGGGGTTACTACACCTTGTATAAGAATAAATGGATCTTAAAAATATGTTAATCCAATATTTACAAAATAATGTGTTTGGTATAGCCTCTACAATGTACCAGTCCTGTCTCGTGAACCATAACTATCCTGTGAAGCTCCAGCCTTCCGTGTACCGTACACCTTCACCGCAAACTATTTTCGGTTCTGAAAACCACTCCATGTACCATTCCCTCTTTCAGTTATGTGTTTCATGAACCATTCCTTGAGATGATACATGGTCCATGTATAGAGATACAGAAATACGTTACATTTCCAAATTTCTTCACCATTCTTCATATTGTTCACTCCTATGATGAAATTCATTTGAGGATAAAAAATTTGGAAAAAGCTGGGAAATAACACCACCTAAAATACTTCTTTAAAACTCAATTGTATGACTAAATTCCTTGCAAAATCCTGAGTCATCCATGTGCAGAGTGGCAACAAACACAAACCCCACTCTATTTAGAGCACCGAAAATCCTTGGTTCTAACAAAAAACATATCTCTGTTTTATGTTCTAGCATTTCAATTTTTAATACTATTTACCCTTACCTAGCTGGGCTATGTAAATTTAACCAAGACCTTACCCTGAAATTGCTAAAAGTATTAAGGGTAGATAAATATTTAACCTTATACAAATTGGTTTGTGTAAGGGTCATAATTCCATTCTATTACATAGATTGGTCTACAAAAGGGTCACATGATATTACCTTCATGTGTATAGGGCTATATAAAGGTCATGCCTTTACTCGATCCAGTTACATAAAGGTAGTAAAGGGTTACAAAAAGTTACATAAAGGTAACCTACAGATTAAAATTATGTGAAACACTGTTACAAAGAGTTAATGAATGAATTACCTTTACACAAACGAGTATACTTATAGGTAAGTGCTTAGTACCCTTGTGTGGTATGCATTGTACAAGGGTCAATCCTATTTACCCTCACACCTTACATAGACCACATGTGTATGTGTATAATGAGGTTACTATTATATAAAGTAGGGATTCTGTGTAATTGTAAAAAAAGGACACTCATATGCAAGATTTGTTTCCTATGTAAGGGTAGATAGAAATGTTTTTAAAAATTATTATTAAATTATTAATGTAACAGCCCGAGATTTTATAAAAAATATTCTTTTTAATTTCATTAATGTCTTGTGTTGTACGCTACACCAAAAGGAACTTACACAACACACATCCTTGACTTTCCTTGCATTACACGCAATCGCGACCTTCCTCGATAGCGTGTGTAGTACGTAATACTGAGTTTCACTAAACAACAATATGCTATTAAAATATTATTAAAACTATCCGTTAAGAATAGTAATAACCACCTTTTAAAATTTTAGAAATTTTAGCTCTCAAAATGGACTTAATTTTTGGATTCGGAGTATCGAAATTAGCCTAAGGTGAAATTTTGGTACTTTTCGGATAACTTTCATATTCTGATGAATAGTGAAAATTACTAAATTTTAATTAAAAACAACTTTTTTAATCGAAATAATTAATAGTGATAAATTGTTAATTTGAGTGGTTTTAAAGTATATTTAGAATATATTTTTACAATTTAATACAATGTTGGTCATTGGATGTAATTTCACATTTAAACCAGACATAAACAAGTGTCAATCTTTTGATAGTTATTATCTCTTAAAAACACGCTATTTGTTGTGACAGCGGAAATTAATTATAAAATTAATTAATGAAACTTATATGTTGGGAATTTTGTAAAATAGAAATAATTTTTGAATTTGGAATATCAATTATATATTAGGGTGCAATTTTGGCATTTTTCTGAAAAACTTCAATTTTTGATGAATAGTGAAACTACTAAGTGGTAGTTAAAAAAAATTAATTTTTTCATAAATCTTAATTTTACCGCTTCTGTGAATGGAATTTAAAAAATCCGAGAGACACGGTTGATGTCAGTAAGTAAAATGTGGTTCAATGAGATGAAAATATTTTTTGGTGAATAGTAACTTTTTTACTTTTATTTACCTCGGTTAAAAGTAAATAGGGTAATTAAGGGTAAAAATGATATTAATATTACCCTAACACATGTCCTAATCCTATTGGACAAGTGTATCTCGACCAAAAACAACCTTAAGTGTAAAATATTATCATTTAGGCCGACTTGGATTAGATTAGGACATTTATTATTATTTAATTCAAAGAAGAGTTAAAAGAGTTAAAATCAACGTTTATTTTCTAAAACATTTTTAATATAAGGTTATACAGAATATAATTTCGACTATAAGTATTCATTAGAAAGCTAAAAAGATTTCCTACATAATGGTATTTTATTTGTAATTTTTACACTTTATATAAAGTAATTTATTTATGACACAACGATGATGCAGTAATTACCTTTTTAAGAAAATATTAACATAATTTATGTTATAAATGCCCAAATAAATGTAATTTGAGACTTTTTATGACTTAAACTAATTTTCTAGGTGAATATGACATGTTATTGTTGATTTAAGTAACTTGGTTCGAACTTATCATTCTGTTAGAAATTTCATAAAAATCATGTACCAAATAGTGTCAAAATGGACATAAATTAGTTTTTAAAACAAATATTATATTATTAATTGTTATTTTATTCCTAAAAATCTCAGGATCGGCCAAATGACTTAGATAAGGTTATATATATTAATAATAAACAATTTGGGGTTCTTTTGGCTTCTTATAGTAAGTTTATTAACCTTATAGTGTAAGAACACAAGAAGACAAGGTAAAAGTAAAATTATTTAAATAAATGTTAAATCTAAATGATAAGGTTAAAATAGGAACCTAAACTTGACTAAATTCTATTGGATGATATTATTTCGACCCATCCCCACCTTTTCCTCTAAATGAATCAATTTGGAGCTATTTAAAACCGAACTTGACTTTATAATAAAATAATATATTTAGTTATTCCAAAGGTGCCCCTCTCCTCCCTTATAAAAGGGCACCTCCTCCTTTTCCTCCTCACACCAATTTGAGCATTCAAGCTCGGCCAAACCCTGCCAAAATATCTTCTCCACTTCCCTAGTATCATCCTAGAGGTCTTGGTCTTCTTCAAATACCATCTTTAGTTCTTTAAGTGGAGGTTAAGTGAAGGCGCGTCGAAAAGAGGTAATATCCATTACCGAACTTTTTCAATTTCTTTCTTCTTCAACTTTTTCTTCTTTAGTTGTTTCATGATAAAGTAATAACATCAGTATTTCTTATATACTGATATGTTATTATAAATATTAAACAACTCTAATTAACCTTCTATCCATCCTACGGAAAAAGGAAATCACCGCGCGTGCGTACGTACGGAATACCGTCTCCACGCCGTGGTGTAAGCTATTTTCCGCCACCACCTTAATAGGATGGTTATAATGGTGTAATGAGTAACTATATATGATTATTATAAAGTTATATTGATACTGAAATATTATACATACACTTTAACACAATTCCACGACCATGAGAACGATATCATCACTCGTGCGTACGTACGGACTACCGTCTCCACGACGCGATGTGATTCATTATCCATGTTAACCATTCCAGAATGATTATGAAGAATATATAAGGAATAATAATGGAATATATGACATGGTAAATCTAATGGATTTATGTATATATATATATATTTCATATACTTACTTCCATTCAAGACAATAACGAAAGGAAAGCAGCGTTCATGCGTACGTACGGACTACCGTCTCCATGAACGGTGTGTTTCCTTTCATTTATCTATCTATTATATATATATATATATACTGAATATATATGATATATAAATCATACTTTATATTCTGTAAGTAAGTAAATCATGATATAAGTAATAATAATGTCAAGAACAACAAGTCCAAACACCTACGATAAATGAGACGATTTTACCCAAAACGATACTTTAACATGAATTTACAAAATAACAGGTAATATAAAGTCATAAGTGGACCATATATGATATAATAACAATGAATATGATTCTGTAATAAATCAATAACAAGATTTAAATCATTATACAGGAGGTTCGGACACGTACAAAGCAAGTCGGACCTAAGGTAAGGGAAATATCACAATCTCATTTTTATCCGAGATTGCTTATACTTTGGTATTTACTGGGGTGTATTTTATCATCCACATCCATGTTTTCCTCAATATGTAATATTATTTCCATCCAACTACAATTGTTTAAATCCAATTTTACCCTTCGGTGAGTTTTTAGTAAAAGATATGAAAGGAATATTTTGTCATTTTTCGTACGAGGTACTTTTTGACTTTTCCGACAAAAGTACGAAGAATGTTTTTTAACTTATACGGCACGAACAGATTTTTACGGTTTTATAAAGCCTTATTTTCATGAATCTTCCTCCAAACGATTTCATTACTATTTTCAATAAAATCTCTTTCTTTTAAAATTGCATGATGTTTTGTGAAAAGAAATTGATTTTGAAGAAGAAAGGATATTTTCCTCAAGAATTCAATTCAAGTGTTTTATCAAAATTATTTTCCATCTAAGATAATAAAGGGTTATGTTTCTATCCATATTTTTACATTGATTTGACTATGTTGTGATGGAATTATTTTTATGAATTCCTTTATCTTATATGAATGGTTTTATGATGTCATGTTGTTTAAGAATCCCATTTTTATTACATTGGTTATGCAATGATGTATGATTTATGATTTTGTGGCACACATAAGAATGGTATCATTATGAGATGGGTGGGACCTATATCTCCCCCAATGCATTGGGTAAATATTTTATATCTCATGAGATAGACATGGATGGAACGGTAGGTTATACCGGTTCAGTGAAACAGGACTGGAACGAGGGTGACTCGGTTCAGAAAGGGACTTTGTCCACTAAGATAGTCTTGGCAATGAGTCTTGACAAAAAAGAAATGATTCTATATGATTATGTGTGTATTCCACAAAGTTTCATGTTTTATGTTATGATTATTGTGATTACATTTCACTGCCATGATTTATCCCATGTTATGAAATTATGCTTTCTTTTTCAGGTTAAGATTTCCAAAAGTTATGTTCTTATGAATATGATGTGATTGATTTTTCTTTTGTTTACCCTTACTGAGCATTTGAGCTCACCCTTTTATGTTTTCTTTTCCCCAGGATATAAAGAAAGGTTTTAGGTATAAAAAAAAGAAGATCTTTATGGGAGATGTTGAAGATCTTTCACCAGGATTAGAAGATTATATTCCGAGTTTCCAAAGACACTAAACTATTACGATCCTTGTGTGTGTGTTTTTGTTATGTACTAAGAATTCCGAAAAAGTAATGTAATGTCCATGTACGTCAGGATTCGGGTCTCTACAGTTGGTATCAGAGGAAAGGTTTAGTCAACGTTTGGAAACTAGGATGCGAAAACGTTAGTGAGATCCCTAGAGATATTTCTAAGGTATGTCTAGGGATATCCCTAAGGTTAAGTATACGTATAGGTTATAGTACTAGAACTATGCTAACGATCATAGAATTAAACCTAAGATGCTAGATATTGAAGGTACTCCCCCTTTATTATGTTGTTTTCCCTAGCATTATTTTTGCCTCTCACACTATTCCTTTTGGGTTTTAGACGATGGCTGGAACCCGAAGGAACCGTGTTGATCAATGAAATGGACAATGCAATAATTTTCCTCCTGAACAAACAAATGTTATGGGAGATGGAGTGAAAAATCTTTTTGCTATACTTACAAAATCTATGAATCATTTTGGACTTCCAAATGAGCGGAGAAGGGAACAATATTCTATTGAGTCCTTCATGAGGCAACGTCCACCTTATTTCAGTGGGTCTTCTGATCCACTTGTTGCTGAACAATGGATCAGTACCACTGAAAAGATATTTTCAGTTCTTCAATGTTTTGAACATGATAAAGTCATCTTAGCAGTATATCGTTTGGAAGGTGAAGCTGATCAATGGTAGAATATTATCAAGAATACGAGGCAAAGTGATGAAATTGAGTCCATCGAATAGGAAGAGTTCAAGAAATTTTTTTTCAGTAATTACTTCCCTCGTATTCTTCGAACAAAGATGGAGAAAGAGTTTCTTTAACTAAAGCAAAAGGATGATGAATCTGTTGGTATATACGAAGCAAATTTACAAGACTTGCAAGGTATGCATCTGGAATTATCATCCAACCTGAAAGTAAAGTAGATCGATTTTTTAGTGGCTTAAACCCAAGTCTTCGAATGGCATTAGCTATAAGAGACTTCAGTAGCTATGAAGAAATTGTGCGTTGTGCTATCAAGGTAGAAATGGAAGTTGATGTTACATATCCATCTCATGGTTTTGACAAGAAATGAAAGATGGAGTTTAAGGAGAAATCTCAGAATAATGGTGAAAAAAAGATGAATGTTTCCTTATGCACAAAGTGTGGAAAGAAGCATGGTGGATATTGTCTTAAAGGGACTAGAATATGTTTTAAGTGTGGAAAAGAAGGTCATCGAGCAGCTGAGTGTCAAAGTAATGGAAAAAGGGTTTCTAATGATGTGAATAAAGAAAACACTACAGAGAATGAACCACCAACACTTCAATGCTTTAATTGAAAGGAAATGGGGCATTATGCTAATAAATGTCCTAATCCAAGGGTTAGTGATGATCAACATGAGCAACCACTGAAGGAAAAGGAGAAAGGGAAGTCACATGTGATCACTATTGGCGATGTTCAATATGACAACGATGTGGTGGAATGATTAAGTATTTATGTAATGGGATTCCAAAATAATATTGTATCATAGAGTATTGGAATATTTTTGTATTGGTCTAATGTGGCATTCAAAGTGATTGAGATATTTTTGGAAATAAGATGATATGCGCATAATGAAGGGAAAACGAGAAAATGAAATGTTTAACAGTATTCATGAGCTCATGATTGATATAAGGACTAAGTGATATCATGGTTTGAGTATATAGAATTTTGAGGATTTTGGTATGTGGAAAGTGTTAACTTTTAACTGCATTCATGTTTTCACTAAGGTATTCAAGAGAATACATGATTAAGGACTTTGAATGTTTGGAATGTGACCAACCAAACATATCTTATGATATATGGGGATCGACGATGGTGTTAAATCTCTGGTAATCGTTTTCACTATGTTATGAGAGTGGACTGCAGTATTATGGATAAGCCTAAAGATTGGAATGGATTATGTTGTACATAAGTTAGTATTGTTTAAGGATAAAAGTTTTTTCGATATTATTGATGGGATGTTATAGTAATATATTTTTAGAAAAAGGACAACCTGCAGGACGGGCGACAGCCCATCGCGTCGGACAAGGCTATGGAAATCGAACCCACAATCGAAGTGCGACTAGCCTTTATCACCTACCACTGGCCTACAGGAAGTCCCTATTTGGTAGAAACTAGTTTTATTATATTAAGCAGTATGATATATGAAGTATAAGTCCATTTTAGGAACCATATATGATTAATCTCACTATAGATCGACTTATGTATATAATTTTTGCTAACCTTTTGTTTGAGACAGATGGAATGACCCATCATTCTATCACATGATCTGCTAACACATCACGAATAACAAATTCAACTTCATTTCATTAAGGGATGAAGTGGAAATTGTTTAATTAACGAACAATAGTGAGATTGTGCCATAATCATGTAAGTATTTCTTATAATTCATCAACTTTAGGGAAATGATCTTGAAAACCAAAAATGTTGTCCTAGTGCCCTTATATCCGATGAATTAGATGGTACCTTATATCATCACAAATCTATGGATTTGTGATTACTGGATTTTCCATAGCCATGTTCTCTACCACTCTCCATCAGAACATGATGGTTAGATTTCTCTTCCATATCCATATTTTCTCCTATGTAGAAACCCAGTGATTAGTTTATTTGGGTAACCGTTATATTTCATACCTTTATTTTTAATGATTGGTTTTGGTATTCCCTTTTTACGATTTGAGTTTCTATTAAACAAACTTTCGATTAGTAAACCATTTATAACCCCGACGAATTTCGAGGGCGAAATTCATTTTAAGGGGGGTAGAATGTAACAGCCCGAGATTTTATAAAAAATATTATTTTTAATTTCATTAATGTCTTGTGTTGTAAGCTACACAAAAAGGAGCTTGCACAACACACATCCTTGACTTGCCTTGCATTACACGCAATCGTGACCTTCCTCGATATCATGTGTAGTACATAATACTGAGTTTCACAAAACAACAATATGCTATTAAAATATTATTAAAACTAGCCATTAAGAATAGTAATAACCACCTTTTAAAATTTTAGAAATTTTGGCTCTCAAAATGGACTTCATTTTGGGATTCGGAGTATCGAATTTAGCCTAAGGTGAAATTTTGGTACTTTTCAGATAACTTTCATATTCTGATGAATAGTGAAAATTACTAAATTTTAATTAAAAAAAACTTTTTTAATCGAAATAATTAATAGTTATAAATTGTTAATTTGAGTAGTTTTAAAGTATATTTAGAATATATTTTTACAATTTAATACAATGTTGGTCATTGGATGTAATTTCACATTTAAACCAGACATAAACAAGTGTCAATCTTTTGATAGTTATTATCTCTTAAAAACACGCTATTTGTTGTGACAGCGGAAATTAATTATAAAATTAATTAATACAACTTATATGTTGGTAATTTTGTAAAATAGAAATCATTTTTGAATTCGGAATATCAATTATAGTTTAGGGTGAAATTTTGGCATTTTTCTGAAAAACATCAATTTTTGATGAATAGTGAAACTACTAAGTGGTAGTTAAAAAAAATTAATTTTTTCATAAATCTTAATTTTACCGCTTCTGTGAATGGAATTTCAAAAATCCGAGAGACACGGTTGATGTCAGTAAGTAAAATGTGGTTCAATGAGATTAAAATATTTTTTTGGTGAATAGTAACTTTTTACTTTTATTTACCACGGTTAAAAGTAAATAGGGTAATTAATGGTAAAAATGATATTAATATTACTGTAACACATGTCCTAATCCTATTGGACAAGTGTATATCTACCAAAAACAACCTTAGGTGTAAAATATTATCATTTAGGACCACTTGGATTAGATTAGGACATTTATTATTATTTAATTCAAAGAAGAGTTAAAAGAGTTAAAATCAAATTTTATTTACTAAAACATTTTTAATATAGGGTTATACATAATATGATTTCGACTATAAATATTAATTAGAAATATAAAAAGATTTCCTACATAATGGTAGTTTATTTGTAATTTTTATACTTTAAATAAATTTATTTATTTATGACACAACGATGATGCAGTAATTACCTTTTTTAAGAAAATTTTAAATATAATTTATGTTATAGATGCCCAAATAAATGTAATTTGAGACTTTTTATGACTTAAACTAATTTTCTAGGTTAATATGACATGTTATTGTTGATTTAAGTAACTTGTTTTGAACTTATCATTCTGTTAGAAATTTCATAAAAATCATGTACCAAATAGTGTCAAAATTGAGATAAATTAGTTTTTAAAACAAATATTATATTATTAATTGTTATTTTATTCCTAAAAATATAATGTTCGACCAAATGACTTAGATAAGGTTATATATATTAATAAAAAAAATTTGGGGTTCGTTTGGCTTCTTATAGTAAGTTTATTAACCTTATAGTGTAAGAACACAAGAAGACACGGTAAAAGTAAAATTATTTAACTTAATATTAAATCTAAATGATAAGGTTAAAATAGGAACCTAAACTTGTCTAAATTCTATTGGATGAGAGTATTTCGACCCATACCCACCTTAGCCTTTAAATTAATCAATTTGGAGCTATTTAAAACCGAACATGACTTTATAATAAAATAATATTTTTAGTTACTCCAAAGGTGCCCCTCTCCTCCCTTATAAAAGGGCACCTCCTCCCTTTCCTCCTCACACCAATTTGAGCATTCAATCTCGGCCAAACCCTGCCAAAATCTCTTCTCCACTTCCCTAGTATCATCCTAGAGGTCCTGGTCTTCTTCAAAGACCATCTTTAGTTCTTTAAGTGGAGGTTAAGTGAAGGCGCGTCAAAAAGAGGTAATATCCATTACTGATCTTTTTCGATTTATTTCTTCTTAAACTTATTCTTCTTTAGTTGTTTCATGATAAAGTAATAACATCAGTATTTCTTATATACTGATATGTTATTATAAATATGAAACAACTCTAATTAACCTTCTATCCATCCTACGGAAAAAGGAAATCTCCGCGCGTGCGTACGTTCAGAATACCGTCTCCACGCCGTGGTGTAAGCTATTTTCCTCCACCACCTTAATAGGATGGTTATAATGGTGTAATGAGTAACTATATATGATTATTATAAATTTATATTGATACTGAAATAGTATACATACACTTTAACACAATTCCACGACCAGGGGAACGATATCATCGCTCGTGCGTACGTACGGACTACCGTCTCCACGACGCGATGAGATTCATTATCCATGTTAACCATTCCAGAATGATTATAAAGTATATATAATGAATAATAATGGAATATATGAAATGTTAAATCTACTGTATTTATGTATAAATATATATATATATTTCATCTACTTACTTCCATTCAAGACAATAACGAAAGGAAAGGAGCGTTCATGCGTACGTACGGACTACCGTCTCCATGAACGGTGTGTTTCCTTTCATTTATCTATCTATTATATATATATATATAATGAATATATATGATATATAAATCATACTTTATATTATGGAAGTATGTAAATCATGATATAAGTAATAATAATGTCAAAAACAACAAGTCCAAACACCTACGATAAATGAGACGATTTTACCCAAAACGCTACTTTAACATGAATTTACAAAAGAACGGGTAATATAAAGTCATTAGTGGACCATATATGATATAATAACAATGAATATGATTCTTTAATAAGTCAATAACATGATTTAAATCAATATACAGAAGGTTCGGACACATACAAAGCAAGTCGGACCTAAGGTAAGGGAAATATCACAATCTCATTTTTATCCGAGATTGCTTATACTTTGGTATTTACTGGGGTTTATTTTATCATCCACATCCAAGTTTTCCTCAATATGTAATATTATTTCCATCCAACTAAAATTTTTTAAATCCAATTTTACCCTTCGGTGAGTTTTTAGTAAAAGATATGAAAGGAATCTTTTGTCGTTTTTCGTACGAGGTACTTTTTGACTTTTCCGACAAAAGTACGAAGAATGTTTTTTATAACTTATACGGCACGAACGGATTTTTACGGTTTTATAAAGCCTTATTTTCATGAATATTCCTCCAAAATATTTCATTACCATTTTCAATAAAATATCTTTCTTTTAAAATTGCATGATTTTTTGTGAAAAGAATTTGATTTTGAAGAAGAAAGGATATTTTTCTCAAGAATTCAATTCAAGTGTTTTATCAAAATTATTTTCCATCTAAGATAATAAAGGGTTCTATTTCAATCCATATTTTTACATTGATTTGACTATGTTGTGATGGAATTATGTTTATGAATTCCTTTATCTTATATGAATGCTTTTATGATATCATGTTGTTTAAGAATCCCATTTTTATTACATGGGTTATGCAATGATGTATGATTTATGATTTTATGGCACACATAAGAATGGTATCATTATGAGATGGGTGGGACCTATATCTCCCCCCAATGCATTGGGTAAAGATTTTATATCTCATGAGATAGACATGGCTGGAACGGTAGGTTATACCGGTTCAGTGAAACAGGACTGGAACGAGGGTGACTCGGTTCAGAAAGGGACTTTGTCCACTAAGATAGTATTGGCAATGAGTCTTGACTAACAAGAAATGGTTCTCTATGATTACGTGTGTATGCCACAAAGTTTCATGTTTTAAGTTATGATTATAGTGATTACATTTCACTGCCATGATTTATCCCATGTTATGAAATTATGCTCTCTTTTGCAGGTTAAGATTTCCAAAAGTTATGTTCTTATGAATATGATGTGATTGATTTTTATTTTGTTTACCCTTACTGAGCATTTGAGCTCACCCTTTTATGTTTTATTTTCCCCAGGATATAAATAAAGGTTTTAGGTATAAAAAAAGAAGATCTTTATGGGAGATGTTGAAGATCTTTCACCAGGATTAGAAGATTATATTCCGAGTTTCCAAAGACACTAAACTATTTCGATCCTTATGTGTGTGTTTTTGTTATGTAATAAGTATTCTGAAAAAGTAATGTAATGTCCATGTACGTCAGGATTCGGGTCTATACAATTAAATTATTTTAATTTTTAAAAAAAATATTGGTAGATAATTTTAGAATAACTATTATAATTATTATATATTAAGGGAAATGATAAATTCTAATTGACACCGACAAATGAAGTGATGGCCTCAACTAATGGGATCTTACCTTATGATGACCATCTATCATATCATTCTAGGGAGATGGTATCAATGGGATTTTTACCTTTACCAATCCCAAGTTTAGATTCAACAACTAGAGCATTAGAAAAACTATTTATAAGAGACGTTCAGGATTATCAAGATAACAGATACAACCATGTTGTTAAACAATCTCAAGAAATCACACCCATCACACACCATACCTTTAGTGCATATATTGGTGTAATAAGGGTTTATATATCTATACCCTAATACCACAAATTCTTATATTTTATTTTTAGTAAAATAATTATTATATTCATCACATTTTTATTATTAATTTATAAATGATTACACAATGAGTTTGATGAAAATAGTATTTTGACATGAATAAATAAAAATTTTATTTTTGGGAAATATATAGTTTCAATTAAGACACTCATTTGATAGATTCTATGTTTTTTTAAATAAATGATATTTTTATAAAATATTATTATTATATAATAATTATCTAAATATAAATAATAATATAATTTAATGAAGTCTGATGTAATTTTTTAGGGCTTGGGAAGTGGTTAATTTCGTAAAACAAAATTTCCTAGTAAATAGGGTTTTGTATTTAAAAGTGTGAATTATCATATTTAGAAAATTATTTTGATAAAATAAATATTATTTTTGAAATTATGAAGTTGAAATTAGTCAGTGGAAATTTTTTCATAATTTTATGAGGAATTGTTTTAGTAAAAGTTAAATATAGTATACATATATAGTGTGTATTATAGAATCAATATGGACCAAAAGTGAATTAATTAATTCTATAAAATGAATTAGTGACCAAATAAATATTTATCCTTTAAAATAATGTTTTTTTAAATTTATTTGACTAATTAGATAAACCATTAATAAATAATCCAAATTCAATTTTATTTTTTATGGTTTTAAAATAAATTATTTGGGAACAATACTAACTCCCACATCACAAATGTCCCGAAATTGGCAAGGTTATCATTCGAATCAGAGCCTGAACTAGTCCATGGCATGGATCGAAGGGTTTTCCTGATCCCCATGGCCTGGCCATAAGTGACCGGGTATCAAAATAAAACATGGGAATGGTTTAACTAAATTTTATACTTATAAACAACCAACCAAAATAAAAAATAAAAAAATAAAAATGACCAAAAAAACATAGAACAACCAAATTCTAATATTAATGTTTATAATATAGGACAAAACCACAAAAATAATACAAAAAGGGAACAAAAACTCCAATCTAAACCTCCCAGTAATGTGGGGAGCAACATCCTCAATCCACCACCACCAAGATCCACAAGAGAGTACCAATGGGGACCCAAACCACTAACTAAACTCACTAAGACTTTACCTAAATAAAACATACAAATAGGTCTACATACAGCCAAGGGTGTAGGCATGGTGTGATCTAAATCCCAGTAGGATGCCACCCATATAAAAATATTCTATGATTTAACATTAAAAGGAAATCCAACATGATATTTTTATATAAAGTAAAACATTGAAACATTTCTAGGAAAATATTTTATGGGTAATCATTCTAAAAAGAAAACACATTCAAGGAAAATCATTTCACAACCACTTACATAAAAGAATAAGTTAATTTATAAAAATAAAATCACATGAGGTCCACTATATGCTGACGGATGGAACCATATCATATAAGGTGGGGCACCATGGGTAAATCCATAAGGGTGATATAGCTTGAGTGAGTCACTAAAACCTTGTATCTCAGAAAATCATGGTATAGTAACCACAACAATGAGAATCCTCATGCATGAGCCACCGGAGAGGAGAAACATCAAATATTCTAGTGGTGGTCTACCATCATCATAGTTTAGTTAGTGTTGTAATCATCAATCCAGCTAAGTGAAACTGGGATAAGATACTTCTGTATCACTAGGGAACTTCTTCTAGTCTCCCCACCTAGATACCAAGGATTCCCTTTATGCTCAATTTCTGTTCACAACTCACACATATAACCACTTTCAAACACACTTTTTAAGCATTATAAATACACAGGGAAAATCATTATTTATTGTAAAACAAACCACTTTCCATTTCACACACATAAAAACCATTTTCATGTATATTTTCTACTACTTGGATAGTTCTAGAAAACCCCTTTGAAATTATAAAAACAAAGTAAGATATTCAATTTAACCATTTTCATGGGCCAACCCCTTTGAAATCTACACACAAATCAATTTCACTTAATATCATTCTTCCCTTCATTTAAACAATTCACATATCATTTAAACAATGCAAAAAAATATAATATTCCAATATAGATGAATTTTGATAGAAAAATTACCTAAAAACTTACTCTTACCCCATCTTTCTTTAAAAACCCACTTTTTACTATTCATGTGATAATAAAAACCCTTTTAAGAAGCACCAAAACAATGTAACCCCAAAAAGTTCCCCATTTTCCTTTGAAAATCAAATTTTCATCACATATTCTTGTTAAAATTATTCAAAAATATATTTTTCACCACACAATAAATTCATAGAACACATTTATAGAGACAAGAAATCATATCAAAAGCATCTCAAAATGTTAAGGAATAGAACCACTTACCTCATGAGAAGAAACTTATAGAAAATGATGTAAAACCCCATCCACACCACCACAAGACCCCAACAAGGAAATATTCAAAAAAAAATATTATTATCAATCCTTATTAAGAAATAAAAAACCATAAATTGACCACCAACCTTGTTGGAAAAACAAAACCACAAAAATTAAGAGGAGAAACCCGAGAAAAGAGAAAGCAATCAAAAGAGGAAAGACATACATCAATATCCCATGAATAATCCAAGAACAAATCACCCAAAAATTGAGGTCCAAGGGAACCATAATAAGGTAAGGAGGTGTCTAGGGTGGAGGATCTCAAATTGAGAAGAAAAAGGGGTGTTAGGGGTTTAAAATCTAGGAAAGAGAAAAGAGTCCCCAAATATTTTTAGTGAGCTGGAAATGCCACACCGTTAGCCCACACGATTTATCAAACCATTCATTGACCATCCAACCATATCTTCCTATGAGATCACCTACCACATGATTAATATGTATGGTCTGACTTACCATGTAGATATTGTGTGGTCACCTCTTTCTACGACTGAGACCTACCACATGGTTACCTTGATAGGGTGCACAGTTTCTACTAACCATGTGTCAACCAAGTGCCAGGGTCTGTCCACCCAATTTTCAAAATATTTCATAAAAATTAAAGTTATAAATCATGTACAATCACTAGGGTAAGTGTATCCAAAGGAAATAACCAAAAATTCAAACCCATCAAATATTATTCCAGAGAAAAATAAATGAGAACCCGACCCGAACCAGAAGAAAGGAAAATACAAAAAACCGAGTGTAACAACCAATGATACTCTTTTAATATATTCAATTTTTTGACATATAAAGTATAATAAACCAATCCTATTTTATAGAAACTATGGGACAAACTACCGGAATTTTTGGGGTTTTATTATTTTACCAAATAGAGTCTAAAACCTATGTTTAGAAATTAATTAAGAATTATCCTCTATTTTTCTATAAAGATCTACTGAAACTCTCACTTATCTTCACTCAAATCCCATTTATAAATAATTTCATCTCCTATAACTATATAAATTCCTCACAATGTGTCCCTGTTATAATAGGAATCTCCTCCCAATATTTTAGAAGTGCCACCTCAAGGCAAGATATTATCTCATGCTCCTCTTTATTCAAGCACTTCCTTTGAGTTATGCCTTTTCATTTTTAATTCTTTAGGTAGACATATATATTTTTAAACACCCATTTGAATCACATTATGTTTTCCATGTAATTATATAACACTTTTAAACATCATTAAAAACTTCCATGAATATTTATATACACTCGTTATGAAGCAGAAATTATCCCTTTTATTTTTCATGCCAAACTTTTATATAGTGAATAACCATACCTAATTCCACTCATCAGAATTGTAATAGACATAAATATAATTTATTTATTATGTAAGTCAATGTATATAACCCACAAAAATTAATTTTGGTATTAAAAGTGAAGAAATTAATTCATATGTTGTATGATCTATGTTACACACAAATGCATGCACTTGATATGAATTTCACAGGTCAGTCCAGAATTATATGGTCCTCCAATACATTGGGAAATTTTCATACCTCATAAGATACCTTGTATGGTGAAAAAGATATAATCATAATACCACTATGTTATGATTTATTGGTGGTCATCTTGACTTATGCTTATGATGTAACCTTTTATGTTGTTTTCACATTACTATGTTGTATTGATGTTATCATCTTTTATCATGCATTAATATTCATATTTATGGTTATAACCCCTTTTATGTCACCTTTACGTTTCCCTTGAATAATTTTTTTTAACTTTCATCATTTTATAATTTTATTATTCCCACAACGAGCTTTATAGATCAACCCTTTCTCATGTACGTCCTCAGGTTATCTCGTATAGTTTTAGACTGTGGATTAAATTTTAATAGCAAGTTAAAGATATTTAAATAATGTTTTTATATCTCTATTTCAAGTTATTATGTTATGTATCTTATTACCCAAAGACACTAGGCCTTCCGATATTTTGGTAATGTTCTATGTGCGTCATTATGTAATAAATCAAGAATTAAGGTGTATTAAAAAATTATGAGTTGTGATATGTTTGGCTCTAATCCCTAAGGAAATGGTTCATTTTCATAGAAGGGTGACACTTTTTCAAAAATCTATTTTTGAGAATGGTTTATTGAGATGATTTTTATATTGGTGAAGGAGACGTTTCGGGGAAGGGTTTTTACATATGGTTTCTATTCTATCATTAAAATTCAGGTTAGAGCAATTTTTTTATTTTTCTCTCTCTTATTTATAATTAATATTTCAGAGTTTCGATGTGGTTTTTTAATACTATGAATCATAGGTGTGTTCCATGTAAAAAAATTCCTTGCTGATTCCTTTTTATTTTTTATTCCATAATATTTAACTTTCATTGTATAATTATTTCTCAATAATTTGTTATATGTTTTTTTCCAGTATCAAGAATCTCCCCAAAAGTGGTATGAAAGGTGATGGTTTGAGCTTGCATTATTTCATGAGAATTTGGGATGTTTTCAAGAGGATCAAATTCATGTGTGTGAGTAAAAATAATATATGGATTCTAATGGAGGTTGTGATAAGTGTTTCAATTATTAAAACAAATTATTTTTTTAGAACGTGTGACTGTAGAAGAAATAATGAAAAAATGAAGATCTATTTGATGTTCTAGATGATCATATTCTTTATAGAGGATGATGAATGGTGTGATGAAAATAGTTTTTTGGTCTAATTGAGTTTTTTGTATGGTATATCTGTTTATGGGTTGAAGGTGGTTACTAATAGTATTTGGTCTATGGGTGTTTCCAAATTTGAGAAAAGAGTGTTTTTTTGAATTAACGATGTATTTTTTTATCACACAGAAATTTTTTTACGTGTTTCCAATGAAGATATATATATATATATATATATAAACATATATATATATTATCTATTTATAAGGGATATTTATTTGATTCTTAAACATGGAATATATATATAGAGTTTTGGAAATTTAAGATATAATATTTTATATCATACTTGTGTTGGAAAAACGAAGATGTAATGAATTAAAAAAGAGAATCTGTTGGTGATGATCAATAGAGAGAGAGATTCTCATGATTTATTCTATCGATATCTAGATGAAAGGGTATCCACATTTGTGGTATCCCATGTGGATGATTGACAATAGAGAATGAGGCATGAGTGGATCTATGATGTGGTGGGATACTGCATTTTTTAGCCTATACAAATCATCAAAAAGGAACATGTGTGATTTTATAGTAGGGTGATAGGTTTTGAGAAATTTTATTTGGTGATGAGAAAACATGAGATATAGAAATTAAGGAGATGGAAAACCATTTCTATCAAGAATATAACAACCTTGAGATATAGACTTCAAAGAGAGGATAGGCCATTGGTGATGAGCTTAGGTTCCTTGATTGATAGACCAATGGGAAGAGGATGAAGAGGCTTTGAAAGGGAAGGTTGATAATGATGTATGTTTGGAAATAATCCTAGAGATAGTGGTGATTTTTCAAAGAACGTTGATGTTTTTTCACAGTTTAATTTTCAAACATTGAAAGTTTGAGATGATATTTAGAGAGGAATAAGAGGTGTATTAGGGTTTGATTTTCTCTAAAATTTTTCTATGCCCTCCTTGTAATTGAAGTTCATGAATTACTCATATTTTATACTCTTTATTTCATAGTGGATATTTCAGTGTTGTCCCATGCTTTTTTAACCCACCAGACCATAAATGTTTTCCACATTAAAAATAATGCATAATGATTCTTCATTATCTGTTCTTCTGTAAGATTTTACATCCATCGTTTCATTATTTCTCACAAATTTTTTAGAATATATTTTATGTTCGATATCATGAATCCCCCTAATAGTTTTATCTATGGCGATGGATCTAGATTGTAAATTTTCATGATAATTTTAATATGTTTCAGTAAGATCAAGTGAACATGTGTGAGAAAAAATAATATTTGTAAGTGATGTTAGACCGTGAGTGGTGTTTCGTGTCATACACTTATTTCTTTTCTTTAGAAGGTGTTAATAATGAAGAAAGAATTAAAAATTAAAGATTGAAGTAATGTGACAGATGCTAATGGGATTTTTAAAAGGGTAACAATTTACTTTGGGGGGGCTCTAAATTGAGTGTAAATCATGATTATGAGAGACCCATATATTTCTGATTTCAGCCTTATTTGAGAGGACAATGTATATTAAGATATGATATATATTTTAGTTGATTAATTTCTTTTAAAGGGGGTGTCAGGTTTCTATCAAGTTTCAAAAAAGCATCATCACATTTTATACTGATAATTGGTGTGGTGTTTGTCGATTTTTAGTTCAACTAGAGATCAATTAGTGAATATCCTACTTCTCATAAAACTAGTATCGTCTTCATAGAGAATACAAATATAAACCTAATCCATATCCAATGAAAAAGAAAATCCAATCTCTAGTGTATGGACCTAATACATTCATCCATAACACATTGAAGAAACAACCTGGATCTAACTCTCAAACCACCAGAGCAAAAATAATTGAACACACTTTTGTGTTTCTTTGAAAAAGTTGTGTGTAGTAGAATGCCTCCATAAATATAGCTCGATCCACATAAATGAATCCCTAAGAAATCATAAAAAATTAATCCCAAACCCATCCATAATTGAAGATTTTGAAAAATCAAGAATAAACCTGTATAACCAATCCTCCATATTTACCAACCACCCTTCTCATCCAACAAATTTTATATGGAAACTGTCCACTCCCTGAGCAGCATGCTGCACAAACCACCAGTGCATAGTGTCGACCTCAATATTTTTGGGCTCCCCCATTTAATTGTAATCTACATAGACTCATAGAAGAAGTAAATGAAGGTTTCCCCTATTCATTTCTATATTTAGATCAAGGGCTTGTGACAACCTCCTTCGAAGTACCTCAACTATGGTATCTTAATTTCTTCGGTTTGAAATAACAAGTTTGACATCCCCTTTTTTCTACTAGCTTCACCCAGCTAGCCCAACACCACCCATTCTCTCCAATTCAATTAAAATCCTAATTCATACCAATACCAATCCCATAATTTATTTAGGGTCTACTTTCATATTTTAGTCAATAAATCATACAAAATTAAATTAATTCATTCATCCCTTCATTTAAAAATTCAAAAAAACAATCCAAATTTTTTTTTCAATTTCAATTTTATATTCACCAAATAATATAAATAAATTTTATTTGAGAAAAAAAATAAAATATTCATTCATTTAAAAATAGGATGCCAAACAGGAAAAAGAATTCCAATTTCACTTCAAAATCAATTTATCACTTGAAAAATAGTAATATTTCAAAATTGTGTAATTGATATTGAGATGAAATTCGAACATGCATTTCAATATTGAAAATTAAATTTAAAATAGATTTGTATTGTTAAAATAAACATGTTAAGCTCAATTTTCTTTATTATTTAAAACATACTAAAGACATGATCCTATAACGTTTTCCCATTTAATAATTTGAATTGAGTGATATTAAATAGTTAATTGAAATTAAAATAAAAAAAATTCAAAATATTTCAAAGCCTCTTATGTGAGCTAGTGTGTTTCGAATTGATAACATATAGGTTACCTAGAAGAAACTCCATATTGAACATTTTTGTTACCAAATAATTTAAATAGTTTTACATACAAACACATACAATATTATCCATTCACAGTCTCTTTTAATTCTATAAGCACTATATTGTAATATCCCTTGATTATTATTTTCATTTGTTGGCTGTAGTATTTCCACACTATAATTGGATCCTCAAGATGTCTCGAATGTATTATTAATTAGATTTACTATAGTATACATAAAAATATCTAGCATAACATAAATTATATATGTCTATCTTGTTTCAAGTGCTTATAATCATTGAGACTTATACCAATGAAGGTTTCACATATTGTTCACCAATTACAGGAGATTATAAAAACTACCCCATAAATATGAACACTAAATGTTTTAGGTGTCATTGAATGTTAAAAACTATGAGCATTTCTATTGTCCCATCAAATTAATATCATTATAAAATTATGTTGTGAACCATAATCTTTTGTGCATAATAAAAACCATTACATTTTTTGTTTATAGAGATAAAAATTTTCAGGTGTGACATAAATGACTTGATATTGGTGGAATGATAAAGTCATGTTTTTTCCTTCTATGTATTGGAAAAAGATATCTCTTTAATTTTGACATTGATCGTATTTCAGACCTAAAATTATCAAACATATTAAATGAAAGAAATTCTATGTAAGACAATAAAATAAAGGTATGTCAATAATTCCAGGAAGATGACACATGTAGGAATATTTTTTGATGATATATTGATTGAAGAATATATTATATTATACAATTTTATTCAAAATAATGGTTTTTAGTGCTATGACATATCTATTACTTTTTATGGGTTATGATGTGTTAATAGGTATTATTATTATTCTATGGATTCACATCACTATTATTACGATATAATCCTAGTGGGTTACACACTTTATGTATCTATAAGTTCCACTAATTAAGTCCAATATGATTTTAGGATGAAAATGGCCCCCCGATATTCATTCAATGTATGTTTCACTTTGATTTAATATAAATAGAATAAATAAATAAATTCAATTATACAAATTTAAAATTGGGAAGAAAAAGAATTAATTTTTTTACTCAAAGCATTAACATGTTATTTAAGGTTAAATTAGTGTACAAGAGATATAGGATATCAAAAAAAACAACATGTATTCAATGGTTAATAAAATTATATGGTATGACTTGAGAATAGTTAATGGATTATATTCTTTCACATGATATGATGCTGAGTTTTAAGTGTGTAATGGAATAAAAATGACAGTCAATACATGTTTAAAAACTATTAGGTGAATTTTTTGTTCATTTTTAGGATAACTATTTATTAAGAATCTAAAGTCTAATTTAATAAACATTTGATTTTTCTATATAAGAGCTTTACAGTTAAAATTTAGTCATATGACCCAAGGATATATTTTTTATTCCTCAAATACCATTCTCTTAATGATTATTGATATTAAAAAATAGATAATAAAACTCAAGAATTTCATTATCCTTTTCATATTTATTTTTTTGTGTTTATAAATCCACATGGGTGTTATAAATTTCTTGGATCTCTTGCAGTACAACATAATAATTTAATAAATACATCAAGGATATTTTTGAAGAATGTGGGAATGGGGGGGTTATTATTTTATTCCTTTTAGTTGTTATGAACTGGATATGATCGGAATATGCAAATATCATTAATAAACTATTGGGGTATTTTCCTTTTATTTTTAACTAATAGTTTGTGTATGAATCTCTCTAGGATACATATAATTATAAATATGATGGATCTATTGTTGTGACACAGATTCATTTTTATCTTTTAATTCCTCACCCTGAATGATTTTTTTCTCTATTTCCTTTTAGAAAGTTAAAACTACATCATGTTAAAGGACCATATATAGAACGCTACTTACCAAAGTTTTTTTCTCTTAATAAAAATAATTGATAAAAAAAAATATGTCCCATTTTATTATTCCTATTTTTAAGTACTTATTTTTTAATTATTTTAATTTATTTTCCAATCATTCATATTCCTAAAAATATTTTGGTACTTTATTCATCATACATTATCTTTAAACCTTCCTTGAATTGGTGTTTTCATTCTTTAACTCTCGTTTTTTACTCTTCATCTTCAAATGATTTTTTATTGATTTTTTCCATATTTTCCTAGTCATTATCTTTTTGTTGAAATTCATTATTGATAAAATAAAATAAAATGAATATATTCTTTGTATCATACTCTTCTTAAACTTATTATTCAACTTTTTCATCACTATATTCTTTTACTTGAATGAAAAGAAAATAAATATCTTTTAATCATTAATATTTTTATATATTTAATTTATTTCATCAATCAATAAAGACATTTTAGATTCAAAACTGCACTTTCATAGCTTTTTTCTAATGATGGATATTCATCAAGCACTATTTTAATTTCATTATTATAATCATAATCCTTTCTATTTTCCTATATTTCAGATAAATTTTTTTATTTTAATCTCCTGAAATTGAAAATATAAACATTGATTATAATCATAACATAATTTTGACATTGAAATAAATTTATTGATCAGCATCTCAGATTATAAGTTTACCATCATTAATATAAATTAATGCTTTAATATTTTCCAATAAAGGCCTTCCTATGATTAATGGGTATTAAATATATTATTCAATGTATAAATAATATTTTCAATTATAAGATACAATTTTTGAACATCAATTAATCAATTTTTCAATATTCATCTTAGAAACTTACTTTAACTTCTAAAAATATGTAAATTTATCCTTCTTGGATTTGGATCATGCAATCCTAATTTATTAAATATTTTTTAAGGAATTAAAATTATACATACATCTTGATTACATAGCACATTTTTAAATTCCAGATTTTTAATCATGGAATAAATTTTAAAGTTATTCAAAAATCTCAACTCTGTTGTTATTTTATTTTGAATAATCTTTGCGAATTCTTCATTATGGGAAAATTTTATTACATATTCCTTATTTTTGTTATTCAAAATAATGTGTTTCGTGAATTTGAAATATAAAGGAATAATTGATAATTCCATGGTAAATGTAATATTCACCCTCAATTGATTATAAAAATCAAAAAAATTAGAGAATTTTTCATTCCTAATGGTTCAATTTTATTCTTGTTATAAATGGAAGAGGTAGAGCATAAACCCTCTATTACAATTTCTTCTCATTAAGGACATTTTCATCTGGGGTCATTTCTTCAACTTCCTCATCCAAATTCACACCATTAATCTTCTCCTCAACACCTTCAATAATTGTCTTCTCTTGATCCTTTCTATTTTAACCACATGATTTTCCCAAAAATATTTTATACTTATAAAATAACTAATTTATAACCAATTTTATATTTCGTTTCCAATTTAAAGGATTTTCATGTATATCCCAATCAAATATTTGATAAATGATTTTTCCTTGATAAGTGTCATAGACTTTTACTGATTCCTATAAATTCATAAGGGGTTTTCTATAAAATATATAACTAATAACTATTTCATTATTATGTGTTTTGAATTAAATATATATTTTAATCCTTAACATCTAGATCTTGTGTTTTTTTGAAAACTAATTAGGATTTTGAAATTTTAGATTTTGACTATATATATCCATATTCTTCAAGACCTAGAGGTTTTTTCACCTTAGTTTGTATTTTTATCGTAAAAGTGAATAAGATTGGTTTTATCACCTTAACCGATAAGTAAATGTCAACAACTGATTCACTTATAAATAATAAAATAAAAATAAATTGTATTTTGAGGTGTATTATATAATTATTATTAAAATAATTCTATGAATTTTAAGTAAGTATTAAGTTGTGAGTAGGTGTGCAAGGAATATAGAGATTGAATTATTTTTATGATGAGTAGCTAATTCTACTGGAATCATAAATTATATAAAGTTGATAAAATTACTTCATGTATTAATAACTATATAAAAGCACTCTCTTCCTGATAAATCCATTAATTCACAACATAAAAATTCCACAATTGTTTGTGGGTATATATCAATTAAGTTGGTTAATTTACTAGTCTTATAATCTATATGTAACCATAGGACCCTTGTTAACTATTGGTCCAAACATAACCATGTTAATCTCTATTGTTTTTAAAATTAATTTCATCCATCAATTCATCTCTCATTCTAAAGGATTACGTGATTTGAAATCAACTAATCAAATATTTATGTACAATATTAATAAATAACACTAAATATAATCAAAGATATTTTATTATAATAATTATATCCAAATACCTTTAATCCCCATTATGATATTAGTCATTTATGGTAAACAATAAATTAAAATATGTATAAAGAGAATAATAACAACATAATAAATATTCTGTAGCTCATTGTTCCTAGCTCCTTTTATTATTTGTTCACTTATCTGTATTATCTTTAGATTTTGTGGTTTAAGACCCCTTATTCATTCTAGTAATTGTATTATTTTGTATATTTTTTCAAAAAAAATTATGTATCCAAAAAAATTATTGATAGATCAGTAAAATTTTATGTACTTAATTTGACTTACATAATCACTTTAATTAACTCAAAAGTTGACTCGCTGCTTCTTCATGCTACCATATTTTACTTCAAAACATTATGATTGCCTCTTGAAGTCACCTTATTCAACATCACTTGACCACACCCACTTCAAATTATTTCCTTATTTGAATGAAAATATTATCATCACTACTTGTTTAATATGATATTCCCACTACCACTACTTGACTACTTATATAATAATAGTGGTTGACTCTCGCACTACCATAGTCACATAGTGAAGGATCCACAATCAACCCTATAAGAGATGTGTTGACATATACTTTCGAAATCCCTCTTGCATTTTTCATCTATAGGAATTGAGTAAAAGAAATAAAAAAATATGAGCGTCAATATATATAAAAATATATTAGAAAAAACATTTAAATATATTTATGTAAACTATAATTTATTTTAACAATATAAAACATTAGTATTTATTTATATTTATATTTTTTATATTAAAAAATAGTTAAGAAATATAGACACATTTAGTTAAAAACAAGTAAATTAAAATTCAACAAGATAACAATTTAGGAGATTCTGTACAGCTCTTAAAATTATTATCAATTTCTAATGATCTCTATAATTAACTCGAAATTGTTTTAAAAATTATAAAATGACATTGAAAATAAAATCATACACAAAAAAATTTATTTTATTATTTTCAATTTATGTATATATATATTTCATTTCAATAAATACATAAAAATAAAAATTATATTAAATGGAAAGATAAATCAGTTATTTCAAAATCACATTCTCTTACACTTGATTTTTTTTCTTATTCTTAAGTAAATTATTTCAATGATTTTCAAAAGGAACTCAGAAAATTAAAAACATGAGAAATAAAATCAGTGACATTCAAAGCATGAGTCTTTTTGAACTATCTAGTTTACATGAAATATATTTTCTCAACACCCTAGATTTTAAGTAAACTATCTGGTAAATGTGTTCAATTTCCCCATATTATAAACCTATATAAAAAACATGATGTTAGAAAATTTATTCTTTTTCATTTGGGTAGATTGGTTATCTTTATTTTAATTAAATTATGAAACTTATAAAGCAGACACGACACAATTTTTATTTTTATTTTTCATTATATACATTACTTTGTGTATACACCAGAGTCAAACTTATTAGAACCATTTTTTCCACTATTTCATCCACCCAAGACTATGTGTTCTAATCAAGACACAACGATTATGGCTGTAATGCCTTTTGTTCATTAAATAAAATATATTTCTAATTAAATTTAAATATATAATTAAATCAATAAGAATTTATTGGGACTATTTATTTTAGTAAATGCATTAATGTAACATGAACCACAAAAAATTAATCAATTAATTATATTTTATTAAATCATTTTTTTATTCTCATACATTTTATTATGCCTTTTTATACCAAAAAATATATCAAAATTATGATATTTTCTATTTCAAAATTGAGTTACAAAGTTTTTATACTACTCAAATATAAATTTCTATATCAAGAATATATATTTTGTGTGGACTTTTGAAAATTATTTTGGGTCAAATAAACCAAATAACTCATTTCATTTTTTTCAATCCCAATAATTAATTCCAAAAACATGACTCACTCACACTCTATTCAATTATATTTTTAAAATTTTGGTGTTTAGAATAGTAAATAGTGTGATATCAAAATGAACATGTATCGTCAATCATGATAGATATAAAGATATTTTATGTCTAAACCAAACAGCCACTCCCTAATACTTTTCTATATTATATAAAGTTTTAGTTAAACTAATTTTTAGAAAAATCTAAATATTAAATGAATTCATGAGGATAATAAAATAAAATGGATTATTGAATAATCTACTAATCTATGGAAATTTAGTTCAAATTTTAAGGTTGGTTCTTTTACATGAGTGTTTCATTAGTTAATATCTCTATAAAAATAATTTTTTTTCAATTAGTTGGGAAAAAGTGATTGTTAAAATAATAAATGTTAACAAGAAAAGAAAATAATAGCTTGATCTTTCACTAGTAGAAAATGTAAATTTCACATTTTTTATTTAACATAATTTATATAATAACTAATTTTAATAATATTTTTAACATATGTTATATTAATAACCAAAATCAAACCCCCTATGCGGTGTATTTATTATTATTTATTAATATAATGGATGTTAAAACCCTGATGATGTGGGTTTTAATAACTTTTATCATATAAATAATGTTAAAATTAACTTGTTCACATTGGTTATCATATAACTTATTTCAAAAATATTTTAAAATATTTAAACTTGAGCGTCTTTATTTTCTCCCCACTATGTGATCCATGATTTTCTGAAAACCTAAGATCTAAGACTCACATTCACACTATATCTTATTTATTTGATTGTATTCCTCCTCTATTTTTAGTCATTTCTCCTCTTTCTTTCCCCATTTTCTCTAGTACACTCTAATTCCATTTCCCTTAATCTAATGTCACCCACAGGAGCATTATTTCGCTAGTATTGTCCAAGTTCCTCCATCTTCTACTTCAAAATAACTTTTCACCTACAGTCCTATTTCATTTCTTACAATCTAATGCCCATCTATAACTATTTTTGATCTCTTGGCCATATATCTTATTCCTTTATCTCTATCTTATGTGTGTTAATTTTCTATTTTTTATTTTAGGAATATTAATTTAATCTTATTTTATTATAAATTGTATTCATTCATTTATTTTCTTATATGTACATATTTTTCATTAATAAATATTAAATTTTATTATTTTTCTGTGGTTATAATTTGTTTATGATTTTAAATTTATTTTTTTAAATTAAGGTTATAAGTATGGTTATAGTTGTTTTATTTACATATATTTTTTGTTTATAAACAGTTTATGTTTATTATTTTTTTGTGGTAAAAATTATCTATGGTTAAAAATTATTTTTTAGTTATATATTTTTTATGAGTTAAATTTTAATTTTTTATTCATTTAGAATAATTATATAAATAAATAATTTCCTTATATATTTTATTTTTATATGTGTATTTATATTTTTATTTTATATATATTAAATTTATTGATGGAGATATTCCCTAAATACATACACATATATTAAATTCAAATTATGATTATCATGCACATTGGGGTATATTGTTTTATATAATATGATATTAAAAAAAAATAAACTATTATAATTTTGTGATTCACCCACAAAATCTGTAATTAAATAAAATCATATCATAATTATATGAATTGTATAATAGTTAAAATCATTCATATATATGATACCTGAATCTTCTGAGACATTAAATTATACATTAAAAACACATGAGTTAATGCATGTTGGTACAATGAGTATCTATGGTGTATATAAAGGATCATTCACACTATGGAATATGTGATTGGATATTCATCCCATGACTCCTAGGAACCCAAATCTCTCTTTCATATTCATCCTTTCAACGCGAGATGTTAGCATGTCATGGAGGTTACAGGATCCAGCTCAAATGTCATGTGATTCAGATTAGCTCATGGATTCCTATGTAGGTGATATTATTTTTTTCCATTTTGGAAATATTTATCATACTCATTAGCTTAAGATCAAAGGTTGTAGTGTATCTTCATTGTATAGTACAAAAATTTACAGCATGTTGTTCATTTTAGTTTTACGTAGGTTTCATATTTATTTCATGGAGATCCCTAAGAAAGGGTTTTTAATTTTGATGTGGATTCTTCTAATAAATGTTTTTTGAGTTATAAAAACCCTTTAGTGGTATCATAGGGATCCATGTTTAGTTTTATAAAATCATTCATGAAATAAAGAATAAAATTGAAAACAGATATCCATTTCATATGCTAGAATTTCATTTTTTTAAATGATTTAACCTTACCCTGTTGGGCTATGTAAACGTAACCAAGAAATTTACCTTACACAACTAAAAGGAATAATGGTAACAAAAGATTTACCCTTATACAAATTCGTCTGTGATAGGTTCATCATTTCATACCCTTATGTATATTGGTCTACAAAAGGGTATACTGATCTTACCTTTACACATATAGGGCAAGTAAAGGTCATACCCTTAACCTAGATGGTTACATAAAGGATGTTTAGGGTTATAAAAAAATAGGAAATGGTAACCTATAGACTAACATAATGTGAAACACAATTATATAATGGTAATGAAGGAATTACCTTTACAAAAAACGAGTACACATAATGGAAAAATCTTAGTACCCTTGCATGGTATGCACTGTATTAGGGTCCAGCCTATTTAGCCTTACCCCTTACATAGACCATATATGTAAGGGTAGAAGGAGATTACTCTTATACAATGTAGGGATTCCATGTAAGTGTAGAAGGAGAATACCCATACATAGTAATGCGTTCTTAAGTATGGATAAATGTAATTGTTTTTAAAAATTGGTTTTAAATTCATAAATGATTTTAATGGTTTATAAAATATTTATAAATCAATATAAAATTTGTTATGGGATATTTTAAATTATAAACGGTCTTAATTTAATTAATTATATGTTTTTCATAATTAATTAAATTATATTTATAATATTTTACCAAATATGAATAGTTAATATTTGATATAACTTTTAAGAAATTATATGAAAATTCATATGATATAAAAATAAATGTGTTTATTTAGAAATCACAATAAATAATTTATAAAGGGTTGTCAATTATGAAATAATACTAAGATATAGATTTTTTATATTAAAATAATTATTTTTTCATTATTAATTATTTTTATATTATACAAAACAAGGGGGGGTTATTTGGATATTATTTAAACCACATAAATTTTCTTTTTATGATTAATATGATCAAAGTTAAAATAATAATTAACTATATGATATTTAGATAATAAAAAATGTTTACATAACAAGAATTAAATTATATTTTTTTATAATTCATATAATATCATATATTTAAAATGAAAATTCCATATAATGATTAATATGAAAGAGTTCATATTGGAATTAATATACAATTTTTATATTAAAAAATATGAAATATCAATAATGTTAGACCTAAAATAAATTTTTTTTATAATTATATTTGATTTATGAATTGTTTTTAAACTTTTATCTCATGTTCAATTATTTTAATTCTTTATTTATTTAAGGATAAATCCAAACAATATTTATGTTTAGTAAATTATTTACGAAATTTGAGGGTTATGTATACTTTAGTATAATTGTTAAACTACTACTAGATAGAGCCTTTCCTAACATGCTGTGAATGTATTTGTAATGAGTTTAGTTTTTTATCAACCTTGAACATAGTTTTTAATTAAATTTATGATCATAAATTTAGTTATTGAACATAGTTTTTTCATATTAGGTTTTAGATTTATGATAAATTTGATTCTCTTTTGACTAATTATCCATGGGTTAGTGGCCTATTCCTTGTCTAGGAAAGTGAATGGGGTTGGCCATTTATCGCCCTAGTCTAGCCCGCATGGATATTATTAGTCTCATATAACTCAATTCCATTACATGTAGTGTTCATGTACCTTACACATATGATTCATCGGGATATGTATGAATATGTTCAACTTCTATTTTTGGGTAACTAACATAATCTTGTGGGTTGTGTAAAGAGTTACATATCAATATGGTTTGAAAATATTGGTTTGGTTGAGGTAATAAGATTCCAAACTAAATTACAAGAAGCATGCATACATAAAGGAGATAATATGAGATAAGATATTGATATTAAATTCCCTTCAAATACTATGTGTAATATTATTTCCAAGAAATCACTTTTCAAGACCTAAATAATTCCAATAGGTAGGTTCTATCTTAGTAGGGTGCCCATGAATTATCTTTTGTAAGGAATGAAAGTGATTGATAATACTAGATAATCCTTTTTTAGGCTCTTCATGAGAAGGGTTCCCTTGGTTTTTCTTTTTTCCTATTCATGGTAATTTTTTTGGTTTATAATTAGCTGGGATACCCTTGGTAAGGATACTAGTGGAATAGTGTCGAGTTTATCCATATTATTGATTTGGATAATGATTTATTTTCTCCACTATCCAAGATTCACAACCATTGTGATTGGGACGATTTTATACCTAAATAATTATGTGATGAGAGGAACACCCTATATGACTCATTGATTATAGTAAAATAGATCTTGGATCATTAAATGATATGCTATATGGGGATATCATTTTTAGTTAGTTCTGATTTAATAAATTTCCTTATTTATTTGTTAGAAAACATAATACTCATTTTATAAGAGATTATGATAGAGATAAATTGAATCATCATTAATCTTGACCTTCAAATCATTTATTGAAAAATAAAAACTGAATGGAACAAATATCTTTATTTATTATAGAAATTTGATATTTTTTCTCAAACAAGAAGAAAAGTTGTATGTGTTATAAAGAATCTTCCTGATAAACCATTTTGTGAAGCTATACAAAAAAAGGAATTGGATAACTTTGATAAACACCAAAAGGATTCATCAGAATTATATACACTCATATTAGAAATAATGGATTCAAAATTGAAAAAAAAACATGAAACTTTTAATGCCTTTCAAATAATAGATACCCTAAAAAGGATCATTCAAGAGAAAGAAAGTAATGAATAGGATAAATTGTCTAAATATCTTTTTCATTGCAAGATGGAATATAGAACATGAATATCCACTCACACACTCTATATGATTGGATACATAAATATCTTGGAGAAGTTATGTTCAACTATATAGCTTGAATTGGAAACTAGTTTTATTCAACGATCACTACTAGAATGTTTCTGATGGTTTTTTGGTGAATTATAATAATAGTTAACTCTGGAATACTTTAACTAATCTCCTCAACATGTTGAGGATTTTAAAACAAGACATGGGTGGTCCAGGTCCTAGTACTATATTTATGGTACACAAAGATATGGATAAAATTACAGGACAAAAAGGGAAGAAAAGAGGTCATGAAAAGTCCCCACTGCCTATCAAACAAAGAAAGAAAAAGTAAGGATATTGTTTTCATTATGGAAAAGATGACTATTGGAGAATAAGTAGTCCCGGTTAAAAGAAGTGTTGCAATAATCCAAATGAAGAATCCAGTTTAGGTACGAATTCTAAAGAATTCAATTATTTTATAATATGTGATATTATTTTTTTATTTCATATGAATTATAAATATACGGAATAAAAAAAATAGAAAAGGAAAAAAATGAATGAAAAATATTGAATTTGATATCTATGTGATAGAGAAAATGGTTTTTTATATTGGAGACATGGGTATATTAGGATTAGTTGAATATTTCCTAATATGTGAATTTTCTCTTTTTTCTCTTCGTAAGAGCTTATAAACAATGGTTTTTTTAAATTAAATGAGATGGATCTGGTTACACATAAAAATGATTTTTTATTATTATTACATTCTTTATGTGGAGGCATAAAAATGGATTGTTCTTGTAAGTAAATTTACCCCACTATCATTTATGGAAATTCTCTAACAATAAGATTGAATTTAAAAAAAGTCTACCCAATATTATATAGGTGTTGGGTATATTTATTATCTAGGAATATGATGTCTAGGTACTAAAATCCTACATATTATATGTATTTTTTTCATATAAAAATCTTCTAAAAACATAGAATACAATATATAAAATATTTTATTTGTTTAATATCCATACAGAAAGGTGCACCTGATGCTCAGTTAGGGAGTTAAGGGTGGTGATGGATTTAGGATATGGTCATGGGGTAAATTCCCTAGGATATTAGTTTAAATATATTTTTATCTTTGCATTGTGTTCCACATTCATGGTTCTACAGGATTTTTTATCCCTACTATAAAGTAATTAATTTTACTTATTAACAAAAATGGTTTGTGTATCTTATAAATTTATTCTTAAGAGAATATAATGTATAATATTATAGGGGAGTATATCTAGTATTAACAAATTTCAAATTAAACATATAAATAATTACACTAATATATATTTAACGTTAATTTTACTTAATATCCTAAGATATTTAGGTTGTATTAGTAAAAAAATGTAAGTGGATAAATTATTTCAAAAAAAATAATGATTGAACACAGTTAAAATAAAGATGATTATGCACTTTGGAAGAGTTATAAGTACAAAATAGAATTTTTAATTGTAATATTCAATGTTGTGAAGTTAGGAAGTTTGAATCTGTTCAAGAATTTGAAAAGTTTGGAATATGATTCCTAAATCTCACCATTATTCAAACTATATTAATTCAAGGATATTTCTCACTACAAGTTTTCGTCGGAGAGTTTTATTATATTGTCACATATAAAGGAGACAAGAATGACATATTATGTAAAAGTTAATCAAAAAGTGATGAAATCATAAGGATGGTATGATAGTTTATTGTATATGATATGAAAAACTAGTGCCTATATTTGTTCAGTTAAATATTCTTAAAGAGTTCAATATATTAAAATGTATCATATTAATGGTATCCTCCATTTTATCATTATTCCACATTTCTACATAAAGGAATATTTAGATATACATTTTGTGAAATACCATTATAATTTACCTCTCAATGTATGATTTTGAGTTTATCTCTAACAGATTTCCATCAAAGATTATTATAGTTTATGGAGAAATATTAAGGTTTTCATGTGTAGGATTATTGTATAGAGATACAAAATACACTATTGGAAAATGGGCATGTACGCATGTATATGGAAATACATGGGTATAGGTATAGAATCATATCCTATAACATGGTTTTTATAAAACTATGGTTATAGGGTTTTTATTTAAGGACCTATACCTAAAGGTTTCCAAACTGTGGGTATAATTTTCCCTCTTTATGGGGGGATTTTGTTCACGGGACCCAAATTTATTTTCATGGGAAAACATATTCCCATGTTTTTCCCTCATATACCCATTGTTTGGTATAATTTATTTAGTTACATATATATATATATATATACACACACACATAAGAAAAGTAGCAGGAGTAGTGAGGTGTTGTGTGTTAGAGGAGGAGGTCGTGGGATCGAAACCCACAGTCAGATTTTTTCGAAAACCTCTACTGACAGTTTGGAAAACCTTTGTTATAGGCCTTGGAGCTATACTGATGCCTCAGTTTCCGATAGTTCCCATAACCATGGGTATATTTCATTTTTACAATGGTGATATGATCATGAGGCATAAGACAAAGAATATGATTCTTTGTATGTGATGGATGACCTACTAAGTATACCAAATAGAGTGTAACAAATATGTATTTGGTATAATAGGGGTGTATGGACCGTATTTGACTCCCCACAACCTTAGGTTGGAAAGATACCTATCCTGAAAACCTTTATACTTTGATACCCTACTAACATAAGTCTACATTTTGAATTAGCTAATATTGGGGTGGTTGGGTATATTTCTGATCATGTCATCATCTGATGTTTAAAAGAGATAAGATTTTTCCTCTCGTACGATGAGTAAGACATATGGGCCCTCAATTGGGATAGACTATGGGAGTGTACAACCGTAGCTAGATATTTTTTATCTCTCTGGGTAAGGGACATGTAATGTTCTAATCCTTAAAGAAGAATGAAATGTGATGTTTTCATCAAATATATTTTTCTACACTAAGAGAATTAATTATAGATGTGTTGGTTATATGGTATTGACATGATATATGTCACATGGTCACTCGAAGTATTAGAAAAAGGAAAAATATGAGAATTCACATTTTGATATGATGTTGAATAGTGGACATAATTATAGAGATACATGTGTCGGATAGATATAATTTAGTAACCCTTTATAGCTTGAGTAGTATTGGAACTTTGATAGTGGACACTCTTTTCTTATATATATGGATTTAGAGATTCATATTTTTTTCAACTCTATAAAGCTTCATGGGATCAAAAATTTTGGAAGACTGAATGAAAATTGAGTTTTACTCATAAAATGACTTTAAATGTTTTATAGAGTTAATCTAAAATTGTTTGGGACAGGTTTTCATAAGTTAATGCATTATATTTGATACAATGTGATTCTAATCATATATTTCCAAATGATTTCTTGTAAGATATCCAAAAATATGTTTGGGATATGGTTTCACAAGTTATTGTATATGATACAATATAAGGTGAAATGGTACAATGCATTTTAGTTTTTAGTGAATGTGGGTGATTGATTGAGATATTACCTAAAGCCTTATATATATATATCATGAAAATTATGATTTTCATGCACATAATGATATATTTTTTAATGTAATATGCGATTACAACAAAATGATAAACTGTTATCATTTTTTATTTCAACCACATAAGCTGTAATTAAATGAAATAAATTCCTAATTTAATGAAATGTATTGGAATTAAAAGAACACATATATATGATACATGAATCGGATAAGACATTTACTTATTCATTATAAACAACTGAGTTTATACATTCCTAAACAAGGAGTGTCCTTGGGCTATATAATTTCACTACCACAAATGGAATGCCTGTGTGGATATTCATCTAGCGGCTCATAAGAAGCAAAATTTCTCTTTCATATTTCTCCATTTAACTTTGATACACTACAATATTGTAGAAGTGGGTGAATCCCACTCAAACATACAGTGATTTAGATCATCCCATTGATACTTATGGAAGTGGGATGCTTTTTTTCACTTTGGAGATCTTTCTCAAACTCATCTGTGGAATATTGAAGGATATAGTGACTCTTCAGTGTAAGTTACCCATATTTACAACATTTTATTTAATTCAATTTTTATGAAGGTTTCATATTTCTTTCTTGGATATCCTTTGGTAGGGTTTTTCAATCACTCCTACTACTTATGATAATAGTTATTATACTCATAAAAACATTTAATTGATATATGTTATTATATTTATATATTATAAATTTATCTATGTGTTTTTATATTTATATTTTATTTAATATATTTATAATTTTTTATTTTCATTTAATGTAATTAATGGATTTTAATTGGATAAATTCAAGAATAAATAGTGATGAATAAGAGAATGTTATTTTTTATTTCTTAGAGTTTTCTAAACATAATCTTGAAAATAGATTCATTTTTTCTATCCAAGTATTAATATTTTTAATATTTTAAAATTAAGGTCCAAATAAATAAAAACCAACTAATTTATTATTATTTTTAAAATATTTATACACATTTGATCTAGAATGGTTAAATAATAGAAATATTAAGATCTAATTTTTATAAATATATTCAATATGAGATAAATGATCTCCTGAATAAATTAATTCAATATATAGTCATTATCACTATTAAAAAACAATAAATTTAAAATGATTTTACAGTGATTCCAAAATAATATTTTTCCTATGTAGTAGTGAATTTATAGTATCATTAATAGTACTAAGATTGGTTAACCTAAAATCAAAAAATTATTAGGGAAAAAAATTATTTAATTACTTTAAATTTTTAAATATTTACATCATGTGGAAAATTGATATAGAGTTTAATTATGATATAAAAAAATTGTTATGTTCAATGGGACTAGGATATATGAAAATAAATTATTTTCCCAAGGACTATGTTCAATGTATGGATATATATAAATTTTTATCAAAATTTCCTAAATATATTATATAATTATATAAAATAGACGTGAGATCCAATTGTGATTCATTCTCATAGAAAAGAACCAAACCTCCTCCTAAGGAATTTTAGTATCTTCCAAAAATTATTCATTTAGATAATTTATTTACAAATTAAAATGTTTCAAAGTTACTGATATGAAACAAAAATGAGAAAACCTAATATGGAGACTTATATCACCCTACTAATTCACCATAACAGAATAGATTTGATAAAAAATTTCATGATTTTGGAAATGAAGTTAGAAATTTCAAAAAGGGAATATTCACAAAGGAAATGTATCCATATTCGATCCTCAGTAGACAACATAGTTCATGGCCTATTATTTTGATAACTTATAACCTATCCCCATAAATATGTATGAATAAAAAAAATTTTGTGATGGGCTTGATAATTTTTAGACCAAAACATCCTGGATATGATATTGATGTTTTTGTGTCGCCATTGATTGTTGCTTTGAAATTTTTATTGGAGACACATGTAAAAGTGTTTGATGAATTGAAGAAATTATATCTTCCTTTTCATTCTTGGTAATGTTAAATAAATTTTTTTTCTTCATATGGAAACATATCATAATTCAATGTTAAGGGATATAAATCATCTCCAATTTGTGAATAATAAGCTTCACATAACCAACTTTAGAATGGGAGAAAGACAGTGTACATTGGTCATCAAGGATTTTTTTCAAATGTATCATCCTTATCAAATATTGGAAAATTAAATTTGATGTTTTATATGAGTGATTTTACCCCATAAACTTTGTCGATAAAGGAATATTACAACATGGTGAAAAACATTGATGCCACATTTGGGACGATATAATGTTTAGATCATCAAAAAAATACATAAATGAAACAGTCCATCATATTAGAGATATTTAGAGGTAAAACATAACATTTATGTTATACATGTCGATAAAAATATATAACCATTTGATTAGAACTTTTTTAGACATAAAAAGAAAGGTAAAAGTTGAATTTCATACAAAATTGGACTAAATATCTATGGTAAAAAATTTGGAGTTATCTCCCACTATAAAAGGAAAAAAGTTCATATTTACCTATGGGTTTTTACATGTTAAGAAAGTGTGAAAATATGAATTTATGATAATTTATTGATGATATTAATGTAACTGGTGTATATTCTTTAAATGTGAAAGATTATATTTCATTGAATGATTTAAAGCTCATACTCACGAAATCTCATGACTATCATTTTTTGATGCAATAACTACTGCTATTTTCACTATGTAGGATATTTATGATGCCTTTAATAATTTTTATCATCAAGTTACACAACCTTCTCAATTATATTTTTTGTAAATTCATGAATCCAAATTTTTTAAATTAATTTTTGTTTGATGCTTACCTCATACTTTTTCTACTATAAATGTATTTTCTGCCATCATTTTTTATTTAATGGTTCTTATAATGATTCATTTGGTGTGATAGATAGTGATATTTAGGCATTTATATTTACATTGGGTGTATCATTTTAAATGATATGTAAAATTTTTGAAGGGATATGATAAAAATGAACCATCAACTAGGGGCCATAATTGTTGAAAAATATATATCAAAGGAGGTTGCTGACATTGATACTGACTACTTATATGAATTTATGTACATTGGTCTCTCTATATCTCAACATCTAACAATAAATAGTGAAGGTAAGAGGATCCATGGATTAAAATTGAAGTTAATTACATGTATTATAATGATGGATTCTCATTTATACATTTCGAACAACATATGTGAAGTCCAACCATATATATCATCTCATATTTCAAGATTAAATATACGATATTTGAATGAATTTGAATAGTGGTTGATCAATGGTCATAAAAATACATGTGTTTCATTGTTTAAGGTGATATCAACACAGATTTATTTGTACCATAATCCTTGGAATGGTTATCTAGGGAACCATATGTTAATGTAATCACATGGTTTGTTTTTGAAATTAATTGTTACACATTTTATACAAAAAATTAGGGCAATAAATGTACCATTAAAAACAGTGGAGTAATGGCTATTGAGGATACAATACATTTTTCAAGTGAAAAAGATAAAAACACAATTTATGAAACAAAATTATATTTTGGAGTTGTTAAGGGTATATGGTCAATTTATTATACTAAATTTCATGTACCACTACTTAACTGTAACTTGGTTGATAGGAAAAGTTTTGTGAAATGTGATGGTTATGGATTTACATTTACTAGATTTGAAAATATTTTGTTGTAAAGAAGAACCATATATCATGGAGATCCATATAGAGAAAATAATTTATATTATTGACCCATAGAATTATAAATGATCTATTATTATTGACCCATTTAATAATCAATGATCCAATGTTTTCCAGGGGAAAAAATTATTGAAGTGATTAAAATATTGATAATGCTGTTCACTAATTTTATATTTAATCATTTATTTCATGATTATCAAAGGATAACAGTGATTGTGTTGTAGACATGGTCTGTGCTATAAAAAATGATCTTATATAAGGGATATGAGAAAACACTCTATCACTCTCATAATTATTTAGGTAAATATATATATATATATATATATTTTTGAAACGATCACATGAAAAAAAACTATATTTTTTACTTAAATATTTAAATATATATATATTGGGAATTTATTTAATTTTTTTATTAAATTATATATTCATTTTTTTGAGTTCAATATTTTTTTTTGAAAAATATTGATATCATTATTTTTATTGTGAAACATGGAAGTGTAAAAAAATTATTTTTTAACTTGAGTATATAGATCTAAAGATATTTCTCATTTTCACCATTTTGTATTAATTTCTATACTCATTAACTTTAAATAATTTTTTTTATTGAATAAGTATAACACCATTATTTTATTACAATTTCTACACATTTAAAAACACTAATTTTTTACTTGAATATTTAAATCAATATATGTTGGTTAATTATTCATTTATTGAATTAATTTTTATATTCATTAGTTTTAGTTAAAAAAATTGGTTTAATAATCTTGACATATTTATTTTTTTTGTAAATATTAGACATATAATGAAACTATTTTTTTACTTCAATATTTATATATATAAATGTTGATCATTCTTATTATTTTTTTAATAATTATTATATTCATCAGTGTCAGTGACACTTTTTTAGCTGTAGAAGCCCGAGATCATTATTTTTTTGTGACTATTTCTTTATATTATTCATTTTTAGATATGCAATTTTATGGAGATGTATTAGTAAACATAATAGTTTTAATTTTCTTCTTAGTGATAAATAAATATTGTTTTTCTTTGGAAATTCATTTAATTTGAATCAAATAAAGGTATATATAATTTCATGAAATTTATGTATTAAAAACATGTAAATGGTGGTAGGGGAAAACATAATGAGGTATGTGTGTGTTTTTAAAAATTAATATATCTTCAATAATAAAATTATATAATGAAATTCAACATATTTTTGTCAAAATTATTCATAGTAATATTGGTGTGGTTACTATGGAAGATTCATATTCTTCTCTAGAGAAGATGATTCCTAGAGTTGATAGACATGTGATTATACATTTATCAAAAATTTCACTTATTCACATGGATCATAGGTTTCAAATTTATTTTTATGATAATAATATCCCTTTTGGATTAAATGAAAAAAATATTAGGAATTTTATTTCCATTCAGAGATGCTGTAAAATTGATATTTTATATAATTATTAGTGAAATATTGAATAGACGGTGGAAGATCGGTTTTGGGAGTCCATAGCAGTGAAAGATATAAACTATTTTTTTCTAATTCATAAAATATTATATATTCCATATGACTAATATTTTTTATATTCAATTATAGATGACATTTAGCTTTAATTATATGAAGTAAATTTTGAATAGGTGGATATATTTTTCAGCAATTAGATAGAGGGATTTAAAATCGAAATTCACTTCAACTTATATTTTTGGGAATAAATAGAATGAATAACCATGCCTTAAAATGGGTTTTTAGATACAGATATATGGGGGTTGTTTGTCACCATATTCCATGAGGAATCCTTTCTGGTATTATAATTATTGTGTATAAAATCAATTTGTAAAATTATTTGTTCGTTAATTTATAAATTATTAATTATTTTTTATGTAATAGGCCTCCAAGTGATCTGACCAAGACATATAGTCACAAAATATATACCCCCATACTTTGAAACCTGATGGGTATTCTTTACTATGGAAGAAAATTATTATGAATAATATTGATGAATCAAAAGTTAAATCTAGTAGTAGATTTTATGAAGTTTAATTCATCCCTATATATCCACTAACACTCCATGAATAATTAAAAACGATATAAGGAAAAATAATGGGAATTTTTCTAATAACCCATCAAAACTAGTATCTTATAATATTATAAGAAATTAATTATTATTTTTATTCTGTATTAGTATTTATAAATTAATCACACTAATATAACATTTTCATATATCATTTATGGATTATTTAAAGATCAAGATACACATGGGACCTTTGTTCCCGAGGGTAGGATATATATTCTTATCACTAATTTAGGTTATAAAGAACACATGATCCCTATAAGAGGTTATGGTGTGGGTGTTAGTATTATATTTATTTTTCCATCTTAGTTCAACATCAAGGAAGATATAATATGAGCGAAAAATAGTTTCCTTGAAGGGTAAGATGAGAGACATCAATCTATAAATTGACAATAAAATAAAATCATCAATATAGACTATGTTTTTATAAATGGAATGATTGACATAACCTACACATCCTACCTACGTGGACCCTCTATCTCATTAATCAAACCTAATTGGGTATTAGGATTTGTGTACCGGGGATCCCCATTTACATATTATAGTGTATAAAATCATACATAATTTGGGGAATTATATACATCATTATCTTATGTAGTTATATTAGGTAATAATAATGAAAAAAATATTATTTATTAAACTACTTCAGTGTCATTTCCTACCAATGAGGTGTCCAGATTTAGAGAGAGTATGAGTCATTTTTTACTCTATCCAGTAATCCTTGTTCATCAATTGACATATGTTGTGTGTGTGTGTGTTTTTAAAACATTATTTACTTTTTATTTGAAATTATTTAAAATGTTTTCATAAATTTACTATATATAGGACTATATTAAATCCAAATAATCATTGAAAAAGAAACAAAAGTGTTATGAAATGACACATTCATATACTTCTCAAGTTTCTTAAGGGATAAAAAAGTATCATGGAACTATATTGCATTGGTATATTTTTTGAGTTTCTAATTAGTAATGACATATATGGGAGAGACTCACTCAGTTGATCCTTAGCTTAAAGGCCTTTGAATTTTAATTTATAATATAATACCATTTTTAACATAGTTGATAATGAACCCTTATATGGAATGAAGGCCCAAAATACATTACCAAAGTTCTAGAGGCTGAAATGCTATACTGTAATAACCTCTATCACTTCCCGTTACATTTTATATCATTAGTCTCCATAGATTACATTTAATAATCTTACCATGCTTCACAAAATTATGTGTGTGACCTTTCTCTAATGGAGTTGTTTCCTTGTGCTTCCCTACACAATACTAGTTATCTCATCTGGTGACTGCTACTATTTTGGCTCAGTCTTCCAATCTTTGGTTTCCTGAATACAAAATATTGACACCCACATGATGACTTGGAGGTCATGTGGATCATAGGACTAGATATCCCCAATTCCTAAGGATGGACCAAATGCCACGTGGCATGAATGCATGGCCTGGAAGCCCAAATTAGGTAAATAGTACTATTTCTACAAGACCCCACAATTGTACCAATTACAATACCCACACTGCTGAAATAATAAAATAATGATACAGTTATAAGAAAATTAATCCCCACTCATATTTGAACCTAGGTTTCATGTAGGATTATGGGTAGTCTTTACCACTTGGGTATGCCCACAACTACTAAATTGGCGATATTACCTATTGAGAATATTTAAAAAAATACATAATGGAAGTTGTTATTGATGATGATCTCTCAATACCCATGTTTCATTTTTTTATATGTAAGTAAATTTTAATTTTCCTATCATTAAGTAAATACAACTTATAGTGGCTTAATTTATTACATTTCTATTTAGGTATCACCATACTTTTTTTATCCTCGGTGATAGAACTTCTATTTGTGGTTTTATGGAACTAAAATACTTTTCAACGACTATAATTTTTTTGGATAAAAATGATAGAGTTAAATATATATATATATATATGAAATAATATAAAATAAAAATATTAAGCATTTATTTCTCTTCTTCCTTGATAGGTAAGAATAATTATATAATTATTAATTACCATTAATTATTGTATCACCACAGGGATCTGGTAATTAAACCTCCATTTATGTATTATAAGTATATAAAGTTATCAGGTCAATTTTGGGAAGGTTTGGAAGAGTTTTGGAATGTTTTGTGGATTTTATGGAGGTATATGATTTGTTAAATGTTAGTAGAAACTATGAAACACCATCAAGAAATCATGTAAAGGTAAATAATGTGTAGTGGGTAGGTGCACGATAGGTGCATGGTTTGGCCAAATAGTGTATCCACCTAATGAAAACTATTCAAAGTGAAATAGAGGGGATTAACAAAGTTTGTAAATAGTTTGCCTAATAGTGTGAACCAACAATTTGATTTTTGTTTGGAGGCAGTGGTTGGTGCACGGTTTTCACATGGTTTTCCTAATCCTGTCCCTAAACCGTGCGACATTAAAAATTAGATCCATATTTTGTGCATGTAATTTGTTTTATCCCCTTTACCCATTTTCACTTAATTTGACACTAACATTATTTTTTATACTCCAAAAGGTTGTGGAGACCCTTCCTCTTGATCTGAGAGCAATCCATTGATAAATATTTGTGCGCTGGAGGCCCAAATTCCTTGATAAGTTCTCTAACTAGTGGGTTTTTATAGATTTCATCTTCTTACATATCTTTTATTAATTTATCTAATCTTTTGGGGATAGATCTATGTTTTCTTTTTCTAATCATGATAACAAAAATTTTTTCTATTGAAACAGAATAAGCTACAATGTAGGTTTTTTTAGTTTCAACACTAATTTTTTAATAATTTGTACCATTATTCGTTTCCACCTATGTTTTTAATGTTGATGGATTCACACTCAAATATTCTTAGTAGAACATGAAGGATTGATTTGAAATTGTTTTTTTCTTGGATTTAATTGTAAAATTGATGTCAAACGATTGTTGGAAACCATATTTGCTGATGGTTTGTGGAATTGTGGAATTTGGTTGTTTTGATGGTTTACTGATGGTTTGTGTAATTGTGGAAATTGGTCTTTAAACCTAATTTATGTTTGGATGCATTTAAAATTGGTTGGAAATTGTTTTCAATAAAGGAAAATTTTATTGAAATGGTTTGGCATAATTTTTTTGACTTGGTTTTGGGCATAAATTTTTGGCTTGCGTTCATGCGCATTTGGGACGGATAAGGGTATAGAGTTTCCCCTATAAAAATTCATACAGATAGGGGTATAAAATTTCCTCCATCAAAATTTTTCACCAAGTGATGTATTGGTGACATTATGACTCATCACTCATTAGTACATGAGTTCAATTTCTTATGCATGTTTAGATGTGTAGAATGGAATATTTTATGCCAAAAATTGAACTTGAGAAATGCTTTTAAAGAATTGTTTGGTTGATTAACAAGGAAAATGTTTTGGATTTGGTAGAAAATGTTTTATATTGTTTCATGTTAATTATTTTATGAAAATGTGCTTGTGTTGGGAAAAAATACCTCAAGGTAACATTGTAGTATTTTTGGGTTGATTGTCTTTGTTGACAAAGCAGGTTTCCATGGATAATTGTCATGTTCCCGAGAAGTTGATGAAAATCCATGTTGACAAAAATCGATGACAAAGGAATGGATGATCTGGAGGCGGTACAAAAGATCAGTACAAGGTGGTGCAGTTTCCCTGTGTTTTCCAAATTTTTTGGGTCCAAAATTTGAAGTTTGGTGAGCATCATGAAAATAGGATTTCCTTGAAGATCATATTTTTATATGGAAAAGGCATGATTTTCGTGAAGATGGGATGCATGGATTGGATTTCGCGAAGGCCAGAAAAATGGAGGCGGTGATGCTTCGCGATTATGTCAACGCTTCGCGAATGGCAAAGTTGAAGTGCATCACGGCGATGAAGAGATTTGTGATGGAGCTTTCACAACGAAGGTGAAAAGAAATGTTGACGGTGATGCTCCGTGATTACGAGAGCTCTACGATCAGAAAATTGCCGTGGTGCTTCATGATTTAGGCAGAATTCTGGCGGAAACTTTGGAGCTTCGCGATTTGAGATGACGTGGAGTTGACTTCGCGTGGAAGGGTTGAGGGTCAGTGGAATCTCCTATAAATACAGGTTGACCCCCTCGAGAGAAGTAGAGAGAATTTTTAGAGAAAATCATTTTCTCTCGGTTCGTGAAGGTAGTTCGCGTAGCCTGTGTGCTTCGCGAAAGAAGAGCTTCGCGACGGCTATTGTAGCTCCGCGAAAGTTACACGCTCTGCATTGGCTCAGTGAGCTTCACGAGGGAAGTTGCTCTTCAACGACTTGAGCTTTGCGGTAGTGCTTCGCGGTTGTGCTTCGCAAAAAGGCAGGAGCTTCGTGAAGTCTTGTTTGAGCTTCGCGAAATTGGGAGCCTAGTGAAGTAGGGTTCTTTGCGAAGGTGATTCCAAAGTGAATTTCCCAATGGTTTAGAGGAAAAGTGGTATTCATCAGTGGATGAAAGTTGGACTATAACAGAGTATCTATCAACAGTTAATGATGCATGTATTCATGCAAATGAAGAGACCAACAAGTCTATAAACAGTGAGTGGATTCCCTTCCAGAGCAGTGAGCTTAGGAAGAGGAAGAAGGTGATCATCTCCACCGACAGTGAGCCAGAGAGAGAGAAATATGGAGTGACCCTTGGGAAAGTAGTAAGATGACCCTAAACATTGTAAATGAAGTGAGCCTGGGCATAGAAGTGATCTAGCCGAACATTGTATCAACATCTAGTGAAGAATAGTGGAATTTGGTTCGACCAGAAACTTGTCGGCGTATGCTCCTTAGACGTAGCCCAGTGAGGGTGAACCATGTAAAAATCTCTGTGTCTGCATGTTTTCATCCCATAACTGCATTCAAATCATTATCATTAGATAAAGAAGTAAGGAAGTGATCGTAGTATACACACAAGAGCAAACAAAGTGACCCTTGTAATAAAGAGGTCAAGATCCATTGGGGTAGGAAGAACATTGAAAAAGAATATCCATACACTGATTCACCCCCCCCCCCCCCCCATCAGGGTATATAGGCCCTTATTGGTCCTAATAGCTTACATGTTCTATCTTAGTGCCATGTATAGGGAAGTAATTTGGGGAATACCTACTGAGTTTTTTACTCACCCCATTCTTGGAAACTTTTGTGAATTTTTAGATGTTGTATATCAAGATATATGTAAATGAAATATATCAAATTTCTTTTGGGATGAATAATTATACCATTGACATGGATTATGGATTTGTATCTTAGATCTTGTTTGGAGTTGTTGAGTTGGTTTCTTGGTGTCTTTGAGTTTTGTTTGTTTTGGATTCCACATTGTATGCTAGTATTGGTTTTTGGATTCATATTTTTACTATAATATGGTTCATGGTTGTAGTTGGTTTTTATTTTCATCTTATTATACATTATTTTTATTACATTATTCTCATGCATCATATAGTGGTTTCATGGGTTTGGTATTCTTGGTTTGGTTGTTTTATTTTAAAAATGGAAAATAATCCCCAAATGTTATGAGGCCCTTGGAATTTACTGATAGCCTTTAGTGTCTTGGGGATGTCACCTAAAGAATAATAATGTCTCTTCCTCTTCCCAAGAAAATTAGGAGGGGCAGTATGTTACAAATGGTAACAGTCTTGTCTGGTTTATCTTTAATTTTAGTACAAATGTTATTGGTTTATCGGTCTTGTAGTTGGAAAATCATTCTTGATTAGTCCTTGAGTTGGGATGGTAAAAATGAGTAAGATAGTAAGAATTTGAAATGTAGAGCATAAAAAGATGTAGCTATACTGTTGATACTAAACCTCATGTTACTAGGGAGTTATTTACATAAGTGTTTTGAGATAGTTTTAGGAGTTTTAATCTCATCATCATGGGTTTAGACGATGAGATAAACATGACATCCATTGATAGAAATTGCATCCAACTAGTACTAAGTTTTTCATTTTGAACAATTATTTATTTATTGGAGATATTTTTTTTATTTGTGAAAATAGTTAAAAATTGTTTTATTTTCAAAGATCATGGTGTAATTTTTAAAAATGTTCTGAAAGTGGAAAATGTGGAATTTTGGAAAGAAATGTCGTGGTATTTTTTTATGTGGTAAATTTGAAATTTCAAAGCTATAAGTATATAAAGAGAGATAATAAATGAAATTTTCTTATTGTTATAGAAAATGGAACCAATTAGGCATAGAAGAAATGAACTAAAAGAGAGTATGGAGAATGTGGTTTCACATGAGCCATCGGTGAACCAATAGCTAGTTTAGAGTATTTTCTAAAGTTTTCAAAATGTGGATGGAGGGAACAAAAGGGTTGAACAAAAAAAAGTGGATCAATCCATTTAGTTCCAAAAGAATAATCATACCATATTTTAGGGTGATTCAAAACCAAAAAAGGCAAAGGTATTGATGAATATGTTGAATTGAATATTTTATTTTTCTAAGAACACTAGCTGAGATGAATGTCATGTCATAAATATACATGATGGAGGATCGATCATGCCAGTGGTGTGATTTAGCAGTTCATGCTAAATTGGTCCAAGGCATTGTATGGTAGGATTTTTAATAATTGTTTCGAAAAAAATTCTATCCTCACATGTTCAAGATTTCTAGATCAATGAAATTTTTTATCTTGAAGTAAGAGAACATCATAGGGATAGAGTTTGTGGATAATTTCTTTAATTTATTCCTCTTTTCACCATAGGTTGTTGCAATGGAGTCCTTGAAGGAACATATTTTTTAATTGGGGTTGATTTTAGATATTAAATTGAATATTATCATACATTTTATGATAGATTATATAGATATGGTAAATAGAGAGATGGTGGGAGAAAGATACATCTCAAGAACTATGGGTGGAGGAATTATATTGATTCCTATAGGAAATGGAGGGAACTCTAATTCTAGGAATAATAAGAAGATAGACACCAATTTCACAGGTAGTGTAATGACTCCGAATTAGATGGTTAGATCAATGAATCTTCCTCTTAAACCCAACATAAGGCCTAGATGTTTTCAATGTTGTTTGTTTGATCACATGAAGTGATATTGTACAACACCACCTAGATAATTTCACAATTGAAACCAAATAGGCATCTTCATCGCTATTGTCATAGTGCTCTATGTTTGGGTGTTTGGGTCATATCTCTTTTTTCAAAAACATCATATGCTTCGACATGAAATAGAAAATAGAATAATACTCATCAAACAAACTAAGCTAGCCATGTTGATTCAAGGAATACCATGACTCCATAGGTAGTGCAATCTCAATAGGGTAATACAGAAAAAAGTGCATCATGTAAGAAATTGTATGGAGTTGAGAAAGTGATCATGGATGATCAATTTAAACCATAGATTCTGAGATGTATGATTAATTTTAATTCTACACTTATGAAATAATTGTTTTATATGAGTGAATCCAATTCATTTTTTTCTTCTCAATCTATTGATCTTTAGGGTTTAGATAATGAGATGATTTCATCTATTTTAAAACATCAAACTTTTCTTGAAAGAATAGAATATCGATCCTTTATGTGAAAATTATTTTCTATAACTATTTATGGAGATTAATTTATTTGTTATTTCATTTTTCTTTAGATGGATGTGTATGACATAATCCTAGGGTTGGATTTTTTGATAATGATCAAATTTAACATCGATTGTTATACTCGAAGTGTCATTTTTCCAATTGATGTTGGCATGAAGCATCTATTTATAGGATACCAGAATGTAAAGGGGGGTGAAACTTTATAGTTGGAAGAAATGGTTGGAATGATCTCGTACGTGTTGGTATTTTTGAAATTGGAATTGGTTGATGAGATTGGGGATAGTAGTTTTCCAGAAATTGTTGATCAGTTTTTTGGATTTTTTTCTAGAAAATTTCTCAGGGTTTCCACCAAAAAGAGAAGTTGAGATTATGATTGATCTATTAATAGGGAAAAATCTAATATTACTTATTTATTATAAGATAAAATCATCGAAATTAAGGGAATTGAAAGTTTAATGGGAAGATCTATAAAGTAATGGGTTCATTTGACCTAGTACATCTCTCTGGGAAGTGTCAGCTTTGTTGCAGAAAAAGGTGGGTGGAACTCTTTGGTTGTGTGTAGATTTTCGTATTCTTAAGTAATTTATGATGAAGAATATGTATCCAATTCCACACATTTATGGAATGTTCAATCAATTGAGGGGAACCTGATGGTTATCAAAAATTGACTTGTAATCATGATATTATCAATTGTTGGTTTAGAAGGTGGATATTGCAAAGATAACCATTAGGAGTAGATATGACCATTACGAGTATGAAACTATTCTTTTAGATCTTAAAAATGCACTGCATACCCTTATGGAATTTATGAATCAAATATTTCAATGATTTTGGGATTATTTTCTGTTGGTGTTTCTAGATGACATATTGGAGTATTTAAGGACAAGGGATAAACATGAGCATCACATGGAAAAAATGTTGGGTATCTTGATATATCATCATTTTTATGACAATCATTCAAATTTTTATTTTTGGATATAATAGTTATGTTTCCTCGGCCATGTAATCTCTAAAAGATATGTTTCAATAAATTCAAAAATGAAATAGGTGGTGATATCTTGGAAACTGCTAAAGAATGTCCTTGAGATAGGCAGTTTCCTTTGTTTAGTAGGTTATTACTAACATTTTGTTCATGTATTTTCATGACTATTTTCACCAATGAAATTTTTTTAAAGTAAAAATGTTCCATTCCAATGGAATGAGGCATGTAAAAATTCTTTTCAAGAGCTTAAAGTTCCCCTTAAATCAGCACTGATTTATATTTTTCAGAATCAGGATAAGGGTATTTGGTGTATTATGATGCTTCAAGATCTGGGATTAGATATGTTCTCATACCGGGAGATCATTTTGTTTCTTAGTTCTCTTGATAGTTATGGGTTCATGATAAGAACTACCCAATACATGATTCATATTTATATGATGTATTCCATTATATTAAAACATGTCATCATTATGTCTTTGGTGAAACATTTATGGTGTTTAGGAATCATTAGAGATGGAAGAACATTTTCTCATAAAGATATTTTAATTTGAGACAAATAATATGGATATAGTATCTAAAATATTTTTAATTTGAATATATTTATACAAAATATAAAGTAAATTTGGTGGTGGATGAATTAATTAGGAATTCAAATTGTTATTTGGAATAAGTGGTTTCAGACTAGTGGTAGTTGATGTCGATGATAGCCGACATACACTTGGATTGGGAAGACTGAGATAGTATTGTGGTTTTCTTTATTGATTATTTTTTTCTTTATTTTTTTTGGTGTTGTTTAAAGATGAACAAACATATGATTCTGAATTTGTTTCTAAAAGGTCAAAACTCAATGGTGTGGAGACCATTTAGGGATGGAATCTTGACATAAGATAGGTGTTGTGTTTTTGAGATCAGATGGTCGTACCGATGGATTTATAGGAACAAATTCATCAACATTTCCAACATTTGAGATGTTTTGTTGATTGTGGAATACAAACTATGTATAAAGTGTTGAAATAATAATTTTGGTTGGTTTTCATGATAATAAAAATGGTTGAGTCTGTGTTGAGATGTCTCACCATCAAGTAGGTTAAAGATGAACACTAATGGCCAATGGGTATGTTGCAGTAATTACCTATTACTATTTAGAAATGTGAATGGATAGTTATAGATTTTTTTAACATGTATACTAAGGTTGGTTCAAAAAAATGTTTCCATATGGGTGATATTGGATCTAATCACAAATTAGGCCCCTTTCATTCCTATTTGTGAATATCATACGGTGGAGGATATGTCTAAAATCCGTATTTGATTAGTGGTAAAGAGGAATGACGTACCAATTTCGATAATATCAGATCAATATATAAGTCTTAAGTCTTGTTTTGTGAAATCCTTACAGTAATCCCATTTCAATCAGTTAATGATGAGTATGAAGTATTATCCTCAAATGGATATAAAATCCTAAAGGATGATAAAGACATTGAAATAAATTATCTAGGCTTGGGTAAAAGATTTTTATGGCTCATGGGAGGATCACATACTATTATTGGAGTTCTCATATAAAAATATTTATCATTCCAAGATACACATGATTCTTTTTGAAGAATTGTTTGAGCATCCTTATTGTTTTCTACTTTATTTGGTGGAAATATCTGAGACTTCCCTAGTTGGACCAAGGCATGTCCATGAGACAAAAAAAGAATATTTAATTGATCAGGAAGAGAATATATATTTCATAGTGTTGTCAAAAATCATATGGGGATCATCATCTATGGTCACTTTTATTATTTGTGAGTTATAATGTGTTCTTTAGAATCTATACAATCCCTGGCCATCATTATTTTGGAAATAAGGGAAAGTTATATCCTCAATACATGTACCACTTTGAGATTGTTAAATGGTATGGTGAGGTGGAATATTGGTCTAATTTGGCACCGTGGTTCAGTTCAGTACATATTTTATTTCATGTATCTCAATTAAAGAAGTTTCAGTCTTATCCTCACCAACTGATTCGAGGGGATCTTGTTAAACTGGATTCGAATACTATGTTTGTGCATGTGACAATACAAATTGTGGACATGTAAGATAAATTGTATCATGGAAAAAGCAATGGTATAGTGTGGGTTTTATGGTAACATGGTCAGATTTAGGATGAAACCTGGGAACATGAGAAATAAATGGTTGACCAATGGCCTTAACTCCTTTAATCCAATTTTAGTTTTCAACTTTTCGAAGATGTGAAAACCAGTGGTGGAGAAAATATATCATCCCTGGTTTCAGTTAATTAACAATTCATTTATGTATTATAATTATATAAAATTATTGGGTTATGTTTGGGAAGGTATGGAGGAGTTATCGAATATTTTTTAGGGTTTTCTATAGGTTCATGGTTTGATCATGGTTAGTAGAAACTATGCAACTCATCAAGAGAAACTGTTCATTGGAAAACAATGGGCACTGGGTAGGAAAATGGATGGAGCAATGTTTTTCAAAACAATGGGACCACTTAGGTGAGATCATTAAAAGTGTAATGGAGGGGTTGAGAGAGGTTTCTGAACATTTTGTCTAACTATGTGAGTCAACTATATGAGGTGTTTTTATAGGTAATGTCTGGCGCATAGGTTTCCTAACTATGAACCCAAACAATGCAGTGTTAAAAATTAGATTTTGATTTTTTGGATCAAACTCAATTTATACCCGTAACCACCTTTTCACTTAATCTAACCCTAAAATTATTTTTCACTCATCCTAATGGTTGAGTAAAACCTTCCTTTTAATGTGATAGTTATCCTTTAGTGAATCTTAGTGCGTTGGAGGCCCATATTCCTTGGTAAGTGATCATTTCTAGTGGATTTTAATAGATTTCATCTTCTTCCCGCTCTTGGATTGACAAATATATTATATTTGGGATATATATATTTTTTTTAATTCCAATCACGATGAGATATGATTTTTTGGTTGATAGGGAATTATATCTAAGGCATTTTTTTAGAGTTTCAACCCTATTTGTTGAAGAGTTGGTGTCATTCATCATTTTCTCCAAAGTCTACGAGCAAGGTGGATTCACTATCAACTCCTATTATTATAAATTGAAGTATAAATTAAAAAAATTCTTGTTTTTAATTGTGAAATTGAGGTGCAACTTATTTTGGAAACCATATTTAGCAATGGCTTGGGGAATTATAGAAATTCATTATTTTGTGGAAAGAGGAATTGTTAAATTATTTTAAAATGATGATTTTAAAAAAGTTTTTTGTATTTGATAAATGGAAAATTGGGTGAAAAGTGTTTTAAATAAAAGGTTAATTTTATCAAAATGGTATGAAATAATTGTTTTGGCTTTGTTTTTTCATAAATGGTTGGTGTGTGTTCATGTGCAATTGTAAGAGATAAGGGCATGAAGATTCCCCTTTGAAAAGTGGGATGGATAATGGTATGAAGTTTCCCCCATAAAAATAGTTCACAAAGTGAAATTTTGATGAATGGATAACTCACCACTTTGGAGTACAGGGAGTTCCATGATTGGATGAATGTGTGGATATGTGGAATGGAATGGGTTAGGATAAAAAATGGAACTTGTAAAACAGTTTTAAATAATAGTTTTCTTTCATTACTAGGAAAATGGTTTGGATTTAATATAAACTATTTTAAAATTTTTCATATAAATTATTTTTTATAAATGTTCTAACATGTTCTATCATAGTTTCATGATTAGGGAAGTTATTTAGGGAAAACCTACTAAGTTTCATACTCCTCCCTTTCTCGGGAACTTGTGTACGGCTGCAGATGTTATGTATTAAGACACAGGTAAAGACAAGGTGTATCATTTACTTATTGATGCATCATGATTCCTTGAACATGGATTGTGGGTTTGGATCTTGGAGATTGCTGGCAGTTTCTGAGTTAGTGGCTTTGAGTCTTTCAGTTTTTTGGTTTCTGCATTGTACGTTGATCTTGGTTTTTGGTTTCTGCTTTGTACTATGATATGGTTCATGATTTTAGTTGTGTTTTGTTTTCAGTTGGTTAACATTCAGTTGTATTACATTGTTCTAATGTATCATATTGGGGCTACTTGGTGTGGTTGTTTTATTTTAAAAAGGTAAAATCATCCCCCAACTATTATAAATCCCATGGAATTTATTATTAGGATTTGGTGTCTTGGGGATGTCACCTACGACCTAGTATTGTATCTTCCTCTTCCCAATCAAATAATGAAGGTATATATGTTAAAATTATAATTTAATTAATATTTTATTTTTTATATTTTAGTAGTCATTTTATGTTTTTCATATTCTATTCTCCTGAATGAAAAAAATTATTGTTTATTCTTATTATTGGGTGTAGTTCATAAATTTTTTCATGATTTATTGAATTCATATTTTTTATTCTATTAAATTAGTTATTTCATAATAATTTTTTAATCTTATATATATTTTGATTATTATTTTTTGAAATTTAACCATGCCTTGGAAGGAGGTTAATAGGGGTCACTTGTCGATAAAGAAACCAAATAAAATTAATTATGAGACAGTACATATAGATATATATTATATTAATTATAAATTTTTTTATCTTACATATATAGTGGTTCATATTTTTGAAGGTTCATTTCATAACCTCAATTTAATATTCAACTAGTAAGTGTTGAATGTGTGTATTATGTTTTATGTTTAATTTTTTGATATTAGGACAATCATAATTAAAACATATTTTTAAAATTTTATTTTTATTACAACTCTTATGTTTTAAACCAATATGTATTATTTTTAATTTAATAAAATTTATTACCTTTTTAGGTTTTTGGATAATGTTTCAATATATTAGACAAAAAATAAAACCACCTTGGTGGTTTATTTATAAAATCTTTTGTAGGTTTTACAAATTTGAATCTTCATATCTAAAAGTTTCCTGTATGTTAATTTTTTTGTTAATGATTTAATTGTAAAGTTTTCATTGAGTTTTTTGTTATTATTATCTGCTATTTTTGATTATTCTATGGAAATGTAAATCTTTTTATAGTTCATGGGTTATTTAATTTTATTATATCGTAAAAAAAAATGTATTTAATGTTTGTTATTATGAAAACTGACATTGAATGTTATTTCACCATTAGTTATTAAAAAATATTGAAATTATAACAATGTAGATATTTATTTGGGACATTCAAAGTTATTTATTATGAAAAATTACTTTTAATGAACATTCATGGTCGGTTTTCATAATAACATGTGTTAAAATTCCCCTCCCTATCTATATATTTATTTAGGATTTCATCATAAATTTTTTTATAAAAACCAACATTAAAAACACTTTCAATATAAATTTTCATTAAAAAATTTAAATTACTTATAAATCCATATTTAATGTAGATCGTAAAATAATTTTTTATAGTAACTGATATTAAATGTAGTTTTAACATTTGTTTTATATATTCTAGGTTAAAGATATTATTTTAATGTTTGATGTATTTGCATCATATTTTAACCAATGATAAAATGATACTTGATATGGTGTTGGGTTTTATATCAGGAGTAATATGTTTTATATCTCTAGATATACACTCCCATAAGCTTAATCACTTAGATTTTATGTGAATAGTAAACCTATGGTGTATCCTTCTAGGTATGTATTTAACCAATTACATTGATAAAAATAGTCTTTTTATCTAGTACTACAATTTATATAGATACATAAAGGTGTATCTTTAGTATTAAAAATACAACAGTTCGCATGAGTCTCAATTTCCCAGAAATAAACTTTAATCTTGAGTTGAATAAAAGTAATTTATGTCCTTCATTGAACTCTCAACATTATATTTGAAAATTATAAAATTTATTTAGTCTTTATTTTTAAAATTTTAGTATTCTCTTATGATTCCCTGATTGACTCCCCGATATTAATTAGTTGTAAAAAACTCATTTCGTAAAAAATATTCAAATCTTAATTTAATATTTTCACATTACAATATTCCATTTGTTCAATCTCAACTGTGAAATTATATGATTTTTCAAAAAATGTACATGTTTGGTAACACACCTATATGAGTCTTACAGGCCTTCTTAAAATACCATATATCATTATCTCTCTTGAGAGAATAAACCATCATTTAATTATTTACATTCTCTTAAAGTATGGATATTTTAGATTTGTTTCAAACTTCTTCTTGAATAATGGACTAAAGATGAAAACTGGTTTTGGACTTGTGTCTATATCCAAACTTATCTATTAAAATAGTAAATTAAAAATTATGAAAGTTTACCCTATTATAATTTAAAAAAATATTAGTTCTCCAAATTTACTAAATTTATAATGTTTAGAAAATTTTACAACACTTTACCCAATAGTTTTTGAAAATGTAAAATATTTTTCCCCCAATGATACATAGTTCATAATTACCAAAATGTAATATTTTTCTATAAATAAAAGATTGGTCCCATAAAATACAAACCCAAAAAAAATATCTACCTAAAAAATGTTTGTCTTTGGTTTTCCACCTTATCCTAACTTCCCTACTCTTTGAAACTTATCAAACTTAAGTATTAATTCCGTAAATACATCAAACATGATGTATATTAAGAAATAGCATTGAAATACTTTTACTATTGTTTTATCACTTCTAAAGTGTCTCATACACTGAAAAGTGTGTCAATAGTATACGATTAAGGCTGTAAATTATTTGGGAATACATATTATAAAAATACCATTTTCTCATACATTCAGTAATAGTGGGTATTCCCAATAGTATAAGTTAGGGTGGAGCCTAAGTAGTAAACCCTGTAATTCAAAATAAAAAATAAATGGGTTCAAAACCACGTGTATGTGAATTTTCAAGTTACTATAACAACATAACTATTCATAAAATTAGGACCTATGAGCCAATAATTTGGCCCTTCAGTCTACTAGGCCTTTGGAAAACCATTGAACTTCAGAAAACTATAACTCTGGGCTACCTCGTGACTTTGGGCCAGGGGATTGTGGGTGACATGACCTCTATACCATGACTCAATTAGGGTAGACATCACAAGAGAATTCCCAAGAGGATGATTCAAAGAAAGTAATTTTCACCACAATACATCTAACTATATTAGGAATTAAGAGAGGGATATGGTAACTTTACCATCAGTACCAGAAACTATGAATATATATATATAGGTAAATTCTATCTGATCATCCATGCAAGGTGGAAATCTATGCACTATCAATGAAGTAGATTCTAGGGAGGGGTAGTTCTAGTATAGTCATGTTTATAGGCCTTTAATTAAAATATTGATCCATGTGCCTTTTAGATAACAAGTCATATAAGTGTTCCCTATTGATCTAGATAAATTTGAGATTATATAGAAATAAATAAAAATCAAAGGTCGTCAAGAAATTCTACCCAATAGTACCACATTACCAAAATATACGATTTATTTATCTGACTATACATGATATTCATAGTAATGATCCACAGAACATGATAATTTAAAATATTTTAACATGATCGAAACTAGTGTATATTAAATGAAAATTATTGTTTATTGATAAATTTTACATAAATTATAGTGGAAAAGATTTATTTAGTTCCCATAATTCTTAAAAGATGATACTTCAATGTTTTAAGATATATTCATACCTCTACTGTCAATATAAAATTCATATAACAAAAATATCCCAAAAATAACACTTGGTTAAACATATATATTTTCCATTAAATTATTTAATAATGAATGATCCATATACACTATGATTTTGATCCATTGGGATATAAACTGAATTTTTTTATAGAACTAACAAGAGATACTCATTCTTTCTCAATGGTTTAACAATTCAATTGCAATTCACTTAAGAGCTTACCTACATAACATATATCATGTTTCCTTTTTTTCTTATTTTTTACCTAATAAAATTATTTATTTGTCCATAAAATGTTATTTTTTACAATTTATCACCAAATTAGCATATTCAAATGTTTTTATCATTGGTTTCAATTTCTCCAAGAATCCTTGAAAAGTTAAGCCAACAAAAGATAAGTCATCATTTAAGATTTCAACAGTATTCTCCCCTTTGTTTAAAAATTTGTACATCATGAATATGTATAATGTTTTTGGTGGTATACACTATTAAATATCCTTTATTCTATAAGAGAATTTTATATAGGGTTATTTAAAAGAAGTATTGTCCAAATATTTCCCTGTAATAATAGTTTTTGATTATTTCTTTTTCATGGACTATTTGGGTTATTTTATGAAACACAACACTCACCCATTTTCCTTAAGTGTTATTGTTTCCTATTCTAGGACTCTCATATAATTATGAAATGTTTCTAAAATAATTCCCAGTAATAATACCAATTACAATTTTGTGAAATTGATTTACTTATAACAGTAATTTAACAGGAATCTTTAAATGATAATTATACCTTCTCGTATCTGATCCAAGTATTAGGTTACTCTAAAATTTAAATCCTTATAGAAAGATACATTAAATTTTATTACCATCAAGGGATGCACTCGTAACCTCTAAAATATGTGGTAGGTGTTGTAACGGAGGTATTAGGCCCTTGAATGTTTCTTACTACATATACCTATTAATGGAATAAAATTACAAATAATTTAGTTACATTTAACATGGAAATACATAAAATTTAATTTTATGTGATAATGAACAAAGTGGTGACTTTTACAGTCATTCATCCATCAAAAAATGTGTAACTTTTAAGGCTATACATACAGGACCACTTAAAATAAGTTTAAAGTCATAAGGAGTAGATTACATGGTGAAAGATATCAATAAAATGGTTTTTATATGACTTAAACTAAAGTGAAATTTTCTTGTTGACTCTAGAAGATGATCCAAGTGAAGGTATTAAAGGGAACCAATAGGAGTATCTTAGGTCAAGGTATTCTAAGGAATCTAAGAGAACTATTTCGACTCAATGTATTTTAGGAGGCTAGTAGAAATCTCTTGACTTAATTCATCAAAGGAAACAAATAAGAGTACCTTAAATTAAGTTATTTTGTAAAATAGGGAGGTGGATATCAACTAAATATATTTTGAGAAACCAAGAAGAGGATATTGACTCAATATGTCCAAGGAAACTAAGAGGAGTATCTCAAATCAAGTAATTTCTGGAAAGAAAGAGGAGTACCATGACTCAATATTTTGGAAACTTAGATGAGTGAAGATCCCAATGTATTATGATTATGGTTGTATTTTTTTCAATAAGTGAATTATTTCAATAAATTTTGAATAGGTTTAAGATAAGATTGTACGATATAGAAGATTTTGAGGAAGCCTATTTTTTAGGATTACTGAGATGAAATTAGTTTGGAAAAATGAAAAGTGATATTGGATTATGAGATCACTGTTAATATTATATTCTTGGAGAATATAGAGAGATGTATATCGAAAATAATAAATATAGTTGATATATCTGAAATATCTGTCCTTTTTATTACTTTTCATGAATAAGTATTCATGACATGGATGATTCAAAAGGATGATAATACATGGAGATGTATTTTTAGAGGTTAGTGGTGCATTTATTGGTTAAAGTATCATAGATTTTATATTAGGTAGTTGAGATTCATTGGTTTAGTCTAAGGAAATCCCATATATTATAAAAGTTTGTAAAAATATATTGATTTTTTTAAAAAATTTGGATAATACCTTCGATTAATTTTAAGTATTCTTAGATGAGTTGAAATATTTCAATAATATTGCATTGAATTTGATAAAGGATGCATTGAGTTGAAGAATTTTAAAAATATTATGAAATCATGTGATGTTTATTAATAAATTTAAATTTAAATTAACTGCATAGGATTAAATAGCTTCAACATGTGATTAAATCAACAAAAATAAGTTCTATGTAAGATTAAACATGTAGTAATGAATTACATATGATTAAATCAATGCATAATTAGAACTGTGAGATTAAAATATGTGATAACTGAATACTTTAATATTTAATGTCCCCAAACCTAGTTTTTTAGGAATAATGAGACAGAAAATATGAATGATTTATGCTTGAGTTAGATTAAATTTGATTAAATAGTGATTAACAAAGTGAAAATAAAGCTAAATAAGAGTAAAATTGTGTGTCTATATGTTTTATAAGAGTTATATAAAATATTAATCAGTTTGATATGAAGTAATATTAAATGATTATCATGATATATATGATTATAGTTTGAGCTACCCAAGAAATATTGATCATTTCAAAGGCTAAAAAATTTAACCAGAGTACCATGTGATATTAAACCACATTATTATGGAACTATAATTCATTAAACTTTATGATTATTTTAAGAACAACAAGAATTTTAAATATAAAAAATGGAGATCATTTTAGAAAACATTTTGTGTAATAGATAAGAATGAAACACTATAATGTAAGCTAAATTCATTGAAATTATTTGAGATGGATGAAATTTATTTTATTAAAATCAACATAGCCACAATATAAGGATAGCTCCACATCACAAAAAGTGAAGGATTAATTTTGGTGGGGATGTATTGTGCCGAAGTGATAATCCTTGAAAATTACCTTTCACTACGGTTTATTATGAATGAATAAATCATGCTACAAAATGAGAATTGTTTCGTATCCATATGAGACCCGATGAAAAGTAAGAAATACCACATACCATGAAAATGATAATTGAACCACAAATATTTTATTTCACGTGTCTATCCAGTGATGAATATAAATAAATTTGATTACTTGGATAAAATAGTTTTGATATTTTATTAGAATCAATGGAGATTAAATTTAAAGGAAAATATTCCAAATATATTTTGTAGAATTATAAATTGTTAGTCGCTCCATGTTTTTCTGGAAAATCAGTAGAGATAATATATTAGAGGAGTAATATTATGGAATGTGTGAGTTGTTCCATGTAATTCTATTGAGATATTGAAAATCAAAATTACCAATCTTTTTATTAAGATTTAAAAAATCTTAATTAATAAAATTATTCATGAGATTATGAGGTAAAATATATAAATATAATAAGTTGACTAAGATTCTATTTAGAATATGATATTATTTTGAATATCCTTTGTATTGAATAAATCAAAATGAAAAAATAAATTAACCTACTTCCATTGTAGAACATAAGTATCAAAGGATAAGAAAGAAGATAGGAGAGAGAAGAAAAGAATAATAGGAGTATGGATACCAATCTAATGTAGTTGAATATTATAAGTGTAAAAGAAGAATAATAATAATTAGTACAAAAAATATCTTATCAAATTTATATATCATACAATCCAAAGTAGAATGATATGAATATAATTAATGTAATACTGACACTACTACCTCTAATAGAGATTCATTGTATCAAATCTTCTGAATAGGAAGAATAATAATATTGAGGTAAAATAAATGAACTAATATTATTTTATTATTTCTTAGCCATTGAATACTATACAATAAATATAAATAATAAAATATTAAGTGACCTTAAATTTACATGTGTTGATCATTCTGAAGATTGAGTTGAGATAATAGGTAATACATTAATATTGTGTTGTAGATAATATATTGGGAATTGAATTTGTTTTTTGAGGAAGGAGATCTAATAATCAAGTGAATTGATATCATGAAGTATATTTTTGTTCATTCTATTAGTGTTATTGAGAGGACCCATTTAAAACCGGTGGGATATAGTTGAAAGAATCAATAAGGAGATATCCCTTGGTGGTTAAGGATGACATCATTCTAAAATGTATTCAATATATGTTATAAGTGGATATCTATGTTTTGAACTAAACTGAAACAAAATAAGAACATAATCACCCACATTGGGGGTGAACCTTTTAAATATTATACACTGATAATTTTTTTATTTAAAACTTTTTAAGTGTTTTTATTTGTTTGAAAATTCATAAACAAGTTCATTCATCTTAACTAATATAGAATTATGAATATTAATAAGAGGAATTAAAAGAGAAAAGGATTTAGTATAAATGGTTCAAACTAATTCACCCTCGTCTCAGTGTGATTGTATTATCATATTGTTCACTTTATGTTTCATCAGTGCTAGTACAGGTTTTACCTCTAATTTGATCTTCCTTTCTTCCACTTGTTTTTATTAGTCATATATAAAGTGAATATTTAAATAATTTTTTAGTTTATTTAGATGGATAATATTGTTTCTGTCACTATCAATAAATATATTGAGGTTTTATCCAAAACCATTATGTTTAGGTAGACAAAAAATGTAAAAAATTTGAGAAATATTTCAAATGAGAAATAGCGTACACCACTGATTTAAGGCAATCTAAGTTGTAGTTTATCGATCACATCCATTAAAAGGTGTATTATTGAATAATCTTGTTCATGTTGTGATAAAGACTTTAATATTTAATTAATTAGGGTTTTTTCTTTGAAATAATGGATTTTTGAAAAAATTTCTTGTTAAATTTATTACATATGTATTGGAGTTTATCATGGTTATATAGGATGAGAAAGCACACCTAGAGTTGTAAGTTAATGCAATGGAAGAATAATTGGTAGTAATGTTTCAAAAGTGTACTTGTATAATCAATATTTTTGAAGATAGAAATCCATTTAAAAAATTATCCATGAATGAATAATTATTGAAAATTTTAAATATGAGAAAGTTGAGACAAAGAAAGATAGTGAAAATGGGTGCATTTATTTGAAGAAATAAAATAGTTTCCATGGATGTCAAAGATACTCAATTAGAAATGAATGATAAAAGGATTATTTATGTTGGTAATTCCTGAAAATATAAGTATAATCTGTATGAATATAATATTAAGAAGATAATAAAATAATGTGAAGATTGAGTGAAATATCATGAAAATTATAGGAGAACTCTAAATCTGAAGCTTCATGAATTAAATTTAAAAATGAAATAACTATAAGTGAAAAAATATGGATATTAAAACTAAGTTGAGAAAAGTTATATTATAATAGTTTTTCTTTTGAAAAGAGTCTTGTTTCAAATAATAATCACAATAAAAAGATAATGGATTAAATTTACACACAGAGACATACAAATATATATTGCAAGCTAAAAAAAATTACTACTTGTCAAATAAAATTTGGTTCATACTAATTCTATTTACATGAAAAATTAATGTTATAATGAAATATATATAAAAATATGGGTAGATAAAAATTCAAATCAGTCAACTAATATATCAATGGTTTAGATAAGAATGTGAAGAAGAGTGGTTCCCAAAATAATGGTCAAAATAAGAGTTAACTAACACAATAATTAAAAGGTTTTAAATCTATAAAAATGATTCAAAAAGGAAAAGTTCAAGGTTTATTAGCCATTATTAGTGTAATGTATGTTTTTTGTAATAATTCCATTGATTCATGGAATAATATTTCAATTTATTGAGATTATGTATCCCCTACATCAAGGGGGAGCAAGGAAGATCGGACGAAAAATATAAACAAGAAGTAAAATTTTTCTACTAAAAATATAATTGAAATATTGAAGTATTTATATAAAAAATTCAACAATAATGGTCACTATAATGATAATTTCTATTTATTACATAAGATTAATAATTATAATTTCTTTAGAAAAAAATAAATGAGTATGAGGAAGAAACAAAGAAGATAATGTGAGTTTTCCTTGGAGTATAATCAAAAGAAAAGTGTTGATCAAGGTACACCCAAGAAGAATTTTGTGAAAGATGATACACCATAGAAGATATTCCTATATTATAGATGAAAACTCCACATCAAAAACCTTAAAAAATAATCCATAAACAATAATCCTAGGGAAATAAAACAAAATTTTTGAAGAGAATCTGTCTAAGAAAGAAACAAAGTATTGGTTTTGTGGTATAAATCTAATATTAAGAATTTGAAAAGATATCAAATAAGGTTAATCCAAGAATTTTTTAGAATCCATGTGGATAGTCAGAACTAGTTGTAGAGTTTCCGAAATAAAACCTTAATGTTTATATAACACAATAGAAGATAACTAATAAAATAGAAAAAATAGAAAAAATAAATTTACATTTTTAACTGATGTGAAGAATCCACATACTTATAAAAAGAACGATTAATATTAAAGGAACATAATTCTTCCCAAATAGTCTCAATTTTGGAAAATTAAAGGCATAGTAAGGACGATGTGTTCTCACAAAACTAGATCTTAATTGGAAGGAGTTTCTAGGTTGAGAAATAAATCTCATCCCTATGGTCTCGGTAATGAGTATTGGGGACCCACCTTATTCCCATACATTTTAATTTGATTTTATATATAGGTAAATATATGGGATTATATTCTAGGGGAGAAATGGAATGATTTTAAAGTATTATAAAATGGATTATTATACATCATTATATACATTAACTGATATCTTGATTACTCCATGAAACACATCAAATGGAATCACAATGGATTTTCTTGTATTTCATAATAAATAATACATTCCTTAATAAGGAATTGATGGAGTTTATATCTCAAGGGAGAGTTAAGAAGATGGTAAATATACCATAATCTATCATTTATTATGAATATAATATTTCTATAATATTCTAGAAAATTATATTGAGGAGGCATGTTTTTTTTCTCATAGACTTGTTTTTAGGGAATTAAATCTCAAGTTAAGGGGGTAAAATTGAATTAATAAATGACATAAAATTTAAAAAAAACGTAAGGGATGGAATGGGAGAAACATTATTATACTTGAATACTTATGATATATTTTTTTATAGAATTTAGGGTATAAATTAATTGAAAATATGCTTGAATGACCCCAATAAATATATTTTTGATTTGGTACCACATATTGAATATATTTTTTTGTATATCCATAATGGTAAAGTTAGTTAACCTTAATTATGACACCAATATAGCTCACATAGAATTATATTTTATTAATTTATGGATCATTTTTTAATGAAATGTGATACCATCATTCTCTAAAGTGAAATAGGTTATACTTTCAATAAGGGGATATGTTTAAATTTTTAGTATGGGTACCCCTGTGGATGATCCTTCGTATTTATATTCTATAAGGGGATGATAAAGTATATTGATAATTAAAAAACATTGATATTTTTTCATTTAAAAGAATTGAAAAAAAGGGATATATTGAAGAGTCTAATGGATTGTGATGATGGTTTTATTTTTTGTCAATAAGTAAATAATGTTAATATGTGATGAAGTGGGTTAATATGAGGTAGATGGATGAAGAAGAATTTGAGGATGTTCACCTGTAATTATTTTTGAACTAGAAATAGTTTATATAAATGAAATTTTTTATTTGATTATGATAGAATTTTTTAAAACATGTTATTAGTGAAGATGATAAACTTGTTTTGGAGAAGAATCATACTTCTTAATAAATGATAAAGATGTATCCTTTTAATTAAATTTCATGAATAAGTATACATGGAATAGGATAGTCAGAACGATAATGATATATGGATAAGTTTATTTGAGGGTATTTCTACATCAATTAGAGTGTGTAGTTGAGATTGTATTTATAGGAGTTGAGATTTAGTAGTGAATTGAAAGGAGTTATCATATACTAAAAAACACTAGGGAATTATGTTGAAATTGTTTAATAGAGTTCTGATAATATCTTGAAGTCATTTGAATTATTTTTAGATGATATTAAATGTTTAAAGATGATTGATTATGGTTTGAGTCGGATAGAAAAATAATTGAGTTAAAGATTTTTGAAAATCTTATGAAATCAAGAGCTACATATGATTAAATCTAAATTAGTATGGGCTGTATATGATGAAATATATTCTACATGTGATTATGTCTAAGAAAACAAGTCATATTCTAGATTAAATATGTTAAAACAAGTTATATGTGATTAATCATATAATAAGGGGCTATGTGAGATTAAAAGACATGAAATTTTGCATAGGTAAGATTAAACATGTTCAAATTTAGCTACATAGGAATAATTAGACGTGATAGATGAATGATATGAGATCATGTAAAATTAAATTTCAGTCATTTTAGATTAACTCTGTGAAAATAAAGATATGTACAAATAAACCATTATCTATCTATATTATATAAGAGTCAAATGGAGGTTGTGTAAGATTAAAATGAGGCTACGCCCGATGAATCTTAGGTTATGCAAGAACAAACATGGATTCATATAGAAATAAACCGAAAATTTCAAAGTAAATAAAAGTTTAACTTGAGTTACACTAAAGATTAAACTACTTCTCAAGGAATCATAAACCATTAAAACTGATGCTGGTTTTCTAAACATAAATTATTTTAAATACCCTAAAGAGATATCATGATACTGGTAAGAGTTGGTGAAAAATGATTTCACAATAGAGAAGAACCCCATTCCAAAATATGATTTCTATATGAATGAAATTATTTGAGATGGATATCACTGGTTATATTAAAATAAATAAAACCACACTTAAAAGAGAAACACATGTCACGGTATATGATAGAGTAATGTTTGCAAGGATGTTTTTCTTTGTAGTGATAATCTATGAAAGTTACTTTTCACACTATTTTATAACGAATGAATAAATAATGATCTAAAATTAGTGTTTTGAAACACTTTTACGAGTCCTTAGATAATAATTATAAATACCTATGTCATTGTGAAGGATCTTTTAAGCATAAATAATTTACAACATGTGTTTATGAAATCATGAATTTTAATAAAGGATATTTTTTGTGGGGAAATATCATAGAGATTTCATGACAATTAACAGTGTTTTGATTCAAAGCATAATATTCCACACATATTCTTAATAAGTGGATGCTGCTAGTTCCTATTGTTATATATGTAATATCAGCTGAGATTATCATGTAGATGAGGGATGTTTCAGATTATGGGATTAAACCCATATAATTATATTGATATATTTTTTATATAAATTTCCATGAAATTGATTGAGATTTCTATGTTACAAATTATTGAAATTATTCATGAGATATTTAAGATGAATATATAAATAGAAGATGAGGAATAAATGCCTTTTGATAAAACGATATTTCTATTCTTCTTAATCTCCTCTATAAAAAAAATCCAGAGAAAATAAGAAACTAAAATGATTCCATTGCAGACCAGAAGTGTTGAAGAAGAAAAAAAGAAGATAGAATAGAAGAAGAATAGAAGAGAAAGTGTAAATCCACCACTATTAAAGATTAATATTACATTTTTTGACGATGAATAAGGGGAAGAACAAGAAGACCTATAAAAATATATAAATATATCATATAATCTAATAAAGGAATAGAATAATAGAATTGAAGTGAGGCTCATAATAATACTGCTTCTCTATATTCCATGTGTAGAAAATTTTTAGGAATAGTAAAAATATTGAGTTACGATCAACACGATACAATTAATTTATTATTTCTTGTATGTTAAATATCTTATGTGAAAGAATAAGAATAAAAATGAAGCGACCCACCATTTACATTTATTGATCATTCAGAAATTTGAGATAAGAGAACATGGTAGACATTCATACTATTCTATAAATAATATATTGTTAGTTAATGTTCATTGTTGAGGAATGAGATTTAATCATTAAATGATGTGACATATTGGAATAGATTAAAGTTCTTGTTTATTAGTATAGTTGAGAAGACTAATTGAAAATATGTAGGAGCTGGTATAATGAACCAATCAAGATATTTTAAATTTATCATGAATTAGACTTAGGGTTAAGGACGGTAAATTATCCAATTATATTCAATTTATGATATTAGTGGGTATCAGTGTCTCAAAATAGACCCATACATAGAAATTTAATACTCAATATGTTGGGGTGGAACCTTCAAAATACTAATGGTTCCCGACACATTGAAAGTTTTTGGTGGTGGGTAATATATTAAAATTTCCTTGAATAATCATTGCCTGAAACCTTGAGTGAGGATATATCACATAAAATTTTTAATTAATTTATTTACTATCAAAATAAATAAATACATGTGCCATCACAACCCATCTCAGTGGGTCCCATGTCACGACTCCCCAAACCCACCTCCAATAGGCCAATGGCTAGTGACTAGCACCGACTAGGCATTACACTAACATGGGAGGCCTTGCCTAAGTACTTGTACACACGCACACATATCCATGTACAAAATTCAAAAAAGTAAAAACCATTAATAATGTAAATTCATGCATACCACTATCCCAACCAATAGTGTACAAAAGGGAAAGTAAACTAGGCCAGAATACAATCCCACCAAAAGAAAGAGTCTGTAAACAATAATGTCCAACCTATAAAAAAATCATACTAGAACTACTGTCTGTATCCGTAGGAACATCTCAGTCTATCTAAACTCATGAATCACCTCCTAGTCCTGGTTCGAGTTTAGGTCCACCTAGGACTCTATCAAAAAGGTTGTCTGTATTCATAATACATGACATGTGTGGGAAAATCCCATGGAATGGTGAGTATAAAAATACTTAGTAGGTCACCTCAAAACCACAATGAAATAAAAAAATTAAATGTACAGTAAGATCTACACAAATGTGTTTCCACAACACAAAAAAATATATCCAGATATACTCGAAACCAGACACATAGTCAAGAGGTAAGCCGAAACTACCATATACCCACTCTTGTGATTCAGTCTGAATATTCCACAAAGTAACTCATTTGAGAGAACATACTCTTGAGTTTGAAGCACTGATGATGTCATCCCAAGAATTACTATTCGTGGAGAATGATCATGAGATAGATACATTGATCGATCTGAAGGGAGATACGATACACTCTCTATGAGAGTACTCACTCAATGAGTGGGGAAGATCAGGATACACATATAAAGATCCTTTACAGGCACATGGGGTGATACCATGACTCATATGTATTATCCTTAAATATAGAGGATCAATTTACAGGAGGATTGGTTGTGCCAATACCATGAATTTACTTAGTGCACAAGAATAGAGTGAAGATCCTACTCTAGTCCTCTCTGAGGGGATTCCAAATACTCTATCTAGAAAGTTCTGCTGAAAGGATCATACTCCTGTGAGTTGGAAATGATACCCACTAACCATAAAGGGATGGATCAAGGGAAAAAAACCAAAAAAAACTTTTTAATATATAGTTTAAAAGGGGATCAATCCATATAGGAAGGGGTATATGACGTGTAGTAGGGTCACACACCATGTCCCTTGACCTTGGTTACTGCCCATGTTCAACAACCTGTGTCATCAAAAAATGCCATGTAGAAGAGTTATACACGACATGTAGAAGGATAACTTGCCATTCCATCCCATATTGGGTTCACCTATGTACTCTATACATGTTCTAGTAAATGGTGTTCACCCTTGTTCATATACCTGTGTACCAGTACACAGGGTAACCCTCGTACCTGTTCACCAGGTAACCTATGTATCTGGTTTGAGTCTGTCCATGTGGTGGGGTACATGTCATGTAGGAAATCCACTTACTCCAAATTATGTTTTTGTACCTCCTGAGATACACTCTGATCCTAATAAATGATCCTTAATGTCGTCTGATAGGTGTCACACGCCATGAGATACTTTATTGCTTCCTAAAACCCTATCTACTACTGAGGGATCCCTACACGCCGTGTAATCCCGAATTACATAATGTGTAGCATGGGATTTTCTGGAATCCCTATTTCTTTCTCCGTTCATCTCCCTCAATGATCTTACAACCATTTTGGATGTGCCTTTCCAGGAAACTGAATATTCAGAGTCGTTCGGTGACGCCATCACCCAAACAATGCATTTCAAATTTTAATCCAGTCGCACAACGGATTAAAAATCAGTCATTATTCATTATATCAAAGAAACTAGAAGAACAAGGATTTAGGGATACACCATAATTCAAATATTTTAGTGTCTATCTTCACACATTTTTCATGTCACGCTGATCCCAGATCTTTGATATTGAATCATTTCACCAAGAATCGGGTGCACAATAATCGATTGATCGGGATATGTCGAGTTGCAGGCCAAGAGAAGAACACCAACAATTAATGATGAAAAAGGGGAGAAAATCATAAATCAAACAAGAGGAATGGAGCTTTATTGATGTTTGTGTTCATCTTGGTTGGCTTCCATTATAACCACAATTGAATTAGTTAACAAATAATCACAAGATCAACTCCCAATAAAATCCCGTATAAATAAATCCCATCACGCAAGGTGACAATAGAACCGCGGATCAACCTATTCATTGGGTGGTCCATTTTATTCATATAATTAAATAGATGCATAGTAAATACAAAATAATGCATCTTAAATTTGATTTGGATCACTATTTGATGAATTTTGGTCACTTTGTCATAGTCGTTGGTGAGATATATCAAGAACGGCATTCATCAATCGTCGATCTGTGATTCCATCACTGTTTCCTTGAGTTTTTTCTCTAATGATTTTCCTAGTAATTCTTCATCATTCCCATGGTTATGTGGCTGACCCTGTGATTATTTCATAAGGATTATTTTAAATTAAATCGTCACTATGTCAACAAAATGTTATCATTAAATTATTTCCTGATGATAATGTCCTTTTCGGGGTTTTCCAAATAATTCCCATGCCGAATAATGTTAAGTGATTCCTAGGGAAAACACCAAATTATGAAATCAACAGTGGTCATAGATTTCTAATCTGAGTCACCATTCATGATTTATTAGGGGCAAAAATAAAATAATTTTTATTTAATTATTTTATTTACGGTTATGTCCGAAAAATATGGTTCACAGTCGAACCACACCAGTAGATGTTAGGTCGTGCCTATGGTGAAGCTATTACTCTAAAAATAATGGTTCCCTCAAATTTCTGATCTAGTCACCCATTTAATAGTTATTACACTTTTATAGGAAAACTTCTCACACTGTTTATTAGAAACTAAACATTTTTCAATGAACTGTTCCGGGCACACCGAGTCTCAGAATCGCACGATGTCTCATCTCTTGGTCTCGAAATTTGATCAAAAAATTTCTAAAAATAAAATAAAGATAATTTTGGTCATTACATTATCCCCACATTAGGTATTTACATCAATGAAATCCAAAAAAACTACTACTTAAACAAAAAGATGAGGGTACTAAGTACGAATCTGAGCTTCCCGCTCCCATGTGCTCTCCAGGGGATTACTATACAGCCACTTGACACACACCAATGGAATTTATCATGCATGAAGGATCCTCTCATGATAATCCTCTATATTCATTGGGTACTCAGCAAAGGACTCTCCATCGTCAATGTCCAACTCTCCCCGTCTATGACGTGCGATTGTTCATACATGTACCTACTTCACTCTGACACGTGGAAGACATCATGTACCTCGTCTAAATGCTTGAGTAGAGCCAAGAAGTGTTCCAACTATCCAACTCTATGTAGGATTTGAAAAGGTATGATGAATATGATAGATAACTTTCCACCCCTAACAAATCTCTATAACCACGTTGAGGTGAGACCAAAAGGAACACATGGTCTCCTTCCTCAAACTCTAAAGGCCTCTGATGTATGTCAGCATAATATTTATGATGTATCTTTGAAGTATTAATCTATTCTTAGATGATCTCCACCTTCTTAGTAATAGCTCACACAATCTCTGGGCCCATGAGTGCTGACTCTCTTGGCCCAGTCCAGCAAAGTGGTGACATGAAGGGTCCCCCGTACAAAAGCCTCAATTAGTGCCACACAAGTGGTGGAGTGCTATATTTTGTTGTACACCAACTCCACTAGTGGTAGGTGGTCCTCCAAAGTATAGAAAAATTCCAACAAGGATTACCACATCATGTCAACCAAGAACTGAATGGTCATCTTCGTCTGACCGTATGTTTTTCAGTGGAACTCTATACTCAAGTGTAACTATGTCTGGAACGCCTCTTGTAATCCCTTCCACAAACAGAATGTTAAACAAGCATCATGATCATAAACTATCATTTACGGGACTCCAAGGAGTATAAATATATCTTGTATGTAGAGGAATCCCAAGATCTCTACTGAACTCTGCTCTCAGATATCTAAGACGTGGGTTGACTTGGTTAGTTGGTCAACGATCTCCCAAATATAATCATGTCCCCTAGATGTATGTGGTAAAACTCTCACAAAGTACATCGATATTTTATCCCACTTCAATTATGGAACTTCAGCGGTATTAGATAAACCCTATGGAACCAATTTCTCATCCTTCACTTGCTGACATATAAGGCATCTAGAGATGAACTCTACCACTAGCTTCCTCACCCCTATCCACAAAAATTGATGTTGGAGTTCCTTGTACATCTTCACCACACTATGTTTTACCACCAATGGGTTTGTATGAAACTCCCATAGAACCTACTCCTTCAAATCCACTGGTACAGGTATGTGTCTTCTGAAAAGGAATATGTGATCCCCACCTTGTGAATGTCTATCAAGAGCATGTCCTATGGACATTTGAGCACATAGAGTCTTGTAGTCGGTATTCCAAATTTGTGCCTCCCAAAAAAAATATAAGAGTGGAGGGGTGAAAACTATCAACTTGAGGTAAGATACATCATCTCCATTTATAAAGGATGACAATAACACAGTCAAATACTCTGAGACCTCATTCAGAAACGTCGAACTAGATATCCTACTGAGAGCATCTTACACCATGTTCCCCTTCCTAGGAGTATAGAAAATCTCATAGTAATAGTCCTATAGGAACTCCAGAAATTGCCTCTATCTCATGTATTGGTCCTTCTATGAGAAGATATAATTGATACTCTTGTGACTGAAGTAGATGATAAATGACTCACCCACCAGGTAGGGTCACTACATATTCGATGCGAATAATACTGCTACCAACTAAAGATCGTGGGTCACATAGTTCTTCTAATGTGGCCTCAACTGGGGTAAACCCTAGGCAATCACCATGTTCCTATACATCAAGATAGAACCATGTTTGGTCCCTTGATTCATTATAGAACAATACGTACTCGACACACTCCTTTGGAAATCTCAACATCAGAGTGCTCGTCAAACTCTACCCCTGCTTCTAAAAGAATTAACCTGGGGTCAACCTTTGAGAACCATCATGACCCCATCCACTACTTGAGGAGGTTATCAATACATGGTAGCGGATACTCATTCTTCATGGTCACTTGGATTATGGGCTGAAAATAAACACAAATCTTTAACCTCGTATCTTCCCCTTTTCTAATAAACAAAACAAGGGATGTCCAGGGTGAAACAATGGGTCTTACCAAGCCCTTCCTCTATAATTCCTCCAACTGCACCCTTATCTTCTGAATCTTTTGTGGGGGATATCCAAAATGGTATTACTAATATCAATATTGTCATGGGGTTTAAAATAATACATAATTATATCTCCCTATGGGGAGGTAATTGTGGAATATCTTCCGGAAAGAAGTCCTCATATCCCAATACTAATACTCGGAACTAAAAACTCATAACATCTGTTACTCCGAGGGTCAGGCTAGCCAAATCATGAGTAATCCGCTACTCTCTCCTATGGATGATTCATGAAGGACCCATAACATCCTGAGTGGGGAGGGGTGAATTAGGGTGTCAACTTTTTCTTGTAAAATTTTTGGATCTTGTTCACACGTTGGCAGGAACGTGTTATATATTTCAAAAAAATAAAAATAGGGAGATGACACAATACTTATACATGGTTCACTACAAAGGGCTATGTCCAAGGAGCATACACCGACAGTGTGTCGATTGTACCTAAATCCACTAATCATTACAAGTTTGAGGATTAAAAGATTCAGTCACAGTCACTCTGTTCCAGACACACAACCTTTAAAAGGGATCAAGGAAAGCTCATTGTGTCCCTTTTATAACTTATGTCGACTTCACCTAGCGCATTTCCTTGCGAGAAGTCAGTATATAGACGCGAAGGTCACTTAAAAAGATGTGCGTTGAAGTATTTTTCACTGTTCAGCATGATACACTTCTTGTATCAAAGTCTTGTATTGATTCACTTGAAAGCACTGAACCACTGGGCCAAAATTTTTGAAAATGCATGTATCTTACTCTGATAATTGCATGCAACACCTACCATGTGCGCGCAAGATTTTCTTTTTACACACACAAAAATTCACGCAACTACAACTGTTACACGTGACTTTACCTTTTATGTGCAACTTCAACTTTTGCGTGAAACTTCAAAACTTTCTGCGCAACTTCAAAACATTACACACAACTTCATCTTCTATGCCCAACTTCAATTCTTATGCGCACCTCCATGTTTTATGTGCATCCTAAAATTTTAAATGCATCTACCTTTTCACACAACTTTTGCATGCATCGGAACTTGAATCTTCTCTAATTATCCATCAATACTGAATAAGGGGGTCACCTATTATTTATAGGCTTCGTCGACCCCCACACGCAAAACCCACCATGTCGCGCAAAACTCCCCTTCTTCGTGCAATTATTTTCATGCAAAAACCATTTTGCACACACATCTCCCGATTTTTCACGCACCTCATTACTTTTCTATTTTTCGACGTTCAGATCCCAAAACATGTCTTGAGCACAATTATTTTCGCGTAAGAACCATATTTTGTGCACATCTCCATATTTTTCGTGCACTACCTTCCTTTGTGCAATTTTTAATTTTCGGGGCCAAAAAAATTGGCAAATAATGGGAAATGATGCCAACTTAAATATGGTTGTCCTCCTGAACTGTATGATCCCTTTCCTAACAAACATTCTGAATTTCCATTGAGTATTGACAACAAACACAAACTAAACCCCATTTCATTTAGAGAATGGTCCTGGTTCCAACAATTTCCCCCTTTGGGTTTGTTGGCAATGTAACGCCTCGACCCCAGTTACCCAGAGTCGGTGCATTATTACATAACATTGGCATGATAACAAGGGATCAAATCCCTAAAGACCGATCAATTTAGTAGCCTTGGAAACATTAGATATATTCATAAGTCATACATTACATTATAAATTTAAAAAAACTACAACAACATCTTTTCATAATATCCCCTCATACTATCCTTGAAGGTAATTCATAAAATACTTCTTCATATCCTGGGAAAAATAAAACATTGAAAGGGGTGAGCTCAGATGCTCTGTAAAGTTAACAATATAGCAGAAACCTGGATAAATAAAAATAAACATTTAAGGAAATGTATAACTAAAACAAAAGCCTTTTAAACTTGAACTTTATCATAATATGGAAAAGATAAAATGAAATAATTCCATTTAATTATTCACATGGATATTCTTCTAATAAAATAATCACATGAAATATCAATAAACACTTTCATAAGAAGGGAATGAATAATGTTGAACTTTAATTTATGTGTCAAGGCCTCGTGCCAAGACCTAAGGGATAACAGTAACTGGAACCCAACCCAGAGAGCCTCTGTAACTGGACTCCATCCTAGAGAGCCTCTGTAACCGGACTCCAACCCGGAGTTCCTCTAATAACCGGACACCAACCCAGAGTGCCTCTAATAACTGGACACCAACCCAGAGGGTCTTCTGTAAGTGGACCCCAACCCGGAGGGCTTACTTTTATCGTTCCCCAACCAAGAACATAATAGTCCAACACATTCATCTTAAGAAGAGGATGAAATATAACATAATCATTCGTATTAAAACTAGCATAAGAAATGCCAAAAAATTAATCATAAACCATTAATGGAATAAAAATAACTCAGCCATAGTCAAACATATCACAAAACCTTAAATAAAATATGGAATATTTGTATCATAATAAATAAATTTCAAACAAGTGTAAAATTTATCAAAGGATGTTGACATAGATGAAATTAAAACTATTTGAGAGAAATATCTCTTTCTTGAAATCATTTAAAAGTCACATAATTATAAATCAAAACTTTTACTTTGAAAAAATTATTATAAGCTTTTAAGGGAAGCTTAAAAGATTTTATAACGATGGAAAATAGCCACACCCACCGTATAAGTTAAAAAAAGACATTCTTACCTTAATTCTGTCGAAAAGGTTAAAAAGGACCTTGTTTGGAAAACGGCGGAAAGATTCCTTTATAAACTTCTTATAAAAAGTAAAAAAAGGTTATAAATGACTTTAACCCGTATTCTGTAAAATAGTTAGAATGATTTGGAATACATTTTTAAGAAACATGGATATGGATGATAAAGAGGTCCCAGTAGATAATTACGTATAAACAACCTCTGATAATGAAGATATTGTGAAATAAACTCTTACCAATTTGGTAACTTACGAAACATACACCCCATGAAAGAGATGTCATATAATGAATATGAAAATACACATAAATTAAAGTTTATTACACAAATAATACAATTATGGGTAGTACATACACCACACAAAAGGTAATAGTGGCAATATGGTATGAATCTCACGGGAATAATGAGTGAGATGAAAACCCCTTACCTTGTACTTTTCATTGGTTGAGGGTAGGTTAACCTCCTTTATAAGGGTGAAATAATTGTTATTAAATTATACAAGAATCATATACATTAATATGATATCATATATGATCTTTTAACATTGATTTGTTAATAATATCTTAATATTATCATCGTTTCGGGTGTTAACTTACTCATTTTCTTTTATATATTTTGTTACATAAGCCATGTTTTCTATGGATAGGTTGTACATTATTCATATACATAATGATATAAAGTCCTTACACATTATTTTTAATCATCAAATGAGAATTATAATTGCATAGATATGATGGGGAATGAATCTCATCGCGTTCGTCTAGACGGTAGTTCGTACGTACACACGAACGACAATATCACTGTTTTGAAATTAAAATAATCTATAATTGGAAATTATATCATCTATACAGAATCATTATCATGTTATATTTATTATTTACATTAATTACACATCATTATTATACCCATCCAAATAATAATTTTTTGAATAACAATTACACCACAACTGGGAGACGGTAAGCCGTACGTACGCACGTATGGTGACATGTCATTCATGGGATTGATAGAATACTGAATATGGTTGTACCATATTTATAATAACATCAAATTATATAGAAGATACTCAAGTTATTATTTTAGAATGAGAATAACAAATAAAGAAGAAGTTGAAGAAGAAAAGAACTTAAAAAAGGGGTGGTGAAAACATTACCTCTTCTTCAGGTTCTTCATTTTTATTTGATCAAAAGGGCACCTTAGATTGGCTTTCTAATCAAACTAAGGCCTTTACATTGAAGGGAGGGAAGTTGACAGAATATTTTTTCAGGGCTTGGCTGAGAAAAATGGATTTGAAGGTGTGAAGAATTGGTTAGAAGTGTTTTCCTTTTATAAGAGGGGGGTGGGATCTTTAGAAAAAACTTAAAGAATTATTTCATAATAAATTCATATTCAGTTTATAATGGCTCCACAGTGGATTATTCAAAGACTAAAGTGTGTATGGGTCGAGATCCTTTCAACCAATATATTTTATACAGGTTTGGGTCATTATATTAACCGTTTATTTTAGTTTTAACTCTTGGTTAATTACTTTGACACTTACCATGTCACATTGTATTTTTATATTATATAGTTTACAAACTTACTATATACGTCCAACAGACCCCCAAGTGGTCCATTAATGATACACCTATAATGATAAAATTCCTCTGGACAAAACATAGATTTTTTAGAAATTTAATATCAATTAATAATATAATATTTGTTTTAAAAACTCTTTTATGTCACTTTTGACACTATTTGGTATTTGATTTTTGTGAAAATCATACCAGCTTGATTACTTTGAAAAAGGTTAATTAAATCAATCCTAACATGTCATATTAACCTATGAAATTCGTGTAATTTATTAAAAGTCTCATATTATATTTATTTGGGTATTTATAATATCAATTATTTTAATATTTCACTAATAAGGTAATTACTGCATCATCATTATGTCATAAATATATTAAATTATTTAATGTATAAAAATTATAAATAAAATACAATTATATAGGAAATATTTTTATATTTCTAATGAATATTTATAGTCGAAAATATAACATATATTACCCTATGTAAAATTGTTTTTCTAAAAGATATATGCTTATGTCATTTTTGTATTTACTTTAACTTAATTAATATAAAGTGTCATTATCAATTAAAAGTGGATCCATGGGGTCCCAAAATCGACCCAAAGATTCCCATGGTTGTAAATGTATCAACCAATAGGGTTAAGACATGTTTTAGGGTAATTTGATATTATTATAATATTATTTTTTTACCCTTATTTACCAAATTTATCCTTTAACCATGGTAAATAAAATATTTACCGAATTAATTATTCAAAATGTATAAAAAAAAGTTACCTATTTACACAATTTGGACATCCTGATTCCAAATATGGAGTCCATTTTTCCCAATTCAAAACACATAAGTGGAAGATATTAATTTAAAATTAATTCTCGCTGTCAAAACAAAAAGCGCGTTTTTAAGAGATAATAACTATCAAAAGATTGACACTTGTTTACGTCTGGTTTAAATGTGAAATTATGTCCAATGACAAAAATTGTATTAAATGGTAAAAATATATTCTAAATATACTTTAAAACCACTCAAATTCATAATTTATCACTATTAATTATTTCAACTAAAATAGTTGTATTTAAAAAAAATTAAGTAATTTTCACTAATCATCAAAATATAAAATTTATCTGAAAAGTACCAAAATTTCATCCTAGGATAATTTTGATATTCCAAATCCAAAAATGAAGTCCATTTTGAAAGATAAAATGTATAAAATTTCAAAAATTGGGTATTAATGTTCATAACGGCTACTTTGATTGGTCGCGGCGTGTTAGAATCTCAAAGTTGCATACAACACACGCTACTGTATTTTTTAAAGAGAAGCGTATCGTGGAAGCTTGGAGCATTACATTATCCACTCCTTCAAATAATTGTGTCCTCGTAATTGAAAATTGTTCTTTGAAAATGAAAGGTTGAAAATAGAGAATACCTTTATGGAAAACCCATATCAGAAATAGGGTTAATAAAATTTAGTTTTAATAAGAGAGAAAGGGAAATGAGAATGTCACCACCAAATTAGGGTTTCGAATAGGAGAAAACTAGTGGCAATTATAGACACGTAATTAGAGGAAAAATGTAAATATTTATAGGGAGTGATTGAGGTCATCAATCACAAACATGTGTATAATTGAGGGCCTCAATGCCATCAATCTATGATGATTTAAAATATCATCATTTCAGCAAAACATAAGGTATTAGGATAACGCATTTTTGGTCTTAATATCCCTGCCCTAAAGTTCAAGAATTAATTTTCTCATAGAATAAGATAAATATATATATATATATACATCTTGACAAGTAGAGTTTTCATCCTTCAACTAATTTCTACCACAAACTCATCTTTCACACCAAAAGATAATAGAACTCAAAAATATTATATTTATCCTAATAGTATAAGGGTAAAATAATTAACACATTCCATAATAATGAAAAAAAATATTTTTAATAACCAGGGACTTTCTGTAGGCTAGTGGTAGGTAATAAAGGCCTGTCGCACTATGGTTTTCGGTTCGATTCCTGCAGCTTTGTTCGACACGACGGGTTATCACCCGACCTACAGGTTGTCCTTTTCCTAAAACATTAGTATCATAATATTCCAAAAATAATCAAAGAAATGTTTTAACCTTGAAAAAAACTATTCAAAGTTCAACTTAATCCTTTCCAAAACATTATAGTTATCCAAAGTACCTCTATCCAGACTCTCTATAAAATGTATTTAAATTCCAAAATCAATCGCAACGTCAGATTCTCCAAACAGAGTAAAGTTTCTCTTATTGTCACATACTAAAATTATGACTACCTTAGTCATATTAAGACCTTAATGAAAACAAAAAGTACTACAGTAAAATCCTTATATATATCACATTATTCTCATAACCATAATATAATCCTTGAGTTCAAAAACAAAAATTCATTAATTATTCCTCTTCAACTGTAGTAACATCATAAGCTTGGCCTTGATCCCTTGTCCTTTTCTGAGGTAAGTTTCCATGATGCTTAGGACATTCATTCGCATAATGCATCATTTCTCTATAATTGTAGCGTTCAACATTGACAGCCACCTTCTTTCCCTTGCAATCATGAGTTTGGTGAACTTTTTCTCCATATTTGTAACAAACTCCCATTCCTTTTAGGCAAGTAATGGGGTGTTTCTTCCCAAAATTTTCGCATAATGGAAAATACTTCTTTCCCGTTTTCCATTTATCTGTCTCTTTCTCCATAGTTCTCTTCTTCTCTTGCTTTACTTTTTTATCATAAGATTTAGAGAATTCCTTTTCTGTCTTGATAGCACATGAGACTATATATTCATATGTTGAGAAATATTGTGAGACTAATTCTCGATGAATAAATGGTTTTAACCCCTAAAAGAAACGATAAATTGTACTTCTTAGGTTACGTATATAATTTCCATCATACCTTGCTAACATTGTAAATTTAGCCTCATACTTTGTGACATTCTCATCCTCCTTTTGTCTCAGACTCAGAAATTGTCTTTCCATATATGCCCGATGGTCATGAGGAAAGTATTTTTCTAAAAACAGATCTTTGAACTCCCCCCATTCCATATTTGATACTTCATCATCTTCCGTCATGTTTTGAATCAATGACCACCATTGATCAGCATCTCCAGTGAGGTGGTAAACTGCCATGATTACGTTTTCCCTTTCGCTACTCCCCAAAGCATGAAATATTTTTTCTAGGGAACTTATCCATTGCTCAGCTACCAATGTATTTGTACTCCCATTGATTGTTGGTGGTTTTTTCCTCATGAAGCGATCTAATATTGATCCTCTTTGTTGTGGATCAGGGTGCTCCATACGTGTAAGGTTATTGTTCATAACCTGAGTGACTTATCGCAGTATGGTGATAAGATGATCAGCACCAGTTGCATCACTAGCTCCACTATAATTATCTTGAGCAGGCGGGAAATCCCTACATGGAGTGCGTGCATTGATACAGTTTCCATTTCTTCCACTAGGGACTATTTCTAAATAGTGGAACAAACTAAATCATTTTATGAATAAAAATACATAATTCCATACTTGTAAAACACTTAACATAAATTGAACTATTTATGGATATAATCCATAATCATAAAAATGTTTTCTTCGAGGAAATATATACTCCTAAACCCTTCATAATGGTTTTTAAAGAAAATGAGAATTATCCTAAGCATATCCCATAGGAGTGTTGTAACCAAGAGTGCAGTAAGACTCATTGTCGTGCACCTATTCCCATTCGAGTCTAGATCAAAGCAGTGTTTTTGGGTTTTACCCCCAGGTACATCTGTGTCAGAGCCGCCTCTACCTGCTCGTATCCAGATAGGGATATATTGCTCGGAAAACTCACAAAATCTCTACAATAGAAAAATTCTAGAAAGTTCTTATATACTAATCCTCAAATTCCATCTTATGTCTATGTGCTCTAATCAGAGTTTATCTAAATCTAGCTTCCAAGGTTTGTACTAAACTTCCTCTGATACCAACTATAATGCCCTGACCCCAGTTACCCAGAGTCGGTGCATTATAACATAACATTGGCATGATCACAAAGGATCAAATCTCGAAAGACTGATCAGTTTAGTAGCCTTGGAAACACTAGATATATTCATAAGTCATACATTACATCATAAATTTAAAAAAACTACAACAACATATTTTCCTCATATCCCCTAATACAATCCTTGCAGGTCATTCATAAAATAATTCTTTACATCTTGGGAAAAATAAAACATTGAAAGGGGTGAGCTCAGATGCTCAGTATGGATAACAATATAGCAGAAACTTGCATAAATAAACATAAACATTTAAGGAAAAGTATAACTAAAACAAAAGCCTTTTAAACTGGATCTTCATCATAATATGGAAAGATAAAATGAAATAATTCCATTTAATTATTCACATGGATATTCTACTAATCGAATAATCACATAAAATAGCAATAACCACTTTCATAACAAGGGAATGCATAATGCTGAACTTTAATTTTTGGGTCAAGGCCTCATTCCAAGACCTAATGTATAACTGTAATCATAACCCAACACGGAGAGCCTTTGTAATCGGACTCCATCCCGGAGAGCCTCGGTAATCGGACTCCAACCCGGAGTGCCTCTAATAACTGGACACCAACCTAGAGTGCCATTAATAATTGGAAACCAACCCAGAGGGTCTATTGGAACTGGACCCCCACCCGGAGGGATTACTTTTACTGGTCACCAACACAGAACATACTAGTCCAACACATTCATCTTAAAAAGTGGATGAAATATAACATAAACATTCATATTAAAAATAGTATACAAAATTCCAAAACATTAATCATAAACCATTAATGGAATAAAAATAACTCATCTATAGTCAAACATATCACAAAACCATAAATACAATATAAAAGATTTTTATCATAATAAATCAACTTCAAACAAGTGTAAAATTTATCAAAGGATGTTGACATAGAGGAAATCAAAACAATTTGAGATAAATATCTCTTTTTTGAAATCATTTAAAAGTCGCATAATTATAAAAGAAAACATTTAATTTGAAAATATTCTTATAAGCTTGTAAGGGAAGATTCAAAGATTTTATAATGGAGGAAAATAGCCACACCTTCTGTATAAGTTAAAAAAAAGACATTCTTACCGTAATTCTGTCGAAAAGGTTAAAAAGGACCTTGTTTAGAAAACGACAGAAAGATTCCATTATAAACTTCTTATAAAAATTAAAACAAGTGTATAAATGACTTTAACCCATATTCTGTAAAATATTAAGAATGTTTTGAAATACATTTTTATGAAACATGGATGTGGATGATAAAGAGGTCCCAGTAGATAATTACGTATAAACAACCTCGGATAATGAAGAGATTGTGAAATAAACCCTTACCAATTTGGTAACAAACGAAACATACACCCCATGAAAGAGGTATCATACAATGAATATGTAAATACACATAAATTAAAGTGTATTACACAAGAATACAATTATGGGCAGTACATACACCACACAAAAGGTAATAGTGGCAATATGGTATGAATCTCATGGGAATAAGGAGTGAGATGAAAAATCCTTACCTTGTACATTTCCTTGGTTGAGGGTAGGATAATCTCTTTTATAATGGTGAAATAATTGTTATTAAATTTTTCAAGAATCATATACATTAATATGATATCATATATGATCTTTTAACATTGATTTGTTAATAATATCTTAGTATTATAATCGTTTCGGGTGTTAACTTACTCGTTTTCTTTTATATATTTTGTTACACAAGTCGTGTTTTTCATGGATAGATTGTATATTATTCATTTCCATAATGATATTAAGTCCTGAAAAATTATTTTTAATCATCAAATGAGAATTATAATTTCATGGATATGATGGGGAATGAATCTCATCGCATTCGTGGAGACGGTAGTCCGTACATACGCACGAGCGACAATATCACTCTTTTGATATTAAAATAATTTATAATTGGTAAGTATATCATATATACAGAATCATTATCATGTTATATTTATTATTTACATGAATTACACATCATTATTATAACCATCCAAATAATAATATTTTGAATAACAATTACACCACGACGTGGAGACGGTAAGCCGTACGTACGCCCGTATGGTGACATGTCATTCAAAGGATTGATAGAATACTGAATATGGTTATAACATATTTATAATAACATCACATTATATAGAATATACTGGAGTTGTTATTTTAGAAAGTAAATAACAATGAATGAAGAAGTTGAAGAATAAAGGAACATGAAAAGGGGGTGGTGAAAACATTACCTCTTCTTCGGGTTCTTCCTTTTGATTTGATCAAAAGGGATCCTTAGGTTGGATTTCTGATCAAACTAAGGCCTATAGGTTGAAGGGAGGTAAGTTGATAGAATATTTGGGCATGTTTTGGCCATGCCAAATGGATTTGAATGAGTGATTAATTGGTTAGAAGTGGTGTCCTTTTATAAGGGGGAGGAGGGGCTCTTTTGGAAAAACATAAAGTATTATTTTATAATAAATTAATATTCAGTTTCTAATGGCTTAAAAGTGGATTATTCAAATCCTAAGGTGGTTATGGGTCTAAATCCTTTCAACCAATAGATTTTAGATAGGTTTGGGTCATTATATTAAATTTATATTTTAGATTTAACTCTTGGTTAATTAGCTTGACACTTACCTTGTCACTTTGTATTTTTATATCATATAGATAATAAACTTACTATATACCTCCAAGAGACCACCAAGGGGTACATTAATGATACACCTATCATGATACAAGTAATTTTGCTGAACCTTATATTTTTAGGAATTTAATATCAATTAATAATATAATATTTGTTTTAAAAACTCTTTTATGTCAATTTTGACACTATTTGATATTTGATTTTTGTAAAAATCATAACAGCACGATTACTTCGAAAAAAGTTAATTAAATCAATCCTAAAATGTCATATTAACCAATAAAATTCGTGGAATTCATTAAAAGTCTCAAATTATATTTATATGGGTATTTATAATATCAATTATTTTAATATTTCACTAAAAAGGTAATTACTGCATCATCATTGTGTCATAAATAAATTATATTATTTAATGTCTAAAAATTATAAATAAAATACCACTATGTATGAAATCGTTTATTATTTTTATGGAATATTTATAATAAAAAATATAACATATATAAACCTATGTAAAAAAAAATTCCTAAAAGATATAGGCTTTTGTCATTTTTGTATTTACTTTAACTTAATTAATATAAAGTGTCATTATCACTTACAAGTGGATTCATGGGGTCCCAAAATCGACCCAAATATGACCATGGTCAGAAATGTATCAACCAATAGGGTTAAGATACGTTTTAGGGTAATTTATTATTATTATAATATTTTTTTACCCTTATTTACCAGATTTAGCCTTTAACCATGGTAAATAAAATATTTACCGAAGTAATTATTCAAAATGTTTAAAAATAAAATTTACCTATTTACAAAATTTGAACATCATGATTCTAAATATAGATTCCATTCTTCCAAATTAAAAACACATAAGTGGCAGAAATTAATTTAAAATTAATTCCCGCTGTTAAAACAAAAAAACATGTTTTTAAGAGATAATAACTATCAAAAGATTGACACTTGTTTATGTCTGGTTTAAATGTAAAATTATGTCTGATGACCAAAATTGAGTTAAATGGTAAAAATATATTCTAAATATACTTTAAAACCACTAAAATTCATAATATATCACTATTAATTATTTCTATTAAAAAGGTTGTTTTTAATAAAAATTTAGTAATTTTCACTATTCATAAAAATATAAAAGTTATCTGAAAAGTAACAAAATTTCATCCTAGGATAATTTCGATATTCAGAATCCAAAAATGAAGTCCATTTTGAAAGATAAAATGTATAAAATTTCAAAAAAGTGGGAGATACTATTCATAACAGCTACTTTGATTGGTCGCGGTGTGTTAGAATCTCAAAGTTGTGTACAACACACGCTACTATATTATTCCAAGAGAAGCATACCATGGAAGCTTGGGGTGTTTTAGGAAATCACTAGAAAAATTAATTAGAGCACCGACCACACAAAAAATGTGAAACTCAAGAATCAACTCATCCAACACTGTAAGTCTACATGAGCAAATCTCGGTGTAGAAAACTAGAGGGGAAGCTTTAATTGGGTTCTCGTGTTTTGGAATTGTCAGTGACGCTGAAGAAATTATCTTACTGTGTCATAGAATCATTACATGTCCATATTTCAAAATACCGAATTCTCATTGTGTTATAGAATCATTACATGTGCATCACATATACCAAATTTTTTCCTTCTCCCCCACTGACAATAAACCCAAAAATCAGTATTTGAACATTGTACATCTCAAAACTCCCCCTGGATAGAATCTATCACATAAACTAAAATCACATCCACAAAAAGATTAAAAAAATTTACATAATTGGGGAGACGGTAATTCCATACCACCTTATGAACTTATAGGGGGTTGAACACTGAGTTTTAACCATTGTTTCTAAAACACTACTGCAGATAGTAGATTGGTTAGGATATCAGCCACTTGCTCATCAATTCCCACATGATCCATTTTGATCACACCATGTTCATCGTTTTCCCTGATAAAGTGATATCTTATTTCAAAATTTTTTGTTTGACAATGTTGAACATGATTCTTTGTAAGATTAATTGCACTCTTGTTAACACAATAAATCGTCATTGGTTGTTTCACCTCATCACCAATATCTGTCAGTTGATTCTTCATCCATAGTAGTTGATTGAATGCCTTTGTAGCAGAGATATACTAAGCTACATTAGTACTAAGAGAAGTAATTTCTTGTTTCTTGCTCAACCATCCAACAAATTTCTGCCCAATATAGAATTCTCCACCACTAGTGGACATTCTGTCCCCTGCATCTCCATCCCATTCAGCATAAAAAATTGCTGATAATTCTATTTCACTTCCTGCATCAAAATATAACCTGAAATTATTATTACCTTGAATGTACCTCAGGATTATTTTTACTGTTGTCATATGTTCTTCCTTTGGATTACACTGAAATCGGGTTGCTAAGAAAGTATCAAAGAGAATATCAGGTCGTGTTTTCATTAGGTATAGTAAGAATTCAATAATCCTCATGTACATGGTGGGATCTACAGAGGGTCCATCCCCATGCTTTCCTCATTTTGTTACAACCTCAATCGGAGTTAACATTGGTTTGGAGTCATGCATATAAAATTTATTCAGAATCTCTCTTGTATACTTTTCCTAAGAAATGAAAATGTAATAATTCTTTTGAATCACCTGAAACACCAAGAAATATATGAGCTCCCCAATCATAGAAATTTCAAATTATGATTTCATGTGATTGGAAAATTCATCTAATGATTGTTGGAACCGGGCATGCAACGGAAGCCCCAAACATGTGGGTTTTTAAAAATTTCCACTAACGATTGACGCAAACTTGTCGATGTCGGTGCAGAGCAGCCCGATTAAATCTGAGGATCTCACGTGAAGAGTTTTATGAACAAACATAAAACGTAAAATACCTGGTTCAGATTCAAAAATTGTGCATGGCATCTGCTCATCGTTGGCAATCTCTGCTCAAAGAATCTGAAGCCTAATTCCTCTAGATCGTCCACACGTGCTTTAAGGAATCCGTATGAGCTTTGTTCGTCGTAATCCAAGTGGTAGCGCGGATTTGCGACGATTCCTTCGACGCTCCAACGACCACCGCATCGCATCACCAGCGATACCCAAGAGAGAGCTCCATCCAAACTCCTTGGATCTAGAGCATCTCTCTCTTGAATGTGGGAGAGAGGAGTGGAGAGATAAGCTCTATGAATAGTTTTTGGAAAATGCCCCACCTCTTCTATTTATAAAGCACAATTAAAATACCTGGTATCGCCTCGCCAGCCCCGAATACTTGACGCACTATCAATGACATTTATGACCACTAAACTGAGTCATAAATATTATTATAATTTTCTTGTAATATCTTAAAATATATTACATGATAATAATTGAGTCATTAACTAGACTCGTCGCTTCCATAAATATTAATTGAACCTTGAATATTTTAATATTCGTCAATTAATATTTTTTCATGTATTACCTTAAAACACATAAATACATTTAATAAATTCAATCAATATTATTCTAAACTCAAATAAAATGAATTTATTTATTGCATTGGTGATCATTTAACTTTGGAAAAATCAAGGACCCCTATGGTGGGGCCCACCATGTCCAAAACTCCTATTCAACTGAATAGGGAAGATTATTGAATACGATATTATGTGTGACCCTCTAGGCCCTTATTTCAATAGTCGTGAATAGTATTCATAGACCAAGAGTGGGATCTAGCATCCGATCATGGCCCCTGAAGAAATAAGGATTGTCACAACAGCGACAACCAACCTACGAACACGCACTGTGTAATATAATCTCTTTGTTTGTAATATCTCATAAAGCAGGATGCACTCACGTGTCATCGCCCTTTTATTGATTTATAGTTTTTTTATTTAACTGGATGGATTTACCCTTGACTACCTTGGCCATGGTCTTATAAAGGTACTTCCATCCATATCAACATGGCCTGAGATATATTACTTCCATAACCCGGAAGAAACAAATCCTTTCTTGACCATTCAACCAATTCCATGCCTCCAACGACGAACCTAATACAAACTACCTCGCCACGACTTCATCACCATGGTTTTTGTCTTACATCAAAGTATGTAATCAAGTGACATACATTGGTAATGATCTCAAGTCAGGAGACCATTACACATGATCGTAGATAGGAACATAAAATGACACCTGAAACATGTAGTGCTCCTATTGGTGGGTCAGTTCTCATGATCTCACTACTAGAGATCACCAATTGTGAACTTCATGAGAAGAAGTCTCGATGCTTATGAGCCCCCAGCACCTGATGGTCAAATATCTACTGTGTCCAATCAGTAAGATGTATCTAGACCATAGAACATATATTTAATATTAATGTCATGTTATCTAGAGTTCTCATTATATTCAGGGAACTGTTATAACCTTTCGATACGACAATTAATATTTGGATATTACCATTTCAATAGTGGATGCAGAAAATTCTACACTATAATGGTAAGATGACATCATGCATAGTTTATTGTATACATGATATGGTAATAAAAAGCATATAATAGTTGGGTCTAGGGCACACACTATTTCAATGATCCCACTTGCACTAGAGACAAATTGCTAACAAAAAATGTTAGCTACTCACATGATAAGCATCATGTTTCTACTGAGTAACGGCCTTAGATACTGGGTCCGCCACGGTTCCGCTGCGTGGCTATTCTGCTATAGCGACCTCATCTCTTTGAGTAAAACTTCTCAAGATACGGAATCCCAAGTATATCTCTTTTATCCACTATCATAACTTGAAATATTTTCTAGTAAGAATATCATAATTTACATTATGTTAATACTTTTCTCACCAGGTGCGATTCCAAGAACTGTAACAAATCATTTCATTTAATTGCCTCTTAGATATCTTAGAAGCTGAAATGTACTCGGTCATATAGGTATGGATACCACTAGCTAATATGAGCTTGACTCACTCATCGCCTTTAGCCTAACTGTAATACTAGATCACATTGATCTATAGAAGACTAATTTGTATCCCCATAAACTAGTATCCTTTATTCTCCACTTACCAGGTACATATCATTTGTACTTGCCGAAGTACAATTAGATTGTTCTCACTGCATCCCTTGTAGTGTTTCTGGATATAACTAATATTTGCCTATTGTAAAATATACCTTGGAAATATCGGTTCTTGTACATATCATGGAATACGTGATTGTTCCATCGCTTCGACGTATGGATTTCAACTCACCACATTTATCTCTTCCCATGTCACGGACTGGTCAACATGGAGAGATTATGCCCTGTGACATAGGCAACAATTCATTAGTTGAATTGTTCCAACACGTATTTTTCAATACAATGTCACTATATGTATGATTGACTAGGACTAAGAAACCTATAGATCTACCTTAGTAGATCTTGTTCCCTATAACTTAGGTTTCTACATTAAGTCAATCATTAGAGAGTAAATTTCATTTTGGTCTTAACTATCTGTCAGTCCAATGTTTTTTTTCCATATGTTACCGAATATATTTCTTATTGGAAAACCTTAGCGCTCCCACTAACCACTATCATAAACATGGCAATCATTTTTTTTAAATGTATATAATATGATAATGTTTCTTACATTAACCCTAAACTAGATTTCAGTAACTTTTAACCTTTATTAGCATTTTGTGATGTGACCATCCCTTTCTTGTTGCGTCGTATAGACACCATCCACAATTGGTGGTCATGAAATCCAATGCTAAATAAATTGATCATAGATATTAGCTATGATAAGTAAAATTCTAAAGGATTTTGGCATAACGACTTGGTGAAACCAATTGAGCCTTATTGTTACTACACTCGTACCATCCATGTATCAACTCTCTTGAATACCCACCGCAGTATTCAAAATAATAAGCCCCATTTTCACTTTGATAAATAGAATCCATTAATTGAATTTTAGTTGGTCATATCAATTTTAGCTAATTGCCTTATACTGCTTACTTATAATAAATATTATTCACTTTGAATAATAGATCACCGATCGTGGTGAATATAAAAACCATCACCATGATTTTATCCTTTCTACGCATTATGTGTCTCTGGAACATACTTTGTTTCACATGCGCTTGTGGAAGTAGTTCCTATGCCAACTACTTGTGCATTTTTATCATTGACTAAACACAAGTCAATATAGCTCCCACTATCTCTAATAGAGATCTGCACCCATATATAAAAGTGTAGTATATTGCTAGACTACCTACTCTTCTATCTTAGGGATTTATGTTACATCCTAAACAACTGATAGGATTATTACACTAAATGCACAATGTGTCTATCTTGACGCTAGTTTGTTTATGTCCTAACAAACTCTTTGCATCCAAACACATGTTCTTTTGACATAATGGGTTTACATCATACTATGACTCGTATGATATCCATTTTTCATTATAGTTGGCATATGGTTGTGGGATATCGTTGTTATTTGCAAAGCATTTAATGAAATATAATGGAAGTTTCTGCTACTTCCAACATTGATATTACTTACATAAATACTTTGATGTATAAAATGTGCGTTTAGGAATTACTCCACGCTACATTTTGTTGATCAATGTTGATATGTAAGACTTCATCATCAATCCTCCCCATTAAAATCAATGTTGTGATGTCGATAAGTTAATGTGCATTTAGGAATTGCTCCACGCTACATTATCATGATTGATGAATGCTCAGTCGAGATATTCTTCGGTATCCCAACCTGAAGCATCTCATATCCCCTAACCATGCAAATACTTCACATTGATATTCCTAAATTACTTAAAATAATCTTATGATGTATATATACCTCTAGATTATACTTGGAATAGTTCACACTTTTGTGTTGAACTATTTCCAAAATATTTGTGACATACATTTATTTCTAAAGGCTCTTTTGTCCAAAAAAGACATCGATAATACCATAAGTATTTATCTGTGCCAAGCCTAAATACCTTACATGGTATATTAATGATGTCTATTTTTAGTATTACTTGACAAACAATTACCTTGTCACAACTGGGTATAAGTATTACATTTATATTCATCACTAATTGCCTATGATTCATGTATTACTGAACTAGTGATTGAATTCACCAAAAACAACATACAATCCAGAAATTGAAAGAATGTCTCCTTGCGTCTAAGGACACATGAGATTAATGTTTGTGGTTATACTCAAAAATAGTTCAACATGAATCTTTCACTTGGAAATTAAAGAATCTGTGTACTTCTCACCACTGGCCTACGTATCACCCTTTCACAGCCACTTGGAGAATACACCTGACTGCTATTAATGTTTCTATACTTACTTGGTTATTGTATTTAAATACACATATGTAAAAAGCATATTTTATTAAATACCCAAAAAGGAAATATTACATTGATGAATATGCCTAATGTAGAAGCGACAACTTGCTTCTTTAAATCCATTTATTGCTTTTAAACTTCCATAGTATTATTTTATAATATTCAATGAAAATATCCTCTGTTAATACCTCATTAATTGAAGGATGTCACAAATTTGTCATTGGAATTAAATGTCATTGACCTTTTCACATTGCCTTTCAATTTATCCGCCATAAGAATTAAAGCTTAGTTGTCTTTTATTCTTATTCACTTGGCAAACCTTAGCTAGATAGGTAATGAAGCGTTTACTCAATACTTGTTTGTTTTGTAACTTGAAACAAGACTTGAGTAATGTGGTGAAATTGATATTTATAGATCATGATCGATCTTTCAATTTACACATGCCAGTGTAAACTTATCTTTATTAATATCATTGCTTTGCTTTCTCCTTGCAAAATTCTCAGAGATGAGACTTTATGTTATATCATCTATGTCCTGGTGTAGCGACCGCAACTAACACTAGACATTGATGACAACATAATGATATAAATATCATATGTTGTGTACATTAGTCTCCTGTAAGCAATTTTCACTCTTACTTCATGAGGTTGTTTAACAGTGTTGGGGACACTAACACTTTGAGTTTCCTATATCATAGTACTATGCTCACGTGCCTGTACTATTCATGGACACTCATGTCACTGTGGACATTTACTTTGTCCATTATAATATTTTAGTTTTAATCTTGTGGTATAACATGTCATTTTTCTAAAAAAAATTTAGAAGATGAGTGCCTTTTATCTGGATTACGGGTTTAGACATTTTGATTAATTACTTAAATCATTTAATGTCTCCCACTATTTTATCGGATTCTAGGAACCCTCTGTGCTAGAATCGGAATACTCTGTCGCTTGAGTATTCTACTAGCAAGGATCCTGGAACCACCCCTCATAGTATACAAGCTAATGCTACGCCACTAATTGGATGGTTCTAGGTAGGATTTTGGATGTCTGACTGCTTTAACTTGCGGTTCCTTGATCTGTTGAGTGAATTCCCAGCTTCTTAAAGTCAAAATTTGATTTACTCAACGCTTTCCTATAAGATGATAGAATGTTAGCTATGGCTAATCCTTACTAGCACTTTTATTAAGTCGACCCATCATTCTTATAAGGACTCCCTAGTAGTAAGAGGCATCCTCAGCTAAGGCATGACCAACCCCTCAATCAGCTGGTTTTTTCCAAATTTGAATGATGGAAGGCTGTTTAGACATAATATATCTTTGAGAGTTTTATTATTTTTAGTGTGATGAAAGAAATCATTTTCTAATTTTATAAGCACGTACTATGTGATCATACTCACAACTGACTGTGCAAGAAATAGTAATTTCATTGCATCACATGTTCATTTTATCTTGCATGCTTGTTTATTATTATACTATGTGATCGCGCAATAAAATTGCACATGCACAAAAATAATAAACCATGAAAAAATAAAACGAATACCTGATCATGAGTCGGGACTATTGGTTGATCCGTTGAGTGAATAACATACCAACCGAAACCCTAGGGGTAAATACCTTTAGTCGTGTGGCATGCAACATGAATAGAAATGTCTGCTAATCCATTGCATCCAACTCTTGTCTGGTTCATCGTCGTCACTTTGTGCGAAAAGCATCACCGGTTGTCTCGTATTTGTATAATTGTACTCGCACGTAGGCGAGAGGATCCCAGGGAGTAAAATTACAACTCTGAGAATGGGCGCACAGACCCTTATACATATAACGACACATGAGATGACACGAAGACCGCCTTTAATTTAATTAAAATAATTACTACAAACCATTGCAATAAATATATAATTAAATGAAATAAATAAACACTAGTCATACATTGGTAGGTCAATGTATCATGACCAACATATATGCATTAAACTCGTGTATATTCAACTAAATGCAGAATAAAAATTAAACTTTAATTAAAAATATACTTGAGGGCATTATTTTATTGAATTAAAATTTCACTCTAATTTTAATTTTATAAATATCATCGTTCGATCCCGATTAATTAATTTAATTTTAAAAACTAAAATTAAATAAATTAACTAATTTAATTTATCTCCCAATTAAATTTATTACACTGCATGAAATATTTAATTACCAAAAATTAATATTAAATTAATTTAATTATAAAATTTAATTAAATTAATTAATTTTTTTTTAAATTAAATCACTCTGGCCCATAAAACTTTTGGTAGGGCCTGTGCGGTTCAGGGCGAACCTGCGCAGGCCCAGTCGAGGTTGTGTCAACGCCATGCAAAGGTGTTATGGGCCGAGTGGGTCTGCTCAAGCCCGTCTCAGGCTGGGCCAATATACCTTGACCCATTTCACGGGTGGTGTGGTATGTGTGGATTGGCAATGAGATTACCTTGTCAGAGGTGAGGGCATGCTAGCTAGCGGCACGAAGGCACATGATGCATGGGTGTGATGCGGGATGCTAGCGAGTGCAAAAGAGGGACACTTCCAACTAGAGGTGCGGTACGCTGCTCGGTCGTCAGACCGCTGCACCTACTGTGTGCCTGAGAGGGGCGGAGGCAACTAGGTTGCGGAAACTGTTAGGAGGCGATAGGTCGCCGGCCGAGATTTCTTCTAGTGAAGCAGCGGCGCGCAGCCGCTACAACGTAGAGAGGAGCTGAACTTTTCCCCTACTGCATGGCTGAGGAAGCATGTTCGGGGCTGGGTCCATCACAGCGGCCACTGCTGGTGCAAGAAGGTATCCTGTCGCTGGGCTGTTGGCCTGGACAGAGCGGCATGGTAGGGATGCCGGAGTGCCGGGGTGGCCCGCTGGGTGTGGTGCAGCGGGTCTCTGCGAGGGTGGAGGTGGCGCCATGCGCCTGGGTGCAGGAGCTGGCTGGCCACTAGTCCGGCGACCTAGTGTGGTGAGCACGCTTGGAGGGTGTTGTCTAGGATAGCTCCACTGCTACGCGTCCAAGGGGAGGAGGCGGGACATGCGGGACCGGTACAGGGGGTGCATGTTTCAGGAAAAGGGAGGATGGGGTGCAGGGCAATGCCCTTGCTGCGCGGCGGAGGATGAATAAGCGGGGTGCCATGGTGGCCTGCGGGGTGCTATGTCAGCACCTCATGCAGCGTTTCTCTGGTGCAGCACGGTTGAAGGAAAAGCAGCGGCCCTTGGGCCGCTGCACATGGGAGGGGGGCTTCTCGGCCTCCAAACAAAACGATTTTATTTTTTTTTATTTTTTTTATTTTTAACAGCTATACCCATTATGTGGAGTCCTCCCCTTTCTAAATATGTTTTTCAGGACCTTCACATACAGGTCGTCGACCCCGCCTTATTTTTTTTTTAAAATTAGACTTGTCTTTGAAAGTCATTCTTTTCTCCTTCCCCATTTTACAAGTCTTGCATCCCTTTTTAAAAAAAATCTAAAGCCTATATTAGGCTTTGGAGGGATAAAATTAATATTATAATAATAATTTCATTAAAATAAAATTAGTATTATTATTATAATAAAATCAACTAATTCTGTTATTATAATAATAATACAATTAATTTTAATAAGTTAATATGAAAAATTGATATTCTGGTGAGTATTTCGATCATGGGATTTCCGGTCGAAAAACGAAACATCACTGAAATTTAATCTCGAATCCGAATTCGAAACTTTGGATAGTTGCAGACTGACCATCTGATGTCCAATTCGGATTATGTCTGCAGTGTTGGGACCGTATCGACACCCTCTTTATATTTTAATGCAAATTAAATTTTCTTGGCTTAAAATCGACACACACTCCCTTTGATACCACGTGTTTGAAAAAGGCTTGTAGCGGAAGCCCCAAACAGGTGGGTTTTTAAAAATTTCCACCGAAGATCGACATAAACTTGTCGACTTTGGTGAAGTGCAGCCCGATTAAATCCGAGTATCTCGAATGAAGAGTTTTAAGCAAAAACATAAATCGTAAAATACGTTGTTCAAATCTGAAACCACACACAATGTCTGCCCGTCATTGGCGATCGTTGCTCAAAGAATCCTAAGTCAAATTCCTCTAGATCATCCACAGATGCTTCAAGGAATCCGCAGTAGTGCCGTTCGTCATAATCCGGGTGCTAGCGCAGATTTGCGATGATGCCTTCGACGCTCAGACGACCACCACATCGCATCGCCAGCGATGCCCGAGAGAGAGCTCTATCCGAGCTTCGTGGATCTAGATCATCTCTCTCTTGAATTTGGGAGAGAGGAGAGGAGAGATAAGATCCATAAATAGTGTTTTGAAAATTCCCCTCCTCTTCTTTTTATAGTGCCCAATTAAAATACTCGGTATCGCCTCATCGGCCCCGAATACGTAACACACTATCAATGACATTTATGGCTACTAAAATGAGTCATAAATATTATTATCATTTACTTCTAAAATATTAAAATATATTACGTTATAATAATTGAGTCATTAACTGGACTCATCACTCCCATAAATATTAATTGAACCTTGAATAATTTAATATTCGTCAATTAATATTTTTTCCATGTATTTATTTAAAACTCATAAATACATTTTATAAATTCAATAATTATTATTATAAACTCGAATAATATGAATTTATTTATTTCATTGGTGATCGTTTAACTTTTGACAAATCCCGGACCCCAAGAGTGGGGCCCACCATGTCCAAAACGTCTATTCAATGGAATAGGGCAGATTTTTGAATACACTATTGTGTGTGACCCTCTAGGCTATTATTTCAACAGCCGTGAATAGTATTCACAGACCAAGAGCAGGATCTAGCAACCTATCATGGCCCCTGAAGAAATAAAGATTGTCACAGCAGGGACAACCAACCTACGAACACGCATTGTGTAATGTAATCTCTTTGTTCGTAATATCTCATAAAGCAGGACGCACTCACCTGTCATCGCCCTTTTAATTCTTTATAGTTTGTTGATTTATCTGGATGAATTTACCCTTGACTGCCATGTCCATGGTCTTATATGGTACTGCCATCCATATCAACATGGCCTGAGATATATTACTTCCATAACCCGGAAGTGAAAAATCCTTTCTTGATCATTCAACCAATCCCATGCCACCAACGACACACCCGACACAAACTTCCTCACCACGACTTCATCTCCATGGTTTTCATCTTGAATCAAAGTACATAATCATGTGACATACATTGGTAATGATCTCAAGTCAGAAGACCATTACACATGATCGTAGATTGGAACATCCAATGACACCTGAAACGTGTGGTGTTCCTATTGGCGGGTCAGTTCTCATGATCTCACTACTAGAGATCACCAAGTGCGAACTTCATGAGATGATGTCTCAATGCTTATGAGCCCCCAAAACCTGATGGTCAGACATCTAATGTGTCCAATCAGTAAGTTGTATCTATACCCTAGAACATATATTTATGATTAATGTCATAGTATCTAGAGGATCTCATTATAGCCTGGGAGCTGCTATAACCTTTCGATACAATAATTAATCTTTGGACATTACCATTTCAATAGTGGACACATAAAATTATACACTATAATGGTAAGATTACATCATTAATATTTTACTGTATACACGATATGGTAATCAAAAGCGCATAATAGTTGGGTCTAGGGCACCCATTATTTCAACACTGATTTCGTCCTACTCCAACCAAATATAATGTCATAAACATAAAATAGAACCATGATCTGATATTTTTTAGAATTCTTCACATATAGATTGTGATAAACTCATCCTCTTTTGAATTCCAGCTTCATGAGATAAGAATATAGCCAGGAATACCATGATCTTGGTGCCATACTTCAACTATAAAGGCCATTCTTTAGTGTACAAACCTTTGTTTCATCAGTACCAAGAATAAAACCCACAGTTTGTTCTGTGTAGACTTCTTCTTCGAGAATACCATTCAAGAATGTTGTTTTGACATCCATTTGATATACTTTATATCCTCTTTGGATTTCCATGGCCCAAAAAATCATTATTGACTCCAGTATAGCCACTAGTGAAAAGTTTTATTCAAGATCGACACCTTCAATCTGTGAATATCGTTTACATACCAATTGTTCCTTGGTTTTTATAACACTTACATGCTCATAAAACTTGTTCTTGAATATCCACTTTGTACCAATTACATTATGACCATCGAGTCTCTTGACTAGATCCCATGTCTAATTCTTGTCTATCTGATCTAACTCTTCATTCATGGATTTCACCCATGATTCATTCTTGGCAGATTCTTCAAATGAGGAAGGTTCCACCATAGATAAGAATTTAGATTTTACGTTACTCCTCATTATCCCCATTTGTGTGGGTGCAGTCCAATACCCAATAATATTAGAATGATCAATTTTTACTCTTAGATTCCTCCTTTGCGATCTAGTTGAATTCTCTCCATGTAGGGTTTCCTGTTCAGATTATTATTCTGAGTCAACATCATGATGTGACTCTTGAGTGTTTTGTACACCTTCCTCTAGTTCTGTATTTTCATTTACTACACGTTCACTTTCATCATCATTTTCTATCACATCTACATATGAAATCATTAATGAATTTTTGGGTTTCTCTTCAATTATCTTAACATAACTACATTCCATGATCCTTCCAAAGTTCTTGTTGAAACACTTGTAGGGTTTTCTATTCATTGAGTATCTAAGTAAAATTCCTTCATCTTCATTTTCACCATACTTCCCTTGATTTTATTCTTTGTTTCTAATGAAGAATTTACTTCGAAATACATGAAAGTACTTCAAAGACAAATTCTGTCCATGCCACAATTCATTAGGTGTCTTCATCTCACCCATATAAATCCCTGTTCAATTTTGAATATACAATACATCTTGAATGGCATCTTTCCAGAAATGTCGTGGAATTCGACTCTCAATAAGCATAGTTCTTTCCATGTTGTTCACCTATCTATTATTATTCTAAATAACTCTATTTTTCTGTGGAGTTCTCACAACAGCTAACTAATATTGTATCCCATGATTCTCTTGGTAATTTTCAAATTCAATGGATATGTATTCACCACCATTGTTAAATCTCAGCACATTGATTTTTCATCCAGTATCATTCTCGGCAATTCGACGATATGTTTTCTTGCAGTCAAGAAGTTTTCGTTTCCTATGTATAACCATTAAACATACCATTATACTATAATAGTATAAGAAAAGGACAAAGTACCTTTCTCTATGAGTTCCAGCAACATTTATCGGGCCACATACGTCTGTATGAATGAGATCAAGAATATGTGATGCCCTTTTCTTATTTGGATGATATCAACTGCATACCATCTTCCTAAGAATGAAAGCATCACAAGACTTTTCACGTTCACACTTTATGTTTGAATGTCTATTAAAATATTTAGTTTTGATATTTTATAAATATCTTGTTGATTGATGTGCCCCAGTCTCCGATGACATATGTTATTTTATTCTTCAACAGTTATGAAACAAATGTTTTCATTACTATCAACTTGATACTGGTTTCCATCTATTATAACTCCTTCCCTAAGTGAATTTCCTGTCTTTCCCTTGATTTTGAATCCTTTCTGATTGAATGTGACTATAAGTCATGTGTAAAAATGTTGTCTCACACTCAATACATTATGACGCAGACCATCCACATAAAGAACTTCAGTTTTCTTCAGCTCTCTATTAGCAAGCTCAGTACTACCCAAAAATTTTGTCTTCAATGCACCATCGTTACGGATCCAAAATGTTCCATTAACATTTTTATTGACATTTTTTAATTGGTCTACATTACCTGTCGTGTGGGATGAACGTCCGCTATCAAGAATCCATGTCACGACTCATCCTCGGGGCCCGTGCCATGACTACCCCAAGACCGCCTTCCATAGGCCATGGGCTGGCGACTTGCACCAAGGAGTAATTCCCGGTAAAAAGGGAAGACATTGCCTTTGTAAAGTAAAAAAAACACCACAAAGCAAGCAACCATAAGTAAACACTAAGTAAAAACTGGGTACAATAGAAAGTGCGATAAAGTAAGTGAGCCAGAATACAAACTCAAACTGAAAGTAAAGTACAACTTAAAGAAAGTACATCAACTAAAAAGTAAAGTCACAGCATCGGGCCGTCCACTGGTAGTCCCACCTGAAGGGTGGGTACAGATAGCCTCCATACCTCCTTAAGTCCAGTCATCCGCTCCGAGTACGTCCCGCCCAGTGGTCCACCTCTAGGTACCGTCCTGCTCTGCAAGCCTCAACCACGATCAGTGTTGTCCGTCATCTACAACCAACACAACGTAGTGCGGACATGGCCTGTGCAGGGGTGAGTATAAGCTACTCAGTAGGGACCCCAAGACCCCCGAAAGTCTCCCAGAATCCACAACGAATCTTCCACAATAGAAAGAGACAATCACGAAGTAACATCCGACACTGCTTAGTTATATTCCCATACATATACCTAAGTCACCAATTCCAGTTCAGCTCAAACATCCGAGCCCAAGTTCGATCACATCCACATAGGATAGCACAACACAGTCCACATAGGAAAGCAAGTCAAGATTTATCTCACACAGGTATACTTCTTCGTAAGATGATAGAGATGATTACATGTAGTCACTGATTCATCTAATCCATCGGACCCACACATGATCGATAGGTACTAACCCCTGCAATGATGCACACAGGATCGGACCCACACAGGATCTGTAGGCGCTGGCCCACACAGGACCGCTGAGCGCTGACCCACACAGGATCTGGCCCACACAGGATCGGTAGCACTGATCCACATAGGATCGCTGAGTGCTGTAGTTTGCGTCGTCGAATCCATGAAGGATTTCTGTACAGTAGTCATCGTTGTCGCAGTCGCAGCCAGCTCTAGGGTTCTCGCACATAGCAAGCTCATTCGGGAGGATCCGCTCCACGAGCCGAAGGGCTGATACATCAACTAACACAAAGTCTGGAGTTGATCTATCCAAAATTTCCGTATCGTCAATAGGAAGTCAACGTCACAGACGTCTTGTCAATCGGACGCCTGGTCTGAGAGTAATTGTCTTTTTCATCCCAGGGGCCCGATTGGTTTTTAAGACAAAACCAACTTGACTGTACACCAACTGCATCCAAATCTCGAGCGGAGTAAGACAAAAGGTCTGTCTCACTTAGAGGAATCCAACAAAGTCGACGGCACGTCAATCGGACGTCCGGAGCTCAAGTTATAATTGTTTCCGCTCCGAGGGCCCAGTTGGTTTTGTGTACGAACCAATCTGGCTGAACCCAAAGTACTCCGAAACCATGACTGTAAAATACAGAAACGACCGTCTCTTTCCAAGGATCGCATTGCCGCTGATGGTGCATCGATCGGAGGTCCACAGCCCAAGATATGGGAAAAAGTCCGAAAGAGGTCCGAAAGTGGGGGTTTCGGGCCCGGACCGACCCGACCCGAGACCCCCTGGGCCGGCCCGAACCGGGTCGACCCGACCTAGGTCCAGGTCCGGCCCACTTGGGCGCGGCTCGGCCCGGCCCGGCCTGGACGCGGCCCAGCATGTTGGCGGTCCGGCGCGCGGGCCAAGTGGCTCGGTTGAATGGCCGAGCCGTTCGGGATGCGGGGGGGGGGGGGGGGGGGGGGCTTCCCCCCCTGCTTGTTGTATCCGTGGCCTCATAATGGGGGCCGCTCAAGTCCGGCCAGCCAGGTGTTTCAAACCCCCGGCTCTTCCACTGTCCGGCCGGCCGGCTGCTGCCGACACGGGACCGGCAAGGGCGGGTCCCCCTGCTCTGACGCCGGCGGCCCGGAACCGGCCGCCGGTTCCCCTGCTCCGTCGCAGCCTATGCCGCGGCCTTGGACCGTGTAACAACCCGAAATTTTGAATAAATCTTGTTTCCTAATTTTATGTGTTATTTTATTTTTATAATCAAAAAAAATGTTTCATTTGAAAACATGAGTATAATTAAAATGATATTGTTGGTTTTTGACTGTTATATGACCATTGGTCAATATGACCACTGGAAACTAAACGTTTTGATTATTGTCTCTAAATACAAGTAATCTTGGTTAATTAATATATAAAAAAGATTCGATGGCCTCACCCAGTAGTCTTGGACCAATCGAAGTCCATCTAACAAAACTTGGGAAGGAGGTAGCACCACTGGGCATTGCTCTGGACCAAACTCAAGCTGAACTTCATCGTATAAAGCTATAACGGGATCGCCTTCGCGAGAAGTTCAAACTGATAGAAATTACTACTCGTGCGATGTTGGCCGAGCCTCCCTCGGATTCTCTCACCTTAGCACACCTTACACTTAGGTCCTATGCTGGTGTGATAAGGGGCTATGTAAGGAGACCGTAACTGCCTTATGTAATCCTTTGTTTTAAATAAAAATTGGGATTTCTTCTTATGATGAAGTTTATGAATTTTCAAATGACCGGATAAATATAGTATGCATATTTTTGATGAATTTTAGAAAAAGTATATTTTAAAAATGGTTGTGTAGACCTTAAATAATTAAAAATGTGTAATGATTTTCGAAAAATGGTCTTCTACAATTATGTTCAGTACGAAATTTAGAGTCTAATAAGATCAACTTAATTTTTGATGAATAGTAAATTATGAATAGTGATTTTATGATTAGGATTAGTAATGTATCCAAATGGATTAGTAATCTCACTTAAAGAAAGTATTAATATAATCTAGGCACCTTGATTAAGTAATGTAATTCAATAAAATGGTTAAATAACGGTTTCATAAATTATTATTCAAGTATTAGTTTTTTCGGGTGAATAGTGTTTTTTAATTAAAAATTTAATTAAAAATATTTAGATAATTATTTTTATAAAACGGATTTCATTTTTGAACTCAGAGCTCCGATATTATGCTATGGTAATTTTTGGGGTTTTTTCTGAAAAAAAATGAATTTTCGGTGAATAGTGTTTTTATTTAAAAATTAAATTAAAAATATTTAGAAAATTATTTTTATAAAATGGAGTTCATATTTGTAATCAGAGCGTTGATATTTGGTTAAGGTGAAATTTTGGGATTATTCTGAGAATGTTGAATTTTTGATGAATAGTGAAAATACAGTTTTTAAGTTACGGGTGTTTAATGACATCATTAAAGGATGTATTAATTTTTTAATCAATATGTTCGAATTATGAATAGTGAGATAAGGTATGAGGTGTCCCAAGTGGCCAATACCATGGGCAAGCCCATGGTTTTGCCAAAACCACTAATGAGGTGTCCCTTTGCCATTAATGCCTTGTCCCCTCACTTTCCCTATAAATACCCACCCTTTCCTCCTTTAGTTTCCACTCCCAACTCTCCTCCAACTATGTTCTGGTCTCCTTACCTCCCAAGGAGTCCTCCCATGGTGCCCCCAAGCCCTAAAGGTCCCAAACTTTGAGTTTTAAGAGTTATGTTTTAAGGTAAGGGATCCGACCTCTCTCTTTCATTTCAAGTAATCTCTTTTATGTCATTTCTTTTATGCTCCATGTTCTTATGTTGGAGGATGTTCTTTTATACTTCTCTTACTTCCCTTTTCATGTTCATATAATTAGAGATCCCCTCTTGCTCTCATTATTTCGTTTTATGAAGTTTTAAGTGGCGCCGTTAGGCTGCCGAAATTTTTGTAACAGATTCTTTCTCCCTTCTCATTTTTCAAGATCTATTTTCATGTAAAGTATTTCAAGTTCCTTTTTATGATGTTAGGGGTATGATCTATAAATTTATCATACTGATTTTTTATGATCATATGATGAGATACCCCATTTGATATCTTCAATTCAGTATTTTTAAGTTTTAAGTGGCGCCGTTAGGCTGCCGAATTTTTAAGTGGTTCTTCACCCTTCTCGTTTTGAAGTTATACTTTCATGTCAATTCTTTCAAGTTCCTTTTTGTTATGTTGGGGTATGATAACTATATCTATCATACTGGACTCTTATGTTCATATGATGAGAGACCCCATTTGATCTCTTCAATTCAGTATTTTGATGTTTTAAGTGGCGTCGTTAGGCTGTCGAATTTGTTTAAGGGATTCTTTCACCCTTCTCATTCTTTTCAAAGTTCTACTTTCATGTCAAGTCTTTCAAGTTCCTTTTTAATTATTTTGGGGAATTATATATATATCTATCATACTGAACTCTTATGTTCACATGATTAGAGACCCTATTTGATATTTTCAAATCATTTTTGTTGAAGTTTAAGTAGCGTCGTTAGGCTGCCGAACATTCATAAGAGAAATCTAATTTTTGTCTTCCTTCCATGTTTTTCATTTCAAATGGTATGTCCTTGAAATTTCATTACAATGATCATGTATCCTTCTTATTCTGTCCATCTACTGTTTTATGGGTCATTTATGAATGTTTGACCCATTTTCCCTCTCTTTTTAATGTCTTCTAAAACCTCGTAACATAGCCGTTATGCTGCAGAATTTCCGTCTCAAAATGTCTCTCTCTTTTCTAAAGTTCTTTTATATTATTAAGTGAATACTCAAAGCCCTTTCTTCTAAAGTGGTATTCACATATATACCAAAATGTCTATTTTAAATTCTGGGATTTACATACATGAGACCCACCTTTATTTTCTGTGGGTTTTAAAGTGACGTAAAGATCATGTCTTTAAAGCAGTTTTTAAAACTCTATGATTATGAAATGAAACCCATTTATTTTATGCTATATGGGTTATTTATGAAATGTTTGATGATGATATATGTGGCTCACATGATAATAAAGGAAAATTTAAGGGTGCACCCTGATAGCGCTCCAATGCATTGGGTAAAGACTTAATCTCTAGAGATGATCATTTTAACGACGCCTTGGTGAATAACCTTGGTAATTTTTAACGACACCTTGGGGATGGACCTTGGTGAAACGAAACGATTGTCAATATTAAATGTTGCAGCCACATTTTCAAGTTATGAAAAATGTTATTTTTATTATGATATGCCTCCTTATTTCATTCTCATGCCTTAAAGTGATTTTTCATGACCTTATTGAAGTATCGCAAGTTCACATGAAAAATGTTTATCTTGTTTTCCTTACTGGGCTTTTTGCTCACCCTTTATTTTGATGTATGCTCCCAGGTTATGTGATGCAGTAATGAACCTAGGATGAACATGAGGAGAAGCCTTTCAAGTGTTTTAGAAGAATGTTTTATGTTTTCATGTTTAAAGTTCCTGGTTTCCAAGACACTAAACCTTAAAGATCCTCAGTTTTGTAAAATGTAATGAAAGTTTATGTGATAAAGAGATGGGATGCTATAGTTGGTATCAAAGGATGGTTTAGTTATTTGTGTAAATTAGGATATGAAGAATCTAGGAATAACCCTATAGAAAAGTTTAAATATAGGAAATCTTCCTGGTATTTTGGTGAGTATTGAGTAAGGGGTTTCCAAGAAAATACATCCCTGTCTGGATACGAGCAGGTAGAGGTGGCTCTGGCACAGATGTACATAGGGGTAAAACCTGAAAAAACCGCTTTGAGCTAGACTCGAACGGGAACTGGTACACGACAATGGGCCTTGCTGCACTCTTGGTTACGACACTCCCGGGGGATATGCTTTGGTAAATTCATAAGCTTAGTATGAACCAGTATTAAAGGAACAAGGATAAAACAAAATAAATATTCACATAAGAATATATGATCATGGATAACCTAGATTGGAACCTAGGGGATCACAAGTTAGGATATACTTTTATTCTACATGTTTATCCTTTTATGCTTAAAGTTTCCTTTTCATGATTATTAGCTAAGTAAATAAGCCCCTAATTATAGTTTATTTTCTTAGTTAATGGCGGGAAATGGAAGAACATGTCCCAAAAACCAATGTGATAGGAAATGCGATGATTGTCGTATTAATACGACACATGTGATTAGGGGAATAAAAGATGATTATTATTTTGGAATACGTTCACTATTTTAGGGACCCTGTATGATTGAGGTAAATAGATTACTACGGTATTTTCATTGAGGAGTAAGGTTGACTTATATTTTGATGAATTGATGAATTTATGGAGGACTTATAGTAATTTAGGTTACTTATGGGAATGATTAACCTATCTTGGGTAAAATATGTTTAGTTTAGATAATTTTGTTGTAAGATGTTAGGAGTGGTTGAGGTTGTTTGGAGATGAATAATGAAGTTTATTTTGGAAGGCTATGTTATCAAATCCTTCTTGTATTTGGGTTTCAATCTTAGTTTGGTTCATTTTGAGGAATTTTAAGGACCGTTATTTATGGGATGGTCTATGATGAACTTTGGGTATTACCATGGAACATTGAAGATTTAAAATTAGTTTCCATTCCTATGGGATTCTTCCTTTTTGAAGAGTTGTTTAACCGTACCCTTTCTGTTTTTGGGATAATGATTAAAGATAGAAGAAATAGATAGTTAATCTTTTGTGGATTATGTGATTCTTTGGAAGATGATTCTTGTGTTTTGATGAGACCAAGTTGTTTTGAATGCTCATCGTTTGAGAGAAAATATTAGTTTTGGTAGAAACTTATTAAAGGGTGAAACTCTACATGAAGGTAGATATATTTCCTTATGTTTTTGTTCTATGTTGTAAATGAATTCCTCAAAATTATGAAAAGGAACGTAAAAAAAAAACGTTGTTGGTTTACGTTTCCTACTAGGTAATCAAAGATCGTTTACACACATCATAAGTTTGGGATTTTCTTATGGTTAACTTTCTCCTAATCATGTTCTTTGTCACTCTCCCTCAGAACTTGACCCTTTGTTTTCTCCTCCATGTCCATGTTTTCCTACATGGAATCCTAGTGGGGGCTAACTCGGGTGACCTTCGTACTTCCCTTTCTTTCTTTTAAAGTAATAGTTTTACTAACTCCTTTTCCGATGTGGGACTTTCAATGAAATTTCAAAACCTAATTTTTTAAAGAAAATTGCGAGGACACAATTTCTTAAGGGGGGAAGATTGTAACAACCCGAAATTTTGAATAAATCTTGTTTCCTAATTTTATGTGTTATTTTATTTTTATACTCAAAAAAAATGTTTCATTTGATAACATGAGTATAATTAAAATGATACTATTGGTTTTTTGACTGTTATATGACCATTGGTCAATATGACCACTGGAAACTAAACGTTTTGATTATTGTCTCTAAATACAAGTAATCTTGGTTAATTAATATAGAAAGAAGATTCGATGGCCTCACCTAGTAGTCATGGACCAATCAAAGCCCATCTAACAAAACTTGGGAAGGAGGTAGCACCACTGGGCTTTGCTCTGGACCAAAATCAAGCTGAACTTCATCGTATAAAGCTAGAACGGGATCGCCTTCGCGAGAAGTTCAAACTGATAGAAATTACTACTCGTGCGATGTTGGCCGAGCCTCCCTTGGATTCTCTCACCTTAGCACACCTTACACTTAGGTCCTATGATGGTGTGATAAGGGGCTATGTAAGGAGACCGTAACTGCCTTATGTAATCCTTTGTTTTAAATAAAAAATGTGATTTCTTCTTATGATGAAGTTTATGAATTTTCAAATGACCGGATAAATATAGTATGCATATTTTTGATGAATTTTAGAAAAATTATATTTTAAAAATGGTTGTGTAAACCTTAAATAATTAAAAATGTGTAATGATTTTCGAAAAATGGTCTTCTACAATTATGTTCAGTACGAAATTTAGAGTCTAATAAGATCAACTTAATTTTTGATGAATAGTAAATTATGAATAGTGATTTTATGATTAGGATTAGTAATGTGTCCAAATGGATTAGTAATCTCACTTAAAGAAAGTATTAATATAATCTTGGAACCTTGATTAAGTAATGTGATTCAATAAAATGGTTAAATAACGGTTTCATAAATTATTATTCAAGTATTAGTTTTTTCGGGTGAATAGTGTTTTTTAATTAAAAATTTAATTAAAAAAATTTAGATAATTATTTTTATAAAACGGATTTCATTTTTTGAACTCAGAGCACCAATATTATGCTATGGTAATTTTTGGGGTTTTTTCTGAAAAAAATGAATTTTCAGTGAATAGTGTTTTTATTTAAAAATTAAATTAAAAATATTTAGAAAATTATTTTTATAAAATGGAGTTCATATTTTTAATCAGAGCGTTGATATTTAGTTAAGGTGAAATTTTGGGATTATTCTGAGAAAGTTGAATTTTTGATGAATAGTGAAAATACAGTTTTTAAGTTACAGGTGTTTAATGACATCATTAAATGATGTATTAAGTTTTTAATCAATATGTTCGAATTATGAATAGTGAGATAAGGTATGAGGTGTCCCAAGTGGCAAATACCATGGGCAAATACCATTGGCAAGCCCATGGTTTTGCCAAAACCACTAATGAGGTGTCCCTTTGCTATTAATGCCTTGTCCCCTCACTTTCCCTATAAATACCCATCGTTTCCTCCTTTAGTTTCCACTCCCAACTCTCCCCCAACAAAGTTCTGGTCTCCTTACCTCCCAAGGAGTCCTCCCATGGTGCCCCCAAGCCCTCAAGGTCCCAAACTTTGAGTTTTAAGAGTTATGTTTTAAGGTAAGGGATCCGACCTCTCTCTTTCATTTCAAGTAATCTCTTTTATGTCATTTCTTTTATGCTCCATGTTCTTATGTAGTAGGATGTTATTTTATACTTCTCTTACTTCCATTTTCATGTTCATATAATGAGATATCCCCTCTTGCTCTCATTATTTCGTTTTATGAAGTTTTAAGTGGCGCCGTTATGCTGCCGAAATTTTTGTAACGGATTCTTTCTCCCTTCTCATTTTTCAAGATCTATTTTCATGTAAAGTATTTCAAGTTCCTTTTTATTATGTTGGGGGTACGATATCTAAATTTATCATACTGATATTTTATGATCATATGATGAGAGACTCCATTTGATCTCTTCAATTCAGTATTTTGAAGTTTTAAGTGGCGCCGTTAGGCTGCTGAATTTTTAAGTGGTTCTTCACCCTTCTCGTTTTGAAGTTATACTTTCATGTCAATTCTTTCAAGTTCCTTTTTGTTATGTTGGGGTATGATCTCTATATCTATCATACTGGACTCTTATGTTCATATGATGAGAGACCCCATTTGATCTCTTCAATTCAGTATTTTGAAGTTTTAAGTGGCGCCGTTAGGCTGCCGAATTTTTTTAAGGGATTCTTTCACCCTTCTCATTCTTTTCAAAGTTCTACTTTCATGTCAAGTCTTTAAAGTTCCTTTTTAATTATGTTGGGGAATTATTTCTATATCTATCATACTGAACTCTTATGTTCACATGATTAGAGACCCTATTTTATCTTTTCAAATCATTTTTGTTGAAGTTTAAGTAACGCCGTTAGGCTGCCGAACTTTCATAAGAGAAATCTAATTTTTGTCTTCCTTCCATGTTTTTCATTTCAAATGGTATGTCCTCGAAATTTCATTACCATGATCATGTATCCATCTTATTCTGTCCATCTACTGTTTTATGGGTCATTTGTGAATGTTTTACCCATTTTCCCTCTCTTTTTAATGTCTTCTAAAACCTCGTCACATAGCCGTTATGCTGCAGAATTTCTGTCTCAAAATGTCTCTCTCTTTTCTGAAGTTCTTTTATATTATTAAGTGAATACTCAAAGACCTTTCTTCTAAAGTGGTATTCACATATATACCAAAATGTCTATTTTAAATTCTGGGATTTACATACATGAGACCCACCTTCCTTTTCTGTGGGTTTTAAAGTGACGTAAAGATCATTACTGTAAAGCAGTTTTTAAAACGCTATGATTATGAAATGAAACCCATTTATTTTATGCTATATGGGTTATTTATGAATTGTTTTATGATGATATTTGTGGCTCACATGATAATAAAGGCAAATTTAAGGGTGCACCCTGATAGCGCTCCAATGCATTGGGTAAAGACTTAATCTCTAGAGATGACCATTTTAACGACGCCTTGGTGAATAACCTTGGTAATTTTTAACGACACCTTGGGGATGGACCTTGGTGAAACGAAACGATTGTCAATATTAAACGTTGCAGCCACATTTTCAAGTTATGAAAAATGTTATTTTTATTATGATATGCCTCCTTATTTCATTCTCATGCCTTAAAGTTCTTTTTCATGACCTTATTGAAGTATCACAAGTTCACATGAAAAATGTTTATCTTGTTTTCCTTACTGGGATTTTTGCTCACCCTTTATTTTGATGTATGCTTCCAGGTTATGTGATGCAGTAATGAACCTAGGATGAACATGAGGAGAAGCCTTTCAAGTGTTTTATAAGAATGTTTTATGTTTTCATGTTTAAAGTTCCTGGTTTCCAAGACACTAAACCTTAAAGATCCTCAGTTTTGTAAAATGTAATGAAAGTTTATGTGATAAAGAGGTGGGATGCTATAGACCGTCCGATGCAGAGCAACAACGCCACGCCCCTCCGCTGCGGCCCCACTCTGGCCGATGTGTTTTTCGGGGTTCTCCGGCGCGGCGCGACGACACCACGTTCTTGTTCGATTCAAAGGCATTGCGCGACGGCGCCGCACATACCTTGCCGCATGACCCCATGCGGTGCGACGACACCACGCTATCCTCATTCCATTCCACCACATGGAAGAAAAGATAAAAGGGGAGGAGGGTCAGCCGTGTTTGTGCGGTCCGGCCCCCTCCCGTTAACTGGTAACATGTGGTTCAAAAGTACGAGGATTGATGACGGATGAAAACACGAATATCATCAACAATAAAAGACTTCCCTACCTCGAGCATAGCTTGAACGGTGGTTCGTCGTGGAAATAACCATTGCGGAAGGAGGCGTTACGAAAGGAGAATCTTCACGGAAGAAGGCGTCATTGGCGTCGCGGTACACGTCATCCCGTAGTCGATCTCCGAGGATTCGGTGTTCTTCGCTGGAGATCGATGCGTTCTTCGCGTTCTTCGTGTTCTTCATGTTCTTTGACGAAGAAGATGAAGATCTTCAAGCCGCCCTTATATTTTCTCCCAAACCTCTCAAGCAACAATTCCCCAACCAAAATAAAATAAGTACCTCACTTATTTTATTAACATAACTTAAGTTTGAAATTCAAAAGTTGAATTAATCCACTCAATTAATTAACTCAAGTTGTCAAAATAAATGAAGGGTTATGGAAGGTTAGGGAAGATGAAGGGGTGGGGTTTGTGTAGGCCCCACCACCCTCATAACCTCCCATGGGAAGTTGGGTTGTTTCCCCCATCTTCCACCCAATGCATTAAACAACTTAGTGAAAAATAAAATTGATGCTCAATTTTATTTTACCTTCCACAAATTTTTAACAACTTCTATCGTGTAAAAGAAACTCCGAAAAAGGTGTTCTTAAGAAATTACTAGCGATGCGAATCCATTGGTGCCCTCAGAATTTGATTCTGAGCACCGGTTCAAAAGTTAGAAAAACCCGTTCGTTCGTTCACTGAACGTACCCGAGCTAAACTTCAGATAGAAATTTCGGGCACACCGGGCCTCAGAATCAAGTTCTGTCAGAAACCGCATTCTTGTAAATTCCCAATAAAAATTAAGAAAATAATTTCCATTGAATTTTATGGGTCTTTACATTACTCCCACCTCAGGTCTTTACGTCCCCATAAAGATACATCAAAAACTAGGGGAACAAATGTGGGTACTATGCACGCATCTGAGCCTACTGCTCCCAAGTGCTCTCCTGGAGGTTCATGTGCTTCCATCTGATGCACACTAGAGGAATCGACCATCCACATAGGACCCACTCCTTTCGATCCTCGATCTCCACTGGAACCTCCGCAAAAGTCTCCCCATCATCTCTGTCCATCTCCCCATGGTCATTGATATGCGTCGAGTCATGCACATATCTCCTCAGCTGAGATACGTGAAAGACGTCGTGCACCCGGTGCAACAGAGGTGGTAGAGCCAGGCGATAAGCCACCTCGCCAATCCTGCTAAGGACCTGGAATGTTCCGATGAAGCATGGGGAAAACTTTCCACCTCGGTCAAATCTATGTATTCTATGTCGAGGTGAGACTCACAAAAAGACGTGGTCTCCATCCTTGAACTCTAGTGGCCTCCGTCTCTTGTCAGCATAAGACTTATGTTGGCTCTGAGCTGTCCTCATCCGCTCCTGGATGATCTGGACCTTCTCTATCATGGCATGGACCATCTCTGGTCCTACAAGTACTGACTCCCTTGGGTCTGTCCAGCACAGAGAAGATCTGTAAGGTCGTCCGTACAACGCCTCATATGGTATCATCCCAATGGTGGAGTGGTAGCTATTTTTTTACGTGAACTCCACCAAGGGTAGGTGGTCCTCCTAGCTGCGACCAAAGTCGAGGACACATGCGTGGAGCATGTCCTCGAGAGTCTGAATAGTCCTCTCCGTCTAACCATCTGTCTGAGGGTGAAAGGTGGGGCTCAGATGTAGCTACGTCCCGAACGCCTCCTGAAACCCCTTCCAAAGATGGGAAGTAAAGCGAGCATCTCTATCGGAGACGATAGACTATGACACACCATAAAGCTGTACAATCTCCTAAACGTAAAGACGCCCCAAGCTCTCCACTGATTCTTTCTCTCTGATTGGTAAGAAGTGTGCCGACTTGGTGAGTCGGTCGACAATCACCCAAATGGATTCGTGACCTCTGGAAGTGCGTGGAAGTCCAGTCATGAAGTCCATAGATATGATGTCCCACTTCCACTCTGGGACCTCAAAGTGCTGCACCAATCCTGCTTGTATCTGGTGCTATGCCTTCACCTGCTGGCAGGTGAGGCATCGAGAAAAAACTCTGCCACAACCTTCTTCATACATGGCCACCAGTGCTGTCGTCTGAGATCCTGGTACATCTTCTCCACTCCAGGATGTACCTCCAAAGGGTATGTGTGAAACTCTCTCAGCACGTCCTCTCGTAAAGCAACTGGTACCAAGGTACGTCCTCTAAAATGGACATCATGATCTCCTCCCATGGAGAATCCATCAGGTGCCTGTCCTGAGGATATCTGTGCATGCCGTGTCTCACCATCGGCATCCCCACGCTGTGCCTCTCTGACTTGCTGCAGTAGTGGAGGAGTGACTGGAGTGACTGATGAAAGGCTTCTCAATCTCTATCCAGGAAGGATATCTGCAAAGCGTCTAGCTGCTCGGTCGCCTCCCCAAGTAGTTGAATGTCCGTCCTCCTGCTGAGTGCATCGGCTACTACGTTTCCCTTTCCAGGAGTATAGACTATCTCAAAGTCATAGTCCTATAGGAACTTGATCCATCACCATTGTCTCAGGTTCAGGTCCTTCGGCGAGAAGATGTACCCGAGACTCTGGTGGTCAGAATAGACTGTAAAGTGCTCGCCCATCAAATAGTGTCGCCACATATTCAGAGCGAAGACCAATGCTATAAACTCCATGTAATGGGTAGCGTAGTTCTGCTCATGCTTCCTCAACTGACACGATCTGTAGGCGATCACTGCCCACTCCTGCATCAAGACACATCTGAGTCTGGTCCCTGATGCATCACAGTAAACTACGTACTCAACTCCTTCCTCCGATAGCCTCAAGATAGGTGTGCTAGTCAATCTCTGTCTCAGCTCCTGGAAGCTATGATGACATCTGTCTGACCACACAAAGGTTTTTCCCTTCTTCTTCAAGGCTGATTGTGGTGCCGCACCTGTGGAGAAGTCTAGAACAAATCTCCAGTAGTATCCAGCTAGTCCGAAGAACCTCTGCACCTCCGTCACGCTCCTGGGTGGCTCCCAAGATAGCACTACCTCGATCTTCACATGATCCACCGCAACTCCTGGATCAGAGATGACATGTCCCAGGAAGTGGACCTCATGTGTCCAGAACTGACACTTCGCGAGCTTTCCATAAAGCTGGTGCTCTCAGAGTGTGTCTAGTACAACCCTCAAGTGGAAGGCATGCTCCTCCTCAGTGGTCGAGTATATCAAAATGTCGTCGATGAAGACCATGACAAATCGAATGAGGTATGGCTGAAAGATCATGTTCATGAGGGCGATGAACACTGCTGGAGCATTGGTTTCGCCGAATGGAATAACCAGTAACTAATAGTAGCCATACCGACATCTGAAGGCCATCTTCTGCACGTCCTCATCCCGAACTCTGAGATGATGATAGCCTGTCCTAAGGTCTATCTTCGAGAACCACCATGCTTTCTTGAGATAATCTAAGAGGTCATCAATCCTCGGTAGCGGATACTTTTTCCTCATGGTCACCTGGTTTAGGCGACGATAGTCGACACAAAGTCACAAAATCTCGTCCACCTTTGTGGCGAACAATATCGGGGAAGCCTAGGGTGAAACACTGGGTCGGATGAATCCCTTGCCCTGCAAGTCCTCCAACAGTACCCATAGCTTTCAAAGCTCAGCGGGGGCCATCCGATATGCTGGAGTGGATATCGGGTTTGTCCTGGGGTACAGGTCAATATAAAAGTCTACCTCTCTGCGAGGAGGTAGTCCTGGAATGTTTTCGGGGAAAATGTTTGCATACTGATCCACCACTGCTGGAAAACCAGGACTCTGCACGTCAACTGCTCCTAGGATGAGGATAGTCAACTGATGAGTGATGGGATGTCCTCTCCTCTGCGAGAGTCCATCCTGTGCTGCGAAGGCTCCCTTCTCGTCGGTGAAGGTGAACATGCTCCCGTCGGTGCGTACACACCGCACCTTGAACCTAATACAATCAATCTGAGCATGAAATGTAGATAACCAATCCATGCCCAAGATGACATCGTAAGGCCTCGACGCCGCTACAAGAAGATCCCAGCCGAAGCTCTCACCTCCTATAGTAATCTCACACTACCGGCACCAGTGCGTAATCGTTGAGTCTGCTCCCGTAGGAGTCTCTAGCCATAAGGATCGAACCAACGGCTCCGTCGGAATCTCTGAGATCCGAACAAGGGAAGTGGCTATGAATGAATGACTCGGTCATGTGTCTATAAGAACTGCATCATGGGTGGAATAGACATAGATAGTACCTCGAATCATCTCGGGCACACCGTGGTCGTAGGCCTCCACTGCATGAAGCTATGCCTGTCTCTACCCGCCAACTCCCTATGGTCGTGGTGGCCTGGTGGTGGTGGTGGTGGTGGTGGTAGAGACTCAAAACGTCGCCCACCACCTGCTGCTCGGCCAAATCCTCTGCCTCGTCCACCTGCTTCCTGCGGACTGCCATGGTCGACCCTTTTCCTCTGCCTAGGTGGTCCCTCAACCGTCTGCTGCTCCTCTGCATGGCGGGTCGGGCAGTCACGAGCCATGTGGCCCTGCCCGCCGCATGCATAGCACTGTTTGCCTCTCAAAAGACTAGCTCTGCGTTGTGTGCCCCGCACTACTGAGCCAGTGTCCTGAGGTCGTCTGCCTAAGGGTCTGGTCTGCCTGGACCCATGAGTCATCTATCGAATGCCAGATGCAGAAGACGCTGCTACGTGCGGCCCTGCGGTAGGTCTCGCCACTGATGTAGGCTTAGCAAGGAAGCTCTCAATCAGAAGGGCTCACTCCAGTACCCCTGCCTATGTCGGAATGCTGAGGGAGATCAGCGGTGACATGATCTCATGCCTCAATCCATTCTCAAAGGTTCGGGCCCGGAAGAATGGGTCCCTTACCATATCTGTCGAGTAGCGCGAGAGATCGGTAAATCTCACCGAGTACTGGGCGACCGTCAAGCTGCCCTGCAGCAGCTATAGAAGCTCCTGGATGTGCACCGCACGGAGGGTGGCTGGGACGAACTCCAAGCGGAAGAGGCTCTCAAAGTCCGTCCAGAGGAGAGATGCCTCGTCGTTCACATGGAGCATCAAGCTCCACCATCTTCCTGCTTCCGCGTGCAGTAGGCTCGCTACGAGGATCACCATGAGGTCCGATGGTGTCCTCACTAACCTGAAAACCCATACAACTGCCTCTAGCCAATCCTCGGCTGCCTGAGGGTCCGTCTCCCCGTGAATCCTGGGCAGTCGCTGACGCTGAAACTCGTGCAGTTCACTAAGGCGACATGCATCGTCAGCGGCTGGGGCTGGTAGCATCGTTGGCTCGATGGGTAGAGGTACTGCCGGTGCCTCTACTGTCAAAGGGCCCTGTACCAAGGCCTCGTCGCTCAGTGGGTTGTCGTCATGTACAACACTCGTAACCCTAGACGGCTGCCGTCGTGGGGCCATCCTGTAAAGAAACAGGTGCACCACAGTCAAATAGTATACCTGGTGAGCTGACATAATGTAATCGCAAAGAAAACTTGAAACACACATGCAATCAATGTTTTCGTGCATTAAGTCAGAAATAAGAAGTCTGGGTCCTGGTGTATGGATACGTCAGCCTCCGCACCAACACTGGACTCCCTGGACTGATAACCACACCCAATACCCTTAACACTATTGCTTCACATAGAAGAAAGATCAGAGTCCAAAGTTCTGTGGTAGAACCGAACTCCTCTAATACCAATTTGTCACGACCTATCCTCGGGGCCCGTGCCATGACTACCCCAAGCCCGCCTTCCATAGGCCAGGGGCTGGCGACTAGCACCAAGCCGTAATTCCTGGTAAAAAGGGATGGCGTTGCCTTTGTAATGTAAACAAACACCACAGAGCAAGCAAGCAGAAGTAAACATTAGGTAAAAACTGGGTACAATAGAAAGTGCAGTAAAGTAAGTGGGCCAGAATATAAACCCAAACTGAAAGTAATGTACAAATGAAAGAGAGTAAAACAACTGAAAAGTAATGCCGCAGCGTCGAGTCGTCCACTAGTAGTCCCACTTGAAGGGTGGGTACAGATAGCCTCTATAGCTCCTCAGGTCCAGTTGTCCGCTCCGAGTACATCCCACCCAATGTTCCACCTCCTGTTACCGTCCTACTCCGCAAGCCTCAACCACGATCAGCGCTGTCCGTCGTCTTCAACCAACACAACGTAGTGCGGGAATAGCTCGTGCAGGGGTGAGTATAAGCTACTCAGTAGGGACCCCGAGACCCCCGAAGGTCTCCCAGAATCCAAAAAGAATAATCCAACAAGAAAAGATACAATCACGAAGTAACATTCGACACTGCTTAGGTATATGCCCATACATATACCTAAGTCACCAATTCCAGTTCGGCTCAAACATCCGAGCCCAAGTTCGATCACATCCACATAGGATAACACAGCACAATCCACATAGGAAATCAAGTCAAGATTCAGTTCACCCAGGTATACTTATTCATAAGACGATAGAGATGATCAGATGTAGTCACTGATTCATCTAAGTCGTCGGACCCACACATGATCGATAGGTACTAACCCCCACAATAACCCACAAAGGATCGATAGGTAACTAACCCCCACAATGAACCACAAAGGATCGATAGGTAACTAACCCCGCAATGACCCACATAGGATTGGACCCACACAAGATCTGTAGGCACTGCCCCACACAGGACCGCTGAGCGCTGACCCACACAGGATCGGTAGCACTGATCCACGTAGGATCACTGAGTGTTGTAGTCGTCGCCGTCGAATCCACGGAGGATTTCTGTACAGTAGTCATCTTCGTCGCAGTCATAGCCAGCTCTAGGGTTCCCGCACACAACGAGCTCATTTGGGAGGGTCCGCTCCACGAGTCGAAGGGCTGATACATCAACTGACACAACATCTGGAGTTGATGTATCCAAAAATTCTGTATCGTCAATAGGAACTCAACGTCACAGACGGCGCATCAATCGGACGCCCGGTCTGAGAGTTATTGGCTTTTTCGTCCCAGGGGCCCAGTTGGATTTTAAGTCAAAACCAACCCGACTATACTCCAACTGTGTCCAAACCTCAAGAAGAGTAAGCCAAAAGGTCTGTCTCACTTAGAGGAATCCATCAAATCTGATGGCACGTCAATCGGACGTCCGGAGCTCAAGTTATAAGTGTTTCCGCTCCGAGGGCCCGGTTGGTTTCGTGTACGAACCAACCCAGCCAAACCCAAAGTACTCTGAATCCTTGAGTGTAATATACAGAAACGGTCGTCTCATTCCAAGGATTGCATCGCCACTGACGGTGCGTCGATCGGAGGTCCACAACCCATGATATGGGCAAAAGTCCGAAAGAGGTCCAGAAGTGGGGGTTTCGGGCCCGGACCGACCCGGCCCGAGACTCCCTAGGCACGCCCGAACCGGGTCGACCTGACCCGAGTCCGGGTCCCGCCCGGCCGGCGCGGCGCGGCCCGGCTCGGTTGCCCGACGCACTGGCCCAGTGGCTCGGCCGAATGGTCGAGCCTTTCGGGATGCGCAGGGGGGGGGGGGGGGGTTGCCCCCGCTTGTTGTAACCGCGGCCCCATAATGGGGTCTGCTCACGTCCGGCCATCCGGGGGTTTCAAACCCCCGGATCTTCCACTGTCCGGCCAGCCGGCTGCTACCGACTCGGGACCGGCAGGGCCGGTCCCCCTGCCCTGACGCCGGTGGGCCGGAACTGGCCGCCGGTTCCAATGCTCTGTCGCGACCTATGCCGTGGCCTTGGACCGTCTAGCGCGGTGCAACGGCGCCGCGCCCCTCCACCGCGGCCCCGCTCCGGCCACGGTGTTTTTCGGGGTTCTTCGGCGCGGTTTGACAGCGCCGCTTTCTTGTTCGATTCAAAGTTCGGCGCGACGGCGCCGCGCATACCTTGTCGCATGACCCCGCACGGTGCGACAGCACCGCTCCATCCTCATTCCACTCCACCACAAGGAAGACAAGATAAATGAGGAGGAGGGTCGGCCGTTCTTGTGCGGTCCGGCCCCCTCCCGTTAACTGGTAACAGGTGGTCCAAATTTACGAGGAATGATGACGGATGAAAACACAAATATCATTAACAATAAAAGATTTCCCTACCTCGAGCATAGCTTGAACGGAGGTTCGTTGTGGAAATAACCATCGCGGAAGGATGTGCCACGAAAGGAGAATCATCGTGGAAGAAGGTGTCGTTGGTGTCGCGGTACACGTCGCCGCATTGTCGATATTCGAGGATTCAGTGTTCTTCGCCGGAGATCGGTGCATTCTTCACGTTCTTCGTGTTCTTCAAAGAAGAAGATGAATATCTTCAAGCCTCCCTTAGATTTTATCCCAAACCTCTCAAGCAACAAGTCCCCAACCAAAATAAAATAAGTACCTCACTTATTTTATTAACATAACTTAAGTTTGAAATTCAAAAGTTGAATTAATCCACTCAAATAATTAACTCAAGCTGTCAAATTAAATGAAGGGTTATGGAAGGTTAGGGAAGATGAAGGGGTGGGGTTCATGTGGTCCCCACCACCATCATAACCTCCCATGGGAAGTTGGGTGGTCTCCCCCAACTTCCACCCAAATCATTAAACCACTTAGTGAAAAATAAAAATGATGATCAATTTTATTTTACCTTCCAAAATTTTTTAACAACTTCTCTCGGGTAAACGCAACTCCGGAAAAGGTGTTCCAAAGAAATTACTGGTGTTGCGAATCCATAGGTGCCCTCAGAATTCGATTCCAAGCCCTTGTTCAAAAGTTAGAAAAACCCGCTCGTTCGTTCACTGAACATACCCGACCTAAACTTCGGATAGAAATTCTGGGCACACCGGGCCTCAGATTCAAGTGCCGTCAGAAACCGCGTTCTTTTAAAATCCTAATGAAAATTAAAAAAAATTCCCTTGAATTTTACGGGTCTTTAAAATCCATGTGATGTTAATCTTTGTATCTTTGAGGGATTATTCTACAATATTGGATTTTTCAATTTTCTTCTTTTGTTTCCATGAGTTAGGGTGTTGAGTGTAGGACTCTGATGGCCTTACAGCTCTTTATTCCATGTACATGGGTTCTTCATATTCAAGATCTTCTTCCAAAGGGGAAAACATATTTTCAAGGGAAACACATTTCTTTTTATGAGCATTGAAATTTCTCTGAGTTCTATATGAGGTGTATGTTTCACTCCTCTGCCTGCAATAAATAGATTTATAGCCAATGTTATAACAATTATAACAATATCCATAGAAAATATTTCTTCTAAAATAATTAGGATAGTAATTTTCTCTCATTTGTTGAACTTTCATCTATTCTATAATCAAATATCTCCTTACTTATTCACAGTAAGACCTGGTATGGCCCAGATATCCACATAACTAACACTTCATGAGAGGGAATGTATTCTCACTTCTATTTATCCTCATTCCTTCTTCGGTGGGATAATAGTTTGAATTTATGTTATTCCTGGAGGCTCAAGGAGTCTTCTATTCATATTTTAGATTTAATTGGGGGGTTTTTTCAGCACTACAAGTGATTTTTTCACATGAACCACTTTCCTCTTACCTTTATTTTGATCACCTTTATTTGCAGCATTGGACAATTCAGCCTCACAACTGATTCCACTGTTACCCATGTAAGTGGGTCTTTGATCATTAAAAATCATCTCAAATCTGTTAGAACCATGTTTTTCTCTATCCAAGAGATCAACATCCAAGAACCTTCATAATTTTATTTTCATCCTTGATTCTTTTGGAATCTATTCACTTTCAAGTTTACTCTTAAGAGTAACAACTTCCTCTTCATGACCCTCAGAAGTATTTGACTTTTATTCCAGTGTGGAGGTGAGGTCATTGATGAACTTTTCCTACTCTTCAATTCTCACCTTCAGATCCACTACATCATCATTTCTTTCGAGGATTTTAGACTGTACTTTCACAAATTCTTCCATTCGTTCGATTTTATCTACGAGTTTATCAAAGTATTCAGATAACTCTTCTACAATTGATTTACAATCATTGAAACTTTTGAATTTAATTTTGTCTTTACTGATATAATACTTAAGTCGAAACTTGTTATTAGAATTAGTTTCCAACTGATTTTCTCCACCATTATATTATGGTGGATTTTATTTTGCAATACTGGCCATCATGGAAGCATGGTTTCTAGTTTTAAATTCTAGTTATTCTTCTTCACAGAATTCATCATCATCATCACCATCTTCACAGAAAAATCTCTTCTTCGACACTTTCTTCCTAGATTTGAAGTCTCTATTTTTGAAAAACCTTTTCTAATGCTTCTCAATGTATTTAGATTCACTATCTTCATCATCAAACTTTCTTAAGCACTACGAGGAAATGTTCCCAACATTGCGACAACGAATACAAGCTAGGGGTAACATCCCTATGAATTTACCTTCACCCTTTTGGAACTTCTTTCAATGAGAGAAAGAATTTTTTTTCCTCATCATCTTCACCACTACAATCTTTTGAAATTTTTAGTTTCTCCAATTCTTTGAATTCTATTTCCATGCTCACTCAAGTCGTAACATCATCTGGTTTGACTCTCATTTCATTAGCCACTAGGTTTCTCTGCAGATCATCCAGAGAATGTTTGGAATGATCTCTTTCCTCAAGGGCTGATACATTTTCATTGTATAGGGGTGGATGTCTTCTCGATATTTTATTTACAATATCAACATCTTTGATTTCTTTTCCTTGACCCCGAATTTCTCCAACTACTTCAGTAATTCAATTGAAGAAGGTTTCTACATTCTCATCAAGATGCATCTTCAGATCATCAAACCTATTGTGCAAGACTTGTAGTTTCTCCTCCATAACTTTTCTACATCATTTATAAAGATTTTCAAGTTTATAACTCATGGAAATTGCTGAGGTGAAACTCATCACCTTTAGATAGATCTGATCAGAAAGGGATGCGATGGGAGCATTCTGTTCTTTATCATCTGTATCAAGAATTTTATTGTCTGCATCAGTCATAGCTAGCCTTGTTGGATGAGTAACTTGTAATCCACGAATAGTGTAAAATATAACTTTCATTACAATGTATCTTAGATGAGATCTCAATCTGTTCTTCCAAATATGAAAATTAATTCCATCAAAGTGGGGGACTCCCCTAACAACGGATGAATTCTCTAGGATGATAAATGATAGATCAAACACTAGCAACCTACCTCTGATACCACTTGAAGGACCTCGAAACACCCTGAGTGGGGAGGGGTGAATCAGGGTGTCAATTGTTTCTTGTAAAATTTTTGGATCTTGTTCCCACATTAGAATGGACTTGTTAAATCTGTCAAACAAATGAAATCAGGGAGATGACACTCCACTTTTACTTGGTTCACCACAAAGGGCTACATCCAAGGAGCATACAACGATAGTGTATCAGTCATACCTAAATCCACTAATCTTTAAAATTATTGGGATTACAAGATTCGGTCATATTCAATCTGTTCCAGGCACACAACCTTTACAAGGGATCAGGGAAATCTCATTGTGTCCCTTAGATCACTTCTGTCGACTCCCCCTATTGCACTGTCTTGCAAGAAGTCAGTATATCTACATGAAGGTAGCTTCAATATATGTGCATTAAAGTCTTTTTATATATTAATAATGAGACACTTCTAGAATTGAATTCATTTATTGATTTACTTGAATGCACTAAACCACTGGGCTGGACATTCAGGACATGTATGCAGCTTACTCTGACAATTGCGCACAACACCTACCCTGTGCGTCCAAGATTTTCTTTTCTGCATGAAAAAACTTTCGTGAAACTAAAACCTTTACAAACGACATAACATTTTATGTGAAACTTCCATTTTTTCATGAAACGTCAAAACTTTCTGCGCAAATTCAAAACATTGCGTGAAACTTCAACATTTACGTGAAACTTCAATTTTTACGCGCACCTCCAAGTTTTATGTACAACGTCATATTTTATGTGAAACTACCTTTTTGTTAAACTTTTACACGCATCAAAGGTTGAGGTCACACTATCAACATAAGTGTTATCATCATGTCTCTTATAGTTGGCGTCTCAAATAGTAAGGTTCAATTCAATGGTATAACTATAATCTCAAGGTATCATACATGTTTTTTGAAAATAAAATAATGAATAGAATATGTGTCTATCAATACAACATATAATATTTAAATACATAGATCATAACATGAATAAGTCTTTGAGCCTGTAGGTTGCATGCCTCGACCACATGCAGTTGTCCCCACCCTTTCCTCTAGCTCCCTAATCCTAGAAAGTACTACTTGTGGTGTTGTGCTAGTAACATTTCGAAATATATGCTACCTCATGATTCTCTCTTAGCTCCTCTCCCACATTTTCCACCATGTAGATATTCCATCTCCTGTTTCTACCTCTGCCTCGGCGGCCCATCCATAGTCTCCTGCTTAGAAACTCGATGGGTTGGACAATCTCTAGCAATATTTACCCTTCCACAACAGGAATAACATCGCCTTTCTCTAGCCTAACTAGACTCACCTCATGAGTCCTTAATGGTAGACTACCTATTTCAGGCCTTCCTCTTGTGACGTCTCTAATGTCTATGTTTCTGATCCTGACATCATCTTACTACCTCCATGGTCTCTGCTTCTGCTTTCCCACTACTGACTACCACCAACACTATCTTCCCAACCAAGGAACTCTCAACCAACAAAGAATACTCTATAACCCCAAAATGGTAGGAATTCACAGAGGGGACACACCGGCTTAGATGTCTCTTTGTATACCTCACTCTAAGGTCTAAGCCCCATAGTGTTGATCTTGTATCATATTCATAGAGTACTAGGAGAGGTCGTCATGCATCAACGAATACTCAAACACCGACATGTTGTCCCTATGGAGCTAAATATTCTCCTATATATGCATAATATTCATCTTATATGGTGATAAATCCTCTCGGAAAAGGTCCTCAAACACTCCCTATAGAAGGGTTATGTCATCGTAAGATCGGGTAACTAAACCCAACCATCACCCCTTAGAGCCAAAGAGAAGAATCGTTGCCAGAATCTCCATATGATCTACTGGTGTCCTGACTAGATAGAAAACTCGGTTCATGACCTCAAGGTAGTCCTCAAACACCTTTGTTTTTGAAATGCCTTGGAACTTGAGGTGTCTCTACTACTGAAACTCATAAATTATGCTCAACATGTGCTCTTCATCCGCTAGTACTGTGAGTACTATCTGCTTCTCTAAAGGTGGAAGTATGGCTGGTGCACCAATTGGAGGTAACATCTTGGTAACTGATCACTGTATTGATGCATTGTCACTAAGGGGGTCATCCTTATTATAAATCTCTTGAATCCTAGATGGTATAAATTGAAAATACATATCTCAATAGAACAATATGTACCACTTTCAATGAGTATATCTAGAGAGATTTCTCAAGAAGGACATTTAAACCACAACTAATTCGTATATGATGAAAGTACCATTATTGTTTCCCTACAACTAGTGTTCTCGTGTACTGAGTTGGAAATAAGGTTAATAAAGTCATGGTGTATGGATACGTCAGCTACCGTACTAACACTAGAGTCCCTGACATGAAATTCAAACTTGAAACACTTAACACGGTTTCCCCAAACCAATCTCACATACTCTTAGTCCTAAGGTAGAACCGACCACATCTAATTACACTCTATCATGACCCATCCCGATGGGGACCATACTACAACTACCCTATCCAACCTCCAATAGGCTAGGGGCTGGTGTCTAGCACTGAGTAACCATATCACTAACATGGGAGGCATTGACTAAGTACTGTTACACACACACACACACACATCTCCAAGCCCAAAATTCTGAAATGTAAAAACCATTAAGAAAGTAAATTCATGAATACTACTATCACAACCAACAGAGTACAATCGGGAAAGTAAACTGGGCCAAAATAAAATCCCACCAAAAAAATATTCTTTAAACTACAATGCCCAACCTGCAAGAAAAACTTACTGGGACTGCAGTATGTAGCTGTAGGAACACCTTGTCCTGTCCGAACTCATGAAGCAGTACCTGGTCATGGTCCACCAAAAGCTCTATCAAAAATTTTTCTTGCATTAACAATACATGACACATGCAGTGAAATCCCTATGCATGGGTGAGTATAAAAATACTCACTTGGACACCCAGAAACCACAAATAAATACACAACATAAAGTCTCTATAAGATATAGAAAAGTATTTGTCAACAATACATAACAATGTTATCTATATATACACAATCCGAGACACATAGTCTAAAGGTAAGTCACAACTACCATATACCCTTGATAGGGATTCAGTATGAATATTATACAAAGAAACTCATCCAGGAGCACAAAATCCTAAGTCTGATAACACAAAAGATGTCTACCCAAGTAGTATTATTCATCAAGAACCATCATGAGAGAGATACATTGATTGGCCTAGAGAGAGATACAAAACACTTGTTCTGGGAGAACTCACTCCACAAGTGAGGAAGATCACTATACACAGATGAGGATCACATCCTGGGCCATGGGGTGATACGACGACTTATCTGGACTCACCTTCTAACTAGATTATCAATTTTTAGTTGGATTGGTCATGTCGATACAAATAAAATACATAGGGAATAAGAATAGAGAGAGGATCCTTTTCTAGGCCTGTCAGAGGGAATTCCTACTACTCTATCTAGAAAGTTCAACTAAAGCAATCATACCCCAATGAGTAAGAAACAATACCCACTAACCTTCATGTTATGTATTAAGGCACAAACCCCAAAAAACTTGTCAATGATATGGTGGAGAAGGAGATAAAGCCTTGTATGAATGGGTACGCAGTGTGTAGTAGGATCACACATTGTGTACCTTGACCCCAGGTACTACTAGTGTTTAATGGATAATGTCATCAAATAATTTCATGTATATGTGGTATACACATCATGAAAAAGGGTCACACACCTTGTCCTTCCATCTAGGTTCCACCCATGTACTATGGCTGTGTGCCAGTTTATGGTGTCAATCTGTGTTTGCTTGCCCGTGTACCAGTAGATAGGGTAACTCATGTTTCCAATCTGTATCTGGTAGTGTGGGGGGGGACACACTTTATAAGAAAGATGTGTACTCCACCCTTTGTCTGTGTACCTCTGGATATCCAGCCTCATTCATTCACGACATCACCCAAACCATGTGTTTTGTCTTTCGATCCGGTCACACAAGAGATTAAAAAGGGGTCGTTCATAATTCCAATGAATATGTCAAAGAACATAGATTTGGGGATCCACCGTCATTTTAATCACTATGTGTCTGTCTTCACGCCTCTGTCGTTTCAGGACGATCCCATATCTATGATATTGGATTGTTGCACCACGAATCGGGTGCAAAACAATAATTTAATTAGGATATGTCGAGTTGCGGGCCAAGTGAAAAACACCGAAAACGAATGATGAATAGGGGTGAAAATAATAAATCAACCAAGAGGAATGGACCTTGATCGATGTTCATGTAGATCTTGGTTTGTTTCCATTTGAATGAAAATCGATTTAGTCAACAAATAATCACAAGATCAACCCCCAATAAAATCCTGCAAAAATAGAACCCTTCCCGCAAGGTTACAATCATACCACAGAACAAAATTTTAGTTGGTTAGTCCATGTTCATTATGAGATTCAAGAAATGGAATGTAAATAAAAAATATATCATCCTAACTTTGATTTGGAATGCTCGATGATTAAAGTCTGTCGCTGCGTCATTGTTGTTGGCGTGATCTTTCAAGAACAACATCCATCGATCGTCGATTTGTGATTCCATCTCCGTTTCCTTGAAACGTTTCTCCAAATATTTACATAAAAATTATCCATTATTCTCAAGGATATGTAGCTAAACATAGGATTTATTCATTAGTATTTTTTAAATTAAATCATCATTGTTTCAATGAAATAATTTATCTTCAAATTACTTAATGATGATTACATACTTTTCAAGGTTTTCCACAGAAGACCCATGTTGACTAAACATAATTCACACCTAGGAAAATCATAAAATTATGAAATCAATAGTGGTATCTTATTTCCATCTCAATTCCCCATTCATGAATTAGTATGATTCAAAAATAAAATAATTATTATTTAATTATTTTATTTACAGTTACGTCCACAGACAATATTTCATAGTCAACCTGTGTCGGCCGATGTTATGTCTTGCCTAATGTAAAGTCTCAACAACAACAAAAATGGTGCCCCCCAATTTCTGATATGGGTAACTGATTATGATTTATTCCACTTTTTTAGGAAAACAGCTTCTTCTCTTCATTAAAAACTGAACATTTTTCAAAAAACATTATGGGCACACCTAACGTCGGAATAAAATGTCGTATCATCACCTTATCTCAAAAATATTCCCATATAATTTTCAAAAATAAAATTGGGAAATATGAGTCATTACATGAGATTTTGATCTCTCTTCATTGATGAGTGTTGATCATTCAAAAAGACAATTTCAGATTTCCTTCACTGTACTCTGATGATCCAAGGATGGAATCGCTCTAGAGGTTATCCACATATGATACATTGATCTAAAACAAGAACCACTCGATCTACAGGTGATAGAGTGGATAATAAAAGGACTTCTATTGTTCATTATTGATCACTAATTATTTAGTATTAATGTAATATCTCTTCCGTTTCTTGTTTTTGAGACGGAGACAGAAGGAGTCAAGAGAGAATTCATTATGCGTAATAATTCTCTTTTCTCAAATTTGGATTTATATACTCTACATGATAGAATTAAATATCTATTTATAGATCTAAGGGTCAGGATAAAATAATTTTTTAATTGCATTCTGAACATTAAATAATATAATAAGATTAAATGACTCGTATCGTATAATAAAATAATAACATTATAATATTTTGCATACACCATCTTGTGTAACTAATAAACAATATTTACTATCTTATAAATAATTATTTATCACCAAACATAGTCTTGATCCATTCAAACTATTCCATATCTATTTAACACATGAATAAATATTTTATTCATAAATAAATATTCCATTCACATACCAGTGAATAAATATTTATTAAATATTCACTAAAAAAAATATATATTTTTATCCATATTTTATTGAATAAATATTTATTTAATTTATTTGATAAGTAAATCATGAATAATTTTATTCACCTATCTTGAGAATAATATTTATTCTATTAATTAAATTCTAGTTGAATTTATTGAAATCAACAGAAAAATAAGTGTGTGACCCTCTAGGATAATTTCTTTTTGTGATTAAGAGGGCTTTCATAAAATTTAGGATTACTATCTAGAAATGGTTTAAGGAACCCAAGATAAATAACATAATTTTAAAATAATGAAAACCATATATAAATTCTCACTGTGTAATATAATATCTTTATCACAATATCTCATCAAGCATGTCACAAGAAGGTGTCATCAAACAATATGATTGATATGTCTTTTTTTAATATTTGAAATAAAAATATTATTGCACAATCACCATGGATTTTAGTTGATGGTTATACTCTAATCAAAATGTTGAGATATCAAATACCATAAATATGGAAAGTAAAAATCTCTCATTGAATTATCCATTAATGACATTTCAATCATGACACGCCCAACATACCCAACTTCTTTCTAACATACAGAATGATCATTTTTTCAGAAAACCTATGTGTGTGATCCATGAAATGTATCAATGATAATATTAAATTCTAATTACCATTACACATGCTTTTATTTAGGAATATCCAATGACACCAAAAAATAAAAAATTCCTACAGGCAGGTCTGTTATCATAATCTCATGTCTAGGAGCTTATTCTGTGTGATATTCATGAGAAGAAGCATCATACTCTTATGAGTACTTGAAACAGACAGAATAAACATTATGTGTCTCATCATAGTATGTTATCTAACCCCAACACTATATAAAGAATATTTTCATAGCAGTTCAATGTTCTCAATATTGTAGGGAACTGCTCTGACCTTATCAAAGTGAAAAAGATTCTAGTAAAATATTACATTAAATCCATTTATAAAAAATAACAATATATTTAATTAATATTCATTAAATTTAATATTAATGTAATTAATGTTCAATCAGTTGGCTCTAGGACACCAACTATAACAAACTCCCACATTTACTAGATCCAATAACCTATGACTTTCAATCCGCTGGACCTCACATGATAATCATGTTTTTGTAGAGTCAAGTCTTCAGTCAAGGGGTCAACCACATTTTCTTCCATGGAAATACTATTCACTTCAACATCCACTATCTAAGATAAATAACATAGGAGATGATACTCCCAAATTATGTGTTTCATCTTCTGATGTGACCTTGGATATTTTTGGAGGATCCAACACTGTAGTATTATCACAATAAAGTGTGATTGGATCTTTATTGGTAGGTACCATTGTTTCGCACGGAATTCGGGGATGACCTCCTGGATGGGAGATTCAAACGTTCCGATCGGTTTCTAACGGGTTTGTTCGTAGAACCAGAAACATCCAATGATTCCACATCCGTTTGGACCTACTTTCCAAAGGTAGGTGCTCATAAACTTGCGGGCTAATGAGGCTTAGGAATTTGCATTGGTTGAGAGGATGGGAGGTCGGACTCATCACACCTTTTTTAGGGGAATTATTGTCTACTCTGGGACTCTCTTTATAGATTTAAGTTATTTTCGTGAATCCTTATTACATTACCAAGTATAAAATGAGCTTTCCTTCAGTTTAACAATAAATGATTAAATATGAAAGAAATTTAGAGGATCTTTTATATGTATTAGAGGTTCTTCATCAATAGGGAATCATCTGTATCTATTTAGAGATTCTTAGTCAATGGTATCCTTCAAAAACATTTATAAAAGTCTCTTGGTCATTATGATGACCAGGCTGGTTTTAAAGCCACTCAGTGGGGCACTTGAAGTTTATCGTTATTCAGAAGGACATAGATTATTTCAAAGTTGGGATCGAACCCATAAATGGGCTACCTAGGTATCCTTTGTTTTGGAAAAGGAATCAGAACCCACGTAGTTCTAGTAAGGGAGTATGAAGTTTATGATTGATGGCTCAAAAAAGGATTTCATAATTACTTTTACACTCTAATCTCATGTGAGTCATGCTTGGTGTGCGAAACAAGAGGTATTAGTAAAAAATTAGACAATTTGTGCCATGAAAGATGCAATCATAAGAAATGGTTTGGGGCTTATGTATGTATGACTGCCCAGATAGATGAAGTTTTAGGATTCACTTTCAGGGAGAAAATCCATGAACAGGGTCCATAAAGGTATATGTGATTCATTGATATTTTAATACTCTAATCTAGGGGCTTACTCCTAAGGAGGATTCCCAAGTTAGGAGGGGACTTATGATTGGGTTTTACTCCTGAAAAAGAAACCCAAATCAAGGGTAAATTAGGACTGGTTAATGAGAAATTTAGGGGACTTGGGGCTTATTCCTGAAAAGGAAGCCCAAGATTATAACTGGGACTTATTCCTGAAAAGGAAGCCCAGGTTAGGGGTTAAGGTTTGGGGCTTACTCCTGAGAAGGATGCCCATATTTGAGATTGGGGCTTACTCCTGAAAAGGATTCCCATATTAAGGGACTCGGGGCTTACTCCTAAGAAGGATGCCCATATTAGAGGACATGGGGCTTACTCCTAAGAAGGATGCCCAGATTAAAGGATTATGATTGGGGCTTACTCCTAAGGAGGATGCCCAAAGTTTGGGAACTTTAAGAATTTGGGACTTATTCCTAAGGAAGATGCCCATATTAAAGGACTTATAACTGGGGATTATTCTTAAAAAAAGGAGACCCAAGTTAAGGATTCTCTCATCTTAAAGGATGAGGTTGAATGAATTAACTCTCCATATTTAGTGACATAAGGATATTTAAATCACTAGGTTTTGAGAGATATTCCATAGAATTCCTTTCAGATAAGGAAGTCAAATCAAGAAATCATGCCATAAATGGCTTTGAAGAGTGTCTTGAAGACTGAATCATGAAAAGGAAAGGTGTAATGGCTTAAGAGGGGTAAAATGGGCAAGATGGGCACCCAAAAAAGGTAGGGGCGCGCAAGTCTTGAAAGGAGCGCAAGTCTTCCGTGGGTGCGCAAGTATTGGTCGTGCAGGTATACCTGCGCGACATGTGGAGTACTTGCGCGATTTTCAACCAGCATTAGAATACTTGAGCGACTCTATTAATCACTTTAGAATCCTCTTGAGGTTCTTCCAGAAAAGGGACCTGCAAGTTCTATTGAAGGAAATAAGTCGGCGCGCATGTGTTGATAAGTTTCAACACTTAGGCCTTCCATCTTCTCTTTAGATCTTCCGTTCTAGGTAAGAAATTACCTTAGAAGTGTTCCGGAAGCTTTGAGAAAAGACTTGGGCGTCGGGAGCTTCAATCCGAGTTTCTGGAATAAGATCCTCTTGAATGGGGGGCCCACAGGGTCTATTTATAGGCAGGAGAAGACCCCGGGCGGTTACCGGGCGGTTATCACTTAGGTCGTGCAAGTCACTTGCGCGATCAAGAGCGTCACACAAGTGTAATTGCGCGACAGTGATATAACTTGCGCGGTGCAGTTGCTGTTGATCCTTTGTTCATGCCTTTGTCGATTTTTGATGTTTTCTTCAAAGGTTGAATCACTTTGAGCTCAGATATTCCCCTTTTCCAATCTTTAGATTCTGTGACGAAAGGAGCGTCAACAAAAGTCCCCCCTCGGAGTTGGATCCGGAGAGAAATGAGGATTTGACTCTGAGGAAATAGAATCCATCCAAAGGAAAAGGGGCGCACAGGTCTTCAAGGAATAGAGGTCGGCGCGCAAGTTTGCGTCGCGCAGGCCTTGAACGCACTGGGTACGGCGCGCAGATAGGCCTCCTGGCCTATAAATACACGGCTTCACCTCCGTACAAGCATCCGGATTTCCAGACTTCATACCTTCTCGAGCTCTCGTCGCGCAGGTTATCTTAGCCACGCAAGGTGCTCTATTTTCCAACGTTTTCTTCGATGTCGCGCTATTGTAAAGGTATTTGTACTTGCGCGGTTTACACTTGCGTGTCAAAAATTAGCGCGGCACATGGATACTTGTGCGCCATGTTTTAGACTTGCGCTCTTTAATGCCTTAGCCATTTTTTTCGAATTCTTTCACAAATTTTTTGAAAAATAAACCCATTTAAGAGTTTAATTTATTCAACTTTTGTGCAAGTTCAATGGCTCCTAAGGGAATTAAAACGTCTAATGAACTGGCTAGCAAGCGGATTGATGACATGATGAACATTATTGGCCATGATTACTATGATATCTGCAACAACACTCTCTCAGATTTGGCTAAGTACTTGAAGAAATATCGTCCTAATTTTCCACAGAGCATCCATCTGCCTCTGTGTGGTCGTGGTCATCTTCAAGGAGTCAATGTTCCAAATGCAAACAATTATACACCTGAAATGCAGCTGCACTGCTACTCCTCTATTTAGGTTATGCTGTGCATGAAGAGAAACAACAATGGTGTGAACTTTCAAATTCTTCCTCCATGTCATTTCCTTGCAGATATGAAAATGGAAAACCCATGGGCTGAAATGTTTTCCACTACCGATTGGTGGAGAGAAGACAAACATGGTATTAGAGCAATATCTGAAAAGAGTACTCTCTCCAAATGGCTCTTTACTTCCAATGCTCCATTCTCAAATCCATGTATCCATCTTCCAAGTCTCTTGGACAGCAACAGAGTCACTGTTTGATCAGTAGAAAATTTTCTCAAAACGCACTCAAGAACATCCTTTTACAATTGTTCCAAGAAGAGCTGGTATCACTTCATCTCTTATTGTATCCAGTTGAATGAATGAATTCCATGTGGTTGCTGATGAAGCTCGGGATTCCTTAAATCAAATGAAGTGTTATGTTGAAAGCCTCTTGTAATTCTTGAAAAAGTGAAGAGACTCCAATCTGTGGATGTCCTTCTAACTCTTGTGTATCAATGAAAAACACTTTCATCTTCAATCATTTGTACCTGCATTCTTTCACTACCTGCTTCAAATTTACTTAATCCAATGGTCCCAGTAAGAATAGTTTAATTTTTACTAGGATTATTACAAATAACCCTACAAACTTTGAATCTTTTAATTGCTGAATATTACCTAAATCATACAGAATGTATGTTTAGTGAGCTGGAACTTGACTTTTATTCAGAGTTCCTTTGTCTTTTTTTTGTGGGCAGTTTAAAGTCATGCACGCCGAACATAAAGGGGCTAATGTTTAAGGTCGAAATAGATTTGACCAAAATGGATTAAAATGGATTCAATTCCTTAACAATTTATCTGAAAACATATTACCATACTCAAGTATGAGAGAAAATATGTAAACTATGGCTTAAGAATATTTGAATCTGAGGAATGATATGAAAAAGATCTAAAAGGCATTAGAAGAAGTAGTTTCCAAGAATGAAGTTACTATTATTTAACAAAACCCGTTAGGGGGTTGAAATATACAGGGCCACCTATGGGCATTGGATACATGGTCAAATAAATAGTATCTTTCAGCTGATAAGTCTTTTATGTGGACTGTTTATGCAAGGCCACCTATGGGCACGTGCTGCATAGTCAGGCGAAAAGAAATCTCAAAAATTTACTTTCCTAGTGCTAAAATCCAGTGAAAGTTTATGGAGATTCAAATTTTATAAAGTATAGAGTTTGTTGTATGGAAAAAGGTACTTGAATATGGAGAAGATATTTCCGAACAAGAATATCGAAGAACTGGATGAATATCACTCCTACGAAGGTCTGACCCAAATGTAGGGAAGAAAAATAAACCGTAGACTTGAATACTTTCAGATCATGAAAAAGTATATGGGACAAATATGTTAAGGATGGCTATATGTTTTTTACGGATCCCTACATACTGTCGTTTAGGACAAATAAGGACAAAAGAGGCATTCTTCCCAAGAATGAAGTTACCATTATTTAACAAACCCGTTAGGGGGTTGAATTATGCAGGGCCACCTAAGGGCATTGGCTGCATAGTTAAATAAAATAGTATCTTTTGGCTGACAAGTCTGTTATGTGGACTGTTTATGCAAGGCCACCTATGGGCACGTGCTGCATAGTTAGGCAAAATAATTCTCAGAAGTTTGACATTTTTGTGACTAGAAGTCATGAAAAGGGTTATGAATATCTGAAAATATTTAAGGTTAGGATTATAACACATAAAGATGGGTATTGTCTAATGTATATAGAGATACATAGGTCAATGATAACCATAATCATGTTGTGGCTGGGTCCTGAATTGAAATTTTGGACTTCACTACGTATCTCATAAGAATGAGAATCAAGCCATACGTAGTTCTTGAAATGCAGTTTAATGTCGTGCAGGACGAAAGTATGAGTGATCTTAGTTTAGGGTCATAGAATTTGGACCATAATAATGAATACACAGTGTGTGTTTTCATGAGGACTTTTCAGCCAAGGGACTAAAAGTGAAATTTGGGGTTAGGCCCAAAAGACTTGGGACTGGATTCGAGGGATACTCGAATGTTCCTACGTATCCCATAGGGATGGGAATCAAGTCCACGTAGTTCTAGAACTACCCTTTGTACAAATTTGCTTCGTACATGTGAAGGGTGAAAGGGGACTTTAGTGCAATGATGGTTTAACCTAAGATAAAAAGTTTAGGCATTACCATGTATGCACGTATTCTTTTGAAAATGAAAACCATGATTGAAAAATCAATGTCAATAATAGTTCTCTCTCAAATGAGGAAATCAAAGAATATTGTAGTTTATTGTCGTACCAGACAAAAGTGTTGCATAGTTTAACGTCATATAACAAGGACAAAAGTGAATCAATGTAAAGATATTGATTCTAGGTGCGGTTTCACAAATCAACATCATATGAGATGGTGGTGAACCGATGTGAAGAGATTGTTTTTGGGCTTGAACCCTGGGAGGTTTCCTACATACCCAGCCTGGAGGGCAAGGATCAAAGTCCGTGTAGTTCAATTAAAGAATGAATTAATGATCAAGTTGTTCTTGGGGAAAATTATCTAATAAAAAATGTTGTTTGTTGGGACTTATACATGGTTAGTAGCCCAAAGAGAGTGTTACGGTTGAGGTTTTCTCTAAGCTCACGCGAGTCATACTCGGTGTGAGAAACAAGAGGTAACAACAAACTTAACAATGCATAGTTTAATGTCATGTGGGACATAAAAAAGGGACTATGCAGTTTAAAGTCTTGCAATTAGGACTATTGGTGCTGCACAGTTTAGTGTCATGTAGCAGGGACAAAATAATAGTTTAATGTCATGTAGGACATATCAAGGACTTTCTGTACAGTTTAGCGTCATGTAGTTAGGACGATGGGGACAATACAGTTTAACGTCATATTGGACGAAAGGGGGATTGTGCAGTTTAATGTCATGCAGTAAGGACAAAAGAGTGTACCATTTTAACGTCATGTCGGACGAAAGTGCGAATAGTTTAAGGTCATATGCATGGACCGTGAATGGTGCAGTTTAATGTCATGCTGGACCTTTGAGATTATATAGTTTAACATCTTTCCGGACGTAAGGGACTTTTATACAGTTTAGCGTCATGTAGTTAGGACGTCACAGTTTAACGTCTTGCTGGACGTAAGGGACTTGAAAATAGTTTATGGTTATATGCATGGACCAAGGATGATGCAGTTTAAGGTCATGCTGGACAGTTTAGGGAACTTTTTCACAGTTTAATGTCATGTTGGACGAAGTTGCAGTTTAAGGTCATACTGGACCATTGCTGTATATTTTAATGTCATATAGAAAGGATGAAATGGTGTTGCACAGTTTAGTGTCATGTTGCAGGGACATCTTCTTTTCTACAGTTTATCGTCATGTTGGACGAAAGTGCAAATAGTTTAAGGTCATATGCATAGACCGTGGATGATGCAGTTTAAAGTCATACTGGACTATTAAGTGCTTATGTAGTTTAACGTCTTTCCGGACGTAAGGGACTTTCCTACAGTTTAATGTCATGTTGGACGTAGTTGCAGTTTAAGGTCATACTGGACCATTGCTAATGCAGTTTAAAGTCATACTGGACTATTATTGATGCAGTTTAAAGTCATACTGGACTATTACTGATGCATTTTAAAGTCATACTGGACTATTATTGTATGAACCAATTGTAAGAGTCTTGGTTCTAGGGACCATATTTTGTGTTTATACAAAATATTTCTTCAGAAATCTGGCATTGGGTGGAGTGGTGATGAGTTCTCCATCCATTGAGATTAATGAATAAGCTCCATTGGAGTAGACCCTATGTATTGAATAAGGTCCTTCCCATTTTGGCTCAAGCTTGGGAGGTTTATTTCCTGGTATCATTGGAGTTCTGAGAACTAATACCAATTCTCCCTGAATGAATGAACGAATACGGACTTTTTTGTTAAAAGCTCGTGCTATTCGATTCTGATAGATTTCCAAGTGGTGCAAAGAGCACAATCTTTTCTCATCTAACTGTTCCAATTCATTCAATCGCTTTTGGGATTGATCATCTGTAGATAACTGATCACAAATGGCTACTATGAGTGAGGGAAATTGAACTTCAATTGGCAAGACTACTTCTGTTCCATATACCAACGAATATGGATTTGACCGCGTTGCGTTGCGGGTGGTAGTCCGATAAGCCCATAAAGCATGAAAGAGTTTATCAGGCCATGACCTCCTATCTTTATCCACCATCTTTTGCAGTATATTTGAATGAGTCTTGTTAAAGGCTTCTATTTTTCCATTGGCTGCCGCATGATACCTAGATGAATGGTTGGATTTAATGTTGTATTCTTGATACAATTTCTTTACCTCAGAAGAACAAAATTTGGTGTCGTTGTCCGTCAATATGGTATGAGGGACACCAAATATAGTAATGATATTAGACTTGATGAAGCTAACAATGCATTTAGAAATGACTTCTTTTAGAGGTACTGCTTCTGCCCATTTGGAAAAGAAATCAGTAGTAGTAAGAATGTACTTAAACTGCTTGGCCGTAGCTGAAGGGTAAGGTCCCACCACATCCATTCCCCATGTGGAAAATGACCATGAGTATTTAGCTATATGAAGCAACTCTGGAGGTTGATGAATGAAGTTGGCATATACTTGACATGAATGACACTTCTTTGTGAAATCAACACAATCTTGTATCATTGAAGGCCAAAAGTATCCAAGCCTTCGAATTTGATCAGACAATCTATGTCCAGACTGGTGGGCACCACAGACTCCTGCATGAACTTCTTTCATGACAGCCATTGTCTCTTCACCATCAATGCATCTGAAGAGAACTCCATCAAAACCACGTTTGTAGAGAATTTTCTCTAGGTGGTTTGGGATATCATAAAGAGTAAAATTGACCACACGTCGCCAGATTTGTTCTTTCTCGGCTCTATCAGGTGGAAGTGTTCCATTTTGAAGGTATTCCCTGATAGGTGACATCCATCCTGTAGTATGAACATACGGTTTAGGAATGGGACTAATTTCATTAATTTCCTCTATTCTGTCTTGAACATAGGGTGAAATTGCACGACGGTGGGCAATACTGATGGTTGTCTCGTCCCGATTTGGATCTGCTAGAGCTGTGGCTATATTATCCAGTGCATCAGCTTGAGCATTTTGTGATCTTGGGACATAAGAAAATTTCGGTTCTGAAGGGAATTCCTCCATTAACTCTCTGACGTAATCATACAAAGGGATTAATTCTTCTTTTCTGATGGCATAATCCCCATTGACTTGTTTTATTACCAGGTCTGAATCACCTTTCACTTTTAAGTGATTCACTTGTGCTTGGAGTGCTAATTCCAAGACTGTAATGAGAGCTTGGTATTCGGCTTCATTATTAGTACCACCTTCCCACAATAGAAAGGAATAAGGTAACAATGCCTTATCTGGAGAAATGAGTACAATTCCTAAACCAACTTTGTTGAATTTAGGATTTTCCATTTTCTTCCCTGTTGGACTTCTGGAAGCACCATCAAAATACATTTACCATGTTTGAGGATTCTCTTGAATAGAGAAAACTTCCTCATCAGGGAGTTCAATATCTGAAGACATGTCTTCCATAGAAGGATGTTCAGCCAGGAAATCAGCCAGAGCTTGACCCTTTATTGCCTTTAGAGACACATACTGAATGTCGAACTGTTGCAAAATAACTGCCCACCTTGCTAGACGTCCTGTAAGCATTGGACGACTAAGGATGAATTTGAGTGGATTATTACGAGATACCAATTGGACCTCGTGATGTTGCAAGTAGTGTCTCAGTTTTTGAACTGCAAAGATTAATTCTAGGCAGCACTTCTCAATACTTGAATACCGGGTTTCTGCTTCAAGCATAGTTCTACTGAGATAGTATAGGCTATTTTCATTCCCAGCATCATTCTTTTGGGCTAGAAAAGCACCCAATGATTGCTCTAGAGCTGTCACATAGAGGATAATTGGTCTTCCTTCAACAAGTGGCATGAGTACTGGTGGAATTAAGTGGTATTTCTTGAGAACATCAAATGCTTATTGACATTCTTCAGTCCACTGGTAAGTGACTCCTTTTTTCATTAATTTGGTAAAGGGTAAACTTTTACCCGCCAAATTTGCAATGAAACGCCGAATATAGGCTAAGTGTCCCTGAAGCCCTCTTAATTCATTCAAATTCTGTGGAGGTGAAATACCAAGGATTGATTTTGTCTTCTCAGGATCGACTTCAATACCACGATGGCGTACAACAATGCCGATGAATTTTCCTGAGGTTACCCCAAAAGCTCATTTTAAGGGGTTCATCTTCAAATTATGTTGTCGAAGCTTATGGAATATGACTTCCAAATCAGCCATGTGATTAGAACGTTGTTTGGATTTAACCACCAAATCGTCTACATAGCATTCAACAAATTTCCCTAAGAAAGGTTTGAAGATACGATGCATGGCGCATTGATATGTTGCACCTGCATTCTTTAAACCAAAGGGCATCACCCGGTAACAAAACACACCTTGAGGGGATCTGAAGGTTGTAGATTCCTCATCTTCTGGGGAAATTCGGATCTGATTATATCCAGAATATCCATCCATGAAGGAAAGTACTTCATAACCAGCCGTCGCATCAATATAGAGTTCTGTAATCGGAACTGGGAAATCATCTTTAGGACAATACCGATTAAGATCTCTGAAATCGATGAAAACCCTAATTTGTCTGTTCTTTTTCTTTACAGGGACAATATTAGCCAACCACTTGGATATTGAACTTCTCTGACGAAGTTAGCTTTGATCAGCTTATCCACTTCAGCTTCAATTTTGGAAGCATAGGTTGGGTGTGTTCTTCTCGCGGCTTGCTTAAATCCTCGATGTTCTTTTGGTAAACCCAAATGATGAGTAGCAATATCAGGATCAAGCCCAGGCATTTCTGTATAATTCCAAGCAAAAATATCTTTATTTTTCTTTAGAAAAGAAATATACATCTCTTTCTCTTCAAGGGTCATGGCCGCACTAATTAAAGTGGGGCGTGGATCTTTCTCTGTACCCAGATTTATTTCTCTGAGTTCATCCACAGTGGTAGAGATACCCTCTTCAAATGCTGGAGGAGCATCTCTAAGATCTTCCTCTTCCTCTTCATCATGTGCTATTTCTTCTGTTTCTACCTGCATGGTAGATGACTGAACGAAATTTTCATGATCATAAGAGATATCAAAATTTTCACATTTTGAAGAAGAAGCTTCCATTTCCGACCCTATTGATGATAAAGGGCATTCTTTGGGAAATAAAGAGGAGATGATGGATTGAGAATCGACATCATTATTCACCTCTGGTGTTGCTATAACGTCTTCTGGCCTGATTGGAGAAGTATAGACTTGTTGGATTTCATCAGATGAAATGAAGACGTCACCAATTATGCTTTCATCACTGTTTGGTAGGTTACCAATTTCTCCCATGTTGTCTGGCTCGATTGCCGTAACTGACATTATGGATCTTTCTATAAGAGTATTTTGATTTGGTCCTATTTTGTCAATTTGACTGATAGGTAACACATAATATGTACTCACATGTGTAAATGTATTTATTGGAATTTTCTCCAAACCATATGGAGCATTAACTTTGGTAATTTCCTTCATTGTAGATTTTTCTCTTCCCTTCATGTGATAAAATTCTGCCTCAATGTATTGAGACTCACATGTCTTGAACGGGGCCTTATCACCATATAATGTTCCAACTTGACCATTGAAACAGTATTTGAGACATTGATGGTATGATGAAGGAATAGCTGCATGCTGATGTAGCCAGGGTCTTCCAAGCAAGACGTTGAAAGCTGAGTCTTGATCAACAATCATGAAATCCGAATTGGATACAAGATCTCAAAACTGGGTTCTGAGTGTAACTTCACCCAGTGGTTCTTGTTCATTTTTATCATATCCTTGTAACATCATGGAAGAAGGAGATAAATCAGATTCCATGAGGCCCAATCGACGAAGTGTACGAATGAGCATGAGGTTGACTCCTGAACCATTGTCAATGAAAACTCTTTGGATATCTACACCATTGAATTTGCCAGATAAGTAGAGAGGTTTTATGTGCCCATGCACAAAATCATCTTCATCTTTATCATTAAAAGATATCACTGCATGGAATTCTGCAAGATTATTCTCTATGTGATAGACTTCAGCTGCAACAATTTCAGCTTCAAACACCTGAGGACTTGACAAAGCTTCGATGAGTGCTTCCCGAAGATCTTTTGACAGATTCAAAGCATCCAAAATTGATAACTTGGATGGTACTTGGGCCAAGTGTTTCAATATATCATACTTTTGATCTAGAGGTCTGCGTTTCCCAACAGGAATATGAGGTTTACTAGGTACCTTGGAAGCAGATGCTTTGGAAGCTGATGCATCTTGTATTGGGATAGAGGTTGGCAACATCCTTGTTTTTGGAAGATTAGACTGATTAGATCCATTTACTTGCTGAGATAAAGAAGATGGAACCTTTAATTGGTCTTCCAAAATAACTGTTCCAAAACTGAGTTGGCCATTGGCAGAAGAACTTGCTTGTTCTTTTTGAGCTCGCTGAAGGGCTCTACCATGAGTTTATGCTGCATAAACAGTGCTAGCAGGGGTAGAATTGGAGTAGTGGCTTCAGAAAGATCCATGTCTTCCTCTATATCCTGAACCTCTGGAACTTCCTTGGATTCCCTTATTTGATACAGGGAATTCAGGCTCATCAAAACTGGAATATGGATCTGTTAATTGAATCATATTAACAGAACCGAAGATTAACTCTTCGTCTGATAAAGACCCTGCCTGACTAGCCTGTTTAGGCTGTGCCGTTTGATGGGGCGGTGCCCGTTGCTTTGAAGTAGATGGCATAAAATCTGCCAGAGTCAAAGACAACTTAGGCCTCGATATATACTCTTCTTCTTCTGATTCCTCTTTCTTCTTTAAATTGCGCTGCCCTTTTGAGGATTTGTCTTTTGATGGAGACTTCACTGCAGCTTTTGTAGGAGACACAATTGGCTTCTTCAATTGTGTTTTAAAAATGGCATGGGTCCTATTGATTGTCTTTCTGACCATCCAATCATCATATTTTTGCGCAATTTTGCTTTTGACTTCCTGCCACTCGCCTCCTTCCTCTGGATCTGTAGCGGTAACACGCGCTACATGAGCTGAAGAACCCTTCAATTTGACTTGTCCCAAGTCGACCATCTTTTGTAGGAGGTCTTTAAAGACAAAACACTCCTTGATGGGATGCCCCAACATTTGATGAAAGGGACAATAATTTGGACGGTCTTCATCTCCTTCCTTGTTTGGCCTCTTGGGCACTGGTAATTGAACCAAATTATTTTCCAGAGCTGAAATGAAGTAACCAGGAACTTGCTCACTTCGGAAAGAGTATGTTTTACTCTTCATATCCTCAAATTATTTTCGTCGTTGATCTTTTTGATCATTTGGACGAAACAGCCTTTGTTGTTGGCATTCAGGAGGTGGAGTCCTTCGAGAAGATGAAGGTTTTGAAGTAGATATAGGTACAGGTGCTTGTTTAAGCATAACTGTAGCAGTTTCTGCTTTACCCATTCTTCTTCCTAGAGCTAATGGAATTACACAAGATTTAACCTTAGCCTGTATAAGGGAATCTTCAATCTGCTAAGCGATTGAAGTAAGGTCTCGAAACCCTCCTGTGTATTTCACAGGGATCAATGGCATGCGTAATTCGTCACGAAAATTTGCCACACAGATTGGAAACAGCTCTTCTTGAGGGAGTTCTAAACTCAGGGAATACGTTAATCCCTTCCAGTGAGCAATGAAATCAGAGACTCTTTCATTCTCCCTTTGCTTGCAGTTTGTAAGATCGAAAACTGTCGTTTTTGGAAAAGTTGAGCTGAACTGAAGAAGGAATTTTTGACAAATATCCTCTCATCCGATGATTGACCGGGATTTCAAGCTTGTATACCAGACAAAAGCCGGTCCTTGCAAGGTTCTCACGAAGCATCTGAGTTTCACTGCTTCTTGCTGCTCTGGAGTTCCCATCATAGGATCACAACAAGACACATAATGCGTCAAATGTTGTTCAGGGTCGCCTGATCCATTAAAGGTAGGGAAAACGGGGTTTCCAAAACTGGATGGAGGAGAAATTGAATCTACCCATTCAGGGTAAACTTTATTTTCAGGTTGAACTTGCGCCTTTTTCCCTTCCATAGTTTCTAACCGAGCTGTTAATGACTCAATAGTAGTTATTAACTTTTGAGAAACATCAGGTTGAACTTGGTTTTGGGTAGGTGCAATGAATGGATCTTGGACAGACGTGGTGGTTGGTGCTGCAACTGATGGTAGAACTGCCAACCGTTGTTGCGCTTGACCCACGAGATTAGACCTCTGAGGGTGTACTAATAAATGAGGATATTCTTGATCCATCTCAGTAACTGCAACAAATTCCTTCGGCTGTCGAACTTCAGCATTCTTAAGAAGAAGACTACTCTGAAGTAGTTCTGCATTCAACCTTCTTAATTCTTTCATTTCTTCCTCTTGTTTTGCAAACCTTTTCTCTAATGAGAGAGATTGACCTTCTCCAGAGGAAGGATATGTAACCTGATTCTTTCCCTTCCCTTTGTTGGATACCTTTTGGAGGGAGGGAAGTGGATTACCTAGGTTCTGAATAATCCTTTGACTTCGTGTACGTACACCTTCTTCATTTGTATCAGTGCGTACATTTTCGTGAGCAGGACGCTCTTTATCTGAGTCCCCTGAGTGAGTCTCCTCTGGTGGATTAGCAACAACGACATTGATGAAATTGGTTGATGCATAATGCATCGCATCCCTTCTATCAACATTTATGTGATATTGCCTTCTTTCATGTCTTTGATGAGACATTGCCTTTTGTTGATTCAATCCTTTAGGAATTTCTTGACGAGATATAATTTGGAGGGAATCTCCTGATAATTTGGCTCTTCGTTCCTCTTGGGGCTTCTTCCCCAATCGAGAAAAGACCGAAATTCTCTAAGAAGGGGATTGATGATTTGAAAGAGTCCCCAGTCTCGTGAACTGGGGATGTTCCTGCTGATTCCGCTCAACTACTCGAATCCCATTTGTTGACTCTGAGGGTTGGGTTAGAGAAGTCCCTAGTCTGACAAGCTGGGGTGGCTCTTGACATGCTACATCTGAGATTTTCTTAAAAGGTCTCTTGATCTTGCGAATCTTAGTTTGGAAATTAGCTGGATGCATTAACCTGTATCCAGTTTTATCACCTGGTTCAATAGACCGTTGGATGATTTCCGAGACTTCTGTCATTTGATGAAGTGTTTGCTCCATACGAGAGGCTTGTGCAATATTCTCGCCTTCTTGATGTAGGAGGAATTCAACAACTTGTTCTCTATATGCTTGATTTTGAGAAGAACTAGTTGAAGCCTGTTCTTGAGCAAGCTTTTGATTATGAACAAAGCCCATTGACTATGGCCGGCCATGGGAAATAACATTGCATGAGACCATTTTCGGCGGGCTTTGCTGACTAGAAAGCACTGTGAAATGTAGTGCTCCGTGAACACCCCATACTCTGATATGAACATCAGATGGAGAATTGGCAATTAACTGACGCAATTTTCTTAGTGCGCCAAGGCATGAACGTTGAAGGGTTCTCTGTTGTTTTTCAGCCTTCGGATACCGAGAGACTGATAGAGATGCCAAATCAATCTGACGTTGTAGCCCTTCTATTATCTTAAGATGATTTTCATATTCATCATAAGATAATGCCTTCTTCTTTAATTGACAAAGAGTTTTCCATATGTTGAGACGAATATCATGGATTCCATCATCCATTAACATCTTTGGAATGTCGTACTGGGAGTCAGCCAAAGGCCAAAACATGACTGGTACTTCACCTTTTGCCAGTTTTTTCCTCATGTTCAGCATTTCCTCTTTATCATTAAATGAAGATTCTTCTACCTGTTTTGACCAGAGTTGGTGTTTCCTTGTTGCTTCATCGGATTCAACAAGATTGGTAGAGAGATCATTGGTCAAACTAGAAGATTCATGACTTAGGGGTAGTTCGGAGAATGACCTACACCCTGGGCTATCTTCTGATTGAGAAAGTATTTCACTTGTTAGCGATAAAGCATCAGACATGACTGGTTTCGCATTTGCAAGTGCCTCAAGATAAGAGGGCTTTCTCGGCACTACATTTTCCACTGGAGTATTTTCCAGGCAATGTGAATCACTACTGCGGAGAGGACTTTCACAGCGAAATTCATCATCATGGGGAGAACCACCATAATGGGTTACAGCAAAAGATGAGATCTCTTGATCCTTGGTCTTCTGACCACACAGAGGGTTCCTGTGGCTCTCATCTGAAGAAGAAACTTCAAGATTGACCGAATTTTCATGAAGCAAGTCTTCACGAGGAAGTGTCTGTTGAAGACCTTCAGAATTAATGTTCCCGTTATTGGGAACTGAGGGAGTAGAATCTTGAATTTTGACAGATAAATGTCTAAGGGCTTCAAGAAATCCAGCATCGAGCAAGGCCTTGTTATATATTGGCCTTTGATCTCCTGACTGTGTTGGGAGGATCTTTTTCTTAGATGCCTTCTTACTCACATTAGAAACCACTTGATGAAGAAAGTGATTGCTCTGAGCAGGTGTATGTGCCTGATCAGGAAATATGATCAGGTTAGGCTGACGATCTCCACTCAAATCAGGTGTATGTTCCTGACTTGGTTGTCCGTATGATATGGGGGAGTATGCCCCATGACCCTCTTGGACTGGAACAGATGTGTGTGTCTGTTCTAGAGTGAATCGTTGATGTGTCACTCCACTGCTAGGGAGAGATTTATGTTTCTGTCCTTGAGATGATGCTGAAGCTGTTATGATATCCTGGAAAGCATCCAGAATATGAGTAGGAATTTTCTTCTGCTCTTTCACCATTGATAAAATACGTTTGGTGACTTCAGCCACCGGAACGGGGATATACGTCCATTCCGGGTTTGGAGTAGGTGTATGTGCCTGCTCCTATCCTCCTTTTCCTGTCAGTGAATCCTGACAGTACTCAAGTGTGGAGGCAGAGAGTTGAGTCTTCCTCCTGTTTGTCATCGGGGATTTCTGACTGACTTCTCCGTGCGCTACCAAGCGAGACTGTTGGTAGGCTTGATTAGTATTAGCAGGTTTATGTGCCTGCTGATTACACTTCGCCAAACGCAGTTGAAGAGATCCATCATATGTAGTTAGACAAGCCTGCTGACTAACTGGTGATTTATAAGTAGGTGTATGTTCCTGCCTATAATAATCCACCGGAATTGCCTGGCGGGATTGGCTTGATGCTGCCAGACGAGTCTGTTGGACAGCGGAATTAAAACGGAAAGGTGTGTGTGCCTGCTCGTTGTTTGCCACCAAGTTAGGTTGGTGGACTTCTCCGGAGATGGCAGGGATGACAACCTGCCTATTTTTAATCGGATTCCGTCTCTGGAGGTCCATCTTGCCTGCTCGGGTTCGAGGAACCTGAGCTGAATTCCTGGAGTCGGTACCCTCATCATGTTGAGGGTGCACTACCGCACGAGTCTGGCGGAGATTGTTGATGGGATCCCTCAGGAAGGACTCCTATCTTTTTGAATTAAGGCCCTACGGGACCTGCTCATTTACTTCCTTAGAGTAAGGGAGTGAATGGAAATTGTGTTCCGGGGATAACGACCCGAAACGGTTGGAGACAGTAGTCAGCACCGTCTGCTTCTTGATCGCTGGCCGCCGTTGTCCGGACGACCAGGTAGAGTTGTTAACTTGGAGGGCTTGACGAGCGGCCTCCAGAGTTGGGATAGTACCGTTGCGACGGTACTCCTTAACCAGTGCATTAGAAACCCAGCATTGAAGACACTGAGTTGGTGATGTCATCCTCAGAGCGGACGACGTTCCAGCAGGAGTAGCGACATTGGTTTTCACAGCAGTAGACCTCACAGTAGAGGTGTTTACAGCAGTAGTATTCACAAGGGCGAATTTAAGAAAATCCATTTTGCAGATGATCTTGAGAAAAGAGTGCCTGTTCCATATAACAGACATAATCAAGATGAATCTGGCCACTGCATATTTTGGATGAGCATATGTCAATGATTTATTTGTTGGCCCAAGGGGCCTAACAAATAAGAAGAACATCAATTTAAATTGGTTAAGGATTCACGTCGGGTTCACCATTTTTTGTTTCGCACGGAATCCGGGGATGACCTCCTGGATGGGAGATTCAAACGTTCCGATCGGTTTCTAACGGGTTTGTTCGTAGAACTAGAATCATCCAATGATTCCACATCCGTTTGGACCTACTTTCCAAAGGTAGGCGCTCATTAACTTGTGGGCTAATGAGGCTTAGGAATTTGCATTGGTCGAGAGGATGGGAGGTCGGACTCATCACACCTTTTTGAGGGGAATTATTGTCTACTCCAGGACTCTCTTTATAGATTTAAGTTATGTTCGTGAATCCTTATTACATTACCAAGTATAAAATGAGCTTTCCTTCAGTTTAACAATCAATGATTAAATATGAAAGAAATTTAGAGGATCTTTTATATGTATTAGAGGTTCTTCATCAATAGAGAATCATCTGTATCTATTTAGAGATTCTTAGTCAATGGTATCCTTCAAAAACATTTATAAAAGTCTCTTGGTCATTATGATGACCAGGCTGGTCTTAAAGACACTCAGTGGGGAACTTGATGTTTATCGTCATTTAGAAGGACATAGATTATTTCAAAGTTGGGATTGAACCCATAAATGGGCTACCTACGTATCCTTTGTTTTGGAAAAGGAATCAGAACCCACGTAGTTCGAGTAAGGGAGTATGACGTTTATGATTGATGGCTCAAAGAAGGATGTCATAATTACTTTTACACTCTAAGCTCACGTGAGTCATGCTCTATGTGAGAAACAAGAGGTATTAGTAAAAAATTAGACAATTTGTGCCATGAAAGATGCAATCATAAGAAATGGTTTGGGGCTTATGTATGTATGACTGCCCAAATAGATGAAGTTTTAGGATTCACTTTTAGGGAGAAAATCCATGAACAGGGTCCATAAAGGTATATGTGCTTCATGGAGATTTGAATACTCTAATCTTGGGGCTTACTCCTAAGGAGGATGCCCAAGTTAGGAGGGGACTTATGATTGGGTTTTACTCCTGAAAAGGAAACCCAAATCAAGGGTAAATTAGGACTGGTTAAAGAGAAATTTAGGGGACTTGGGGCTTTTTCTTGAAAAGGAAGCCCAAGATTATAATTGGGACTTATTCCTGAAAAGGAAGCCCAGGTTAGGGGTTAAGGTTTGGGGCTTACTCTTGAGGAGGATGCCCATATTTGAGATTGGGGCTTACTCTTGAAAAGGATGCCCATATTAAGGGACTCAGGGCTTACTCCTAAGAAGGATGCCCATATTAGAGGACTTGGGGCTTACTCCTAAGAAGGATGCCCAGATTAAAGGATTATGATTGGGGCTTACTCCTAAGGAGGATGCCCAAATTTTGGGAACTTTAAGAATTTGGGACTTATTCCTAAGGAAGATGCCCATATTAAAGGACTTATAACTGGGGATTATTCCTAAAAAAAGGAGACCCATGTTAAGGATTCTCTCATCTTAAAGGATGAGGTTGAATGAATGAACTCTCCATATTTAGTGACATAAGGATATTTAAATCACTAGGTTTTGAGAGATATTCCACAGAATTCCTTTCAGATAAGGAAGTCAAATCAAGAAATCATGCCATAAATGGCTTTGAAGAGTGTCTTGAAGACTGAATCTTGAAAAGGAAAGGTGTAATGGCTTAAGAGGGGTAAAATGGGCAAGATGGGCACCCAAAAAAGGTAGGGGCGCACAAGTCTTGAAAGGCAGGCAAGTCTTCCGTGGGCGCGCAAGTATTGGTCGCGCAGGTATACCTGCGCGACATGTGGGGTACTTGCGCGATTTTCAACCAGCATTAGAATACTTGAGTGACTCTTTATTAATCACTTTATAATCCTCTTGAGGTTCTTCCAGAAAAGGGACGCGCAAGTTCTATTGAAGGAAATAAGTCGGTGCGCAAGTGTTGATAAGTTTCAACACTTAGGCCTTCCTTCTTCTCTTTAGATCTTCCGTTCTAGGTAAGAAATTACCTTAGAAGTGTTCCGGAAGCTTTGAGAAGAGACTTGGGCGTCGGGAGCTTCAATCCAAGTTTCTGGAAAAAGATCCTCTCGAATGGGGGGCCCACAGGGTCTATTTATAGGCAGGAGAAGACCCCGGGCGGTTATCACTTAGGTCGTGCAAGTCACTTGCGCGATCAAGAGCGTCGCGCAAGTATACTTGCGCGACAGTGATATAACTTGCGCGGTGCAGTTGCTGTTGATCCTTTGTTCATTCCTTTGTCGATTTCTGATGTTTTCTTCAAAGGTTGAATCACTTTGAGCTCAGATATTCCCCTTTCCTATCTTTAGATTCTGTGACGAAAGGAGCGTCAACAACCATTTCAAGATCTTATATGAAGTTATTAATCCATAATAATTATTTATCTACATCATAAAACACAATATACTCAGACACTGCTGTAGAATATATGAATAAATCCTTATTTGAGATATTTTATATCACACCACCTGCATTAAAAGTGAATATGTAACCTGTTTATGAATTCATGTCATATAGATCAGTTTAGAAACTATAATTTTTATATCCTCTGATAACTTTTTCCTCATCTCTTCTATAGATCGGGAACATAAACTTAGTATTCCTTATATAATTAAGAATAGTGTTGACTCCCATCTAATGGTGGTCACCTAGATCACGATAATATTTTCCTACCACACTCAATGTGTATGGAACATCTATATTAGTACATATCATAACATACATGAATGACCCAATCCCCAATGTGTATGAAATAATTTCCATTCTATTTATTTCCTAATGTGTCTGATGAAATATTTTCCTAGAAATATGAATGTCATGTTACTCTGGAAACAATCCTCTATTGGATTTTTTCATACTGAATATATTTAGTATCTTGTCAATTTGTGTACTTTTACTTATGCCAAGTAACCTCTTAGATCTATCACGAAGGATATTGATCCCAAAAATATCTTATACCTTTCCCAATTCCTTTATAGAGAAGCATTTATTAAACCATGACTTAACAGACTTTAAGGATGGTATCTTGTTTCTAATGAGTAATATATCATCAACATATACTATTATGAAAATGAATACACTTTTAATAAACTATTTATAGAGGCATGGATCACATTCATTATTTATGAAACCAAATTCCATTATTGACTCATCAAAATGAATGTTTCATGACCAAGATTCTTTATTTAATCTGTAGATTGATCTGTTCAACTGAAATACTTTTCTGGTATCATTTGGAGTCATAGAAAATTTGGGTTAATTCATATAAACATATTCCTAAAGGTTACCATTAAGGAAATATATTTTTAGATGCATTTAATTTATATCAAAATCATGTAAGGACACAATGGAAATTATAAGTCTAATGTATTTCATCATTGAAACTGGTGAAAAGTTTGTTTCATAGTAAATGCCATGGTTCTATTTAAACCCTTTTCCAACCAAACGTTCATTATAGGTACTGAATTAAACTTCCATGTCCATTTTATTCTTGAATACCCATTTTAAAACAACAATATTTATATATACTGGAGGTTCATTAAAAATAAAAACTTAATTTTAGTTTGTGGAATCCATTTTATAATTCACGGGTTCATTCCACTTGGATGTATATGTGCCACTTACTGCTTCCTTATAGGTTAGATGATCATTTTTGTCAATTAATAATTAGTCACCATACTTAGTGACTAGATTACCATAATATTCTTGTTCTCTAACTTCTTTGGTACTACTATGTAGTGCTTGTGTCTATGGAATACTTTCTTCTCCCATGGGTCATTGTTGAACTTGTTCCTGTACCAACTATAGTAATCAATGAGCCTTGATGTCATCGAAGTATGTATCTCTCACACTATCTCTTTTAGATATGTTCTACCTCTATAAGAATATAATGTTTATTTCTATTGTATCCTTTTTTTATGATGGGTCATATAATTATTATCCCCTCATTTCCTTGGGGTATTTTATAAAGGTACACTTTGTGCCTCTGGGTGAAAGTTTTTTACCTAAAGAGTCCTTAAAAAATATTTTCTTCCCCACACATGTAAATCTAATAACATGGATTTCTATCCAATAAAAAATTTGTATATAATAACATTTATCGATTTAGTTGGTACTTGGTTTAGTATATGTGCTCTTGTTTGTAATGTGTATCCTTAAAAGTATAATGGAAGAATCACATGACTCATCATTGATCTCACCATGTCTAACATGGTGTATTTCCTTATTTTTCTTAAAACATTCTATTGAGGCGTGTAAGGATGAGTGAGTTGGGATAGGATCCCAAAATACTGAAAGTAATCAATGAAGTTTAGATTAAGATATTCTCATTCATGGTCTGAATGGAGTTTCTTAATTTTCTTACCAATATGGTTCTCAACATCATTATTGTATTCCTTGAATTTATCGAAAGGATATGAATTATACCTCATTATGCATACATATAAATATCTACTAAAATCAAAATTAAATTTTATGTAGTATTGGTACCCTACCCTTTCTTAAATAGGAAATTGACCACACACATCATTGTGAACTAATTCAAGAATATCATTTTCCCTTTCACCTTTCCCACTAAATGGGAATTTGGTCATTTTTCTTTGTAATCATGAATGAAATAAATGAAGTGGTTTTTTGTTCAAAAGAATATAAATATCCATACTGACATAATTTAGTCAAGCGATATTCATTTTCATGACCTAGAGGGATATTCCAACATTCTATATTATATGATTCATGTGAAGTGACTTCGTTATCAATTTCTATTACTTGGTTCATTTAATACATCAAATAAAGACATTTATTTAAATATTACTTACCATAATAAATGTTATCATTATATAAGAAAAAATAAACATTTATTCCCAAATTTTAATACAAATACATCAGTATCAAGTCTGGATAGACAAATAATTTTTTTTGGTAACAGATTGAGCACAATAACAACCTTTCAAAACAAATATCGTTCCAATTAGAAATGTGAGGTGGTATTCCTTAATAGATACATAGACCAGTTCAGCTCTGTTGGATGCTTGTATATTTACCTCCCCCAAAAAATCATTCTGAATATACTTGGCTACATTATTTGTATAAATATATTATAACCATAAGTTTTATCTAACTCCCAATTTGTATATTCAGATATTTTACACTATATAATAAACTCACATGATGCTTCCCATTTCATCTTTGGATGGGTGTAGTTTTTCTTTCAGTGGCCCTTCATTCCACCCACAAAACAGGAAATATCTTATTCAACTACTTTCCCCTTGATCTCCCTCTTCTTATAAGGGCATGAAGAATCTTTGGGATTAAATATATTAGCTTTACCTTTCCACTTTTTCACCATAAATACAATTAGTATTTCATGATCCATATCCTTCTCTACTTGGTTATTAAGAGTAATAATATATGGTAGAAAATTCTCAATGTCGTTCATATTAAAATTAACAATAAAGCTATAGGAGGTGTGAGGGAGTGATTACAGAATGCGACCAATGACTATTTATTTTGTGAGTTTAAAACCTATAACATATAATCAATCAATGTAGCCAATGATTTTGACTTTGTTTGGACCAATTAAAGAACCTCCTCCAAGATTTCTTTAAAATATCACCTTGGAAATCTCAAATTGTTACTGTCTAACTGTCTCATGGTAAAGACCACATAGGTCCTCAAGTATGATATATATATCCATGTTTTTGTAATACTACATGAGTTCAGTGGTCATAGAGGAAAGCATAAAACATTGAACATCGACTGCGTCATTTATATATTTATCATATACTAGGAAATATTCATCAATCACCTCATTAGCAAGAAGATCTGTAAATGAGGATTCTAGTACGTAATATTTACATTCATGCCACAACACAAATTTAAGGCATCTGTACATTTCATGGAAGAGACTACCGATTATAAGGTTATATTTAACCAATATTGATCATAAGGATAATTTGGAGGAGGATCTTTCCATTTTATTCTATGATTAATATATAAGATTATTAGTACTTTTCTTCATTACAAATATTGTAATAAAAAAATAAATAAATTGATTTTCAAGAATATACCAATATTTTATCATGTCCCAATAGATCTCACTGTTGAATTTTAAATGTCTAGTTTCAATGTCATTCTAGTATCAATGATCCATATTCCCATTTACATAACCCCAAAAAGGGTTGGTCAAGATACTTGAAGGTATTTAGGTATGTTGGTATTTTCCAACTTCACCCTTGGAGCTCCTTAATCAATTGAGTGGACTCCCCTATCCTAAAATTTTGTATTATATTTTTTCAACACTTCTCTCCAAATTACATAAATTCTAGAAATGGATACTCTATTTAATGTAAAATTGGTATGTCAACCCAAAAAAATCATAAAAACTCCACTTATAAAATTATGTTTCCTAACAAGGGTTGGTCAAACACATAGTTGTGTTGAGTTTCATTCCCAATAAAGTAATGGAAGGCCAATTATAACTTAATATTTAATTGAGGGATATTTTAAATTTATTGTGAATAAATTTTATCTTTTTTTATCCTTTACATATATTGTTAATATCAAGTGTATGTTAGTTAATTAACCATGTTATTTAAAAAATTTACTCATAATGCATTTATTTAATTTCTATCTTTTCAAATCAATTCATTTATTTTTGTGATCGTCAATTTGCATCCATAAAATAAATAATTTTATATATAGAAATGAATAAATAATTAAAATACCCATTTATGATATTTATTTAAAGGGTTGTTTAATGAGTGGACATTAAATCAACCGTTTACCTAGGGGAAATAACTTCTATTAATCGTCTTAGCGTGAGTTACACCTTTCCACTTATCCACCCATGTATCACCTAAGTTTTATTAATAAGGTTTCTTTCTGTAACCACCTCCACACTCCCTAGGATACTCCATTAATTACATGTATTTATGTCGTACACACAGTTGGGGGGAACCAAAGGATTAATTAAAAGGGTATTATATAAGTATCTTTGGAAACTAGTCCTAAATAATAATTGATGGAGGTATAAATCATACTTTATAATTTTATTTAATATTAAATAATTTGAGATCCATGAAATAAATTAAATTAAAATATCCAACACATACAAAATTCTTGGTCAAGCTCATGAATGGTCATACATGTAATAAATACACAAAAAGTAACTAGCTAACATACATTTAATTATTCATTAATTATTATTAATATGAACATGATTCCATTAATTAGTTAATGAATTAATTAATTCCATTTTCATATTAATGTTCATCTGAACATAATTTTACATTACTATCATTTATGGAATTCTTGTAAAATAAATGAAAAAACCAATAATGAAATATTTATTACAATAAATTAAGTGAGAATTTTAAAATTTTAAAACCATAATTAAATTTTCAAACACACAATGGTGTGAAATTAAATAAAATAAGTCTTTAATGCTGCTATATTCCAATTTAATTCAATTTTTAATTCTTTCCATTAATTGGATACTACATGGTATATAAATCTAGCTAAACATTGTGTATATTGGTTTTTGTGTATCATGGGTACAAACTAGGGTATGAGTCGTGTGCCTCAGATAGACTACACGATGTGTAAAAACCAACTACATTCCATGTGTTTCACTTTACATATGTTTGGGATGCACGAATGGTTCTTTGGAGTATGTCTTGATAGACTACATAGAATTTATAGGCAAACTACATGCCAAGTACTAATTTGAGTAGTGTGTTTGTTTTCTCACTAAGTCACTTGGTTTGTTCTTCAAATATGTAAATTTATAAACAAAACCTCATGTACACCACATACACATCATGTATATCAAAAATGCTCTAGGTTTTTAGTCTCATTGAATTTTGACCATGTATAATGACCACACCGATTGCGTGATTTATGCTGCTAACCCATAGAGAATACATGACGCGTATACCAATACACATTGTGTAATCCAATAACAGTGTTGCATGTTTTCCAGTAAACATGATGTATAAAATACATGTAATTATTTTCTATCGCGCCATGTATCCCTTGGCGTATACAGATGCAGTGGACTAGGGTACACTGAGTGTAATCTTGAGTATATCCCATGAAACCTTATCTTATTGGCTAAAAATTCTCAGTTTTATGATGGAAAATTTAGTCCTTATTCATCTGTTCTTAAACATAAAGGAATTGAAAACACTTGAATGAATATGATTAATATTTTTACGAATTTTAATTCAAATAGGATTAAATAATTAAAAATATGAAATGGAAATTTTACCAAAATTTCACATAGATCAACAATCAAATAAATAATTATAAATTTAAATGTGACCACTCTAATACCAATTGATAAATATGGTTGTAGTGGAAGTCTAAAATGGTGGGAAATATGTTTAAAAAATTTTATAATAATTGGTCAAATATATGAGTGAGGATATTTCATGTCATATTTATAATCAATTTATTCAATATCAAAATAAATAAATACCTGGGCTTAGGAAAATTCTTGATTGAAAAATATTGATCATCCGAAAATACCCTTTATGATTTCCTTCGTTTCACTATGAGGATCAAATTATAGAATCCCTCTATCCATGATCATGAAATGCTCCAATTATATTCAAGTAATACTAAATGATATCGAAATGCTAGCATGGAGAATTGAATATCTTGTGTTGTTCATTCTTGATTTATTGTTCTTTGGTATCAAAGAAATATCTCTTGAGTTTCTAATTCTCGAGAGGGAGAGAGAAGGATGAGTTGAGTGAAAATTCATTGTGTGAAATAATTCTCTATTCTAAATTTGGGATTCAAATACTATAAAAATAGACAAGACCTTCTATTTATAGAGAAAAAGTTTAGATAAAATAATTATTTAATTGAATTATAGACATTAAATAATATAGTAACCTTAAATAACCCATTCCACATAATAAAATAATAACATCATTATTTTTTTGTGTGAATCATCATGCACAACTGATAAATAATATTTACCAGCTTGGAAATAATTATTTTTCACCAGATGTAGTCTTGGTCCATTCAAACTCCTCAATATTTATTAAATACATGAATAAATATTTTATTCATAAATAAATATTACATTCACATACTAATGAATAAATATTTATTAAATATTAAATAAAATAAATAAATATATTGTTATTCACATCCTAGTGAATAAATATTTATTTAATTTATGAAATCAATATAACTAGAATAAAAGTATTCCGCAGTCATGAGAATAATATTTATTCAATTAATTAAATTTAAATAGAATTTAATCGTGATCAATCGAAACACATAGTGTGTGACCCTCTATGATTATTTCTCTTTAGAATTAGGTGGTCTTGCCAAAATATCAAGATTATTATCTAGAAATGAGTCAAGAAACCCAAAATAAATAACTTAATGTCCCATTGAAAAAAACCACATACGAATGCTCATTGTGTAATATAATCTATTAATCGCAATATCTCATAATTTAGGTTGCATAAAAATTTCATCAACCTATACGCTTGATATGTGTTTCACTGACTATCTAAAATAAACATGACATTTAACCATGGCCATGTAATTTATGTGATGGATATATTCTAATAAAAGGGTTTAGATATCAACTCCCAAAAATATGAAAGGGAAAAATTGGTCCTCGACTTATCAATTAGTGATATATGAATCATGATGCACCCAATATACCCTACTTCCGATCAAAATATGTAATTACAGTTTTTTAGTAAATCTATGTTCATGAGTAATGACATGTATTAATCATAATCATAAAGTATATAAACCATTACAAACACTTATATATAGGAAAATCTGATGACACCAAATCATGAATAATTCTTACTGGTGGGTCTATTATCATAATCTCCCATCTTGTGGATTACCAAGTTCAGTCATCAGGAGAAGAATCCTCATCCGATTAAGATTAACCACACTTGATGGTCTAAATACTATGTGTCCCATTATAGTGTGTTATCCAAATATAGATCTATATTAAGAATATTATCATAGAACTTCATATTTCTCATCATATGGGTGAACTGTTACAAAATTATTCATGTGACATATACCCTAGGATAATATTACACTAAGTCCATGCATAAAAATAAAAAATATATTATAATATGTTTAATTAATATTCAATACATCATATATAACTGTAATCAAAGTACAGTCAGCTGGTCCTAGGAAACCAACTATAACAAATACCGCATGCTATTTTTTTATTTACTTCATTCCATGATTTTTTGTGTATTGGGAAATTTATAATCAAGTCCATTCATCTTATCCAATATAGATGTTCTAATATTTCCATGGGTAATTGAAATAGAAATTAATTTAGTAAACTTGGTTCAACTTAAATCACCCCTTCTCAGTGAAATTCATGATCTTAATAGGCATTTCAAGGAGGAAATCTACTCATGGTATTTTAGGAAACCAATATGAGGATCTAAAATCAAGTTGTTTCAGGAAAAAAAGAGTAATATTGACTCAAGGAATTTGCGGAAATAATTTGGATAGTCATGAATCAATTTTTTAGGAAACTTATAGGGTAATCATGACTCGAGGAATTTTTCCAGCTAATATAGAAGATATTTACAAATTATAAATCTTTCACAAAAGTGGTTACCCTAAAAACAATATTATATAAAGGAATACTTTTATAAAGGTTGAAATAAGTGCTACAATATTCAAGAATCAGGTGAAATATTTGTCTCATGAGAAATGATTTTTTTTCAATGAAGTATACACAAATATACAAAAATAGAATCATTCAGGAAATAGTCCACCCTATGTTTAATGTTATTTGGAGATAGACCCTTGAGAATAGGGAAACATACACTTTAAGAATAAATAATTGCACATAATATCTGGATCATAATAATGGATGGGATTTACCTTTGGGTATTTTTGTTTAGAGCTATCCAATGTGTAAATTTTATGTGGTCGGAATCCCTCCATGAAATTTTTGTGTAGGTCCCACCGTAAAGGGTTTTTTGTGTAGAAAACACTACTAGTTTTTTATGTGAATGATACATGGATGTGATATTTTTATAAAGTGTATCCCCTCCCTATTTAGATATGAATTTAGAGTTTATTTGTGATTAATTATATTTAATGGATCTCTTATTAGGAAAATTTTCAAATTATGTGATTTATCAATGTTTTCGGCCTCTAAAAATGACTAAGTGTGTCAGGGGTCTTATTTATAAGAAATTACATGTAAACCCCTACTTCGAGATATGCAGAACTTCTACTCCAAAAAAAATTCAAGACCTTATAATGCCTATATATCGACAACATAAATTATAGCATGACCATATAAGAGTCTGACAGCTGCATAGGAATTTGTCCTCTATGCAGTAAATGATATTCCACCACATAAGAGTCGAAAAAATGAATAAATTCACTACTCATGGGTCATAAATGAAACATGAACCACAAAGTATTCTCACATATGTATATGATATCTTCTTTACAAATATTTAATATTTCACAGTGTTATTAAATCCCAAGTACACAATATAAATGATGTCTTAAAAACTTAATTTTTTCACAGTTGTGTTAATTATTCATTGTCATTAACAGTGAATTATATTAGAAAGAATACCATCATAAAATAACCATAAATTGTAATTCGAGTGTCTATTTTTACTCTAAAAGTTGTAAAATAGATTATTATGAAATGAAATAAACACATATATATTTATTTATTATCTATAGATTGTGTCTTTTGAGGCTAAAAAATGTCTAAAAGACCCTAGTATCAATAAATTTATCATCATAAATGGATAATATATTTATCCACCTATTGATAAGAGGTTCTCACTACCCTATAACTAGAAATGGAACTATTTTTGAGGAATCATCATCCCTCAATTAGTGTCATACCATGTAGAATATGAAGGTACCATTTTCATTTTATTCATGCTCCTAGATATTTTTCATATTTAACTCTACTCATTTCATTTGAGAAAGTCTGATATTTTGGTCTCTATTAAAAAGCATGCACTATATTTTTCCTGGATAATAATGGCACTTGATTATTAGTTTAATATCTATTAAATTATCCATAATCAAAACAATATAATTTTTTTTGGAATATCTAATTAATAAATGGTGTGGTAAATTGCCTATAATTCATGCTAAATTATATTTACTATAATCAATGCATCCATAAATATTATAACTATTTTAGTGATAATAAGGTCATTTTTTATTTAGATATCAAATTGATGCCTCCCTTCTTATGAACCACTTGAATTTGGAGTACCCATGAGCTATTAGAATTTTATTATGTTATTCCAATATTAGATAACATTAAAATTTATATTATTGAGACTTATTTGTTTTTTAGATTATGTTTAATTTTTAATTCCACCATGGATTTGAAATCTTAATCTAAGAGAATTTTGGACATACATAAATATGGACTAATTAAATTGAATATTGAAATATATGACCCTAAGTTTGTTATACATGTATTCATTGATTATAATAAACTTTATTCATATAACTTGTAAATTTGTCATCATGGATAGTAGTGTCATAAGTTACAGTGTTGTTGTATTATTCAATTCATTAATTTAAGGTTCTACTTGGTAGTAAAAATTTATCCACTAGATGTCTGAATATTTTCCTTGAATGATTCCATCAACTTGAAACTCTATTATTCATCCTCTTCAAACAATGATTTATATTATACTAATAAAAGTAAATCTTTTATAATGTCTAGGGTAAAAATATTAGTATATATTTTTTCTATGTAATTACTTAATAATATAAAACCTAAAATATTATCATTGTTCTTATGATACTTTAGTATTGAAATAATTTTATGTTGTCCTTGTCTTCTATAACATGGAATGGGAGTTTTAATTTTAATATGTCAGTAAATGATCCTAATATGGTTAAAAATTTCCATCCTAAAATTATTCATAATTATATATCTATTTCCATGTTCAACACTAAAAAATATACTAGTATAATTTTATTCTAAATAAGAACTTACATATCTTCAATCAATGTAATTGGATAATTTAGGGATATGTTCACAAGTCATTATTCTTCTATGGTTGGTTTTCATTACATAACTCAATATCCCTTCATCATTGTCATATATATGAAGTTGAAGCTTTCTCCAATTATAATTAAGGAAGTAAATTCATTATTTTCTTCAAATTCATAGAAAATTTTATAAATTTAAGAATTTATGATTTTATATGGAATTTTATTTTTAAAAAATCCAATACATTCCTCTGTTACTGGTACAATGTTATATTATTATAGTCTCTTAATATTGTAAATAATGTTATTCAGGAAAATTTCAAATATTTAAATCTTTTCCACAACTTCAATAAGTTAACTAAAAATCTATATCATTTTTCAAAATTTTAAAAAAATATTTTTAAATTTGTATAAATTTCACTATCAAGATAAATTTCACTTTATATAAATAGAGTTAATGAATTTTATTTCTTCCAATCTATATTAGTAAATTTATTTTTTACCCTTCCTTCTTTTGTTCTTCATTCTTAATTTTTCTTTTAATTCTTCTTTGATGAAAGGATTCTCTCCCACTATTTGTTCACTATTTTACTTTGATATTTTTATATTTTATCAAAACATTCTCTAAATATACTCATATAAATAAAATTCCCATTATTTTTTGGATATATATAACTAATTATCATGGATTAGCTTAACTTATCCTTATAAACTACCCATTACCACTTTTATAAAATTTCAAGTTTCAGCTTAAAAGATACTTTTCCAATTTTAAGAAATTTAATTTTCTAATGTTATTTTAAATATATCAATGAATATAATAAGGGTGAAAATTTAATTTAACTCATTTTCAATGAAGGTATAAAATCTATTAGACATAATATTTGGATTAATAGCATGAGTTTTTTTTTGTGATACTTTGAGATATATTATGAAATGGTGGATTCTTTTTGAGAATTAAACACCTTGAATAACAATAATAATAATTGTTATTAAAATAAATAATTATAATTTAACACATAAATAATTACTTTTATGATAACTATTATAATAAAATCTAGTTCCCCATCATGATATAAAGATATAAAGACCATTTAAGGGTGAATCAAGGAATAATAATAGATCCTTGAACAAAGTAGGGTTCTTAGGACTTATTTTATTTTCTTTTATGTTAATTTATCCTCTAAAAGATCACTCTTCTTTAAACTAAACTAAAATTATGAATCTAAAATTGAATTTTATGTATGTTCATTTAGAAACATATATATAATAAATGGTCTTAGATTGGTAAAAATTCATTGAATGGATTTAGAAAAAATCTAGAGAGAAATTTGGATTATAAAAATTATTTATTGATTTTTAGGGATCAATTCCTAAAATCATAAACCAAGATTCATGTATGATATTATATATATATATATATATATATATTTCTAATGAATCTATTTTTTCAAAATTTGGACTTTTATTTCTAGATATATTCTATATCCAGGATAATATAGCTATATTTTTTATAATTTCAAGATTTATTGAAATATATTATGAATAATAATGAAATAAATATATCCATAGAGAAGTTAGTTTAATATGAATATATGGTAACCAATTTTTTTGTCAATCCTATATAATGATTATAAGTTACAATAGAGATAATTTCTATAAAAAATTATACATCTCTCTAGTTTTACATGATTTAATTATTGATTTATGTGATTTTTTTTAGATCAAAGGGATGATAAAAAAATGTTTTTGAAATTTTGTGGATTTTCAGGTACTTCTCTCTCTAGGATACCATTATGGTCAATAGAATATGGCACTAATGGTGAACAACTTGTTATAGAACACTAACTAGAATTTGATCATCTGATTTCACCACAGATGGATGGATTTCGGTCATGTGTGCCCTTTAATATAGGACATGCTCCCCCCATACGTAGTGGAAGAAATGACTTGGGTTGTCAAATTATTTGATTATATGGTTCTGATAATACCACATCACTGGTACTATACCCCATACATATCAATATTCATGCACATATATATATGTGAGATCATGTCGATTAGATGGTGCCTTTCATGGCCACATAACAACATAGGAGATCTACAAGGTATATCAAAACGAACAAATCTTGGATGTCCAACCGAATATCAGATGACCAGGAGGTATACAAAGTGTTTACTAGGTGAAAAAAATGAAAAAAGTCATTTAAGGGAATTTATGTGGTTTGTATAGAGTGGAAGAGTTTTATCCTAGTGTGTGGGGGTGTGTTCATGAGTGGATTTTAATTCAAAAAGTTCGTGTTCACTCTTATTAAACCCCAAGACCCAAAAAACCATGTTTGATCATTTTGAAGTTCATTTGATGGTTAAATAAAGGATTTAAGGTTTAAAATGATAAAATTATTAATATAAAATGATAATAATTTTAAAATTATGAAAACAATAAGAGGTTTATATTCTAATTCAATAGGAAATCAGGTATCCTATTTGTGAGTTTTCTGAGATTAGTGAATGTGAAATGATAGACCAGTAGCTATAATTTCTTGAGTTATTTATTAGATACTACAATTACTATTATTAAATGACAATAATAATAATAATAATAATAATAATTGGTGAAATATTACGATCTTAAGAGAGGATCCTGAATTGTAAACTTGGAGGATTTACTTCCCCTGATAGATGGTGATAGCTTTACATTGATTAATTAGTAGTCATGATCTGTGGATATACCAATGTAAATTAGAATATGAAACCAAATAAATGATTATTCATGGAATAGGTTGATGAACTTATGGAAGCATTGAATTCATTATAAAATAATAAATTTTAAAAATCTTTAAATATAAGTGGTGTGATGTGAATAATAAAATTTATGTATGAGGTTTGTGTTATGTCAAATATAAAAAAGAGAATAATCATAAGATTGATGATAACAGTGAGTGAGGAATGATTGGTGTATGGTAAATGCTTAAATGAAAACTATCATAAGAAGATCCAATGATCACTTTGGATGTGTTTTCCATAATGTTAACATTAAAAGAGTTAACTCAATGATATAATATTTAATTAAATATATCAAATATGGAATGCTATATAATGGAATATTGTATGTTTTGTGAATAATAGAAAGAGATCAAGGAATGGTAACATGAAGTTTAATTTATATATTAGTGGAATCTTTACAGTGATGATTCAGATGTCCTGGAAGTGATTAGGGAACTTAGTGAAATACCATGAGAATATTTTGTTGACTTAAACATTGATTATAGTAATGAAATTAAAATAATTAGTGTGGTGATGTAGCAAAATGGGTAATTCCATAAAAAAATTAACTTTTATTTTATCATCATTCACTTTCTATAGGATTGGTATGTGGGTGTCATTGTGGATGAATTTGTATCAACATTTATATATTGGAATCCTCGTTATATTAATGAGAGGGTATTTAAACTATGATTATGTTATTTATTATTTTTACTCACTACCTTGAGATTAGATGAAGATTTTTATCGATGAATATCGACTGTGAATTGATATGGGGATAGTTATCCATCAAAATAAACCTTCTTCAATGGTTAGAGTGAGGTATAAATTACTAATCCTCATCTCACACACAAATATGGGTAGAGAATGACAATGAAATATACATGTATCCACCACCACTCACCCACTACTCTAGGATGAGATGGGTAGATATTTTTACGAGATGGTTATGTTTGCGTAATTCCTAAAATATCTCTTGTATGGGAAAATGGATATGAGTAGTTCCTCCAATATCTATGATTTTAGAACATGATAAATGGGATGGGTGGAGAAGTTTGTTTACTAAATAATAATTTGTAGGTGAATATAGTATTGGTAGTTCACCTGAGTGGTAAAAATACTTCTCTAAAATTGTAGGGATTGAGGTGGATGGTGATACACTAGATTCTTCCCCTCCTAATCAATATATCTGGGATTTATATGGGACATATATGAAGATGTACCCTAGATATGTTTATTTCATCTATTTTACCGATAAACAACATTGAACCTAGATATGTGTATTTCCCCATGTGTCTGAACATGTATATATTGTTATAATTAAAGATGTATATTTTCTACAACTAGATATGTATATTTACTTTAGATATTTAGAGAAAGATGGTGATTCTTATTTACCATAGTACATCTAAAATAGATGGAGACATGTATTTCCTCTAGCTTGTCATGATTTATGCATATAAATGATTTATTTTGTTTAAAATATATTATAGGTTTTGTTATTAGTTGTTATTATATTATATATTGTACGAGTAGGCTGTTTAATTTGAAGATAACTAAATAAGTGATCTGTGGTAGCTTGATAAGTTTGATTATTTTTTTTATGTTACTATTGAAATTGAGGATGCTAGATTTCCACACCTTGTTTTTCATTTAGGAATATTGACACAAATTTATCCTTCATGACTGTACACTACTTGGGATAATCATATTAGGTATAATTTTACTCACCCATGTACGTGCAGTTCGACATTGTTCACCTTTTTTCCATGAAAATATTCCAATTTAGAGAATTTTAATCCTTGTAATATAGATATGGAAGTAGATTTGGATAACTAATAGAGTAGATATCAATATGGAAACCATCCTATAACTATGAATAATTTAGGATGACACCTTATATGATGTATTAGTGAAAACTAATCTTATAGTTATACATAATTATTACATTGTATCAGTTCACTTTATACTCATGTGGTTTATGTTTTGTTAGTTACATTATATCATGGTTTGGTTATATTTATGTGCATGCTCCTGAATTATCGGTTTTCTTTCTTTCATGCATGGTTTATATTGATGTATGTTAGCAGGTGATAAGAAAAATTAAATGTAATGACTCCCATGATTGTGTAGATACCATAGTGAAATTCACTATAACTAGAACTAGTGGAGGTGGGCTTAGTAAGTTCCCTTGACAATGATCCAAGATGCGACAGATTGGTCTAAGAGTGTAAGATGGAGTTTGAAGTTAGGCATACATGAGGTTGGTTCAAGATATTTTAGACAAAGATATACTAAAAATACAATGTATATATAGTTAAAACAGAGGGATTTGTAAAGGATTTAGTGATTGTTGTATTCTAAATAATGACTCTTATTGATGAAACACGACTAAGACCATAGAATATGAAGCATGACTATAAAGTGTGGATCATACATCATATATTCTGATGAAATTATTTTTTTCAATTTTACAATTGCGTTGATTAGATCTATAGATGGTCAATGTAGGTAGATTTTCAACTGGATTTCATACAATCCTCATCATTTACTATGTGTTTTAGGTAAATATACTTCATGGGATATAATTTGTTGAGATCATCGAGATTGGGACACTTATGAATTGGTAGTTTTGTAGATGGGATGAGATAGAGATAATTGATGACGTGTTGTGGAATAAATCCATATGAAAAATTTCATAGGACCCAAGTGGACTAAGAAAACATTATTACTACATAAAAATATTGATTCTAAGTGAGATTATGGAGAAATTCCTAAATTTTTGATGAATATATCTTGGTTGTGTTAAGATTTTGTTGAAATTTTGAATTCCTTTAGAAGATAAATTTGAGACTCTATGGAATTATATGAGAATTTGAGAGGTATGACACTAATTTTTTATTGATTAGAGTTCCCCTAGTGTATGTTTAATGATTTTGGATTGTTTTAATTAGAGTATCACATTAGAATAAAGCGACAGTTAGGATATTTATTATTGATTAATACAATACAAAATCTATATGGGGAAGTTAATAATGAATTTATACTCAGTTTTTAATATAGGGGGATCTATATAGGGATATAATATGATTCTTATCATTCATGATAATATTTTTCATTGATTTAGGATATGATTAAATATTGTTAATGTACTAGGAAATATGTATTTTATTGTAAACATATTAAAAACCAAGTATTTTATTGGTATCCTTAGTGTCATACACTCTAACTAAGTGACATGCAATAGTCAGTACTAGACATTTATCAAAGTATCAAGGAGTTATTATTGTCCTAAGTTGACGATTGATCAGTTTTTTGGAATCAAAATGGCTGATGAATTAGCGTAGTTATGGTCATCAAGTGTTAGTGTGGTGATAGTGAAGAAAAAGGATAGTCAATATCTTCTCTGTAATGGGAATCAATACACATTGTAAGATTACTATTCATAGGTTACCAATGACTATGAGTATCTTGATAAATATATTCCTATTCTAGGTAATTCATACAAAATATATCATGGTTGGATTATTAGTAGATGGAATTCATTTCTAGGGATACGAAAGTATCGTATTATGAAGGGATTATTTAGTATTGTAGGGAGATGTCTCGAAAATATGATATAAAATTAGATGGAAATTCCTATTGGATAGAGTGATGATCCTGGTGATGGGAATTTATTTTTGTGAAGTAAAGAGGTAGTGGTGAAACATAAGAAGTGATTGTTTGTGATTATATCATTATCCACCACCACATAGAGTTGAACTATGCTATGGTTTTTTGGGTCCCATGATCAGTTATTTTACTACGAGATGTATGATATCATAGTTTCATTATAGGTTGATCATTTGGGTAAACCTTGGATACCCTTGGAGTAAAATTTTAGAGGAGGATGAAAGTATTATGTTATGACTGAAAGGTAGATGGTGATACTGCTAACCACATATGAGGTCTTGTGAAATTTCAATTGATGGTGTTCCTTTCTATTAGATGATGAAATATTGACTGTATTATTAGTTTTCCTGTGAGACATGATGATATTTAGATGGAATTTATATATTGATCTTGGAAACATCGATTATCACCCCCATTAGATTCTACATTGGAGTGTGGTGTTTTTTTGGTTTTATGAAATATTTAAGGTTAAACACTCCATAGGTTGTCATTCGTTAATGTTCCCATTATTTCCCCCTAATCCAATGTTATTTGGGATAGGGTTTACCTGATAATTTTGTAGAAAAAATGGTCTAATAATAAAATTATAATGGGAATTTTTCTTAGATATTATAGAGGATTCTAGTAGGATGGAAACATGAGGTTTAATTTTGTTTTAGGGAGGAGATGATGCCCAATGATATTTTAAGCGATTATGCTTTCTTGGATTAAATTGAATAATTATCTACAGATTTTTTATTTAATTATTTTTATATTATTGAATGATATACGATCTCAGGTGTTGATAATAGAATAAATGAGGAATATACATGATTTTCCAAGGTTTATTGGAGCATCAAGTGGATGGTAAATCCATGTTCAAATATGGAGGTCCCATTAATACAAAACCATATATTTTTTTATAAATTATTATTATTTCCTACATATCGAATGTGAATGAGTAAAGGGTCAGGTACCAAGATTACCATATAGAAATAGATAGGGTGTCATTTAGCCGTTTATACATGGGACTAGTGCTCCTTAGAACATTGGGTATTTCTGGGATTTCGTAAATCTATGTCTCCAAGAGGCGATAATTATATTTGAGTTGTTAAGAGACCTTAGTGTGTTATTATGATGTGAAACATGTTGAGGGGATCCTAATTTGGAAATCTTATGGATAGTTGGGCAAGCATGAGAGGCTTAGATCTGAGAACATTAGTCGAGACAATCGTAAATCTCATGTATGTTGATAAAAACCCTCTTAATGATGGAGTTGGGGATTAGCATGTTCTATGAGTGGGATTATTCCTGTAGAACTATATGAGGTTTTTCAGACTGAAGATTCATTTTATTGATGGTCTGAGAGCTCTCCCAATTGATATATGAGATGAGACCCAGGTAGAGGTCATGAAAATTGTTATCAGACACGGAATGATGTTTACAAGGGGGTTTAGAGTGAGTTTCGTATGATGGTACCTAGTTAGTGATATCAATTATGACATGGGATTTTGATGAGTTTTAGAACAGCCACTGGAGGACTAGGATCAGATAGACCCTAAATTTAAGGGAACACTATGGAATACTGGAGGTGGGATTGTACCAACATGTTGAGGCTCATATGAGTACGAGGGACACTAGGATATTCCCTTACGAGTGAGATGAGTGGTAAATTGGTTTCCATGTGGTAGGTTATGTGACCAAGCTGGTATTAAAGGGATCAACCAATAGGGTGGTATTGATGGTGGGTGGTTTATCATGGTGTAATGCTCAGTATCGAGTGACTAACATTCCAATGATGAATTATCGGGCTTGTGGGATGTATTGCAAGCCTAGTTTTTAGTTATATGAGGGTTTATGAATGTGTGATTCCATAAATGGATGAATTACATTCCTTATGAAATAGGGCATAGTTTAAGACTTACAGTGCTCTATTCATAGAGAGGAAATGGTTTGGGATCTATTTTGTGTGTATTTCCCTACTGGGAATGTGTTGGGTACTTTTAGTGTGCCCAATCTTGATGTAGAGGAGGGTAGGGATCTATTCAGTGTAACCACTTATATAGTTGGATGATGATTGGTACCTATTTAACGGGAATTTAAATATCTATAATGGGTCAGGTATATTTTGTAAACCCACTATTGAAGTGGAGGAGGGTTAGGATCTATTAAATTTATCTACAATTGTAAGAGGAGGAGTGTTTGTTACTTTTATTGCACCCATCCCAGAAAAGAGAATGGGTTGGGAAATATATTGTGCACCCTTTCATGTGGGTAATGACTTGAGAAAGTTTATGGTGGCCTTCCTTAAGGGGAATGGATTTGGAGACTTGACATAGAAACCCTACCATGAACCTTGAAGTACGGTTTGGATTGTATTCCATGAGATTATGAGATTTTATTAATGGATGAAGTAGGTATTATCCGGTGTCATAATTTCATTGTTACCCAAAAATGGCATGATGTGCGTGTGTGTGGTAGTGGAACAAGGTGTAGTTCTAGCATAATCTGATGTAATTTTAGTTGGATCTCATGGTTTCCTAGTTATCCATTGATGATATAAAGTGCATATTTATTTAATCATTTAAATCCCTCGGGAATACATGTATACGATGGAATATATTAGAGACACTTGGTGTTACCCTTCTAAAATGTATTTCTAAAACCATGAATGGTATCACTAATGGATGTGAAGACCTTATGTATGTTTTAACATTTTGATCACATGTGGTACATTGGATCATATTGGAGCAGCTCAATAGGGATTTTGAGATTCGATTAGTGAGGTCTCATGATGTAAATAGAGACTCTTCTATATTTTTTATTTTATTTATTTTATATATGTGATTGTCCCTATGGATGATCAGTGTGATTCATGAATTTATGAATTCCATATTTTATTTTTATATAGCATTCCTGTTTATTAGATTTTTATATTCTGATGACTGTTATGAATTATATTTTGTAATGATTTCTCACTTTGATTCAAGAGAATAGTCTACCCAATGTATGAGCTGGAGCCTCTCCCATAGTCACCAATGTCTATTATATCAGGTGGCACTCTTGAAGCCCTAATACAAAAGATCCCTTTAACAAAGATAGATTGGTCCTTTAGCAGTGCTAAGAAATAATTGACAACTATAGAATGGTTAAAATTGTAAAGAGTTTATCATCGTTAAAACAAATTTAAAGGACCATTTAACAATGCTAAAAATAGTGATGTTAAAAGGGTCCTTTAATAGTTCTTTCTTTATCACTGTAAAAGGGGGCCTTCAATATGTATTTTTTTAGCACGGATAAATGGGGGTAAAATTATATTTTTTTTCACCAATTCATGATCCTCAACCCTTTATCAGTGCTTCCATAACCCCTCTAACCCCCCCCAACTTTATTAGTGCCTTTCACCAAACCAACCCTTTTATTAGTGCATTGCGAATTTCTAGCCTCATGCACACCCACTTGGATTCAAACCCTGAGCCTCTCCATTAAAGATGATGTACCTTTACCACTACACCATGTTTTTTGTTTTCCATTTAATGAAATTTCTATTTATTTACTTATATATACTATTAATTTATTTATATAATTATTTATAAATAAATTTAGAAAATATATGTGTGTGTTTGATATATATTTACTTATATATTTTTAAATATATTATATAATATATTCATTTATATATACTAGAATATAATATAAATATATATATTTTTAATACACACATATATGTAAATATAAACATTTTAAATATATTTTTATAATGTCAAAACTGGTTAGATATTGTTTTAAATTCATTTTTAGATTATGTATTTTTTTTACATATATTAGAATATTAATTTTTTAAAAATATTGATATATGAATTTATATGAGTGATTTAATATATGTAAATATGCGAAAATATGCATATATTTAATTATATAAAAAGTTACGTTTTAAGAAATGATAAAATTTTAAAACCATAGTATCAATATGAATGAAATACCTAGGAATAAATTTAGTCTCCACCCAGAAAGGCAATAATATCCACCTAAACACGGCTGAAAATCCATAAAATGTTAAAAACATATGGTACCTTGACAAAAAACTCGGTTTTGTAGAACTTCTAGGCCCTTTTTCCTAGAAAAATGTGACATAAGTTTACCACTATCACCAGGGACATAGAGCTCATCAGAGGCTTTGATTTGATATGTGGTAGTGGACAGATGGACATTCAGATAAAAAGTTATGGTCATTTGAAATTCGAGCCTTGTTTTTTAACTTATTTTACATCTTTTATTAATTTTCTAATTTTTTTTCTTAAAATTGATATTAAATGACTATTACATGGTAATAATAATAATATAATTAATTAAAAAAATAAAATATTTTATAATCCATTTTCACTAAATATCTTATAAAATAAGTATAAATTCCTATTTAACTTATCTAAAACAAATTTTTAAAAATATATATTATATTTATATCAATATAAATATATTTATATATTAATATATTATTTTTAATGATTTTTTTGAAGTATACCCTTATCAGCGCTTGTAAAAAATCACTAATAAAGACCCCCTTTAACATCGGTTTTTTTAACACTGACAAAGGGAGGTCTTTAACAGTGCATTTAGCTAGAACTATTAAAGGAATAGTGTTTGATAAACCCATTTTTTTCATAGTGAGGGTAATATAATTCTAGTCCCACCCATCACATTCATATCATGTATATGAATAAGTGCACCAAATAGATCATACAACCTAAATATCTATTTATTCATTTTTAATCCCACGATTAGGAAGTGTGGGTAAAAAACATGGAACTCCCAAATTATCCAAGTATATGTACTTTTAGATGAATAAACTTTATCAGAAATGGGATGTGTATTCACTAAAAAAATGTTTGTCATTGAAAATTGTAGGATAAATTCAAAATAATAACAGGGGAATATAAATATTTATAAAAGGTTTTAATGTGAGAAAAATGGGTTTATTATCACTTTTAAATAATTATGATATTAATAGGTTTTTGTAAAAATCTATACCAACATGAATAATTTTAAATCAAGAGACATAATATAAAAAAGGTGCTCGAACAAAGAGGAGAAGAAAAGAATTCCTTTCCTTGAGAGGGCACTTTAAAAAGATTAAGAGGAGCATCTTATGATATTTAGGGTACATTGGGAGATATATTGAGAGGAAGAGTTAGATTTAATTCATGATTGAAGGGTTTTTAATGATGAGTAATTAGAGGTTGGGAGTTTTTTATTGCAATAGAGAGGGGAATTATTTATTTATTTCTAAACATAGGTGTTGGACTCTATATGATAATAAATAAAAACAAAAAACATTACCGAGGTTTCTTCCAATTTTTTAATAAATATAATATTGTTTTTTAATAATTTATAATTCTAAAAACCAAAATAATTAAAATAATACCCTTGGTGATGTGGAAGTGATCCGTGTTTATAAATATATTCATTTTGAATCCATAAAATTTAATATTAGTTTTGGGGGATTCATTAAGGGTTTATAAAATTAATGAAATGACTAAAAAACACATTATTTTTTATGGGAAATAAATGTTGGTCATGGATACTATTTTTAGTATTTATTAAATCACTTTTGGGATTTTATGATGCCATAATACATACTGAATATTTATACAATATTTTATTGTTATCAAAAAATCTCACTATGACAAAAAATAATAAAAAACTCAACATTGGAATATTTTGATGTTCCAATTTCAAAAAAAAAATATTTTATCAAAATATTTATATAAATATGATAATTTTATCTTTAAAAAAACATATTTATTAAAAAATACGTGTTTTTACGATGATAATAGTTTTTTTCCTTTATTAAAAATAAATTTGATTTAATAAAATTATATTATCATTTATATTTTAATTAATTTTATTTAATAATAATGTTTTATTAAAATAATATTTATTCAACAATTATTGAATTCATAAAAAAGTGTGTCTTGATTGAAACTATATATTTACCAAAAAAATTTGTTTCATCATATCAAAATCTAATTTTTATCAGTATCTTTATTTAATTATTTATAAATTAATATTAAAAAAATATAAATATCATATTTATTATATTAAAAATAAAAATATAAAAATTCATACTGTTTGGTCCAAGATACACAACCCCTTATAGACCAGTTTATTCCCTAAGGGTAAGGTGTTTGATGGTGACACTTTATTGGGGTGATTCAAGGAAAATGGTTTCAGTCATGATCTCAATAATCTTGAAAATCTCCCATAAATATTTTCACTCAAGCTTCAGTTATTGAATCATCACTTGGGATTGGTCAAGGGGAAATCCCAGTGATGTTATCTCCCATAGAATCTAGAATAAATGGACTCCATATGGTATGATCCTACTGGTCAAGTCCATCACCTTTTCTATTTATGTCAATTGAACATTATCATAACTGTTAATATATAATAATCATAATGGTCACTGTATAATGGTCATACTATCAACAATTATAGTAATTGATTATCTTTTAAATCTGATAGGATATAACTTATATTAGTGTACAATAACCAAAGTAATTCATGTGTTTTATATAATTTCATTTCTTAATAATTCATGTGTCCATTAGAAATGTAACATTCATTTATAAAACATCAGGTCATTATATTATTCCCCCTTCAGAAATTTCATCCTAATTTTTTTTATTATAATATAAAACTGATGAGGGTACTTATATTTCATCACCACTTTTGATTCCCGTATTTCAACATCAAACTTCTGGTTCCACTATAGAAATTTTACTAGGTTAGTTTTCTTGTTTCGTAGAGCTTTGTCTCTATGATCTTAGATCTTCACCAGCTTATATTCATATGATAGACCATTCGTTAATGGTACCACCTCAAAATTTAGTAATATGAGGGGTTTGGTATGTAATTTCTCAACAGGGATACATAGAAAACGCCATGTACTTAATATGGGTTAGTAGGTAGTTATAGTCATTAGGCCCGTAATCTGATATGATCAAGGATCTAAAAGGGGCCAATGTATCTTGTACTTAGCTTTACCTTCTTCCCAAACCACATATGTTTTTATATGGTGATATAAGATGGAATAACTTATCTGAAACATCAAACTCTATGTTCCATTGATGATTATCTATATAGCTTCTCTATCAAATTTTTATAGATTTAATATAATATTAAATGATAGGAAGATTCTTTGTCTTATCTTGGATAATGTGTGGTCCCATAATCTCCCACTCTCTAACATTATCCTATAATATTGGAGTTCAACGACTCTTCCCATATAGATCCTTATAAGGTTCAATTTGAATGATTGAATGGTAATTGTTGTTATATGAGAAATCTAGTAGGGGAAGGTACTAATCACAACATTCATGGAAATCCATTGAAAAAGATATCACTATTTCCTTTAGTGTTTGAATAGTTCCATTAGATTGAAAATTTTTGTGATGGTGATAAGAAGTTATGAAACATATATCCTTATATAACACTTGATGACGAATTCTCTAGAACCTCAAGGTAAACCTCAAATATCAATTAGATACAATGGAGAGTATAACTCTATGTATAATTAGCACCACTCTAATATATATCTTAGTGTTTTTTTCAAGAGATAAATCTTCTATGATAGAAGTAAGATGTGATGACTTTTTAATGTGATCGACTGCCAACCAAATGGAAATTTTTAATTTATATTTCTTTGAGAGTCCTATGATGAAATAAATGGTTATTTTTTCCAATTTCTATATTAGTATGGGAAATGGTTTCTTCATACCCTTAGAGTTCTATCATTCATCCTTCGCTTTTTGGCATTCCAAGAATCAGGATACAAATTCTACAATCTCTCTCTTCATATCATCCCACCAAAAGTTTTGTTTTTTATCTCTAACATTTTATTTCTTCAAGGATGAACATAGAAGGATGATCTATTAACATCATCCATAAGTTCCCTTTTAGATCTAGTTTTTATGGGACATACATCTTAATTCCAAACCATATAACTTCATTATTAGTAAATCTGAACTTTAGAATATTTGTTAACTTTTCTATAGAACAAAATAGTCATTTTGAGCCTCTTTGATCATCTAAAAAATGGATGGATAAGAATTTATTTTAGAAATTTAGGGTTAATATCCTTTTATTATTACCATGTACATCCTTTAAATGTCTAAGAATATTAGATCTCTTATAATCCTCATCATTGATAGGGTTACAAGATCCTTTATACTCAGATCATATTCCACATTTTTCACCTTCCTCGGATGATAATGTATTGAACAATCATAATCCTTTCTTATATATAATAACCTCTTTTATAACATATTGAGATACTTTTTGTGAATAAATTATTAAATATTTTCTTATATGCATCTCACACATGTCCTTATAGATATAATTTGGCCAAATATTTAATAAAAATATCACCACAACCAATTTTAGATTATGTTTTGGGATGTTTTTTTCATGAATATTTAAATTTTGGGAGGATTAGGTTATCAATTTTTCATCTTGCTGGAGTACACAACCCAATCCATTTTTAGCTTCTTTACTGTAGATCACAAATCCATCCATACTAGTGGGTATTTCTAGTATAGATACACTTATTATCCTCTTATTTAATTCTTTAATGATATCCTCCCATTCATCAATCATGAAAAACATATCTCCCTTATTATTTTTCATGGTTATTGCGATTATAAATCATGAGTTGTTTCTAAAAGATTGATGATAATTCCAAGATAATATAAGGTAACTACAGAATTCTATCACATATGTTGTCCTTTTCCATCCTTCAATTTCCTCTATATTTAAATGATCCATAGATATCCCTTCGCTGATGACAAAATGAACCATGAATATTACCTTCTCCACATAGAACTTTAATTTACTATATTAACATAGAAATTTTATAACTTCAAGGTATTTAGTACAACTTCAAATTCTATTCGTATTTATCCTTACTTTTGAAGTAGATAAGAATTCTATCTTTAATGAATACCACAAATTTGTTAAGGTAATCCCTAAAGACTATATTCATTAAGTCTATAAAGATCGATGAATCATTGGTGAGTCCAAATGGCATCATTATGGACCTGTAGTTCCCATTCCTTGTATAAAAAGTATCATTGGGGATATATTCCTTATTCACCATTACATGATAATATCCTGACCAAATATTAACATTGGACACGTATTGGGAACCATGTAGATGATCAAATAAGTGATTAATTCATGGAAGAGGATAACTATTCTTTATCATGATCTTTTTTTGAGATTTTGATAATAAACATAATGGCGTATTGAATCATCTTTCATCATAATGAAAATGATTGGAAGACTCTATAGTGATGCAATTTGGTGTATAAAACTTTTAATAAGATTCTCTTGTAGTTTCTTTATAATATATTAATTTTTAGTAGTGACCTTTCTATAAGGATTCATGTTTATTGACAAAGCTCCATGGATAATATTTATTGAAAACTCAACCTCTTAGCTAGGATAAAGACTAGGTAATTCTTTAGGAAACACATTTGAGAATTCCATTACAATGGGAATGTCATCAAGGATGATCTTATCCTTAGAATCAATCATTTGATTAAGATAAAATTTATCAGAAGTCCATAATATACATTATTAATATGATGATACCAATGGATATTAATCATCCACTATGAACTTATATTTTATTAACGTTTTATTTGTAATAATTATGGTGATTTTATTCTCTCATAAATTTATGTTGGGTCTCTACAAGGAAAGTAAATCCATGCCTAAAATATTATCAAATTATTTTAAAGGGAGTATCAGAAGGTTTTATAGTAAATTTATCACATTATGTTTCATAGGGAATGAGTTATATTCTTGGTATGCAATAATAAACACATTTTTCATCTTCCCGGATAACCTGACTTTCCTATTTTGATGTGGTGTTTGAATAGTACCAATAAATTTGTGTGATATGAAAGAATAAAAAGAACCATAATAAATAGTACTTTCACTATCCTTGAGTGAATAACTAGCATACTTATCACCACTTATTTATCAAGATACAGTTTGTAAATTGTGATGGGAGAAGCTCATCCTTTCTTTATAGGCCTTGGAAGTTATTTTCATCAGTAGTCATCAATAACCATTGGATTTGTGAATTGATTCAAAAAGTGTCTTTGTTACTTATAGTTGAAACATAGGATAGTAGGATACTTTTGGACTAGATAATTCATTCCTTCCATCACATTGGTGGGTTTTTTTCATTATTAATCACGATCTATGTGACCTTCCTTCCCTAACCAAAATCATTTCCATTTCCCCTTCAAAAAATTTATGGGATGCTTCTTCCCACAATTTTTACAAGTGGGTGTGTTTTAATTTCTTTCCCTCATTATAATTCTCCATCATACAACCAGAATTAAATCCCATCCTATTATTCCTATCATCATACCCATGAGACCCTTGAGATTCTCCAATATCTATTTCATCTTTTAGGGTTTATCAAACAATTTATTCATAGCTATCAATGTCTTGAATCACCAAATCTTTTAGTATATTTAGATTTAATTTACCAGAGAAGTGTTCAACTTTAATTTTGGGTTAAATGACGATTTTGGATGTGTAACATGAAAATCTAGTGAATTTTTACTTCTACACCCCAATAGATTCATCATCATTTTTATTGAAGCCAAGGATTTTCGTCTCCTCTAAAAGTTGATGATTTTTAGGAAAATATTTTTCCAAAAACATTTTCTGAAATTCCATCAACTCCATCACTTTGATCTCCTCCTTGGTATTTTTATTTTTTATCTATGACCACCATTGATAATATTCTCCTTCCATGCAATAAATATGTAACATAACCTTCTCTTACTCTACGTATTGAAGTATATAACCATTTCAATGTTGAGGGTATATTAGAAAATTATTCATAGCTTTCAAAATATTAAATCACCAAATATTTTAGTAGATTAATATTTAGTCCACCAAAGAAGCATTCAAGTTTTCTATTGGGTTCAATGAAAAGATGGTGGGATATCGTGAAATTATTTTAAAGATTACCTCTTATGACCAGATGGATTCATCATCATGTTTCTTAATAATAAGGAAATACCTCTCTATTTTATGTTGAAGTCATCGAGAAAAATATATATCCAAAAACATTTTCAGAAATATTTTCCACTCCATCACTTTAATATCCTCCTCGAGATTTTTATTTTTTATCCAGAACCACCAATGATATGATTCTCCTTCCATATGGTAAATATCCAACATGACCTTATCATTCTCATAGAATTGAATGATAGAGAATATAATTTCAATACATTTAATTGAGAAATTAGTTTCATGATGTTCTTGAATCCAACCCCATCTGGTAGGGAAACTGATTTGGGAATCTATTACATTTCTCATCAAATTGGATGTTGACATAGTTTATTCTATTTTAATCAATTGAAAAGAATAAAGGGAAAATTAGGGAAGAATATTTTTACCCCATTAAACACAAAAAAGGGAAACTATGATCATTAAATAAATAACATAAAAATGACATATAATACTTAACCATTGAATTTCATGGTTTCAATTTAAGTTATCCATGGTCTATTTCCTAATATAATATATTTTCGGAATTTTTATTCCATTCCTAATGGTACATAAAGTACTTGTGAATTTACCCAATCATATCCCCCAATATTATTAAACTGTTTGTGTAGAATGGCCTTCTTTATGCATCTTTTGATGATAAACCCAAGCCCAATACACCCCTTTCGGGTTTATTACTACTATATACAATTGTACTAGAGCCACATCAAATGATAGTATCTAGATAGGGATTCATTTTATTATAAACCACTTATTATTTAGTTTACCAATATTATGTTATGTTTTTATATGTTCATCCATATCCATAAGTCTTGTAATAGGGTTTTCTAATCATAATCCCAAAAAATAACTGGACATTCTTGAGATACCGACTATGAAAACACATATTTTAATACACCTTAATTCATGATTAATTACATAAAGGTAAAAATAATATAATACCATAAGATCTTAAGGAATAGTGTATTTGGGAAATTTGGTTTATATAATAAAAACATTAAAATGGGTATATAAAAATTATTTTAAATCTCTAAAACATTAAATTAAAATTCCATTTCTCTTCTAATATTGCATAGGATAACCTGGGGGAATGCATAAGAAATGGGTGAGCTGTAAATCTAAGTTAGGGAATTATAAAAGAATAAAATGAGGAAATTAATACATGTGGTTCAATAGTAATAAAAAGGTTACATTAAGGGGTTAGAATCAAAAACATGAACATTAAATCAATATATAATAAAATAACATAATGGAAACATTGGAATGTAGTAATGAAATAAAATAAGCAATCATAACCATAAATTAAGGATAAAATCCAAGAAATCATAACATAGTGTGCCTAGTATATTTTATCATGATCCAAACATGGTATATCATGGAAGAAAAAAAATTCTCAATGAATTGGAGGGCAATATAATTCTAGGCCCACCTGTCACATTCATATCACTTACACGCATAAGTGTTCCATATATATCATACAACATAAGGATTTCATTCATCAATTTTGATCACACAATTATAGAGTGTGGAGTGAAAAATGAAAGTGAAAACTAAATTATGGATTGGTGAATCTAGGTGAATACCCTTTAGTAGAAATGGGTAAGGGTATTCAATCTACAAATGTTTGGCATGGAAAATCACTAGAGAATTTTTGCAGCATAATGGGGGTGTATAAAAATTCATGGAAGGGTTTAATGAGAGTGAAATGGGTTTAAAATAACTTTTATATAATAATTATAGTAATAATAATTTGTAAAAATATATCACAACATGAAAAATTGAAAATCGAAAGGTATAATATAAAGAAGGTGCTTGAATAAAGAGGAGAAGGATAGAATCCATTACCTTGAGTGGTCACATCTAAAATCTTAAGAGTAGATTTATAAGGGATTTGGGAACCTTCGGAGGTCTATAGATAATTAAAGGATGAGTAACTTCCTGATCCAAGGGTTTTTAGTGTATAGTAATGATAGTCTGGGTGGATTTTTATAGCAAAGGGAGTATAATTATTTTTTAATTTATAAACTTTGGTTTTGGACTCTATATGATAAAATAATAAAAACAAAAAACCCTCCCATTGTTTCTAAAAAAAGGAATTTGTTTTAAATATTTTATAATTATTAGAACTGATACGATTAAAATAATACCCTTTATAATGTGGAAGTTAGTCATGTCCATGAAGAATTAATTTTGAATCCTCAAAATATAACATAGGTTTTAGAGGATTAATTAAGGGTTAATAAAATTATTCAAATAACATAAAAAATATAATATTTTAATGGGAAACATAATTTTGTTCATGGATAGAATATATTATTTTTTACATCACTTTTTTTTTATTTTTGATGTCCTAATATATAATATATATTAATACCGTATTTAATTTTAATCCAAAAAAATTGAATTTCTCAAAAAATTATGAGAAAATAACCACAAGATAATTTAGATGTTACTATTTCAAAAAGAATATTTATATTATCAAAAATATTTATATAAATATGATAATTTAAACGTTTAAGTGAAAAATCACCTTTTTTTAAAAAAATATGGGTTTTATGATGATAACAGATATTGAACTTTAAAGAATAAAATTTGACTTCATTAAATTATTTTATCATTTATATATAAATAAATATTATTTAATAATATTATTTTATTAAACTAAAATTTATTTAAAAAATTATTGATTTCATGGAAAAGTGTGTCTAGATTGAAACTATATATTTCCCTCAAATTTTTTTCATCGTATCGAAATCTAATTTTTATCAGTCTCATCATTTGATGATTTATAAAGTAATAATAAAAATAATAAATATATTCATTAGTTTATTAAAAATAAAAAAAAGACAAATTCATACTTTTAGGGTCTGGATATAAAACCCCTTAATACACCAGTGTATTTCCTAAGAGTACGGTGTGAAACGATGACACTTTCTTGGGGTGGTTCAGAAAACATGGTTTGGTTCAGGATCTTGATAAGGATTAACTTCTCACATAAACAGCTTATCTCATGCTTTAGTTGTTGAATCTCATCCGGGTCTTTGTTAATGGAAAATATAAACGATTCCATCTCCCATAGAAGCTCTAATAAATTGGTTTCATAGTGTGTAATCCTACTATTTAACAACATCACTTTTTTGTATATTTGTAAATTGGAATTTATCATAACCATTAACATATAATAATCTTAATGGTAATTTTACAATTTTTATGATTCTTAATGGTCTTTTAAATCTAATATTATATAACTTATAATGGTCCAAAACAACCAAATTAGTGCATGTGTTTTTTATAATCTCATTTCATAAAAAGGTATTTATTCATTTGAAATGGAAATTTCATTTATAAAACATTATTTCATTATAAACCAAGTTCCCCAAATATAAACAATCATATATGTAAATTCATAAGGAATCAAAATTTAGAAAAGAAACATGCACATTGATCCATCATGTTTTAACTAGGTCACCACGACCTCGAACAAAACATAATTTAGGTTATGGTATATATCCACCTTCTATGACCTCCACATGCACATATATCAAGTCATTGTGTGTTAACCAAGATACCATGACACCCAGCCATACCTTCATTTTCCATCATCAAAATATTGTTTTCTTATTCCATACAACCCAACCATTACCTAAAGACTCAGTGTAGGGAATCCATGTCAAGTACCCTAGTACATTCCCCTCAAAGAAGGCAACACTAGAAGTACCCAACCCATTCCCATCAAATAAGGTAACATTTTATGGATCCCAACACATTACCATGTCAAGGAAGGTATAAAAAAAACCTAACCCTCCTCCTCTTATAGAAGTGGGAACATTGATTAGATCTCAGACCCATCCCCTTTAAGAGGGGGAACATTGAAAGTACCCAACCCATTCAAAGAAAGGTAGGTTACACTGAATATATTCCATACCTTCTCCTATTACAGTAGAGGGGAAACTAAATAGATCACATACCTCCTCTAATTCTAATGTGGGTGCACTAAAAGTAACCAACACTTTCTTTACATGGAAGGGTAAACTAAATATATCCATACCTATTCCAGCTTAGGGAAGGGTACACTATAAGTCTCAGACCATCCCCACTTCTATAGGGTATTACATCCATCCAAACATGGTATTACATAGTTATTTACCCATATACAACAAAAAATGGGTATACAACACATATCATAATATCACTATCTTTTCATAGGGTCCTAGTAACTGAATACATAGCCTAGTACCAAAATTAACCTCTCATCATTTATCCAACATCTTAAGATAATCCCCTAATGTCTATCTCAATCAAAAAACCTATCATGTTGAACCCATAATCCTTATTATCTCACCCATATGGGTATCTACTAGGGTCCCTCAAATCCATCCCAGTCTCTACTCACAAACACCATGTCACATTTAATACCCCATAGTGTTCACTATGACCACTGGATTTATCTATCTCCATTATTTAAGAGTCCATTATAAACATCATAAAAAACCCATGTAGTACTCCATCGCGTTGAACAAGGATCATTATAAGTAACTCTCTCTAAACCCACTTGGTAACCCCATGAAAATTCCATAAAAAATCCCCCAGATGAGACTTGGGAATCATATTACATCTCCCTTCAGAGAGCTATTATCCCATCACCCATAGGAAATCCCTCTCTAGCACTCATCCTCTAGTCCCAAAGGACTCATTATACCCATATTGTACACAAATCCCTAACTTCACCCTCAATTGTGTGTTGCTCATTATAAATGATATGTACGGTGATCTCACATATATATCTCAGGACCAAGTCTCTTATACCTACCCAATTATCCCTAAGAGGTCTAAATTAGGATAACTGTAACTCTTCTTGAGTTTCAAGACCTTGTAAAGGACTCTATATATCATACCCAACATTATTTACCCTTGGAGACATAGTCGTTGGGAAATACAAAATTACCCAAAGTGATAGGGATAAATTTTGGAATGTCTTGGAGGCTCAATGACACCCTATAAATTTTTATAGGGTGATCTCGATCCCTAACCCTTTACATGATCCCCTAAAATATATAGGCATGCACAATCATTCAAAAAAAAAATATGGTTCTTTTAAAAGAACTATATACTTCAAACATGGAGGTTTCATCCTTCATATAAATTGTTCATCCTAGGCCAAGCTCATCCTTACCTCATCCAAGATCATATCAATACCTGATATCATATCACATGTCAAAAAATACAAATAACTAATTATAAAAATTTATAATTAATTATTTGATTTTATCCAGGGAGTAATAATTATTGAAAACTCATTTTTCATCTTTATATCACCAAATCATGAAACACACGTCACAAATTTACCATTTTTTATTATCATATCAAAATATCACTTAAAAAATAAAAACACTTATCATCAAAGATAAAAAAAATATTTTTATTTCAAAAACCCATATTCAGATTATTTCCAAGTCACTCCACTATATAAACCCCCTTTAGAGTTATAACACGTCTAAGAGAAGTTTAAATAGGGAAAATACATTCTGAAACATTTGATTTAAATTAATTTAAATCTTGATGAAGCCGACATGGCAGAACAACATATTCACTTGGGTTAAATCAATAGACCATTGGCCAATTTTTTGGATCACATACCATATTCATCAGTACCCTATATAATACCAAGGTCTGGTAGTATCTATCAGGACAAACCAGGGCTCACATCACCAACCTGGTCCCTAAGACACACCATGAAATTTCAAACAATTAATTATAAACAATTTTAATTAATTCAAACCCAAATCCTAAGACGGAATAAGTGATGCAGGACCTACCAGAAGCTAATACCTTACCATAACCATAGACAAAAACTCTCTAAAAACCCATGACATACTCCTAATTTTTTTCAGCCTAAATGCCTATGATAAAACACCATTTTCATGATAAATTTCGAGCCAACTTGAAGAAAAACCTAATAAACACTGAACATGACCTCATACCTTAATATAACACTGAGTAACAACATACATATTTCATCTTAGGATATCCCCTATAAAAGAAAAATGGAATCCCTAATATACATAGTCTATTCAACCATGAATTATTGGAATCATCATCAAAAACCGTAAATAAAAAACTCAAATTTTGAGAGTAGGAAGGAGAATATGAGAATGACCCAGTAGAGGATAAAAAATACCTTGTAATACCAAATAATACAACCAAAACCAATACCTTGACCATTGTATAAGTAATACCCCAAGGGGTGGGATCATATTTCATTCATGACAACAACTAGGAGGGGGAAGAGGTCTTCTACTCTTAGAAACTAGATTGGGAAATTTGGTAATTTCCCCTTCATTAAAACTCTCACCAGCTAGCTGGTGTCCATAAGTAGTATCTCCTTATAATTCCAAATACCATCAACTGGTTTGTGTCTTGTCTATCATATTTCAGCAGACCAGACACATGGTTCTCTCTCTCACATCACCCTATAATTTTTGCTTCCATATGAGCCTCATCTTATATCAAAAAATCCTCTATTCAGGTTCTCAAACTCATGGAATTCCATTTTTAAACATAGTATAAATTTAATAACATATAATATTTCAAATTACTATTACATTTAAAATTCCCTTACTGACACAAGTATTTATACAATCCCTACCATAACACATCCCATACCCAATAAGTCATAGTGGTCATCCATCTACAAATCCTGGACTATATTGTTCACTAAAATATATTGAAATTGCCTCATTACATTTCTAAATGAATAATACAAATTCAAGGAGTAACCTTCAATTCAAATCACCCCACCTTAAAAAACCCCATCCAATTCCCATTTTCACAACCAAAATACCGAGGTGGCACTTACCTGAGCCCATATATCTTGAAACACTAATGGTTCCAATACCTATGTAATTATTTTTTCTGAGGTTAAACCAACCATATGATCTTTCAAAATATTTCCAATTACAAGATATGATGCCTCAAATTATTTGAATTTCCTTCCATGATATGATTCTATCAATACATTATTCTGACATATCACGCTTGAATGTATGATGTAATTCTAGTTAAATGTCAGTTCCCACACTCATTACCAAATTCTGAACAAGGATGGATGCATAACTGCCTCCAATATATAAGATAAGAATATACCAAATTTTCATCAAGAACCTAGTTTGAATCCTAGAATGAATCAATAATCTCTAAAATTCATGCTAGATGTGTTTTTAAACTCTCTTCATACAACTTCATACATTAACACAAGTCATATCAACATCATCCAACTCACCTAAAAAATGTTCAGTTCCAATTATTGGAACATTACAAACATACCCTAACCATGATTCGTTCACAATTGGAGGTATATGAAATTCAACTGAACACACTCACTCGATTCCACACCCTTCTCCTGGTGAGATCCCATGGTTAGATCATCAACATCCCAAAACAATCATTGTTCTCTACTGTACACCAATGTATCATTGAGAAAATCATCTTCAGATCACTTTAATCACACCCCAATCCTGAAGGAATTTCTTGGTATAAACTCACCATATCATCACATTTCCCCATATGTAATTTCCCAAGAATCTCTAGTACACATTTCACTATTTTCAAAAAAACATCCCATGTCCACCACAACTGCTCCATGGTCTGTTATGCATTCTCATGATCCTTCCAACATAAGGGTTTTACACCCACAATTGATATTTAACTCCCCACCATAGGAGTGTCATTTTATTTACTTCACTAGACTACCTTCTAACTACCATATCCCATGATCCATTCATCTCAAAACCTAAGGATTGAGAATGGGAATCCTACACTCACTCGACCAACAAAATAAAACACCAACTACTGCCTATCCTTATCCTTCAAGAACGACAGTCATGGAATTCTCCAACATCCAACCCATAAAGAGGAACTCACCATCCAATGGATATTGGATATCTACCCAATATATGTATTCACTTATAATACTACTAGAGTGTAAACTATATGGTTCCAATATGAAACAAACACTTATAGATCTTTTGATCCAGGATTCATGAATTCACTAACGTACGACACCTCTATAATGGTAAAACAAAATCATATGTGCCACCCCACTTCGATCCCTACATGAAATTTCCCTCAATACAGGGATATCTCAACTCCAAACCAAAGGCCCTAGGCCTTCCATCCCACAAGTTTATCATAAAATCCTTTCCAACTTGGATCAATGGGGACTTATCAATTGAGACCCACCATATCCCCATGACTCTCTCCCATATAGTCATGATCTAATGTTCTTGGTGACTCTACCTCTATCACACCACTCATGCACTTTCACCAAGACTAGAATAGTTCCAAAAAAATCTACATCAGCCCACATTATCTATATAATTCCAAAAAAATCCCCATGCATATCCCACATGTGTCACATTGGTCTCATCAGAAATAAACAGGTACTTACTCCTGAGTAACCAGATCACACAACCTAATGATATCATGCATCGTGGGAGTGCTCCTGACCCAATGATATCATCAAAAACATAGGATCTCACAATCCCATGTGGCTATCAATAAAGCTTACTCAAGACCCCTTGAGTCGTGCATAACTAATTATAGGCCCACATGCCCACTCAAACATCCAACCATGCCTCTTGGAATGTCATTCTCTTGGAGATGCATCATTGATTCATGAATCCAACATGATAAAGATTCCCCATGATTTAATCCCAACCGTATAACCAACCATCATCCTAGGAATCATTTCAATATAAAAATCATCTACCCACATTTCATCAACCCTAAACTCATCCACCTAGAGTCATCACCGAGTACAAAAATAAGAAAAAATCAAGAAAGTAGGGTCAGATGTATGAACGATCCTCTCATTTGAAATTTTCCTTAAAACCTAAACCAAATCACTAATTTTATTCTCTTATAAAATATCCAAGGAATAACCATACCATTACCAGAAATCTGATAGAACCATCTGCACATTGATCTTGCATGCCAAAGCATCTACCTTAGCTTACAGATCTAAAACATCTAAAACACTGGGATACTCCCTATCACAATCACCAATGATCATCCACCATTCCATCACATCATTAATTTGAGATAAATTATAAATATTACTATTCTGTCACACCTATCCCCATAGGTTGATCCTCACACAATCTACTACTCAAGAGAAACTTTATTGTCCCCATTGAAAAACACTTCTTATCTATCATTTCAAACAAATAGATTATCCTAAATTCCACAACACCATAGTTTCACATCCACTAACATCAGAAATATAAGAAAAGAAACCCATTATAGTGTCTAACACATCCCAAAAGGATCATAAAATTGATCAAATGAGGAAACATCTGACAACCTCAATATCGCATACCAACTAAATGTGGAGTTGGAAATACCATGCTATTTGGTACATCCAAACACATCCAGGTATCAAAACCCTTATGCATAGGTATCACCACCTAGGCTATTTCTCTAGACTCATACTACACATATATAGGTTTGGAACATAAACCTAAAATATATTTATTTTTGAGGTCCCTGAAGGTCCTAAAATTTATTAATTACACCTCAAAACTAACCCCAAGGATTTATATTTTAAAATTATCATTGCCCACATTCTTAAATTCAAAAAATTTATTATATTTCACATTCCATTATTTGTGATAAAATAACATTCACTAGTTATTAGGGAAAACACCTTATAATTTTAGTACATATAACATTATTTAACCAAACCATCACTTTAATAATTTATTTATACCTTCCTAGTTAACAACAGTCACATGAGGAGTTATTCAAGTATAATTACACTATACATTTATAGGTAACCCATGTAAATGATTTTAAAGATTTTAAATACCAACACCTAAAAATTATTTAGAAACATAGAATGATATAAATTACCAGTAGACATAACCACTAGAAGTAAATAAAATACCCCCACATGTGAATCTATTTAATTATCAATCAAATGAAATATTGAAATAACATACGAATCCTCTATTCCTAGAATGATACAAGAATAGACACACCATATTTCCATACCATCAGATAAAAAACCAACAAATTGATAACATCGAACCCATTTTCACCAATTGATTTGGAAATCAATCAACTGTAAAAGAAAAAAATCAATAATGATAATTCCCACCATTGGAAACATGTATTCTCCCCCATACATGGGGCTTTTGAAACTTGGAATGACATCATTACAATGATTAGAAAATATCCTAGTATCCTATCTACCATTCAAAAATAGTTAGTCAAAATAAATACAACCCTGATATCACATTGTAACATCCCGACCCATCTCACTCTATGAATAGTAACCAAACTGGTTTTATACAGGACCTCAAACACACCTCCTAGTATTTTAAAGGCTACTGAATAGTAGTGAGAGCCTGAGAGGGTATCATGGGGAGACTATTACATCATTATAAGAGTTATTAACATAATATTAATTAATAATAAATCTAATACACATACATATGACATCACAATCATGAAAAGTTACAATAAAATGACATAACATCAGATGTAGTAATAAATGAATGTGTAAAACATACCATATTGAATCCCCCATGGGAAGATCGTACACAAGTAGTAATAGAAATTAAAAATAAAACTGTAGGAAACAACCTGTGCCAAACTGGTTCTATGGACTACTCAGCCCCATCCTATAACTCCAGCCTAAGAAGGAAAATATCACTCATAAACATGGGTCCTTTCCTTAAACCTGAACTTTCTATCAATAATTGTGTCTACTCTAGTACCCAAGTTCCATGGTGTCCCAATTAGGGTGTGAGTACTAATCAATAAGACACCACCAATGGTGTCCCTAAATATAACCATTCTGATAATAGTGGAAGTATTTATTCACTTGGTAAACAATTACAAGAAAAGCCATTAAATGTTTTTAAAAAATCATAAAACAAACACCGAACAAGGGGGATTCACCCTAGGAATGGAAGATACCTACTTTAGGAACTATTGTGCTCTCTCTAATCATGTTATGATTACTATTACAACAATCCCCCATTTATATTAATATACCCATCCCAAACTAAACAACTAGAATCCAATGGTAATATACTCATCCCTTAGGTCCCTAGATCAACCCTAGGGGCCATGTTCACCAATATTTTAACCATAACACCAAGATTACACCTAGAGTTTGTGTTCAACTTATCTTTAAATAAAAAATTGAAACATCCCATCAAGGTTTGTGGTCCCCTTGTGTTTAACAATAAAATCTAGGCATTCACATGGGGAATATATTCAACATAGGATTAATCATTAGTCTATGCATCCACTCAAGGTCCATGTTCACCATGGGTTTAACCATAAAAATGAAACAATTCATATACATTAAAATAAAATTTTGAACATATCATCATTTTTGTATCACCAAAATAGAAAAACCCATATGATATTATCAACATTTAAGTTCAAAAACAATTCTAATACAAGTGATGAAAACCCATTTGAAGAAACATTTCCAAAATAAGGGCCAATACATTGTTTCCAAACCCATTCCAAAATACCATTATGAAATTCATTTCAAAATACCTTTTCCCAAATACCAATTTTCCAAAATAAAATCACCTTACATCAGCAATACAATTTCAAATTTCCATTTTAAAAACCAATAGAAATAATGTTTTCGAATAACCATGTCAAAGTTGGATTTAAAATTTTAATTACAAATTCAGTTTCTAAATACCAAATAAAAAAATGAAACACATGAATACAATTTACCATTTATAATTATCATTTCAATATACCACTTTTGAAATACCCATAAAAATCATCAATGCCAAAACACCATTTATGTTTTGAAAATTTATATTCACTTTATTACCAAGTAACTCACCTAGAGGTGCATCCTCTTAATTTATTAACATGTTTATGGGAAGTTAAACTAAGGAAAAAGACATTACAAGCATTTGATTTATATTAATTCAATGCCTTGTGAGGATATCATTATAGACAAACATATGTAATTGAGATATAAGTCATTTTTAAGGACCACCTACCATATTTGATGTTTTCCTATTTAATAACACAGTCTAGAAGTAGCTGCAAAGGCTCATTGAGGCATGAATCACCCACCAAGTACCAAAATCACACCATGAAATATCACCAAATTAATTATGAACAATTATAATTAGTCAAAAATAAAAACCCAAAAATGCATAAGTTAATAAGGACATATTGAAATATCTCATCACATTATAACCATATCCAATTACTCTAAAAATACCATGATTTACTCTTGACCATGTTCCAGGACAAATCTCTTAGGGACAACACCACTTCCATGGTTAATTTAAAGAAAAATTGACAAAAAACCTATGAATAATTCAACATATCTTCCCAAAATAATAGAAAACCGAGAAAAAATGTGAATATGTCATGTCAAGATGTCCCCTACACAATCTAAACATAAGACCTATGATCCATGGATGATTCCACCATTATTCAATGGAATCGGCACAGAAATCCCTAACTGAAGAACCCAAAATTTTTAGGGGATGAAGGATGAGTTTAGTAGGATACAATAGAGGGAAAAACATAAATAAAAACACTAAATATTATCACCAAAAGAATCACTTAACCAAGAGAGAAAGAGGAACCCAAGGGGAGGTCTTCGCCGACTCAAACACACAACACATTGATGGGGAAGAGGGCTCCTCCTCTTCAACACACAGGGGGGAAATTTAGTAAGTTATCACTCATTAAAACTCCCACCGAATATCTAGTAGCCATAGTAAATGGATCCAATAACATATAGACACCACTTACTAGTTAATGAAATAACTATTGTTTTTTATTAGCCCAACCACACCATTCTATCTTTAACACTTCCTAAGAATCCCAGCATCCTGATGAGACTTTTCCCGCATCCAAAATGACACTTTTTAGGTTCTAAAATTTATATAATTCCATTATAAATCATTCTTTGAAATTTTACCTATCCAATATTTCAAAAGATTATATTCCTATTGAATTTAAAACACCCATATGGGTTCAAGTCATTACAATCGGACCTTGAAATGATGGATGTGCCCATTTAAAAAAACAACGATGATGTCTCTTTATTTAATGTCCTAGGGGGAAATGGTGAAAACCCCTCACCCAAGGTTTCATTGTTGTACAAGACATTGCGTTTAAAATAAAATTCCCATGTCTGAGCACATACTAGAGTGAATCATAGGACCCCACGGTGAAAATGGCCACTGAAGGTTTCCCCATTACCCTACCTCCCATGAACCCACCACAACACAACCCACAGACTGTCAAATGATCTCTCCTCTCATTAAATGTCTAGAATGAAATAAATAAGTTATTTACCCATACATATTTCGGGCCATGGTCTACTATGAAATTCTCATTCTCATACTATATTTAAATTCTAGTGACACTATATGTTCCATAATACCCCCGGGTTACATCATGGTACATACTGTACTTCCAAAATCGGCCAAGGGGTTACCCTAAACCTAAAATGATGTTCCCTTGAGAAACTAAAACACCAATAATTCCGAAATAAACATTAAAAATCATTTAAAAATATTTTACAACCCCCAAAATTTTGATATGATCCCAATTCATGAAACATCCCTTACTACAGTACTAAAAAAAATTTACTCATAATTTCACAACCTGTAACAATATAGGTCATTACAAAATCCCCATCATGACTCTTCTCATCCTAAAATATATATAGAGATCCTCCAAATATCATTCATGTCCTACCTTGGTCATGAATTCACCCTCGAACAACCATGTTCTATCCTCGAATGTTGAATGTTCTTCCACGATGAAACTCCAATCACCACGGAGCATTATTCACTAAAAGTCAATCCACCTGCTCATCACTATATCTAATAATAAGTGAAAGATCAACCAAAAATATCTATCTCGATACACCAAATCATATTTAGCTGGTGTATTCCCACTCATATTGTTTTCCCCACCATAATTTTCCACTAAAAATGGTTGATTTCAAACCATGGTGATCTACACCATAGGAATCGCCTGTAGAAAATGAAATTCTGACATTCTATCAATACAGTCAATGCAGTTTCCACCCCACCACACCCAATTACATAAGAAAAAACTGTAGTCATTCTATTCATGACCTCTCAAATATTCTTGGTCCCACCCACTGATGCACTATCACATCGTCCAATCCTCATTTTCTAATTTGAAATGAGGTTTAATTCCATGATTGGTTACTTCACTGACCAAACAATTTTTTATACACTAAATATGAGAACTAACACATATTAGTCATAAATCTACCTTATATTACACAAAATCCATCCCAACAACAATACAAATACCCAATCCCCATTCAACACCATAAATAAATCCAAATCTTGTATTCTCCATTGAACTAGATAAAATCATATCTACCTACAAACTAGTATCTCGAGGAAATATTGAACATCTACCAACCAATATCACTATATCTATTACCCTTCCAACATAAGGGTTGTATCTACTCATTGGATATAATGATATCCACCATAAGATAATCATTATAATTATACCAAAAAACAGAAAATATTGATCTAAAAAAACCCATACTCTATCAATTAATAAATATAATTAATGGGAATGGTTATCCAACTCATTCAAAAACACTAACACAAAACATTAATCACCACATGTTCCCAGTTTACTAGGAACTCCATCCTTGATATTATCAATAGTTCCATCCATAATGACGGTTAAACCCCTGAATAGAAAATGTTGTTATCCCCACTATATCACTTATGTTACACCACTCCTTGAGAAATGACCGAATAGGTACCAACACTACATGCATGTCACTCATCTCGATCCATGCTCACCCATCCCTAAAAAAATACATCAAGGACCAAAATTATATTGATTGTACCACGGAACATCAATCTATACATGATGTCACCATCCATTATAGAGTAAAAGTATCTCATTATCAATGAAACTGTAGTCCTTTATACCATTCACTGTCTCACAGATCACATTTTTCCATGGGGAACACATGGCCACCCATTGATACATAATTAATTGCACCGAACGTAACTCACTCTCACACGTCGATAATTTTCTAAATATTTATTCCAAATCAATATCTCCTCTTATCAGTAATTTTGAACATCCAATGAACCAAAAACATAGTTTCTTATCCACTATTTATCCTGATTTCATCCAAACCAATGGGGTGTATTCTCAAATATAACTTGACTTGCACACCCAACTCAAGATCCCTTGATTAAAATCCCTTAAAACCAAAACTAAAATACCTAAACCACTAACCATACTCCCCTAAAGGCCAATATAATATAACAAAAATAAATCCACAGTGATTCCATCCCAATAAAATTAAGTAATATTTCTCATTCCATGGAGGAACACATGATCATTCAACACTTGGGAATTCTTATAATATGATGAGAGTTTATCCACAATTCTATTGCTCCACTAAAAATAACATCCAGACTCAACTAGGATATGAATCCAATAGGTAATTCCCCATAAAACTGACTTCTATACTTGATTTTCTCAAATTGATTCACATCCTAAAATCCCATGGTATTTGAAATTCCATTCATAAAAATCTCAATGGTATCCATAACCTCTAGAAAACACATTTCCATCCTCAGATCATATCCCATGTATAACTCAGCTGTACCGAACCCACCATGGTTCACTATACATATATTACATGAAATAATTTTATAGTTACCACTAGAGAACATATTTTCATAACATCAAAAATTCCTTCCATAAAAAACCTTGCATGAGTGAAAATAATAGTCTTGATGAGTAAAATTCCACCAACTAGTTGAATGGGAAAAACCATATAACTTATTATTGAAACTTTAAATAGTTTAACCTATATTATCTACAATAAAAAACAAGAATATGTTTGTTGTGAAAACCCTATGTTCCAACCAAGATTAATCTATAGAGGCCTCTTACTAAAGGTCCATGTGACAGAAACCACAAATAAAAATCTTTAGTAAACATGTCATAATTTAATAAACAATCAATTATTACAAAAAACACCAAAATAGAAATCCCAAAAACCCTAGTAACTAGGACTTTCTACTAGAAAATAAATTCATTACACAATTTTTTTAATTCCCCCACAAACTCATACAAATCCATATTCTTTATGTACCATACCCCCAAATAGTATGTAAGGATAAAGGAAACCTTCATTCCATTTTTTTAATTTCCTAAACAATGACCACTCATCGATATCCTGGATCAAGGATCACCATGGCTTCATTACAAAAAAACATGATTTATCTACTGCTTGGGCTTTAATAGTGCTAGTTAAAAGCACCATTAAAGACCCATATTTTTAGTTCTAAAAAATTATTAAAGGGGTCTTTAATAGTGCCAAAAATAGAGTTGTTAATGGGGGTGACTTTATCAGCAATTTGGTACAAGAACTAATAAATTTCCACCCTTTATCATTTATTTTTAAAAATATTAATAAATGGGGTCTTTTATCAGAGCTTGTAAAAACAATGATAAAGGAGGGGGGGTTATCAACAATTTTTTAGAATTGATGCTATAGTACCCATTTATCATTGCATTTTTAGTAGCATTGATAAGGGTATAATTAAAAAAACATTTCATTAAAAATATATATTAATATATAAATATTTTTATATTGATTTAAAATTAATATGTATTTTAAAAATATGTTTTAGTTAAGTCAAATTGGCATGTACACATAATATTTAAGATAATTAGTGAAAAATGCTTATAAAATAATTTAAAAAAATTATGCATATTTTAATTATTATTACTAAGCAATAGTCATTTGATCTCAATTTTAATATAAAAAAATAAAAAAAAATTAATAAAAGATCTAAAATAAGTTGAAAACATAACATGAATATCAAACGACCATAACATTTGATCTGGATGTCCTTTTGGGCTCTACCACATATAAAATAAATTATTGGGATGATCTCTATTTCCTTGGTGATAGAGGTAAACCTATTTCATGGTTTTTGAGGAAAAACATTCTTATAAGGCCTCCAAAACAGAGTTTTTATTCGGGGTACCCCACTTTTTTATAATTCGATGGATTTTCAGATTTATTTAGTAGGTATTATTGCCTTTTTGGTGAATAATGAATTTATTACAAGATATTACATTAATTTTGACATTATGGTTTTGAAATTTTATCATTTTTCGCAACATATTTTTATTTATAATTAAATATATGCATATTTTCTTATATTTTCTGATAATAAATCACTCATATAAATACATATGTCGACATATTTATGTAAAAATTTATATTCTAATATATTTAAATAAATATTCTAAAAATTTATTTAAAATAATATCTAACCATTCTTACATTATAAAAATATATTTATAAAGTTTATATATACATATGTGTGTGTTTTAATAAACACACATATATATACTTATATTTATATTATAATCTAGTATATGTAAATTAATGTAATATATAATATATTTAAATCAATATTAGTATATATATATATACCTTCCATAGATATATATTTTATTATTGTATTTTAAAATAATTGTAACAAACAGAGATTTTATGGGAATTATTATTTTTAATTTCATTGATGTCTTATGTTGTACGTGACATCAAAATTAGCTTGTTCTATATGGAACAATGCATTAGCTTGTAGTATACACAACAATAATCTTGGATCGTGTTACACACAATTTCATGTTCATTTGATAGAAGTTATTTTATGCAACATTGAGTATATATATATATATATATATATATATATATATATATTCAATGTATAAATGAAATATGGTTAGATTCTATTATATGAAACAACAAATGAATCTTGCAATACACACAACCCTGACTTTTCTTTCATTACATGCAACTGTGACCATCCACGATAGTGTGTGTTATACGCAATACCATGTTTCATTGAACGAGATATTATTATAATATTATTATGAACTAGCCGTTATGGAAAGCAATACCCACTTTTTAAAATTTTATAAATTTTATCTTTCAAAATTGAACTCATTTTTGGATTCGGAATATCAAAATTATCTTAGGGTGAATTTTTGGTATTTTTTTGAAAACATTCAATTTTTGATGAATAGTGAAAACACTGGGTTACTATTTAAAAACCGACTTTTTATTTAAATAATTACTTATTTTATTTAAATATATTTTAGGAAAAAATTGATACATAATACCTATATATGTTCAATGTAATTAGTTTGAGTCATTTTATAATAATTTTAGATATATTAAAATTTTATTGAACTTTTCGCCGTCCTTTATCCACCTCATAGGAGAATTTAAAAATTTACATAAAACATAATTTTACCAATTCTATGAGTGGAATTTTAAAAATCAGAGATACACAGTTAAAATCAAGGAGTATAATTTGGTTCAATAAGATAAAAATAATTTTTTTTTGTGAATAGTAACTTTTTAATTTTATTTACCACAATTAAAAGTAAATAGGTTAATTAAGGGTAAAAATGATATTATTATTACCCTAACACATGTCCTAATTCTGTTGGATAAGTTTAATTCGGCCAAAAACAACCTTAGTAAAAAAATATGACCATTTAGGTCCACTTGGATTAGACTAGGACATTTAATATTATTTTATTTAAAGAAGAGTTAAAATAGTTAAAATCAATGTTTAATAAATAAAAAAATTTTAATATAGGGTTATAAATTAGATAAATTAGACTATAAATATTCATTATAAATATACCAATATTTCCTACCTAATTGTATTTTATTTATAATTTTTAGACATTATATAAGTTAAGTTATTTATGACACAATGGTGATGCAGTAATTACCTAATAATGAAATATTAAAATAATTGATATTATAAATACCCAAATAAATGTAATTTGAGACTTTTTATGAATTAAAATAATTTTCAAGGTTAATTGTACATGTTATAATTGTATTAATTAACTTTTTTTGAACTAATCATGCTGTTATTATTTTCAAAAAAATCAATTACCAAATAGTGTCAAAATTGACATAAAATAGTTTTTAAAACAAATTTTATATTATTAATTGTTATTATATTCCTAAAAATCTATGGTTCGGAGAAATTATTTATATAAGGTTATATATATTAATGATTAACCACTTGGGGTTATTTTTTCTAGTTATGGAATGTTTATTAACCATATAGTGTAAGAAACAAGAAGACACGGTAAAAGTAAAATTATTTGACTTAGAGTTAAATCTAATAGATAAGGTTAAAATAGTAACCTAAACTTGTATAAAACCTATTTTTTGAGAGGATTTCGACCCATCCTAACTTTAGCTTAAAAATAAATAAATTTTGAGCTATTATAAACCGAATATGACTTTATTATAAAATAATAATTTAAGTTTTTCCAAAGGTGCCCCTCTCCTCCCTTATAAAAATGGCACCCCTTCCCTCTACTCTTCACACCCTTTTGAGCCTTGAAGCTCGTCAAATCCCTGAATATTTCTATTCTTCACTTCCATAGAAACATTCTGGAGGTTCTGGTCTTGTCAAAAGACTAAATCTACTTTCTTAAGAGGAAGCTTAAAGGAGGTACGTCGAAGAAGAGGTAATCTCTTCTTCTGATTCTCTCAAGTTTCTTTCTTCTTCTAATTATTCTTCTTTTGTTGTCTCATTATAAAGTAATAAAATAAGTATTAATTATATAATGATATGTTATTATAAATATTAAACAAACCTATTTCATCTTATATCCATCCTACGAAAAACGAAATCACCGCGCGTGCGTACGTACAGAATACCGTCTCCACGCCGTGGTGTAATCTTTTTTTGACCACAACCATACTTGGTTGGGTATAATGGTATATATAAATAACTATATATTATTATTTTAAAGTGATATTGATTCTTAAATATTATACATACACTTAAATAAAATTCCACGATCATGAAATTGATATCATCGCTTGTGTGTACGTACGGACTACCGTCTCCACGACGCGATGAGATTCATTCTCCATGTTTACCATTCATGAATGATTATAATGTATATATAATTAATAATAATGAAATATATGACATAATAATGATAATGTATTTATGTATATATATATATTTATGTCATCTACTTAATTCTATTCAATTCAATAAGGAAACAAAAACAACATTCATGCGTATGTACGGCCTACCATCTCCATGAACGGTGTATTTCATTCCATTTATCGATCTATCATATATATATGTATATTATGAATATATATTATATATAAATCATGTTTTAAATTCTGGAATTATTTAAATCATGATATAAGTAATAATATCAAGAACAACAAGTCGAAACACGTACAATAAATGAAACGATTTTACCCAAATCGCTGCCTTTACATCGAATTTACAAAAGAACGGGTAATATAGTCATAAGTAAACTATATATGATATCATAACAATGAATATGATTCTGTAATAATTCAATGACATTATTTAAATCATTATACAGGAGGTTTGGATACATACGAAGAATTTCGGACATAAGGTAAGGGATAACTATTCCAATCTTGATCTTATCCGAGATTGTTATTCGTGAGTATTTACTGGGTTTTTTGTTATAATAATTGTCCCTATTTTCTAAAAATGTTTTCATGTATGTTTAATTTAATTTTTACCCATTTTTTAATTTTTCCACATGTTATGAAAGGAATCCTACTTTTCTTTACCACACGAGGAACTTTTATAATTTTCCGGAAAAAGTACGAGGAGAATGTTATTTTTAACTTATACGGGTGAACAGATTTTTATGGTTTCATGATGCCTCATTTTCATGAAGATTCCTCTAAAAGATTACATGATTTTTAAAAAAAACACTTTTAATTTAATATTTCATGGGATTTTGTGAAAATAAAATGATTTTGAATAAGAAAGTATATTTTCCTCAAGAATTCATTTCAAGTGTTTTATCAAAACTATTTTCCATCTAAAAATGACATTATATAATATGTTTGTGTTTCAAGTATAATGTCTCCAATATTTACATGGATTGATTATTATTATGAATAAATGATATCCATTTGTTTTATATGGATTATGTTGTGATGGGATGATGTTTATGAAACCAATTTTATTATTTGGGTTATAATGAATGATTTATGTTTATTTTGCGGCACAAGTAAGAATGATTTCATTATGAGATGGGTGGGACCTATATCTCCCTCCGTTGAATTGGGTAAAGATTTATATCTCATGAGATAGACATGACTGGAATGGTATGTTAATCTGGTTCAGTGTTACATGACTGAAACGCCGAGTGAACTCGATTCATAAATGGACTTTTTCCACTATGGTTATCATGATAGTAATGCCTTGGCTACTATGGAAATCATAACCTGTGCTTAATGGTTGCCAAAATGACATGATTTATTCCCATTCTATTTTATCATGATTGATGATCCATTATGATATATGCCTTATGTACTTAAAATATTTACGTCTTTTCTCAAGATTTTGATGTTTAGATTTTATGTTCAAGTTTTTTCATTCAAATGTTTATGGATAGTTTTATGTTCTATATGTTTACAATTACTGAGAATTTGAGCTCAACCTTTTTAGGTTTTCTTTTCCCCAAGATATAAAGAAAGGTTTTTGGTAAGAAAACCAAAAGGGAAAGATCTTTATGGGAGATGTTGAAGATCTTTCACCATGATTAGAAGATTACGTTCTGATTTTCCAAAGACACTAACCTAATACGATCATTGGGCATCTGTTTTTGTCATGTATCAAATATTCCACAAAAGTAATGTAATTTCCATGTATGTCGAGATTTGGGTCTCTACAGTTGGTATCAGAGCGAAGGTTTAGTTAACCTTTGGAAACTAGGATGCGAGAACTTTAGTGAGATCCCTAGAGATATTTCTACAGTATGTATCGGGATGTCTCTAAGGTTAAGTATACATATGGGTTATAGTCCTAGAATTATGGTAATGATATTAGAATTAAACCTAAGGTGTTATATATTGAAGGTACTCCCCCTTAACTATGCTTCTTTCCTAGCATGATTTTTTCCACTCACACTATTATTTTTGGGTTTTAGAAAATGGCTGGAAACAAGAAGATTCATGAAAATGGAGGATATGATGGACAATGGAATGATATTCTTCATGAGAAACCAAATGAAATTGGATCTGGAAGTCCAAACATCATTATTATTCCTAATCAATAAATCTCATAATATGATCAATAATCTCAACATTGGTAAGTATCCCGACTCAGCTAATAAGAGAAAGATGGAGTTTCATGATGATCATAGAGTAAAAAAAGTTCAATTACCCTCATATAAATCACGTGAGAAGAGGCATCAGGGATAATGTTTCAAAGAAACTGGAATATGCTTTGGGTGTGGAAAATAAGGACACAAAGCCCGTAATTTTAAACGAAAAGGGTTAGTTAACACCATATACATGGATAATGGTATTTCTAAGACATAAAAAATGGTTAAATGTTTTAAATGTGGAATGTATGGGAATTATGCAAACCAATTCCCTAAGGGAAAATCTCATGAAGATAATCAGCATGGTCGTATGGGTAGTATTTATGTTGATAAAGAGACTACAAATGATATATGAGATGAAAGAAATGACGAAGCTCAGTCAGTGGTTTAAGAAGGTAGTTGAATTATTGTATGTTTGTCAAGAGTTATGTTGTATAGGTAATTTATTGGTACTATAGAATAAAGACACATCTAAGGATTGTTACACTATTTTTTTCCAAAATTATTTGAAAGTATATGTTGAATGGTACTATTAACCATGAAAGGTTAATTCATATATTTTTGGAAATTAGATGATATGCGAATAATGAAGGGATTAGGAGATAATGAGATGTTTTATAGGATTTATGATCTCATGGATTATATAAGGACAATGTGATATCATGGTTTGAGTATATAAAATTTTTGGGATTTTGGTATGTGGAAAGAGTTAACTTTTGATAGCATTCATGTTTTCACTAATTTTTAATGGGTATTCATTTTTCAAGAGAATAAATGATTAAGGTATTCACATGTTTGGAATGTGACAAACAAGATATATCTTATATGGGGGATAAATGATGGTATTCACATTCAAGGTTGATGAAATTTCTGTTAATCGATTTCTTTATACTATAAGATTGGGCAGAACTATTTTTGATAAGCTTAATGGTTGGAATGGATTAAGTTGGACATCATATGGAATTTTTTAAGGTTAGAACTTTTTTCATTATTATTTATGGAATTTTATAATAATTTAGTTTTAGAAAAAGGAAAACGTGCAGGATGGGTGACAACCCATCATGTCATACAAGGTTGTGGGAATCGAACCCATAACTGGAGTGAGACATGCCTTTATCGCATACCACTAGCCTACATGAAGTCCCTGTTTATTAGAAACTATTTTTATTTTATTAAGCGGTATGATAGATAAATTATAAGTCCACTATTGGAATCATATAAGATTAATCTCTCTATAGATGGAATTATGTATATTTAATAACTTATGCTAGCATTTTTGTGATAAAAATAGATGGGATGAATTATCATTCTATCGCATGATCTTCTAACACTTCATGAATGAGAAATTCAGCTTCATTTCATTAAATAGAGATGAAGTGGAAATTGATCATAGAATGACCAAAAATGATATTACACTAAAATGAAGTAAGTATTTATCCTTATGTAAAATCTCCTCAACGTTAGGGAAATGATCTTGGAAACCAAAAATGTTGTTCTAGTACTCTCATATTTGATGAATCAGATGGTACTTTAGATCATCACAAATTTATGGCTTTATGATTGTTGGATTTTTCATAGCCATGTTCTCTACGCCTCTCAATCAGAACATGATGGTTAGATTTCTCTTCCATATCCATATTTACACCTATGTTCACCTATGTGGAAACCCAGGGATAAGTTAATTTTGGTAACCTTTACGTTTCATACATTAGATTTTAAAATTATGCATTAGTGTTCCTTTTTACGATGAGGGTTTCTATTAATGAAAATTTCAAGTAGTAAATGATTTATAACCCCAAATAATTTCGAGGGTGAAATTCATTTTATGTGGGGTAGAATGTAACAACCTGAGATTTTATGAGAATTATTATTTTTAATTTCATTGATGTCTTGTGTTGTATGCGCCACCAAAATTATGTTGTTCTATACGCACCACTGTATTAGCTTGTAGTACAAACAACACTAATCTTGGATCGTGTTACACACAATTTCAAGTTCGTTTGATAGAAGTTATTTTACGCAACATTGAGTGTATATATATATATTCAACATATAAATGAAATATGGTTGGATTCTGTTATATGAAACATCAAATGAATCTTGCACTACACGCAACCCTGACTTGGCTTTCATTACACGCAACCGCGACCTTCCACGATAGCGTGTATTATACGCAATAATATGTTTCACTAAATGAGATATTATTATAATATTATTATGAACTAGCCGTTATGAATAGTAATGCCCACTTTTTGAAATTTTATAAATTTTATCTTTCAACATGGACTTCATTTTTGGATTAGGAATATCAAAATTAGCCTAGGGTGAATTTTTGGTATTTTTCTGAAAACGTTCAATTTTTTATGAATAGTAAAAACACTGGGTTACTATTTAAAAATCGAATTTTTATTTAAATAATTACTTATTTTATTTAAATTTATTTTAGGTCAAAATTGATACATAATACTTATATAAGTTAAATATAATTCATTTGAGTCATTGTTTCTGATGCTTTCATCGGGGAGGGTGCGTCCGTCCGCTTCGGGGCGCGACAGGTGCAGATTTTGTGTTGCTCTACATTCCCACTTTCCAAAGGCAGGAGGCAGCCGTTCCTTATTCAGGGACACATTCTCCTTGATTGAAACGGGATGATGGGATGTCGGTTCCTCCTTCTGTGGATTCCTCCTCAAAACTCATCACCTAGTCCGGGTCTCCCTCATAGATTTAATACGTTGTTCGTGAAACTCTTCCCAATACCATATTTCCATGGACGCCGGTTAATTACACTGCTTCTGTCAGGACATTCCAAAATTTCTGGTCAGGGTAGCAACCTTCAGTTGGGGGAGTAGTCATGTCTAGGCATCATTATCATGTCTGAACACTGGGGAATTGGTGTGTCTATCTTTTGTCCCTTATTATAGGGATTCTCGAGGGCGCGGAAGCCCGAGGAATCCCACATAGAGCATGGGGAATTGTTTTCCATAGGCATGTATATGGGTTTTTCCTCAAATTTCCATATTTAACACAGTGTATGCCACATGTTTAACGTCCAGCGGAGACAGATCATCCTAATCAGAACACTATCTGGAGTGGATCAGATTGAGTAGTCCCCCTTGAGGGAATGTTGATATTGGGGCCAGACCATGGGAGGCCTCTTGAATGCTGTGGAGGGGAATGAGGTGGCATGATCTCACCGGGGTGTGGCGACCTGGGTAAGAATCATGATGTATGATGGAGAATTTCATGAAATGGGACCGTCGTGAAGATGACGGTAGTGTTGGTCTTGAGTCTCGAAGAGACTTCGAACCTATCCCTGTGGTAGGGAATCAAAGTCTGCATAGTTCAATATGAAATGCGGCTTACACTCTGAGGTGGAACAAGGTGGTGGGAGAACCGACGTGAATGAGGTCGGAATGACCAGGTGGTGGTGGGATTGAACCTCTTAAGGCTTCCTATGTACCCTGCCTTAGTACGAATCAAATACCACATAGATCAAGTTGGATGGAATAGTACTAACATGAATGAGGACCTTGGTCCGATGGGTGATTGTCTTGAACCTTAGAGAGGCTCCCAACGTACCATGCCTTGACATGAATCAAAATCCACATAGTTCAGGTAAAGGGGATGTTATACCGACACGAAGGGGGCGTCGGAACAACTGGATGGTAGGGTCACAACGGCTTACCACTGGATTGGGATGTAGTTTAACGTCATGCAAGACGGGGGCGTGTCGGAGGACCAACATGAAGATGGACCTTGGTCCAGGTGGATGGTGGGATTGAACCTCAGGAAGGCTTCCTAGGTACCATGTCTTGACATGGATCAAAGACAACGTAGTTCAGGTTAGTGACAACGGATTACCACTGGATATAAATGTAGTTTAACGTCATGTGGGACGAGGGTGGAACCCAACGTAAAGGAACAACCGGGTAGTGGGCTTGAACCTCTTGAGGCTTCCTACGTACCACGCATTGACATGGATCAAAGTCCCCATAGTTCTGGTAAAACAAGGGGCTTGGCACACCGACATGGAGACAGTTGGGGCCAATAATTGTTGGGCTTGAACCTCAGGGAGGCTTCCTACATACCATGGCTTGACACGGATCAAAGACCACATATTTCAGGTGGGGTTTCTGCCAGCAAACCGATGTGAAGGTGAACCCCTGGGTCCCCCGGTGGTGGGCTTGAACCTCAGGAGGCTTCCTACACACCATGCCTTGACATGGATCAAAGTCCACGTAGTTCAGGTATACAGTCTAACATCATGATGGATGAGGGCATAGAGTTTAACGTCATTCTAGACGAGGGAATTTTTATGGTCAATTCTTACTCTATGCCCTCGTGAGTCATGCTTGGTGTGAGAAACAAGAGGCAGCAGAGACCTGACAATCATGTCATGAAGGGTGCGTCCATGAGAAGCAAGGATCGGCTTACGCGTTAGGTGGACCATGGTTTCAGGACTTACTCTAGGATGGAGGCCCGAGTGCGACAAAGTACATGGGGAGAGGGATGTGGGATCAAAGGAAGGAGGTCCCTCATTCCCTATCATACCCTCTACTGGCCCTGGCGGTGAGGAAGTACGAAGGTGCATGGGTGCTACCTTCATCAAGAGGGGGTTAAGGGATTACACCAAGGTGGTTTCCCTTCTCTTGTGGACATACGCCACTCCAAGAGGGAGGATATCATTCCATGTGATGGTGATTCCATTCCCGTGGAGACGAGCGGCGTAAAGAATGTCCGAGATGGGGGGGGGGCTGTGTGGGAGGCACGGGGTTGAGTCAGAGTTTAATTTCATGTGAGAAAGACGAGGTGCTTGGCAGTTTAACGTCCTGCAGCTCGGACTAGGTGGGTTTACTCCACACCCCTAGGTCTTACATGACCGGTACCCTCTGCTCCTTGTGGGAGGGAAGGCATCGTTAAGGCCGTGGAAAAGGGGGGTCGCAGAGTGAACCATCGAGGCGTTCACGTTAGCGTGGCTATTCGAAGAAGCAATATCCGTTATCATTCATATGTGAAGAAGAAATAGGAGAAGCAACACTATCGGTGGTGTCATCCAGGGGACATTGAAATCACATCGTGCAAACCTGGAGGGTCGCATATGAAGTGGAATTTCCAAGCAAAGGGGTCCACAGGCAGGGACCTTGTGGAGCTTGGTTTCTTTTCATAGTGGAAAGCACTTGCTAAGGGGTGTGCTTCATTAAGGATGGTGCCTTGGCCTTAGCATGGGTCATAGGTGTGAGTGGAAGGGGCTTCGCAAAGTGGAAGGGTGTTCGCAGAGAACATCCTCACAAAGTAGAGGTGCCTCACGAAGCAAGGTGTTGTGAAGCAATGTGCTTCACGATGTACAGTGACCCTACCTTAGCATGTGGATCACTTGTACAGGATGGGTGTTTCACAAAGCATAAATGCTCTGCGACTACTCGGGTTCCCTTGGGAATCCCCTTCCTTCGCGAATGCCCTTAGGCTTTGCGAAGGGAATACCTCTCGGAAGAGGGGCTCAAAACGAGGCAAGACGGAGGCCTCTCGCGAATCAAAAATACCTCACGGAGCTCATGATTCCCAGAATGAAGAGTGCTTCGCGATTTGGGAGTTGAGGAGACAAAGGGTCAGACTGTCCATATCCAGAGCTCAGGGGGAGCTCGGTATTTATAGGCAAGTGGCGCCGCAAAGCAGAGCTCAAGCGGTGCGAAGGGGGCTTCGGTGGCTTCACGGTTGGTCGCGAACATCAACCGGATTCGCAGAGGGTTACCGCCTCTGGGGCTTCACGGCGGTCTTGCGAACATCAGGCCGTTCGCAGAGCATTACCGCCTCTGGTGCATCGCGGTGGGCTCGCGAACGTCAGGTTGTTCCTGGAGCGTTTCTGCCTCCAGTTCTTTGTAGTGACCGTAGAGCTAGAGGGACTTCACGTCGGTGCTTCGCGAGGAAGGGTGCGGGGCCTCTTTTTTCTTCGTTCTTTTCGTCCAATATTTTGGCGCCAACAAATGCCCCCCTCAAACATGGAGCCGCGGAGCGTCCAAGGATTGAATTCAAATGGAAATCGCAAAAATTATCTGTAGTTCGTGGTGATGCCTTGTGGAAAAGGCGCATGAGGCAGGCTTGGGCCACGCGCTCTGGACGCTCCGCGAAGCTCCGTGCGGGCTGGACGTGCCGTGAAGCTCCGGGGTCACCACCTATAAATAGCGGGCTGAGCTCTCTTGTCTTTTTACTTCATTACGACTTTGTCCTTTTGCACTCTCGATTCACGAAGCTCCGCGTCCTCTGTGTCTGGTCACCGTGAATCGAGCTTCGTGGAGAACCGCGAGTCTTTGACTCTGCAACTATGCCAAGAGAACATCTTCTTGCAAGCCGAGGCCAGGGACCGCGACTTGTGTTTGGAATGAAGCTTCACGAGCGATCTCCACGAACAATATTCGCGACCCGACCCGGAATTTTTTCGAGTTATGAAACTGTAATGGCCCATCAAAAAGCTGTGCTGGGGGTGCTTGCAGATGTCGCCCAAAGGGATGAGATGGCCAACTGTCTGGGCCTTGGGGAGCTGGTCCGAAGCCACTCGGACCATAATTCTTTGACAGACCTCTTATCGGAGAGACAAAAGAACTATCCACTGTGCAAGAAGATTCCCTTTTATCGATTCGGGCTAAGGGATAGAGTCTTAATTCATGAGGTGAGGAGGGATGAACCAGCTTGCTGGTTCAGGAGCACTCCATGCCAGCGTCAATGGTTCAGGGTGGCCGATGGTCACGTGTGGGAGGACTTCACACCTGTCACTGTCAATTGTCTATAAAACCATGTGAAAAACATTGATGGGGATCCATTGCAACTGGATATGTCCCCTACCATGCACCACACCATACTGAAAATAGCTTTGCGGGATTCGAAGAAGGGGTGGTCCGATGAGTGGGACCTGCACCCGGGCAGAAACATCACCAATGATTAGGCATGGGCCTACTGGGTTGGTGCCTCATGCGAGGAGTTTAGGGCCGAGCTGAGGATAGTGGGCTTTTATGAGGCTGAAATAGAGAGGGCCCGAGAGGGGCCCAATAAACTGCACCCCATCACTGATGAGGAGGAGCAAGAGCTATGTCGGTGGCAGTAATTCCTGGATGCCACAAATCAACGGGTGGCAGAGCTGCAACTCTCTTTTGATGGGGTCAATCCGTCCATGGGGGGAATTGACCCAAGGTACTGTAATGATTACAAACCCTTAAACGTACTTTCGTGCTTAATTTTTTTTTTTTTGAATTCCGTAGCATGAACGAGTTCTGTTGTCTGCATTGGTTCATTTTTCATCCTTGTAATGTTTGTGGGACGTCCAACGACAATTCCCTAAGCTCACGTGGGTCGGGCCTGATGTGAGAAACAAGAGATAGTCACCTCATCATCCCATCCAAACATAGGATGGTAAACCAAGCTTCAGACACATAGGGTTTGGATAACCTGTCCGGATTTCCGGGAAATAGGAGAGACCTGGACGGAGAAGGAAGTTCTCAGAACAGCCGAATTACCGTTTTTCCAGTGCGCTCTTGTGTAAGAATAGTGCAACACTAAGGGTGATGAAATTGTTCCGAACTGGTGGTAATGGGAAGTGTGAATCATGATACCTATGATTCGGAAATTTGTGAGGGTGGCGTGACAATAAAGGACAACCATTAACTATGGCGGAAAAATGGTAACCTTACTGCGTTAGCCTGAAATGGGGACTAAAAATGAGGTTCGATCGTTGACCATGTTCGCAACATGGGGCCTAACTCAAATATCGTCGATCAGTCTTTCGGGACGTTGGCCCAGGACATCAGGCGGACCATAGGTCGAGCATCAATACTGGTAGGGGTCCCTTGAAACATGACCGGTCTTCCGGAACGTTGGTCCAGGACAGCAGGTGGACCATAGGTCAGGCCTCCATTCTGTTAGGGGGTTCCTCCAGACAATAAAGGGGACAAGGGTCCGAATAAGGGACACACAAACCGTGGAATATGGAGTGATGTTTTGTCCAAACTAAATCCAACACTCATGCGATTACGCCACCGTGGTGGGAGTATGCCAGATGGGCACATCGGTTTGATCATCGATCATTCTTTTTGTTTTTAGATAGGGCCTCTCGGGCGAGGTGGTATTTCGCTTCCCAATGTCAACTTGATGCATCCTAAACTAGTTCAGGGTATAGTTATAGTTGTACGGTTCCCTATGATGGGTCTGGAAGGGGGGACGGAAAGGGGAGGAATAGGACATTACGACTCATGTGGTCTGGACCCTGGGAAAAATTCTGGGGTGTCCCTACGTATCCCATGAGGATGGGAATCATGCCACGCATATTTCTAGAAGCACAGTTTAATGTCATGTAGGACAAGAAGAAGCATGGTTGTGCTGGTACACATCCTACCAAAACTACTAAGCCCACGTGAGTCATGCTCGATGTGGGAAACAAGTATTGGAGAACTTTCCTGATACAAGAAGGGGAATGGTAGGGTGAAAGGATGCTCGGTGAATTCCATCCCTATGATACTAACACATCCATGTGGCGCACCCAGATGCGCAAAAAGGTAGAGTTGAATATGTTGGAGTTCTACTTGAACCTGAGGAAGGTGAAATGTGTGAATCATGATGCTCGAGATTTTGATCACAATGATGGTGGCGGGATGATGGAGGATTACTGTTAACCATGGAAGAAATGCTTTATCCATATTATATTAACCTAGAATGGGGACAGACAAATAAGGGTCGACCGTTGACCATGTTCGAAACACGAGACCATGTCATGAATCTTGTCAGAGATCCGTAGGGATGTTAGCCCTTAATGATAGAAGAACCCTTAGGCCCAACATCCATGGAGAGCCCTTAATCCTAGAATCCATGTTGTCTGAGGGTCCTTTTGGACGTGGGAGAGGATGAGGATCCAAATAGCGAGCTCACGAAGCTTGGTCACGAGATGAGGGGAATGTCCCCATGAAAATCCCACACTTCGGGATATTTTTCAAAATTCATCTAAATACGACCACGATGTGTATTAGATAGAGGGAGTCAATTCCCCTCGGACAGGAAGATCTTAGTTTAGGGTCGTAGAATTCTGACCATGGATGGGAGGAAACACAGGAGGCACGTGGAGGATAATTACGAAAAACCCGACATGGATGGGAACCAGGGGTGTTTACGGTGTGGTGAACAACCCGACGTTAATGAGGAGATAATCCCATACCACACTGCACAACCCCCCTTGAGAGAGGTTTTAGGTAAAGGGACCAAAAACAAAATTTGATCGGGGCCTGAGAAAAGTGCAGAGGCGTTCCTATGTACCCCATGGGGATGGGGATCAATCTGCACGGAGTTCATGAAAGGTGGCACAGTAAGGTACTAGTTCCAGGGAAAAAGTGGAGTGCGGGCATGGCCCTTGAACCAAAAGAATCGGAATTTGATAAATCTTGTTTGTCCTTTAAGGTGAGTGGTTTTTTTTGTGAAGCGACGAGCCTAGGGTAGCAGGCCCTGGTGTCACCACAAGAATCAAGCCGTGATAGGCTTTGACAAATGGCATGGCATGTGACCAATACCCAATGTGACACCCATTATGATGGGGTAACCACAATGCAGTGTTGTTTTTTGTCGTGCGACTAGGATGATAATGTCACAGTTTAGGGTTGTGTGATAGGACAAAGCATTCATTTTAACGTCATGCAGCACAGACGTAGCAGAGATGATACTAGGTGGGGGATGTGTATGGTTTCATGTGACATAACCGACGTGGATGGGGAAATGGTCCCACATCACACCGTACGCAATTCCGAGACGGGTACATCAGGTCAAGGGGACTACATAGAGTTGAGAAATGAAGGGGATGAGATTAGCTCCCAAATGAGTTGGACCCGAGAACGAGACGTTCGGGCGGTCCTACATGTCCTATGAGGATGGGAATCAAGCTGGACGTAGTTATGAGGAGATATTTGTTTATGGTATTAGAGCTCGGACCATGAGGGCCCCAAAGGACGTCGTATTGCAGTTTTTTCCCCATAATTTGCAAAGATGCGCTGAGGGGTAGCGCCAAGAGTGTCGATATTCCACCTAGACACGATGGGGTGGAACATAAAGTGAATCATACAACCAACATTCAAGGCCTGGAGGGGATGTCATGACAACAGAGGAGTACTGCTGATCATGTTCACAACACATCATCCTTTCGCATTAGCCTGAAATGGGGACAAACAAATGAGTATCGACCATTGAACGTATTCTAAACACTTGATTTGTATCAATTTTTTGTCTGAAACCCTCAGGGAAGTTGGCCTGTAATGGTAGGAGAGCCCTTGGGCGTTGTATCCAGGCCGTTCATAGGGGTCCCTCTGGGTGTGAAAGATTATGGAAGCCCGAATGAACGGGATCACGAAGCTTGACAAGTAGAAGGAACTTGACCAGGTTGAATCTGACACTCTTGGTCCTGGACCAGAGTACTCTTAAAACATGGTCGGAGCATTGCAAGGGGTCAAAGGACTCAACTTGAGGGAAATAAAGGGATGAAAGATTCCCAGGAAAATGGGGCATAGTTCTATAAACCATGTACCATACCTATATATCCCCCCTTAGAGAGGGACATGCCAAGGGGCCTAGGTGACCAGGAGATCGGGGGATCTCTATGAGGTGGGGCTAGACCCAAAGTCTAGACATTCGGGTGGTCCTACATATCCCATAAGGATGGGTATCAAGCCACACATAGTTATGAAGGGTGCCTTTTAATGTTGTGTGAGACATGAAATATGAGGTCTAATTCATAGAATGGGGTGCATGTGGTGCAACTATTGCAATCCCGACGTGGATGAGGACACAATCCCACATCGCACCATGCAGTCCTGTAGTCAGGGTCCTCAGGGAAGGACAGAAGAGGCAAATTAGATGAAATAAAACTGGACCCAAAGACAGGAGGTCTTGGCATTCCTACGTATCCCATGAGGATGGGAATCAAGCCAGACATTGTTCTTGGGAGTTCTTATTTTAAGGTCTTAGAGCTCAGACCGTGGGTGGATGGAAACTTTCCAAGTAAGCATAGACCTCGACCCGATCCCTAAGACCACATGATTTAAACTCAGTGTGGGAAATAAGGGAGGAATATCCTTATTTCAATACCCAGAGCATCCATCAAAGGGAAGTCCGTGAAGGTCCCTAAAGGACACCTTTAACGAGGCTCTGTTCCCCGAACGTGCATATGCGCACTAAGTAATAGTATCAAGAGTTTCAAAACTCTACCTGTACATGATGAGAATGGAGAAGGATGTGAATCATGTAACTGACATTTTGGGCCCAATGGGGTTGGCGTGGTGATTGAGGATTAATGTTGACCATGGTAGAAAAGCAGTACCTACATCGCATTATCCTGAAATGGGAACAACAAATGAGCATCAACCGCTGACCATATTCGAAACACCAGATTTTTATCGATTTTTTGTCTGAAACCCTCAGGGACGTTGTCCCGTAATGGTAGGAGAGACCTTGGGCGTTGCATCTAGGCCATTATTGGGGTTCCCTTTGGGTGTGAAAGATGGTGAAAGCCCTGATGGAGGGAAACATGAATCCTGAAAAGAGGGTATGGACGTGTCCGAGTAGAGTCTGACATTCCGGGTAACTAGACCAGAGTACCCTTAGGCACATTGGTGAACCGCTGAAAAGGGTCGGCCAAGTGGCTTAGGAGGGAGAGGTATATGGTGCGGTCATAATGAGGACATAATCCCATACCACTCCATATACTCCCCTTGTGGAGGAAGGATAATCCAAGGGGCCATGGTGGGATGGAGATTTTTGGAAGATGGGGCTGGACCCGAAGCATGGACATTCGGGTTGTCATACGTATCCCCTAAGGATGGGAATCAAGACATACATAGTTCTAGAAGATACCTATGGGGAAGGATACCCTTATGAGGATGTGTAAGGTGCAGCGAGTAACCCGACATGAATAAGGACATAATCCAGCATCACACCGCACAGTCCTGTAGGAAAAGAAACCTAGGACAGGGGGCTCGAAAAGGCCAAGGGGCCTGACAGTTGGGTTTTGGTCAGGAAGCCCTGGACTACTCATAGTTTAACGTCTTGCAGTGAGGACGAAGGTCGGGGAATAGGGCCCTCTGTATAGAGGATGTGTATGGTACGGCGAACAAACCGTCGTGAGGGTGGACATAATCCCTCACCATATCGTACACTCCAGGTAAGAACTTGGGCTCGGGCCCAAAAATCCAAGAGGCCTGAGGCTGAGATTCGGTAAGGGAATGCGTACGACATGTCAAGTAACCCTATGTGAATGTGTACATAATCCCACACCACTTCGTACGCTCCCTATAAAAGAATCGGGTCCAGGTGCCCGACCGTTGGTACCACCCAGAGGGAAGTGTTTCGCTTCGGGATGGGGTAGAACGAATCACTGCAATTGATGTTTGGGACATCATGGGATGGAACCGAAGATCCAGGACATTTTTTACCATGTTCAAAACATAGCGTCCCTATGGTGACCTGATATGGGAGAAATAAATGAGCGTTGACTGCTGACCGCATTCGAAATGCGGGACTTGTATCGGCTTTTTGCTCGACATCCTCAAGTGCATTGGCCCGAAGAGGTAAGAGGGCCCTTGGGCCGAGCATCCATACCATTCAGGGGCCCTTCCGGATGAGGAAATTGATGGAATCCCGATCAAGGAGTGGGTGAAGCATAGATGTACCAATCTATGAAAGAGGCGAACATCTCTAGGGGATACATAGCAGGGTCGAGGCTCGCTCGACATAAATTGGGCAAATAGTGTGCACCCTGCCATATGTCTTGACCCGAGGGGATGATTTTGGCTTTGGGATGGGCCAATAGAAAAAGTTTCTGGTATTTCCTACGTATCCCATGAGGATGGGAATCAATCCATACGTAGTTCTTGAAGGCCATGCAGTTTAACGTCATGAGGTGAGGACGTGGGAGGATAGAGGAACAGGAGTGAGCACATGGTGCGACACTTATAATCCTTGTATGAGCGGGGATAAGGAAGCCTACTCCTCATCATGCAAGGACCATACAAGGAAACTATTCCCTGGGTGGACAGTCAAAGAGATGTTTTTGGGGCTGGGCTCAAGACCAGACATCTAAGCGTTCCTATGTTTCCCATTAGGATGGGAATCAAGCCATATGTAGTTCAAGAAGCACAGTTTAATGTCATGCGGGGCAAGATGTAGTTTAACGTTATGCGGGATGGGGGAAACATCTTATCTATGAATATGTATGATACGACGAGTAACCTGATGTGAATGAGGACGTAATCCCACACCACACCGTACAATCCCGCAAGAGAGTCTGAGTCGGGGAAGGACAAGGGGCCTGAGGCTGAGCCTCGGTCAGGAGGGCCTGACTGGCTTCCAGTTTAACATCTTGTAGAAAGGATGGGGGCCAGGGGCCCGAAGAGGCCAAAGGGCCTGAGGCTGGTCCTCGGTCACGAAGGCCTGACTGGATTTCATTTTAACGTCTTCCAGTAAGGATGGGGGAGATCTTAGTTTATGTTCATAGAGATCATACCATTTTTCAGTTTATGGTCATGCAAGACGATGCTTTATTTTAAGGTAATGTAGGATGTTGGTGTAGTTTATGTTCACGCGGGACCGTAATGTGCAGTTTAGGGTCATGCAGGACCGTAATGTGTAGTTTCGGGTCATGCAGGACCATACAGTTTAAGGTCGTGCAGGAACAAGGGACTCAGGGAAAGTAATTCTAGAGGAACTTGGAATTTGTGGGAGGAGTTATGCACTCACCGTCCATGGTCTCCAGAGAGTATGCTCTATTCAGGTAAACCATTTGAATGACATAAATTCCTTCCCATTTAGGCTCAAGCTTGGGTGGTTTCCTGCCTGGGATCATTGGTGCTCGGAGGTCCAACACCAGGTTGCCTTTCAGAAAAGAGAGAAGGTGGACCATATTGTTGAGGACTTTGGCTCTCTTGTTCTGATGCCTTTCCAGATTGTGCAGGGCACAGAGCCTGTTCTCATCCAGTGCTTCCAATTCAGCTAGACCGAATTTGACCACCTTATTTAGCGCCTGCTAGTCGTAGACTACAGTGCGTAACGAAGGCAGCAGGATCTCAATGGGAAGGACAACCTCATCCCCATACACCAGGGAATATAGAGTCACCTAGTTGGAATTGCGAGTCGTCGTCTGATACGCCCAGAGGGCATTGGAAAGCTTGTCTGGACAACATTTCTTGTTCTGACCAACCATCTGTTGTAGAATGCTATATAGGGTTTTGTTAAATGCATCGATCTATCCATTTGCCTTTTAATGATAGCGAGAGGTATGGTTTGAACGATTTTGTACTTGGCGTACAATTTCTTCAGTTCGACTGCTCGAAAGTTGGTGCCATTATCGATGAGGACGTTGTGAGGGACTCTAAACCGGTGAATGATATTGGAGCTCACGAAGTCAACGATGGAGTAGGCCTTGACCTCTTTGAGTGGAACTTCCTCTGGCCACTTGGAGAAGAAGTCTGTAGCGGTCAGTATGAACCTACACTGGTGACCTGTCACCGTTGGGTATGGTCCCATGACATCGAGTCCCCATACTGAAAATGGCCAAGAATACTTGGTGGAGTGGAGAGGCTCTGGTGGCTGATGCAAGAAGTTAGTATAAACTTGGCATGCATGGAATCTCTTTTCAAACTCGATACAATCATGGATCATAGAGTGCCAAAAGTACCCCAACCTTCGGATCTGATGGGACATCTTTGGGCCAACCTGGTGGGCACTACAGAAACAGGCATGAACCTCTTGCATGAACTGAGAAATCTCGACTCCTTGAATGCAATGGAGGAGAACACCATCGAAGCTCTACTTATAGAGGATCCGCTCAAGCCTGGAACCACTATGGAGAGTAAATTGCAGTACACGGCGTCAGATTCGCTCGCGCTCGGCCCAACAATCCGGGAGGAAACCATTTTGGAGGTACTCGACAAAAGGTTCCCTCCAGTCAGGAGTGGCCTCAACCACTACATATGATGAACCAGGGACCCCTGATGTGGAGGGTCCGGTGGTAAGGTTGCTTATCTGCAGGCCGTTGTTATCCTCTGGGGTGACGGGGGCGATGACTCTCCGGTGTGCCACATGTATGATCAAATCATCCTGCTCGGGTTCTGCGAGGGACACAACTATCCCGAAAAAAGCGTCTACTCGGCCTTTCTAGGACCGAGGGACGTGGGAACCTCTGGTCGAGAAGGGAACTGGGCCATTATATGGAGGGTGAACTCCATCAATGGAACAAGCTCCGTCTTCCTGACAACGTAGTCGCCATTGACCATCTTGATGACTAGTTCAGAATCCCCTTTCACATATAGATAGGGCACATCAATCTCAAGGGCCAGATCGAGGCCGGTGATGAGATCCTGATACTCTGCCTCATTATTAGTGCATCCTTCTGACAACAAGAATGAGTAAGGCAGAATAGCTTGTGTTGGGGTGATGAAGACAATACCCAAAACTACTATATTGAGCTTAGGATCTTTGAGCCTCCTAACAGTGGGGCTCCAAGAAGTGCCGTCGAAGTGTATTTTCCAGCATGAGATGGAATGATCAACTGAGAGGATTACCTCATCATGAATATCCAGATCCAAGGATTGATCCATGGAGGTTGGATGGGAAGCCAAGAAGTATTCCAATTCCTTTCCATTGATGGCCTTCTAAGGCACGAACCTGATGTCGAACTGCTGGATGATCACCACCCACCGTTCTAGTCGGCCAGTCAATATAGGGTAGTTCAGGATGTACTTAAGTGGGTCTAACCAATATACCAACTGCATCTCATGATGTTGTAGGTAATGATGCAATTTCTGTATTGTGAATACGAGTACAAGGCAGCTCTTTTCGATAGGGGAGTATCTGGTCTCTGTATCGAGGAGCATGCAGCTGAGGTAGTGGAGGCTATTCTCAGTTCCATCATTGTTATTCTAGGTGAGAAGTGCACCAATGGACTATTCTAGGGCGGTCACGTAAAGGACCAATGGCTTTCTGAATATGGGTTGCATCAAGACTGGATGTTGGAGCAGATACTGCTTGATTTCCTCGAAAGCGGTCTGACACTCTTCATCCCATTCATAGGCGGAGCCTTTCTTCTCGATCTGGGAAAAGGGCTTACACTTGCCAGCCAGATTCGCAATGAATCAGCGTATATAGGATAAGTGGCCTTGGATACCTCGAAGCTCCTGAATATTTCTTGGGGGAGGAATTTGGATGATGAACTTGATCTTCTCTGGGTCGATCTTAATGCCTCGGTATCTGACAGCAATGCCAAGAAACTTCCCGGAGGTGACCCCGAAGGCACAATTTAACGGGTTCATCTTCATGTGGTCAGAACAGAGGAAGCCGATCACTTTCACAAGGTCCATAAGATGGTCCTAGTGCTAGAGAGATATGACCACCAGATCATCCAAGTATCATTCCACCAGTGTCCTAAGAATTGGATTGAATATGTGATGCATGGCCCACTGATAGGTGGTACCTACATTTTTTAGGCCGTAGGGCATGACCTGGTAACAGAAAGTACCTTGGGGATCCCTAAAGGTAGTGGACTCCTCATATTTGGGGGTCATCCAGATCTGGTTGTACCTGAAATACCCATCCATGAAGGAGAGGGCTTGGAACCCGACTGTGGCATCAATCAACAACTCTGTCACTAAGAGGGGGAAATCATCCTTCGGACAGTGGCAGTTGAGATCACGAAAGTCGATCTACACTCTGATATGCCCGTTCATCTTCCTTACTAGCACAATTTTGGCTATCCACCAGGGGTACTTGACCTCCTTAATGAAGTTGGCTTTGATGAGCATATCAACATCGACCTCAACCATGACACCGTGAGAAGGGTGCATCTTTTTGGGAGGTTGCTAGAACCCGCGATGGTTTGTCGGGAGACCAAGGTATTGGACGACTACCTGGGGATATAGTCCTGGAATATCATCGTAACTCCAGGAAAACATGTCACGGTGTTGTTTGAGAAAGTCCACATACCGTTGCTTCTCTTCGAGGGGCATGGTAGCACTGATCAATGTGAGTCTCAGATCTTCCCCACTACAAAGGTTCACCTATACCAGTTCATCGACCATAGTAGATACGCCTTCTTCAAAGGAAAGGGGAGAATCCTCTAGATCCTCTTCTCCACTTGTGGAGGGGTCTTCCGTGGGGGTAGTTGCTTCTGAGTTATCAAACCCTGATGGGATGCTGGTGCCGGCTTGGGCAGCATTGATCATCATATTAGGAGACCCATGCGCCACTAAGACCATAGCGATGAAGGCAGTCGATCCTATCCCATCTGGCCTTCGGCCCAAGGGGCCACGGTTGATGACATCAAAGCAGTAGTGACTTGTTGGTCAGATCCAGTTGATTACAACCTGGTTAAAGCGACACATATGATGTACCACCATTTCCATGAGCCTGACATCCCGATACCGCACAGGGGTAGGAGGTTCCGGGATCACTTGAGCCTGGTTAGTGTAGGAGTACAAGATGATTTTCTTCCATCGCATGGACATGAAAATACCCCTTCCTCTTGTACTTGAAACAACAAAAAACTACCCCATGTTGGGGGTCATGTCCTCCAACCGGTGGATCAGGAAGATATAGGCGTCGTCCAGGCCTACCCAGGGATCACTTGTGACCGGGGCGGGTTCATCCTCACTTTCCAGGATTTTCTTATCCTTGATCTTGTAATAGTCATCATCCAGATAGCGGGATTCACAAGAGGAAATAGGAGACGCATATCCTTGGAGCATTCCTACTCAACCATTGAGGAAGTATTTGAGGCATTGGTGATATGAAGAAGGTACCGCTGCATGCAGATGGAGCCATGGCCTGCCCATCAATGCGTTGTATGCGGTGTCCTGGGAGACAACCATGAACTCGGTGCTGGAAATTAGGCCACAAAACTGGGTCTTCAAGTAGATCTTACTGACCGGGGATTTCTTAGTCCTGTTTTATCTCTGGATTCTAAGGTCAGAGGGAGTTAAATCATCCTTAGACAATCCCATCTTTCGCAGTGTCTGAGTCGATATTAGGTTAATCCTAGAACCCATGTCAAGAAGACAGCGGAGAAATTCCACGCCATTAAACTGGAAAGTGACGTACAATGGTTGAATATGCCCATGTATGGGAGGGTCTTAATATTCACCGGAGAAAGTGATAACTTCCTGGCATTCGGAGTTCTCAATTTCCTTAGCGTTGAAGGATTCTGCAGCTTCTACCTCCGTCTCAAACTAGAGGGGGCGCCTTAGGGCCTCGGTACATGCTTCAAACATTTCAGACGATAGGAGAAGAGCCTCAAGGATAGAAATCCTTGATGTAATTCTGACAAGGTGCTTCATATTATCATACTTCCGTGCCAAACGCGATCCTCTGCTTACAGGAGGTTGTTCTGCAGTTGGAGGCATGGCGGGCCCTACCGGCTGGACTGGATGGTGGCTGGTACTAGGTACATCCCACTACCTTCTAGTGGATGCCTGAAGAGTAGCTGCCGAATGAGGACCGGAAAACTGAGATTGGGCTGTGGCAGGGCAAGACTGGCCACGGTACGGACGAGACAACTCTTCCTGATCTAGTAGCACAAACGACAGTGGAGGTAGATCTCAGGGCACCAGATGAGGTTTCACATGTTGAGCTCTGCGTTGGGCCTGCTTTCAATATTCAGTAGCATGAACAGCCTGACTAAAAGCGCTCGATGACACCCCTTGACGACCCGTGTGGCCACAGTTCCACTGACGTTGACGTCGACTGGGGACATTGGGGAGGTTCTCCTGGAATTCCCTCTCGTTAGGAGTCATATAGGGATTTACCAGCTCTATAGTATTAACCGAAGCATACCACTGACTGTCTCTCGAAGAGTCATCCACCACTGGGTGGATTATGGGAGGAACCCCCATCTCAGGGGGTATTAAATGACCGAGAGTGCGGGACGACGATGGCAGTGGTGGAGCACGTTGCTTATTCTTTTGTCGTCGCTACTTGCCCTTCTGGGAAGAGGCCGACTGAGATGATGATGACGCAGAGGTACTGGTCACATATTTTGAAGGCTCCGGCTGATTCAGGCATGCCTGAATGATACCGTGGGAGTGAGCGATGGTTTTAAGGGCCATCCAGTCATCGTACTTCTAGGACCCACTGCTAGGAACCTACTTCCACTCGCCTTCATCGTAGATACCAATTTCTAACCCTATGAAGACACTCGCCACTTGTGTCGGGGCTAGTCCCAACCTGACTATGTTGTTGTCAACCTGGTCTTGGAGCCAGTCTTTAAAAACATAGCCCTGCTTGAGGGTGTTCCCCAGAATCTGATGATAGGGGACGTAGTTGGGGAGATGGGTGCGATTTTCCTCTGCTGGCCTTCTGCACTTAGGTAAGCGCACAATCCCCTGCTCTAGGGAACTTCGAAAGTAGCTAGGGACCTGATTCTCATTGAACGAGTAAGTCTGTTTCCTTATTTCTAGATAGGGGGCCCGAGGAGACTGGCCCTGAAGAGGTTCTAGAGGGGCCTGCCGAGGAGGCTGAGCCTGATTGTCCCGTCTAGGCGGTTGTGGCGCATTGTGCTAGGGAACCTGTCGGTTCTGAGGCGAGTGCTGCTGGGCAGGAGCATGTGCTTGAGGTAGAGGGCCTCTGCGGGGTTGCGGAGTTGGGGCCACTGGCATCAATTCTAGCTGCATGGGGGCTTCTGTTTGAGCCACCGTGATGGGCTCGTCTCTGGAAGCCCTCCTGGATGGGATCACAGGGGGAAGCAGACGTGCCTGACTAGCCTGCTGCAGAGCTTCCTCGAGGTGCTGAGCCTTATCCGAGAAGTCTCGAAACCCTTCGGGGTAGTTCTGGGTGATCAAAGAAGGAATGAGACCTGTTTTAACATTCCCTATGCACATCATTAGTAATTTCTCCTGATTTAGTGGCATGTGAAGTGAGTATGTAAGACCCTTCCACCAGGCGATGAAGTCCGCGACTCGCTCACAAGGCGTTTGTTTTCACTTGAAGAGGTCTGTGATGCTAGTCTTTCACGTGGTGGAGCTAAACTGGTATATGAACTGCCAGTGGAGATCCTCCCAGCCAGTCATCGATCCGATAGGGAGATGGCTATACCAGAAAAATTCAGGGCCCTCTAATGTCTGCACAAAACATCGGATCTTGGTAGCTTCCTGCTATGCTGGGGTCCCCAACATGGGTCCACACCTGGCGGAAAAATGATCCAAGTACTGTGGTGGGTCCCTAGTCCTGTTAAAGTGTGAGAAATTGGGATTCTCAAAACCCGGGGGTGCATGCATATTATCCACCCATGCGTGATATAGCTTGCCATCTGGTGGGACTACCACCTGACACATTTCCAACGCCTCGAGGCGGGCGATGAGTGTCGATATAGGATAATCCGGGCGGGGGTCCCTATCTTGACGGGGATCCATAACTATGAGTGAGTTTTTGGGATCTTTGACGTGGTAAATGGATTCAATGTCTTGTGGAGAGACTGGTGGAATGGCCCTTGGGGTAGCTGGGGGAACCTAGGCCAGATTCCTCGGATTGGCTCGCCATTCAGGAGGGTTTGGTGAGACATATCACAACCTCTTTCTGTGAGTTTTGGATTCTTCCCTGTCTGTAGGAGTAGCATGATTAGGCTTTCCCAGAGGCATCTCGCAGGGGGGGGGGGAGTTTTTTCCTGCCCCTGCTGCCCCGGCTTAGGATCACCATAGTCAGGTCGCCTCTCGATAGCACGTTCAACTAAGAGTTTGTCAACCAACCTATTCTACTCAGCATGCTTTTGGCGCAACGCGACCTTCTTGGGTTCTTCATCAATCTTCTGTACTGAAGCGGATGGGTCAGAGTGCTTAACAGTTCCGACATGTTCATTACCCTTACCGGCATTCCGACTAAGTACCAGTGACTCGGTGGGAACAGGGAGGCCTAGAAGGTTCCTCTACTGGCGAGTAATCCTCCCTGATGGGTCCAGCAGTGGTGGTACACCCTCAAGGGGTAAGTCTCCATCTAGAAACTCTAGCTCATATTCCTTGTACACTATTTCAGCCATATGGACCGCAACCCTTCTTAGAGGCATGTCCTCAATGTCGCATAATGAATCAGGCTTCCGACGGACATGATTGAAGAGGAGGGCGGCATAATGTCCCCAACCACAGACTTGCACATGGGGGGTAGATTCCCTGATCATTTTACGGAGTACCTTGAAACTCTGAAAGCATTTTTGATGGAGAGCGCTCTGGCGACCTGGCGACTTAGGGCGCTGGGCCAGTAGGAGTGCAGCCAAATTGGCCAGACAACATTGATCGCCGATTTCCTTGAAGTTCACTTGGCTCCTAGGGTACAACACCCGCTGATAGAGAAGATGAAAGTGTGTCGCCCATAGGGTTTGATGAAAGCACTCCACTTTCTCCGTGGTGAGGGATTCCGACAGACAAAAGATCGGCGTTGACACCGACCAGAACCTCTCCAGGAAGTGATCCAATGCATGAATGTTCTAGAAGATCTTGGACTCAGATTCAGGGTCCGACCCCGTATTGCCCCACTTGTCAACTGGAGGTGGCTGATGGACCAGTTGAGGTACTGAGGCAGACTGCTGGGATAGCAAACTGGGTGACGGAGAATACGGTGAACGAGCTGACTGGCCGCCGAATTCTGGGACATCCTCCGAAGAGTGAGTTGACCTGACCATAATTTCATGATATGATGGGCAGATAGAGAAAGCCTCTGGCGCAGGGATCTTGGTTACCGAAAATGGGTCACCTTGTCGCTCAACCGCCACCGTTCCCCAAAATAGCTCTCTGTGATCTCTGGTTGAGGTAGAGGGAACTTCTGGTGATGACGGTGGTGACCGTATGCTCAGAACCTACAGGATTCTCAAAATTTCCTCCTCCTGGATATATCTGCGAAGAGAGGCGGGAATCCGATGGACTTCGCATTCTGGAAGGATAAGGCCGACACACCTTGTTCCTGCACCGACCCTTGATGCAGAGGAACGAGGGGAGAGTTCCAATGTTGAGTCAAATTCTGCTTCATAACCCAAGAAGTGGGCCAGTTTTATCTCTGTCTGGGATTTCCCATGATACTTCTTATGGAAGCGACGATCCGCCCTCCTTCCCCTTTATGGCTCTTCGGGACAAGGCTGATTCCCAACATGTAGTCTCAGGGTCATGCTGGCGCCATGGCGGAGAGGAATTCTGCTTGAGACGGCCGGGGTACGAGGGGAACCGGGGAAAATTTTGAAGTGAATATGGGGAAGACCCCCATGAACAGCAACTGAGCGGGAGAAACCTCCATTGGAACCGGCGAGAGCATGGGGAGGACCTCCATGCTTTGTACGGGTTGAGCGAGGCTGAACTTCACCCCTCTGGTTTCCAGGGCGAGGAGGACCTTCTCCAGTTGCAGAAAGAACGTAGGGAGGATCCCAATGTTGGATAGGTATCGGATGGGAAATTCCCTCACATCAACGGTCAGGGGTAGGAGGAGGAATTCCCTACCCAACGTGGTGGGTGCGGGAGAGGCTTTCCCACCGGGTGTCACTGCCACGGGGAATGTCTTCATTTGGGTTGGGGTTGTGTGGGGCATACCTCCCGGAATAACTTAGGAGTGGGGAAGGCCCACACTATGTGGAGTGAGGGATGGGGAGGGCCTCCATACGGGGTGACATCACTGCAGATTGGTTCACGGCGATCACCACTCGGGCCTGCGACACAGAGAGGCAACCCAGCCTGCTCGTGGGGCGGTTGGGACCTCGATCCCGGTTGGGAATAATAATTCCCCTACTCAGTGTGTGTAGGGGATTAATGATATACATCGGTGGTGGCTCGGTCCATAATAGCTGTCGACGTCGACACCCCTTGGCTGGCGCCCTTGGCTCTGGCCCAAAGCTGGAGTCGGGTCAGGCGAGCCGGTGCGGGTGGTGCAGGGTCATAGCCTACATGCTCCTCTGGAAAGGCTGGATGGTGGCGCTGATGAGGCTGGGTGGGATCCCTTTCTTGGAGTCCTTGGATCGGGACTCTGATCGGGATGAGCCGGACATCACCCACCTCATCATTGTAAGGCAGGGAGTCGTCGATGCGTTCCGGGGACAGGCTCCCAAAACGATTGAATGTTGGGGTGGGTAGCAGGGGCTCCCTGCGTGGCCCTCGAGGGGGGCGTTTATGGAGGGGTCTGGATGCCTCCAGGACAAGGAAGGCCATATCCCAAGTTGGGATTATTTCCTACTCCTCGTAATGACGTACGAGGTAGTTAAACACCCTTCGTTGGATGACTTGTGATGGGGAGAGGGGGCGTGGGTTCCCCACGCTTGTGGTTGAAGACACTGGTGTAGCGGTAGTGGTGACATGCGGAGTGGATGTGCTTGTATTTTCCATGCCCCTGTATAGAAGGGTGGGCGGCAATCATGTTCCTATAGCAGCAACCTGATTCCTAAGAATTAGGGAGATTAACTCATCAGCACTGCGAGGAAAAGAGATCGATAACCAGTGCCCCCTCACCATTCCTTCGTCCATGGTTGGTAAGAGGGATCCACGCCGACAACATTGCAGAATGGAATGCCCCAGGTTCTCCTTCCCCAACATCTGGTGAGTTTCACTCCAGGCCCACTATTTGCTTGGTGGGACCTGGCGTCAGATATCTAAATCCGATGACACGTCAATCTACTGATGTATAAAACGCTACTAATCTCCACATTGAGGAGGAAAACCTCATGTCAGGTTCACCATTTCTATTTTCGACGCTTTCGCCGAGGAGCGCGCGTCAGTCAGCTTGGGGGCACGACAGGCCCGACTTTTTTGTTGCCCCGCATTCCCGCTTTCCAAAGGCGGGTGGCATCCATTCCTTATTCAGGGACGTATGCTCCTTGATTGAAATGGGATGATGGGATGTCGGTTCCTCCATCCGTGGATTCCTCCTCAAAACTCATCACCTAGTCTGGGTCTCCCTCGTAGAATTAATACGTTGTTCATGAAACTCTTCCCAGTTCCATATTTCCATGGACGTAGGTTAATTACACTTCTTCTGTCAGGACATTCCAAAGGGTCCTGTCAGGGCAGAAACCTTCAGTTGGGGGAGTAGTCACGTCATGGAATCATTAGCATGTCTGAGCACTGGGGAATTGGCATCTCTATCTTTTTTCCCTTATTATAGGGCTTCTCGAGGGCACAGAATCCCGAGGATTCCCACATCGAGATCGGGGAATCGTATTCCATAGGCATGTATCTGGGGTTTTCCTCAGCTTCCCATGTTTAACATAGGTTATGCCACAAGTTTAACGTCCAGCGGAGATGAATCGGCCTGATTATAACACTAGATAGAGTGGATCAGATTGAGGAGTCCCGCTTGAGGGAACGTTGATATCAGGGCCAGCCCATTGGCGGCCTCCCAAATGATATGGAGGGGAATGGGGTGGAATGATCTCACCGGGATGTGGCGGCCCAGGTAAGAATCAAGATGGATGATGGATAATTGCATGAAATGGGACCGTCGTGAATATGAAAGTAGTGTTGGGATTGAGTCTCGAAGAGAATTCCTACATATCCCTGTGGAAGGGAATCAATGTCCACGTAGTTCAATATGAAATGGGGCTTACACTCTGAGGTGGCCCAAGGTGGTGGGAGAACCAACGTGAATGAGGCCGAAACGACCAGGTGGTGTTGGGATTGAACCTCATGAGGCTTCCTACGTACCCTGCCTTAGCACGGATCAAAGACCACGTAGATCAGGTTGGACGTCGGAAAACTGACATGAATGAGGACCTTGGTCCGAAGGGTGATGGGCTTGAACCTCATGGAGGCTTCTTATGTACCATGCCATGACATGAATCAAAGTCTTCGTGGTTCAGGTAAAGGGGATGTTATACCTACATGAAGGGGGCATCGGAACAATTGGATGGTAGGGTCACAAAGGCTTACCACTGGATTGGGATGCAGTTTAACATCATGCGGGATGGAGGCATGTCAGAGGACCGACGTGAAGATGGACCTTGGTCCAGGTGGACAGTGGGATTGAACATCAAGAATTCATCTTACGTACAATGCCTTGACATGGATCAAAGACCACGTAGTTCAGGTTAGTTACAACGGCTTACCACTGGACTGAAATGTAGTTTAATGTCATGCGAGACGAGTGTGGAACCCGACGTAAAGGAACAACCGGGCAGAGGGCTTGAACCTCGCGAGGCTTCCTACGTACCACGCCTCGACATGGATCAAACTCCCTATTGTTCGGGTAAAAAAAGGGGCTTGGCACACCGAAACAGATACGGTTGGGGCCAATAATTGTTGGGCTTGAACCTCAGGGAGGCTTCCTACATACGATGCCTTGACACGGATCAAATACCACGTAGTTCAGGTGGGGTTTCTGCTGGCAAACCGATGTGAAGATGAACCCGTGGGTCCCCCGGTGGTGGGCTTGAACCTCGTGAGGCTTCCAACGTACCACTCCTTGACATGGATCAAAGTACACGTAGTTCAGGTATACAGTTTAACTTCATGCTGGATGAGGGCATACAGTTTAATGTCATGATGGATGGGCATTTTCATGGTCAATGTTTACTCTATGCCCACGTGAGTCATGTACAGTGTGATAAATAAGAGGCAGCAGAGACCTGAAGATCACGTCGTGAAGGGTGCATCCATGGGAATTGAAGAGGGGATTACGCGTTATGAGGCCCATGCTGTCGGGACATACACCAAGATTGAGGCCCATGTGCAATAAAGCACAGGGGTAGAGGGAGTTGTGATCGAAGGAAGGAGGTGCCTTGTTCCCTACCATACCCTCCACTGGCCCTGGTAGTGAGGAAGTATGGAGCTGCATGGGTGCTACCTTTCGCAAGAGGGGAAAGGGGCATACACCAAGGTTGTTTCCCTTCTCCCGTGGAAATATGCCACTCATAGAGGGAGGATATCATACCATGTGGGGGTGATTCCATTCCCGTGGAGATGAGTGGCATAAAGAATGTCTGAGACGTTTTGACCCTGCGTGCGAGGCATGGGGTTGGATAACAGTTTAACGTCATGTTCTAAGGACGAGGTGCTTGGCAGTTTAACGTCCTTCAGCTCGAACAAGGTGGGTTTACTCCGCACCCCTAGGGCTTACATGACTGGTACCCTCTTCTCCTTGTGGGAGGGAAGGCATTGCAAAGGCTGTGGTAAAGGGGGGTCATAGAGAAAACCATCGAGGGGTCCACGTTAGCGTGGCTATGCAAAGAAGCAATAGCTGTTAATGTGCCTATGTGAAGAAGCATTAGTCGAAGCAACGCTACGGGTGGTGTCATCCAGGGGAAATTGAAATCACATCGTGCAAACCTGGAGGGTCGAACGGGAAGAGAAATTTCCACGAAAAGGGGCCACAGGCAGGTACCTTGTGGAGCTTGGTTGCTTTGCATAGTGGAAAGAACTTGCGAAGGGGTGTGCTTCCCGAAGAAGAGTGCCTTGGCCTTAGCATGGGGCAGAGGTGCGAGTGGAGGGGTTTTGCGAAGTGGAAGGGTGTTCGCGGAGCACTACCTCGCGAAGAATGGTGTTGTGAAGTAGTGTGTTTCACGACGTTCAGTGAACCTACCTTGGCATGTGGATAACTTGTAGAGGATGGGTGTTTCGCAAAGCATAAACGCTCTGCGACTTCTCGGGTTCCCTCGGGAATCCCCTTCCTTCACAAATTCCCTTATTCTTCGTGAAAGGCATCCCTCTCGAAAGTGGGGCTCAAAAAGAGACAATACAGAGGCCTCTCGCGAAGCAAAAATACCTCACAGAGCTCATGATTCCCAGAGCGAAGAGTGCTTCACGATTTGGGAGTTGAGAAGCCGAGGGGTCATATTTTCCGTCTCCAGAGCTGAGGGGGAGGTCGGTATTCATAGGCAAGGGGCACTACGAAGCAGAGCTCACACGACGCGAAGGGGGATTTGGTGGCTTCGTTGCGGGTCACGAACTTCAATCGGATTCGCAGAGGGTTACCACCTCTGGGGCTTCGTGGCGGGCTCACGAACATCAGGCCGTTCGCAGAGCGTTACCGCCTCTGGTGCTTCGCGGCGGGCTCGTGAACGTCAGGCTGTTCGCGGAGTGTTACCGCCTCTGGTGCTTCGCGGCTGCTGCAAAGCTAGGGAGACTTCGTGTAGGGGCTTCGCGATGAAGGGCGCGAGGCCTCTTTTTTCTTCATTCGTTTCATCCAATATTTTGGCGCCAAAAGTCATTTTTTAATAATTTTAGATATATTAAAATTTTATTGAACTTTTCACCGCCTTTTACCCACCTCCTAGGAGCATTTGAAAATTTAAATAAAACATAACTTTACCGCTTCTATGAATAGAATTTCGAAAATCCAAGAGACATGGTTAATATCAAGGAGTAAAATGTGGTACAATAAGATAAAAATAATTTTTGGTGAATAGTAATTTTTTACTTTTATTTACCATGATTAAAATTAAATATGGTAATTAAGGGTAAAAATGATATTATTATTACCCTAACACATTTCCAAATTCTATTGGATAAGTTTAATTCGACCAAAAACAACCGTAGGAATAACATATGACCTTTTAGGTCCACTTGGATTAGATTATGACCTTTAATATTATTTTATTTAAAGAAGAGTAAAAATAGTTAAAATCAAAGTTTAATAACTAAAACATTTTTAATATAGGGTTATAAATAAGATAAATTAAACTATAAATATTCATTAGAAAGTTAAAAATATTTCCCACCTAATAGTAATTTATTTATAATTTTTTTATATTAAATAATATAAGTTATTTATGATACAATGGTGATGCAGTAATTACATAAATAATAAAATATTAAAATAATTGACATTATAAATACCCAAATAAATGTAATTTCATACTTTTTATGAATTCCACTAATTTTATAGGTTAATATGAAATGTTAGTATTTATTTAATTAACTTTCTTCGAACTAATCATACTGTTATGGTTTTATAAAAAATCAATTACCAAATAGTGTAAAAATTGACATAAAATAGTATTTAAAAAAACATATTATATTATTATTTGTTATTATATTCCTAAAAATTTAAGGTTCATCGAAATGACTTAGATAAGGTTATATATATTACTAATTAACCACTTGGGGTTCTTTTGGCTAGTTATAGTAATTTTATTGACCATATAGTGTAAGAAAACAAGAAGACACTGTAAAACTTAAATTTTTTAACTTATAGTTAAATCTAAACGATAAGGTTAAACTAGTAACCTAAACTTGTCTAAAACCTATTGGTTGAGGGTATTTAGACCCATACTCACTTTATCTTTTAAATAAATTAATTTGGAGCTATTATAAACCGAATATGACTGTATTATAAAATAATATTTTAAGTTTTTTCAAAGGTGCCCCTCTCCTCTCTTATAAAAAGGGAACCCATTACCTATTCTCTTCACACACTTTTGAGCCTTGAATATCATCCAAAAACTGACAATTTCTCTTCTACACTTCCCTAGAAATATTCGTGGAGGTTCTGGTCTTCTCAAAATACAAACTCTACTTCCTTATGAGGAATCTTAAAGGATGTGCGTCGAAGAAGAGGTGATATCTTTTCCGATTCTCTCAAGTTTCTTTCTTATTCTACTTATTCTTATTTAGTTGTCTCATAATAAAGTAATAACATAAGTATTACTAATATACTGATATATTATTAAGAATATTTAAAAACCCTATTTCACCTTCTATCCATCCTACGGAAAAAGAAATCACCGCGCGTGTGTATGTACGGAATACCGTCTCCACGCCGTGGTGTAATCTATTTTCGACCACCACCTTACTTGGATGGGTATAATGGTGTAAAAAAATAACAATATATGATTATTATAATGTTATATTGATTCTTAACTATTATACATACACTTCAATGCAATTCCATGATCATGAGAATGATATCATCGCTCGTGCGTACGTACGGACTACCATCTCCACGACGCGATAAGATTCAATCTCCATGTTAACCATTCATGAATTATTATAAAGTATATATAATGAATAATAATGAAATATATGAAATAATAATGATACTGGATTAATGTATATATATATTTATTCCATCTACTTAATTCCATTCAATTCAATAATGAAACGAAAACAGTGTTCATGCGTACGTACGACCTACCGTCTCCATGAACGGTGTATTTCATTCCATTTATCGATCTATTATATATATATATATATGTATATGATGAATATATATTATATATAAATAATTTTTTACATTCTGTAATTAAGTAAATCAGTATATATGTAATAATATCAAGAACAACAAGTTGAAACACGTATAATAAATGAAACGATTTTACCCAAATTGTTGCTTTTACATCAAATTTACAAAAGAACGGGTAATATAAAGTCATAAGTAAACTATATATGATATCATAACAATTAATATGATTCTGTAAGAAGTCAATGACATTATTTAAATCATTATACAGGATTTTCGGATACATATGAGGAACATCGAACATATGGTAAGGGATAACTATTCCAATCTCGCTCTTATCCGAGATTGTTTATTCGTAAGTATTTATTGGGGTTTTTGTTATCATCAATGTCCCTATTTTCTAAAAAAGTTTTCATTTATGTTTAATGTAATTTTTACCCATTTTTAATTTTACCACATGTTATTAAAGGAATCTTACTTTTTTTTACCACACGAAGAACTTTTTGACTTTTCTGACAAAAGTACGAGGAGAATGTTATTTTTTACTTATACGGGTGAACAGATTTTTACGGTTTCATAACGCGTCATTTTCATGAAGCTTACTCTATAATATTACATGATTATTTATACAAAACCCTTTTATTTTAATATTTCATGGCATTTTGTGAAAAGAAATTTATTTTTAAGACGAATGGTTATTTTATTCAAGAATTCACTTTCAGTGTTTTATCAAAACTATTTTCCATCTAAAAATGACATTATTTAATATGTTTATGTTTCAAGTATAATTTCTCCATTATTTACATGGTTTGATTCTTCTTATGATGAAATTATATCCATTTGTTTTATATGGATTATGTTATTATGGGATGATGTTTATGAAACCCAATTTATTATTTGGGTTATGATGAATGATTTATGTTTATTTTGTGGCATAAGTATGAATGATTTCATTGTGAGATGGGTGGGACCTATATCTCCATCCAATGCATTGGGTAAAGATTTATATCTCATGAGATAAATATTTCTAGAATGGTAAGTTAATCCGGTTCAGTGTTATAGGACTGAAACGAAAAGTGAACTCGATTTAGAAAGGGACATTGTCCACTAAGATGGTCATGATAGTAATGCCTTGGATACTCTAGAAATCATAACATGTCCTTAATGGTTTCCACAATTACATGATTCATTCCCATGCTATTTTATCATGATTGATGATCCATTATGATATATTCCTTACGTACTTCCAAGATTTATGACTTTCCTCAAGATTTTGATGTTTAGATTTTATGTTCATGTTTTTGCATTCAAATGTTTATGGATTGATTTATGTTCTCTATGTTTACCCTTACTGAGGATTTGAGCTCACCATTTTTATGTTTTCTTTTCCTAGGATATAAAGAAATGTTTTTGGAAATGAAACCAAAATGGGAAGATCTTTATGGGAGATGTTGAAGATCTTTCACCATGACTAGAAGATTACGTTCTGATTTTCCAATGACACTAAACTAATACGATCTTTGGGCATCTGTTTTTGTCATGTATTAAATATTCCGCAAAGGTAATGTAATGTACATGTATGTCAAGCTTTGGGTCTCTACAATAATTATATAAATATATGAACAAAAAATATATATGTAAATATATATGTAAATAAACATAAATAAATTTAAACATACAAGAAAACAACATGGTATAGTGGTAATGGTGTTCATTATTTTAAGGAGAGATATAGGGTTTGAATCTAGGTGGGCATGCAAGAGGATTGAAATTTGAAAAGCACTGATAAAAGGCGTGGTGGGGTGAAAAGTGATGATACAGGTGTGAGGATTGCTATTAAAAGTGTCGTGGAAGCACTGATAAAGTGGTCAGTCTCATGGAGGTCTAAAAAGTATAATTTTACCCCCTTTAACAGTGTTTCAATTATCATCACTAAAAAATCAGTCTTAAAGTCCCCTTTAACAGCACTAAAAAAGAACTATTAAAAGGTCGATTTAACTATGCTAAATGAATGCTTTTAAAGGGGGACTTTAACAACACTTTTTTTTCGAGACAAAAGCATTGGGAATTTAACTACGCCCCAGTTGTCAATGGTTTTTTAGCACTGATAATGGTATATTCTAGCACTCTTAAATGCCTTTTTGTAGTAGTACCTCGAATGAATTTTTTAATCTTCCTATCTCATGAGATACCATATATAGTTCATAAGAGGTTATCCTATGATCATTATGCTGTGATTGTTGATGCTCTCAAAATTAGAATTGAAACTCTTAAAATGTAATATATTCCTAAATATGACTATTATTTTTCCCTACAATGGAAAAAAGAAGAAGAAGGTGTTTGAGACAATTAGATTGCATGAGACATCAAAGTACTCATAATCACATGACTATTATAGGGCCATATAAAGATTTCACACACAACATATAACTTGCTGGAGATGTCGTAGAACCTCATTAATCAAGCCCTCCTGCTCTTGTGAAGGAACTTTATACAAATAGTGTTTGCGTGAATGCATCTGGATAATCTCCCATAGGTAACACAGTTTTTTGGTAGCAAGCACCAAACAATCCAACCTGAAAATCATTCGAAAATTAGGAGGAAAAATTACAAATGGAGAAGGGTTATTACAAATTCAAGGATTATGCGGTGCATCACTACTAGGAAGGGTAATAATCCTTGAAAACATTTCAAAAAACTCACAATACTCCTAGGAGTTTTTGGAATAAAAAATAAGGGAAATAAACGGAAAGAGGAAGAAGCTAATCTCGATCACCAAACATCATATGATGTGACCCTGGCAATTCATAAGACACTGTAGGATACCTCTACCATGTCATCCACATTGTTCGAAATACCTACAGTATGTTCATGAGACCTTTTGCTCCCCCTTTGGATCATTAAGGAAAAATAGATGGTTTTATCCATGAAAATATGACACACACCCAGAGGATGTTTATTAGTCATAAGAAGAATAAAAACAATATATAAAATGTCCTCAATCACACTTATGAAACATCACATAATTTCGGAACATTGTGAAATAAAATAAATGGAATAAAAAGGGAGGATTAAAGATCTCTCACAATCATAAAACATTTTCAATGCACTAAGGAAGTCTGCATCATTGACCCACAAGACTCATGGATGAGCTGCCTTGATCTCATGGAGACCCCAAGACAATCCACCATTTCCTCGCAAAATGTCCTAGACAAGGCAATGATCATCTCACGAATTCCATTTAACTGGATCATTTATCTCATGAAGACCCTTATACATGTAAATATGACAATATGGAAGTACTTTATTATAAAAACATGATCAAACAAGTCCCCATTAATTGGAAATAATACAATAATTTATTTGTTGACAAGAGGTACTCACGGTAAATGGAAATCAGGTGACACCATCGAAGTGATCCATGGAAAAGGCTCACAAAATAACACAATGATAAACCCCTTCACCAACTCTGGCATGGGTCTATTCTAGATAATCCGTAAAAAATGGTGAACAACGGGGGTGGTAGGACCATAAATCCCCCACCCCAGCATGAAAAATTAACCTATGGACTCTCAAAAGAAAGGTTTTCATTTTCATATCAATGTGAATCACCACACCCAAGCATCAGAGAAGATTTCATAGAGTAGATGATATCATGAAAAAAAGTCCTCCATAAGGAAATATACCGATGAACTACCGAAGTGATCATGAACCATGCATAAATCACTTCACTTGATCATTAACAGATCACATGAAAGACTTCCAACAATATGTGCTACGAACATACCACACACCTTATATATCACATGAGACTCAAAATAAATTTATATTGAATAATTATAAGGCCATCACAATAAAATGGATAGAAAAAAGGAAAAAGGTGGAATAATTAAGCTAAAAAAATGTTCGTTGACCCTCATACAATTTGCGTGAACCATCCAAGACACATGATAGCACCTGGGTATGTTGTCCAAATCTCATGATGATATTTAAGCATGCTAATTGGTTAATTAAAAATCCTATTGGAAATGAAATAAAAATTCATGTGGTTACCCTAGGTACACCATTTTAATCTCACAAGATCCCCCCCCAGGGGCTCATTTCCCAAGCCCAGTGAGGTCCTTCAGATACATCAATTGACTCATATAATGGAACCTACTTATGTTAGCTGAGTCTCAGGGAAGGATCCTCTCATGTAAATAAAGACCTTAAGACATAATCTGGGAAAATTATTCGTGACTCGTGATGCCTAGAGAGATATTTCTCAGGTCTCACAATTCCATCCATGGATGTTATCCAAGGAATGGGACACCCTCTAAGACTTGTTGTATTGAATCTCGTAACACCCTTAATATGTGCCACACTCTCTATTTCGAATGACACTAGGGGAATTCATATAGATAATATGACTCCCATTAGATAATTCATGTGGATCATCTGACACCCTTTATACAATTCATCTAGGTCATGCGATGGATTCAAGGACAAACTATCTGGATCACAAGATTCCATTTGGACAAGTCATCATTGATCAGAAGAGAAACTTCAGAGATACTACCCGAGTTATGAAAATTCCTTTATAAAGAATAACAAGATCATTTATTTGTATTCAGATATTCCATGAAAATACTCTCTTACATATCAGGATAAGAAAAAAATCAGCACTTGTCAGGAAGGAAAGAAAGACCAATGAAACCTCAGAGTGTAATCCATGACCAATGAAGTAACATGACATTTCCCAAAAGACTAGGGAAAACATATAGTGTATTCTCAGAGCAAAGTTACTATAATGACTCTAATTCCTTATATATTCTGGATAAGTAGGACACCTATTCAAGGTTTGATCCCTATAAGGCTGTCCTAATATGTAATTCCTTTACTCTATAAGCAATGATATTGATCACTTTACATCCCCTATTTATCAAACTAAGCATAGATCATGTGATATTAGATATTTGTAATAATCATATCATTCATATCACGAGTCTTAACCAAATAGGAAAACATATATATGAAAATACCTAATAAGTGGCATGAAACATTGGCCTTAACACAAGGGACTCTACATTGGAGAAAATCCCAAGGGTGTGATTGAACTATGAGAACTATTATTAATGCAATAAACATGATATGTAGGATGCCTTCCAAAGACCTAAGATAAAATAAACATCAGTTTTGATATAAGTCTTATGAAAATTCTATAATAGACCATCATGACCCAATAATTCCCATAGTCTGATTACTCAACCTCATCCATCAACAGATATAGAAATTAAAGAAACTACAATGAATTTGATTCCTTCTATAACCATGATACGTAGGTTGTATCCCTAGGTACCGAGTTCCATAATAAATCATCTTAGGTAAATCCTTGCATATAAATACCATATCATGAGAAATTAAAATGATCATTTTTCTCACTTATTTCTCACATTGATCATAGATCATGCGAGCCTAGATAATTGTTATTATCATTTCATCTCCACCATGAGTCTCCCAAATGATAGAGGTAATCTCAATATATAAACCCCCAAAAAATGAACTATAATAACCCTAATTCTCACTATACTCTGGAAACATAGGAAATCATTTTATGACTCGAGATTGAATACTTTATGTCCTAGAGCACCCATATAAGTCCTTTAGTCATGATGTTAAACTACACGTGTCCAAAAAATATGTGGGTTTTGATTCCAATAATAAACATGATACATAGGACACCTCATAAAGGCTCAATCCCCTCCTTGAAATATTAATCACCTCATTTCATGGAAACACATTCTGATGCACTTGGTAATTTAGCTTCAGCACATAACAAACCTCCTGTTACAAGGAAATGATGGAGAAAATCATATAGATAAATATGGATTCACTAAAGAGACCCCAATATTTTTCATACGAAAGATAATTAACCCATGATCATTTCTCAGTGTAACTGATACCGTACTGGGATTGATAATATATTCATGAAAATATCTTAAATATATAATAGAGTCCCATATTAGGCAATAATTCCCCCCCCAAGGGTGCCCTGAGCCCAAACTCCCATCCTATTGACCAATGTGTTTCCTCAAGAGTCACTGGGACTAAAAATCCAGGTGAAATCCTACATTTTGAAAGTAGGTTTGTACCCAATTACAAATGAGGGAACCATTATGAGTTTTTGATAAGGGTGAAAATTGCAATATTATGTTCATGATTGTGCATAATACAAATCACCCACAATCAAACCGTATGATGGATCCATTCCATGTCTTGGAAACCATGATGAAAAAAATGGTGAACCTAATGTGAAACTATTTAATAAAAAAATTACCAGTTATAATTATATGAACCATTTTTTTCACCCCATATGCAAACTAAACTATCATGCCCGATGTGAATCCATCAAAAGATAGAATAATCATGCATCAGGATTCTTTATTTTTCATATCCTATACAAACAAAGTATTAAGACCAAAATTATCTTATAGGTGATACTCCAAAACTATGGTTCCTATAAGTTCATACTAGCATTGATATGTCCAAATTAGTAGAATGGATCAATTGGGAATAATAGGATAATTGTGTTAACCATGAATATATGATTGAGCATATTATTCCTATGATGTTTCACTAATCGTTAATCTTGTTCCTTGTTGTAAGCATGACTGTAGATACTGACATCATCTCAATCCAAGGAAATTTATTCTTCATCAATCATTTTCTCTAGTAAATCATCTATGATAGAAACCCACAGGGGTTACAAAACAATCCCACCTAATTGATAGCTCAAATGGTAGGTAGATAGTATAGTGGTCTTGAAGTACCACTGACACGATACGATCCAAATCATGGATGTTGCCTTCGATGTTCTAAAATAATAGAAAATGGTGAGTCTGCATCACCTAGGAACGACTAATACCATGTGAATATATCTTGTGGCTACTACCAATCGTTTCAAGAGCTTATCCCCAGAGTGTGAAAACATCCACCTTCAGTCTCTCACGAAGGTGGACTAGAAATCCAAATATGGATCCCTTCTATTTCATGTTCCACTGAGGAGGGACATGTCAACGGTGATTTCCAACACCATCCCACCGATACCAATAAGTTTAATATATAGGTTACCACCTGGCACAATTCCTCCTCTAACACCCATGCATGGGAAACAAGGATGTATCATTGAGGGAGGATAGTTATAGATAATTAGAAGAGGGATCATATCCCCACCCTTACTAACAATTCCTGCCGGTATAAGTCAGCAGGAACCATCAAGAAGTATCATATCCCTACTAAATCAAAACAAGTATGTGTGAAAATTCCCACAGTAGTAATGGTACTCACACATATCCCTACACATATGCATGCATCCCATCAGCATATTCCGATGGAATAAGGAGTACAAAAGTTGGTGCATATTCCATCTTCAATTGAATATATCTACAAGTGTATAATTGAGATGAAAAACACGCATCCTTATAACCATACACACACTTTTCTAAAATTCCAATATATTATAGAAATAGCTGAATAACTCCACTGATGTATTCCAACATTGTTTCAGATAAAGGGACATGTTTATACTACTATCCCCACAACCATAGAAACTCAACACTGTGATCATCATGAACAAGTGGTTGTATGGGAGCAAGGATGAACTCTTTCTCCCATCTAGAAGTATTATTATCATATTATAATGTAGGAAAAGTTATAGGACCATGATCATATTTCCATTCCAACCAGGGCTCGCCAGGTGAGAGAGGCACTTACCTCGGGATAGAAGAACATGCATATTAAAAAGTTCTGGTGGCATATTCCAAAGGACTAGGATTGTGATCATATCCCCATTCTGGTCGGGGATCACCATATGAGTGGGGAACATGACTCAGCACATGCTCATATATTTGTCAAAGAATTCAAGTGACATACTCCAAAGGCCTCAGATCGGGTATATATCCCCATTTTGGTCTGGGATGACCATGTTAGAAGGGAAAAAGGATTTGTATAGGATCATATTATAGCTAGTGATTTTTCCTATAATATTCTAGTAGATCATGGAATCCATGAGAATATTCCTACTTCCGTTGATGAATGACTGCACCAGCATCATTGCAAGGAAATACAAGAGGAGGTTCATATTCCTTCTCACATTCTTGAGGTCAACTAACATATTCTGGTGGAGAATGAATATATAGACCAGGCTCACCTTCATTTTCCAACTGGGGAACAACAATTGAGAACAGTACATGCCTCTAGGTAGGCTCATAATCATTCCAAGAAAGACCAACGACATTTATTAAGTCTCAGGATTTGGATCACACTCTCATATTGACTGAGGCTCCCCAAGTGTAATGGAACATGCCTTAGGAAATACCCATATTCCTATAAATTGTGAGACAACATATGGAAAAATTATAATAAATTCTTAGTAGAAGGAACATATTACCACAACACCAGATGGTTACAAGAATGTTCTGACAACTGTCAGAAACCATGCTCATATCCCAACACAATCCCAAAATATAGGTTTACATATTCGAACAACAACACAAAACATGGTCTATATACCTAATCTGCTTAATTCCAGTGTCCTTGAGGTTGTTCAAGACATATTCTCAACACCATAAGGGTATTTTTACTATTATATCGAAGAAAAAGTAGAAGATGTTCATTACTACAATATTCATTCTTTGGGTAGGGTTTATATGGATCATATGGACTCTACTCCTGACATCCATCATGTTCAACCTCTATATGAAGATATCTCCATTGTAAAAGAAAATACTCACAAACCAAACACCTTTATATATATATATATGTGTGTGTGTGTGTGTGTGTGTGTTCAAAAATACGACAACTTTGTATAGAGAGGTGACTGAAACATCTGGGTCAACTGTATATGGTTTTCCATTAACTTCTAGAATCACTCCACTCTCTTCATCCGTTGACCATCAAACAATAATCTATGGTATGACCAGATGTATTTTTGTATGTCTAATGTAGAGGATTATTACATTAACATATAGATAGAGTTTTCTGGAATCAACCTCTCCATCAGGTTCTAGTTCTTTATTAATACTTACTATGGCAACCCATATGATCTAGAAAAATAGTGCATGCCTTATCTATTCCAAAATATGTTTGCTAATCATCTATGAATAAAGGTTTGACATCTCCATTATCCAGGATATGAGTGTAAAATTCAAACAATCAATATACTCTGCTATCATCTAGACCTAGCTTCTATCTCTATGGCTCAGGATCTAGAACCATAAAAACAAAAAGACAAATCTACAACATGATTTCCTCCACTACATCATGAAATATAGAAATACAATATCTGAATCCATTCGATGAGTCCATATTTGAGGATGGGGAAATTATGAAACATTACACTTTTCCTCACCCCTAGAACAAAAAAAACCCTCAGATTAGGCATATTGTAATGTTATAGCCTCCAGAAAAATCAAGGGACTAGGTAATGGTCAGGCTAGTTGGTCACAACAATGAAATAACCCCACTACAATGATGCCCATAAATAATGAACATAGGGAGAGGATAGGAAACATGACATCAAAATGGGAACCTAGGAGAAATGATTACAGATGTTGAACACAGGGGACAAAGCTAAAACAAATTTGAGATTGTTTGGATAAATTCTCTTTAAGAATAATTCTCATCATGGGATGCCATCATACCCATATCTCATGAAAGTATAGTTTCACCATATCAAATGGGATGAAATAGAAGCTTCCATAGCAGCCTTCTAGGAAGGGACTATACCCCATGGGCCTGAAGAATATATATTAATGCCTCCACCCCATAGATAATCAATTCCCAAGAGGATTTGGGACATATCACTCTCAGCTAAAAGTGAATCCCAGAATGTTGGGAAAGGGGGATTTATATCTAAATCACTATCTTGAGGTTAATAATTCCTTGAGAGGTTCCTAGAATCATTGTTCAAAATTCCATATCACTCAAACCTATTGGGCTAGGGGAATTTATATCTTTATTTCCATCCTAGGAATCATCATTTCCCAGATTGGAATTATTGTATCCTCAATAAATGTACTAATAAATGAAAATTGTATCCCTGAATTACCCCCACCCCACAAGGCTAGGGGAATTTTAATCATCATTATCAACATAAACAGAATCCGTATTCTCTAGGTTGGGAGGGAAATGATCAGTTTCTGAATTATCCCTCAAACCATGGGTCAAACCTCTAATAGATAAGGGTTTAAATAATGACACTAATGATCATAGTATTGAATCATCCTGTTGTGTTGATTGTAATGGAAAACCACCATTACTCGATTTTAATCTATGAATTTCATCAATGTCAACATGGATGACATTGTGAATGATGACAAAAATGTAGAGGGATGCAAGAAGGAAAATGCACCCAAGTAGGAGGGTTATTTGGACCCACCAAATGATGTTTCATGAACCCATAACCAAAGAAGGATTCAAAAGTTGGCACCAGCAAATAATTATTTTCCACCTACACTGTGTGTTGCTACTAAATAAAAAGGTAATGGTGAGGCTATATTTTGATTACTAGATAAAATAGTTGAGTTTCCCTTGATGGAGGAACAAATTTCATGATATGAGATTGAAATGAAAAATCTCTGGAAACTCAATTTGGAGCAACTTAGGGGAAATATTCCCATTGGGTTTCGTCTTCATGTAGAGACGAATATTTTCCCTCCCATAGACAACCTTCCAGAAAGGGAGGTATGTGAGAATCAAATTGTCTCTAGATCTAGACTGATAGTAAACATAAATTAGGAAGTCTAAAATGATTGTGAATTTTCTCTATCATGTAAAAACCTCACCCTCTTTAGGGAAATCATTTAGTCATTGGAAAAATCAAGAATCAGTGGGAGATGGAAGTGGCACCACCTCATCGGCCCTTAATCACTTCTTTTGGATAGGAGAAAACACCTATAGAAGTTCCCCTAGAGTAACATAACATCATCAATTCCCTGGATACTAAAATAGAAGCCATGGAAGGGAGACTCTCACCTATATAGTATGAGTGGAAGCCATATCCCGAATGGGTCAATGATACTCCGCCTCCACCCAATATCGACAATCCTATCTTCTCTACCTTTGATAGTAGAGGTTAACCTGGGAAAGATATCACACAATTTGTATCCTTATGTGGGCTAATTAAGGCCCCTCTAAATCAATATGATACAAAACAATTTGAGGTGTTTTTATAGACTCAGAAAGGGATTGCCTTTGTTTGGTACACCATCCATCCAATAGGATCCATTATAGGATTGGAAGACCTTCTTCGTCAATTTATTTATAAGTCCAACTCTATGCTAAGGGAAAAAAATTATACCTAATTAAATGAAAACAACATGAGAATGATAGGGTTTCTTCTTTTATAGAAATGTGGAAGGGTTTTAACTATTCGCTCTGCATCCCTCTCTCATATGAGTAACTATTGGAACATTGTGTAAAAAATATCTGAGATGAGTTTTAGACACCTCTAATCCCTATGAAGTATGCGAGCGGGTTCATAGAGTTCTCTAAAATTACATAGCATATTAAGGAATCTATTTTTTAAAAAATATATAAAACACTACTAATTCCAACAATAGAGGGGAAAAGCCTATGAAAATCATAATCTAGGGTTTTCAACCTCAATCCCATAGTAGTGCCAATTTGGGAACCTAGGTAGGCTCCGAACCTCCCAGTGAATCCTTTCTAGTGGTGACAACCAAAAAATCTTCCTTGACTAGAAACATAGAGAAATCATGGTCATATAGGATTTGAGGAATGAACGAACAAATAATAATCCATAAGAAATGACTAAGTCCCTAGATATTTCATGGATGTAATGGACAATAACCTCCTCAAAAATCCTCTTCATAGAAATCCGGATTAAGTCATCCTTAGTGACAGTCCCAACTACTTCCCTTACCATAGCAGGATAAGACATAATATCTAGGATTTCTTCATCTTTAAATATTCCCTTCAATGAATGGTTGAATATGGATAGGTGGTGTCATACAATACCCCAGAAAAGGCGTCTCGCATAAACATCATTTGGTTTGAAGAAGAGGATGGGTGGAAAAATGTTCTGGCTAGATGTGCACAAAAAATAGATATGTGGATGACTCAAACAATGGTTGATCGATCTCATTTTACCCTAAATGAATAGTTACTTAGACCCACAATAGCTCTACCACCTAAGAAGGAAACATTGCATGTACCTCCCAAAGTTGGGTGTGACCATCAGAATCAAGAAGAAATAGAAGTGAAGGAATAATATTATGCTCTAACAAAAAACCTAAAACTTGTATAATTATCCACCACAAAATTTTCTACATAGGTACTACCACACCAAATATAATCCTCATAAAAATAAGAGCTCATATTTTTTTCTTTCAATGTGATACACTTGAAACAACTCATCTCTGATGATGAACATGCCCCTGAATATGGTTTTCCCGTATATATCAAGGGAATGGGAGGTTTCATTCTCCAAAACTGAGGATATATAAGTCTAATAATACATGGTCAGACCCTATATTCCAATCATATACCCATATAGGATATATATTAAGCTGAGATCCATGGACAAGAACTCTAATGGGCACAAAAATGGCAGGGAGGTGTCCCAGAAACCTTCAGTGGTCATTTGCACCAAATTGTATTGCATAATCGCCTATTGAGGGTTTGATCGAATGATCAAGCCAAACAAAGGGGAAGGATATAATGACATACACCTATAACAATAGGTGTCCTCTCAACTTCTGCATAGATTCTAGACCCATCCACCTCATATTATTTAGTTCATGAATTGCATGCCCAGAAGAAGACCCATATCATGAAGTGCTAACCTATGGCACAAAAGTATGATGTTTTGAAATTGATTTCTATTATCCTGAACAAGATCTTTATCCTCAATGCACTCCATTTTTTAAAATATCATAGGGAGGGACTTTTTGATGCCCTCCAGATCCCACAAGAGTTTCATAAATAAGTTAATATAGCTGAGGCCTATCAAGTTGATACTATGTCCTCAGAATGCCATGTCTCCATCTCATTCAATGATCAAGATTAGGAGGATGCCATCAAAGGGCATATCTGACACCTATATGTTTATAGAAGACTCAATAATGTCAATGTCCAAATGTTTCTGATTGATAATAGATCTGGTATCAATATCATCCCAATTCAAATCTTCTAACAATTTGGATATGGCCAAGTGGAATTATCTACCACAAACCTGACTATTAAAGGGTATGATAGGCATGTGAAAATCCCTCTTGGTAAGATCAAACTAGAATCCTAGTTTTGGGAGCTCACAGTTAATTTTGAGTTCATGGTTATCCATCAAGACAGAACATAGAATTTCTCAATTAGAAGACATCGGCTCAATAGCCACTTTGTGGTACCATTAACATTACATCAATGTCTAAAGTACCCCATTGATTGAATGTTCGGCATACTATATGGTGACAATGTACCCTTTGAGACATGTAATGCTCCATATGATAAATCAAATTTCTATCAGAAGGGAGGAAACAAACCAATGGTGAATTATGACATACTAGTTTCAACTCCCAATGTATTGGGGACCTCCCCTATTAAGCTCTAGAGTATGCTCAAAAGTGATTATGTGTTCCCCATAAATTTGGTCTTGGTAACAGATCTAATCCAAGAGGTCTAAGACCATCATGTCCTATGTGAAAATGTAAAATAGAATCATCCCTGAAATATCTATAATATGAATCTAATAAAAAGGGATGATAATATCTATTTTAATTTCTTCTCTTACCCTGCTAGTGATAGAGAATCCCCCAGATATCCAACTTCATCCGAAAATACCTCCATATAAATATAATTAGATGAGAATGAAGATAATCTTAGGAATTCCCCTACCCATTCGTGGAAGGTGTCTCCAAAGCCATTGATGAGATAAGATAAAAAATATAGGAATAGAAGAAGACCCTCGACCTACTCTGATTAGTGACTCCATTCCCCTCAAATATATAGAGTTGTACATTGCATTAATAAATAAGCACTAATATGTGTTCTCTTAGATCTATACATAAATTACTGGACTAAATCCATATGTGGATACACACTATCTGGTACTGCCGAATAAAAATCAAGGATTCAAGAAGTCATATAGGAGGATGCACCCCTCTCATGCCACCAATGTAGAGGTGGAAGTTGACAAGTTAAATAAATAATTTTTTTCCAATAAGTGAAATGACCAATATGGCTTGATAAAACCATCCCCTTTAAGAATATGAATGGGAAGATTAGGGTCTTCATTGACTTTAGAGACATTAATTAGTATTACCTAAAAAATATTTCCCATTTATAATCATTGAGATCTTGATCGATGTGATTGCTGGCTTCCATGAACTTTCTTTTATTAATGGGTACCCAGGGTACAATTATATCAAAATAGCCCCTAAAGATGATGAATCCACTAACATTAGAGATCTTCAAGGTATCTTATACTATTAGGCCATGCCCTTTGGAATAATGAATGCTAGATCTACATATCATCACACCATACATCACATCTTTAATCCATTCCTAGGAAGGATAACTGGGTGTTTTGTCGATGACCTGGTTGTTAAATTCCGACAATGATGTGATCACTTCAGAGATCTCTGAAAAATCACTAACAAGATGCAACAACATATTTTAAATGTGAATCTACTAAAATTTTTATTTAGGGTAACATCATGAACATCCCCTATATTTCTGGTATGCCGCCATGACATTGAGGTTGATCTAGATAATACTAGTTCTATTTTATCAATTTCACCCCTAGAAATATCAAATAACTAAGGGGTCACCAAGGGAACATCACCTACATTTGTTTATTCATATCCAACCTGGATAAAAAATCACTACCCTTTACTGTTCTAATGAATAAGGGAATATCCAATCAATGGGATGATGAATGTCAAATAGAATTCGAATGTCTCAAGATATACTTACTACACCCACTGGTTTTGATGCCTTTAGTGGAAGGGATGCCACTCATCTAATATGTTGTTTCTATGTAGTTCTCCTTGGGTTACCTACATGTATATAAAAATAATGAGGGAAGTGAGAATAGTCTTTAATTCATCATATTTACGATGCTATGTAGTGAGAATAGATATTCTAATGACTAGAATAACTTCCTTGCGATCATCTTTGTTGTGAAAAATCTTATAAATTACTTGTATCACCACAAGGTCCACCTAGTCTCTCATATTGATACAATCAAGTACATCCTTTGTTATCCTATATTGACTAGGTTCTTGGATCGATGGCTGGTCATTCTTTATCAATATTACATTACGTTCATATCATTGAATTCAGTGAATGGGAAAGCCCTGGCTAATTTTTTTGCAGTACATACTACACTGGAAAATACACTAGAATACATAGATCTCTCAAATGAAGAGGTCTTATATTCCCATGAAACACCGTAGACATGTGAGATGTAATCTAATGATGCCTCATAATACCCTATCAGTACATGGATGGAAAACCTGGAGCTCAATCAGGTGGGTCAAGGAATTGTATTTATCTCTAAAGACAGAACATTTTTCCATACTCTTTCTCAGTAGCTGAAGTCTACATAAATAAAGATGTAGAATACAAATCTTTCACCATTGCATTGGAAAAATCCCTATAACTTCACATAGCCTACCATAATATTAATGGGGACATATAATTGATGATAAATAAAATTGATGGTGAATATTTCATTAAAAAGGAAGAACTAACACATATAAGTAGCTCATATAGACACTGTCTTGGCCGCCTAATCTACAGGATAAAATATTTTGTATCACATATCAAAGAATGGGATCATCAATCATCATATGTGATAAGGAATAAATAATTCATGTTAGATATTCCCTAGATTATGATGATCCAATGACCCCCCTTGGATGGATGGAGCCCATAATTAACTATCTCTAAAATGAGAATCTCCCAAATGATCACGATGAAAGAGAATATATTCGGTTCTATAAAATAAGTATCACTATTCCGGATGTTCCAAATGAGTATAAATCCTTCTAAAAAATAAAATTTTATGGAATCCACCTCAGTGTCATATTAGAAGAAGAAATTCTTTCCATCATGGAAGAAGTTTGTACAGGATCTTGTGGTGCCCATTAGTATGGAACTGGGATCTCCCACAAAGTCAGGAGGATGGTATACTATTAGTTAACCATTACACAGGACTATGTTGAATTCACCAAGAGATTTCATGTGTTCCAAATCCATGAAAACTTCATTAATCAGCCCCAACCGTTTCTACATAATACTAAATATTTCTCTTCATTTATCGTTTGTGGAATGGATGTTATAGGTCCATAAGCTCAAACCACAACTAAGTAGTTCAAGTATATCCTTACTGCTACTGACTTATTTTAGAAATATTATAAGTAAATACCCATCAAGGAAGTTAGGATATTGAAAATCTTCAACTTCATAAAGTCTAATATCAACACCATGTTTGGGGTACCCCAAACAATATTGATAGAAAATGGAACCAACTACTATTATATAGAATTGAAGAGACTATTCCAAGAGTATAATATTGGATAGAGAGAAGTTGTCAATAGGTATCTATTGAATATACTCCAACAGATGGTGAACAAGGATATGAAGTCTCGGTTAGGAAATATCCTCCATGCTTTATGGGCCTACCATACTACCACATGTACTGCCACATAAGACATACCATACTCGTTGGTGTATGTGACTAAGGAAGTGTTACTAATAGAGGTCTAGATACCTTCACTCTAAATACCCATTTGTAGAGAACTCTCAGATTATGAACAATTTCAAAAGTAGTTGGATGAATTGGAACATCTAGATGAGAACAAATTGCACACATTGCACAACCTAGAGGTCTATCAGAATTAGTTGTCACGGTCCTTTAAAAAAATTGTTTTCCATTGTTCATTCCTTTAAGGGGAATTTGTGTTGTATCTCATACCCTGATGACACTATGAAAGAATCCCCCAGTACTAGAACCAAAATTAAAAGGGCCTTAATTCATACATAAGGTTTATCATAATGGGTCCTACTCATTAAAAACCCTGGATGGGGAATGTTTCACACCACCCACCAATGAAATATTTCAGAAGAAATATTTTTCATAGCTCTCATTAGATGGGAATCCACATTTGAGTAAGCCCTGTAATTCACCTTGAAGACATGACATTAAACTACATGGATCTCCTCTTGACAACACCATGATAATCTATACGGGCTTTATTCTAGATGCATGAAATCAAACTACAGGGCTCCATAAGAACTACATATGTCTTGATCCATACTATTATAGGATTCGTAGTGACACCCATGCCTCTATTATTTGTACAACCACATGGTTACATTACTTTCACATTGATTGATAGATTTTATTTACTATAGGAAAATAAAATACAAGGAAATTTCCTTCCAACCTGACGTAAAATTACACAGATCCACAACCTCCCTTTTCCTTTGCATCGGGTGATCTACATCCTTAATACATGACACAATATTGCAAAAATCCATAATATCCATCTTTATTCCCATCCATTCACCCAAATCATTACCCCATGATGTCAAACTGCATAGGTTTCCTAGAACTACATATGGATTGATTTTTATTTCCAATGAGATACGTAGGGACACCTCGATATTATATCTTGGTCCAGCCACCACACTATTAAAATTACCCTATCATACTCTTAAATTACTATGCATGGTGATAGGAACCCTTATTGTTACTTTTTTTCAAACTAAGAATAGATCATGTGGGATTGGTAGTCCCAGTAAGGGATTACCTACACAAACAAGGAATAACAACATTCAACATACCCATATTGGTCCTGAACAGAAAACCGTAAAAGGCATACCATGAGTCCCCACTGGATGAAGCTAAACTGTATGGTTAATGTTTTCTGAATGAAATGAAATTTCATAATCCTATGAAACTCATTTGATAGGAACACTACAGCTAGATTTTTTTCTTCTACCACACCTCCTTCCACTCTACCCATCTTCACATCGGGGATTCCACCTCCTTCCCAAATGATGTTAAACTACATATTTCATTAAATACTAAGTGTGTCTTGACTATCATTTTCTAAAGATACATACCGATTCACATAATTAAATACTTGGACCCAACCAAAACATCACCACTTTTCCACATCGATCCATATTTATCCTTACTGCTTGATGTTTAACTATATGGTTCCCTAAGATCTATGTATGGCTGGATTCATTTCATTATAGGACATGTAGTGCTTCCCCTATCTCCAATCCTGGGATAAGCTACATTAATTGATGGAAATAATTCCAACCTCTGTGTATGTGGAAGTCTTATGTAGATTATTTCCCACTCGAGAACTTGGTGTGACTTGATTCCTTTCCTCAATGGATATATAGATATGTCCAAATTTATAACACCAGGCCCAATAACAAAAAATCAATTTAAATGTTCACCCTCTTCATGTATGGGTCAGACATATATAGGGAAATTGATTAAAAAATATCAGTGTCTTGATTCCCATAACCATGAGATACATAGTGACACCCATAATTCTATTCATCAGCTGATCTACAATACCACCATTTCACTTTGGGGGAACCGTGTCATCTCCATATGATGTTAAACTGCATGGATTTTTGTAAATACATGTGGTTTATTCTCATTCTCATGAGATACATAGTGATACATGGAATTAAACCCATGGGCCTAAGTACTATATTTCCATCCATTCACATTGGTTCGTATTTCCTAACTGCATGACGATAAACTACATGAAAATATATCCTTACCACATGACAACAAACATCACAACAAATGTCCATACCACATGACATTAAACTTCAGGGAAAACATTCCCACTATATGAAAATAAACTATACAGACCATCACTAATTTTTCCTTCCACATATCAGGACTACTAGAGACTTACCTCAATCAGCCGGAGTATGGGGTGATTCTACCATATTTTAAAAGCACCTCAATCCATGTGCCACACTTCATATCCTGAGTACCTCAGGTTACAAAAATCCTTTCATAGCCCTTGGAAAAGAAAAGAGATCTCTCGGTTCAACCATACGATTAATGTATAAGGTATTGATACCCACCAACAAGAAACATCTTGACTGAATAAAAATGGTATTTCTAATTATTGAGATCATTCTATCATTGAGGAAGAACTCAACACCTTAGTGTGATATGATCATCTCCCTTTATGATTCTCCCATATCATTACTCATATCCTAAAAACCAAAATACATGATTTACAACATTTCTATCTCCCACATTGAAGGATATTGGAGTGCTCTTGACCTTGGGTATTCTAATTTGGATCTTCTATAACATCTCTCATATTAGGTCCATTTGATTCATGTTCTTAAACATCCCATTCTTCAATCAAAGTTTTATGACCTTAAACTCTAGCCTATAATAGTCCAAATCAAAAGACCCTAAACTTCTAGTGAAATAGACACAAAACATATCAGGTTGAAACCCACAAAGGGAAACATTAGAAAAATTGAAGTCTTCACTTGCTAGACTCTTCATCTCCATAGTTTAGGAAAAAAATAGGGCCTCAATAAATAAGGCATAAATCTCATCAGACATACTTTTTAGCCCTATTAATATCTCATCTCTACTTGTTGGACTCCCTAGCCTAGTAATTAGATAAATTATTTTTCAAATCTCTTAACTGTGAGAATATGTTCACTAGGAGATGACACAACCTTTAGGGTGTTAAATCCCGTCTTGTATATTACATTTTCCACAAATAACACTTTATTATTTGGGTGTCTAAGATCTCTGTAAACCTTTCACAACCTATGGAAATGATATTCTGATTGAGGGTACCCTTTTCGTTACTATGAATGCATACCTATGGCTCATACATATGCACCTATGGTCGTCAACCAAATGTGTCACTCTATAAAAATGACATTCCAAACCTTATGATCCCTGACATCATAACGACATCACTCAACACCTCAGCGTGGTTGTACTGCTCTCAATATGACTATCCAAAATAATCATCCTGATATAAGTGCATTGGACCATGCATTATAATCCCCATACCAAACTATCTAAACGGATTCAACATCCTTGGTGTTACTCCGCTATGTTCAGTACCCTTTATCGAGTCTGAAATTAAACAATTCATTCTCAATCCTTTTATATCCCACACATCATGAATCTAAACCCTATGGAATAGTGATCGAGGTTTATAATGAATAGATAAACTGCCCTAGGGCGACATAACCCTTCATGTATAGATAACCTCCCATACCCAACCACATCTTTTGGAAGTTTGAGTCTTCATAAATCATTCATATCCCCTAAAAAAAGTGGATATAATATTTTTCTTGGTCATGATTATAATTCATAAGGGTCTTCTCCCACCAACTAAAGGTATCTATTCCATATTAGAAAGGTGATTTAATCCTTACAATACCTAGAAACACCACATCATAAATCGATATCTTAGAGTGTTACAGGTCATCCCGACATGTCTGCCCCATCTCATTTTCAGGGACTCAAACTTAGAGGATATGATTTATATCACCCACATTCCAACTATTTAGGAGGACCTAGTATCCCAAGTATTTTCCGCTCGACCATATTACCTTCATAAATCCTCCATGTACTTTGGGAGAGATACCCAACTTTAAGGACCATTTCCTTGACTATGCACACATTCATAGATCTCATGAATATAATATTATGATTTTCAACCAGATGCTTTTCTCTGAAAAAAAGGAATTTTGACCCTTGAGATCCATGAAATTACTACGACAACTCTCAACACCTATGTGTGCCTGAACCACTCTTTGACTATCTACACCATATTACATGATCACATCAAGGTTTGAACTAAAATTCCCTAAACTAAAGCAACATAGTGTTCAATCTAAAAGACCCTAAACTAAAGAAATATTAGTTTTGAACTAAAAGATCCTTAACTAAAGCGATATTAGGTCCGAGTTAGAAGACCCTAAACTAAAGTGATATAAGTTATGAGGTAAAAGGCCCTAAACTAAAGTGATATAAGGTATGAGGTAAATTACCCTAAACTAAAGCAATATCAGGTTTGAGCCAAAACACCATAACTAAAGAAATATCAGGTCCGAGATAAAATACCCTAAACTAAAACACAATAATTATATATCCTTCAAAATCATGTAAGGACCACCATATGACCTTATTAGAAATCGAGATTCTCTGAAAAAGCTTATCAACTTCATCTAAGGATAGACAAGTATCTCAATGAGATATATAACCTAACCAAATGATCCATCTATAAATCAAGTGATTTCAGGAGAGCTGGAACAAATTATGAGCAAAGGATCTCATGTTGTAGGGAAATCATGAGAATCTCTGAAAATGAATCTATTATAATTTCAACATTAAATTCTAGGAATTCATTTTAATTCAATATAAACTTATGGGATGGGTAGTGTTATTGATTCTCACAATATTAGAACAATAAGGTATCATTCACATTATTAAGGAATGAAAAATGGATAGTATTATAGAAGGTTTAGAAAATTCATCCACTCATAAAGTTAAAAAGAGTGATGAATCTCTACATTTTGGAGTCTCTTTGAGGACTAATAAAAAATGGGATGCATTACATAGGTTGAACTTTGATAACAAACGATTATATGTGATGGAAATATCGCTATGATTTTGGAGGGAAGTATTTATGGAACACTGGACTGTTTCTCTCCCCAACCCCTCTACTCCTACCCTCAAATGGAGGGTAGAAACCAAAGTAGTAAAGTCTTCAACCCTATTATAAGTAGTATAAAATGATGATGATTATGCTAAAATATCATACCTTAGATGAGAAATAATCTCCTCACATCTCCAGACCAGAATAATACATGAGTCAATCGGAGCATTAAATTTAGATATCAACTGACTACCCTATTTCAATTCCTCTAATGTCTCCCTCATCTAGCTACCAAGGGGAGCCTCATATACAATATTGTGAAAATACCTTTCATGGGTGGCCAGACTTTGTTGATACATGAAGACTTTCATCATGATATCATACAATAGTTTCCAATCAAAACCACATTCCCCCAAGTAAAACAAATTACCTGATGGAGGTGGTCCCATTGGTCATGAAATGTTTCCAATGGATTACTAGTAATCAAAACATGTATATGTTTCCAAATAATCCTACATTGTGTATATGCTTCCATGAATAATGAGACATGAATTTTTGGGGGAGGGATAACCAGTTGAGTCAGTAGGAAAGTAGGATAAGAAACCTCGTGTTATTTTCTCTTTAAAATCATATCATCTATAGCCTATGTTGTAGGACTAACTTCCTCAACTGTGTCAATTTCACCATCAGAATAATAATTACTAGAAAGAGGTCACTTCCTTGATGTCTCGTCCAGGATTAAAATCTAATCCATTGTTGTTATAGATAGAGGGTTTGGTGAAATAGAATTTCTATCCACATGATAGACTAGATGGATTAAAACACAACATGGGTATGATTCTACCCATGCATGAGCACAATACTAGTTAAGGAAGGTGGAAGCATTAGCAAGAGGAAATATGATCTCAGCCTTTGTATATTCACATGCTACCATATTCTAAAATTGGAGGATAACCCCATGATGTCACTCCCCTCGAATGCTGACCAAAGGAAGAGAGGAGATCCTTTGAATGAATCCACAATAATGAGAAAACCGACAAGGTGCATAAGGGTCGTAGATAACTAGATATTCCACTATGGTTCAAAGAACCCCATCCTGAAGAGAGATCATATATGACCTTTCCTCAAGGGAACTACCATCATTATCAATAATCAACTTAATCAGTGTGCGAAATGGAATAAAATTGAAGATCATATATTTTATAATAGTGTCATTAACCTCAACAGGGCTTAAATACATGACACCAAATCCCAATATATTCAAAATAATGTCGGTTTAATGAACCATTAGGGATCCATTTGGCGTTATAATATTCATAAAAATGAAAATTACCACATATCTATCCAAATAGAAACAATATAGGACTTATGATCCTGTAAGGGGTGTTCTATTGTTGAATATGGCCTAGTAATTGTTAAAGGCATGAATTGTCTCATACTTACAAATTGAGATGTCATCCTTCTTCAAGTTTCATCGCTATCACCAACGTGCTAACTCGAATCCCTAAGCATTCATCCACAGCTGGAAAAAGAGACCCATTCAAAAACATATCTATAAATCATTCTAGTCTTAGGATCAAAGAGATCTCTGAACTCACACAATATTCCCCCAATTTATAATCCCCAACCTATAAAATGGAAAAAAATGATCCATCATTGTCGTAGACTTGTTGATAAGGGAACCAATGAAGACGTATAATTGCTGGCTTGAATCTGCTGATATGGAGGAAAATATCGATTCAGTAATTAAAAGAGATAAGAGTGTTCATATTCAGCTCATTTTTAGCTTATCTTTAACAATAATTATCATTTCTATCGTCAATACTGTAGTCTTTGAGGGATTATCCCAGACATCTGTAGTCGGGGGGAAGTTATCATACATTTCTCTAATGGGAGGAATTTTTCCCAGTTGATAGATGTCCCATAGGCCACGTCCCACTTCACTATAGGACAAATTAAATGTGTGTGTGATAGGGCACCATTGGCTGATCATATCTAAAGGACGTTGGGCTGGCGATAGGGGATAAAATAGGATAACCACATGACTTCATATAGATGAACCCTACATAAATAATCATCAAACTACAATATGATATTCCAATCCTTGAAGTGCCATGGACACTCATCAGAGAAATTACCCCATTGATGGAGGCTATAATGAAATAAAATTTTTAGGGTGAGATTTCCAAAGGGGGGGAATAATATAATGACCATATTTTTTATTAATGAAAATCACATTTCAAATGAACACATAAATTATTAATAAATGATATTATAGGAAAAACATGCAATACATTCCTTATTATAGACTACTATAAGTTATATACTTATATATATTTAATAATAAATTAAAGTATCATAACTATTGATAGTATAACCATTATATAGTGTGTAACACCCCGAAATTTTATGAAAAATATTCTTTTTAATTTCATTAATGTCTTGTGTAGTACGCTACATAAAATGAAGCTTTCACAACATGCATCCTTGACTTTCCTTCCATTACACGCAATCGCGACCTTCCTCGATAGCTTGTGTAGTACGCAATAACGAGTTTCACTAAATAACAATATGCTATTAAAATATTATTAAAACTAGCCATTATGAATAGTAATGAACACTTTTTGAAATTTTTTTTATTTTATTTTTCAAAATGGAATTCATTTTTGGATTCTTAATATCGAAATTAGCTTAGGGTGAAATTTTGGTACTTTTCGGATAACTTTCATTTTTTGATGAATAGTGAAAATTACTAAATTTTAATTAAAAACAACTTTTTTAATCGAAATAATTAATAGTGATAAATTATTAATTTGAGTGGTTTTAAAGTATATCTAGAATATATTTTTTCACTTCAATACAATGTTGGTCATTGGATGTAATTTCACATTTACACCAGACATAAACAAATGTTAATCTTTTGATAGTTATTATCTCTTAAAAACGTGCTATTTGTTGTGACAGCGGAAATTAATTATAAAATTAATTAATAAAACTTATATGTTGGGAATTTTGTAAAATAGAAATCATTTTTGAACTTGGAATATCAATTATAGATTAGGGTGAAATTTTGTCATTTTTCTGAAAAACTTCAATTTTTGATGAATAGTGAAACTAGTAAGTGGTAGTTAAAAAAATTAATTGTTTCATAAATCTTAATTTTACCGCTTCTGTTAATGGAATTTCAAAAATCTGAGAGACATGGTTGATTTCAGTAAGTAAAATGTGGTTCAATGAGATAAAATAATTTTTGGTGAATAAAGACTTTTTACTTTTATTTACCACGGTTAAAGGTAAATAGGGTAATTAAGGGTAAAAATGATATTAATATTACCCTAACACATGTCCTAATCCTATTGGACAAGTTTATATCGACCCAAAACAACCTTAAGTGTAAAATATTATCATTTAGGCCCACTTGGATTAGATTAGGTCATTTATTATTATTTAATTCAAAGAAGAGTTAAAAGAGTTAAAATCAATGTTTATTTACTAAAACATTTTTAATATAGGGTTATACATAATATAATTTCGTCTATAAATATTCATTAGAAAGCTAAAACGATTTCCTACATATTGGTATTTTATTTGTAATTTTTATACTTTAAATAATTTAATTTATTAATGACACAACGATGATGCAGTAATTACCTTTTTAAATTTTTTTTAACATAATTAATGTTATAAATGCTCAAATAAATGTAATTTGAGACTTTATATTACTTACACTAATTTTATAGATTAATATGACATGTTATTTTTTATTTAAGTAACTTGGTTCGAACTTATCATTCTGTTATAAATTTCATAAAAATCATGTACCAAATAGTGTCAAAATTTACATAAATTAGTTTTTAAAATAAATATTATATTATTAATTGTTATTTAATTCCTAAAAATCTAAGGTTCGTCCAAATGACTTATATAAGGATATATATATTAATAATAAACAACTTTGGGTTTTTTTGGCTTGATATAGTATGTTTATTAACCATATAGTGTAAGAAAACAAAAAGACATGGTAAAAGTTAAATTATTTAACTTAGAGTTAAATCTAATTGATAAGGTTAAAATAAAAACCTAAACGTGTCTAAATCCTATTGTATGAGAGGATTTCGACCCATCCCCACTTTATATTCGAAATAAGACCATTTGGAACTATTATAAACCGAATTTGACCTTAATATAAAATAATATTTTGAGATTTTCCTAAGATGCCCCTCTCCTCCCTTATAAAAGGGAACCTCCTCCCTCTCCTCCTCACACCAATTTGAGCATTCAAGCTCGGCCAACACCTGCCTAAATCTCTTCTCCACTTCCATAGTATCATCCTAGAGGTCCTGGTCTTCTTCAAATACCATCCTTAGTTCTTTAAGTGGAGGATAAGTGAAGGCGCGTCAAAAAGAGGTAATATCCATTATCGATTTTTTTCAATTTCTTTCTTCTTCAACTTCTTATTCTTTAGTTGTTTCATGATAAAGTAATAACATCAGTATTTATTATATACTGATATGTTATTATAAATATGAAACAACTATAATTAACCTTCTATCCATCCTATGGAAAAAGGAAATCACCGCGCGTGCGTACGTATGGAATACCGTCTCCACGCCGTGGTGTAATATATTTTCTGTCACCACCTTAATTGGATGGGTATAATGGCGTAATGAGTAACTATATATGATTATTATAAAGTGATATTGATACTGAAATAGTATAAATACACTTCAACACAATTCCACGACCATGGGAACAATATCATCGCTCGTGCGTACGTACAGACTACCGTCTCCACGACGCGATGAGATTCATTCTCAATGATTAACCATTCATGAATGATTATAAAGTATATATAATAAGTACTAATGAAATATATGACCTAATAATGACACTGGAATTATTTATATTTATATGTATGTCATCTACTTAATTCCACTCAATTCAATAAGGAAACGAAAACAGCGTTCATGCGTACGTACGGACTACCGTCTCCATGAACGGTGTATTTCTTTCCATTTACTGATTTATTATATATGTATATTCTGAATATATATATATATATATCATGTTTTATATTCTGGAATTAATTAATCATGATTTATGTAATCATATGAATAATTACAAATTAAAAACACGAACGAAAAATGAGACGATTTTACCCAAAACGCTACTTTAACATGAATTTACAAAAGAACGGGTAATATAAAGTCATAAGTGGACCATATATGATATAATAACAATTAATATGATTCTTTAATAAGTCAATAACATGATTTAAATCATTATACAGGAGGTTCGGACACTTACAAAGCAAGTCGGACCTAAGGTAAGGGAAATATCACAATCTCATTTTTTTCCGAGATTGTTTATACTTTGGTATTTACTAGGGTGTATTTTATCATCCACATCCATGTTTCCTCAATATGTAATATTATTTCCATCCACGCACAATTTTTTAAATCCAATTTTACCCTTCGGTGAGTTTTTATTAAAAGATATGGAAGGACTCTTTTGTCGTTTTTCACACGAGGTACTTTTTGACTTTTCCGACAAAAGTACGAAGAATGTTTTTTTAACTTATACGGCATGAATGGATTTTTAAAACATTATTTCCAAGAATCTTCCTTTACAAGTTTTCAAGTTTATTTTTAGTCAACATCTTTTATTTTAAAGTCGTATGACATGTTATGAAAGGAAAAATGTTTTTGAAGAAGAAAGGATATTTTCCTCAAGAATGGAGTTCAAGTGTTTTATCAAAATTATTTTCCATATAATATAATAAAGGGTTCTGTTTTTATCCCTATTATTACATTGATTTTATCATGTTGTGATGGAATTATTTTTATGAATTCCTTTATCTTATATGAATTGTTTTATGATGTCACGATGTTTAAGATTCCCATTTGTATTACATGGGTTATGAAATGATGTATGATTTATGATTTTGTGGCACACATAAGAATGGTATCATTATGAGATGGGTGGGACCTATATCTCCCTCCAATGCATTGGGTAAAGATTTTATATCTCATGAGATAGACATGGCTGGAATGGTAGGTTATACCGGTTCAGTGAAACAGGACTGAAACGAGGGTGACTTGGTTCAGAAAGGGACTTTGTCCACTAAGATAGTCTTGGAAATGAGTCTTGACTAACAAGAAATGATTTTCTATGATTATGTGTGTATGACACAAAGTTTCATGTTTTACGTTATGATTATTGGGATTACATTTCACTTCTATGATTTATCCCATGTTATGATATTATGAGCTCTTTTGCAGGTTAAGGTTTCCAAAAGCTATATTCTTATGTATATGATGTGATTGATATTTCTTTTTTTTACCCTTACTAAGCATTTGAGCTCACCCTTTTATGTTTTCTTTTCCCCAGGATATAAAGAAAGGTTTTAGGAAAAAAAGAAGATCTTTATGGGAGATATTGAAGATCTTTCACCACGATTAGAAGATTTTATTCCGAGTTTCAAAAGACACTAAACTATTACGGTCCTTGTGTGTGTGTTTTGTTATGCACTAAGTATTCTGCAAAAGTAATGTAATATCTATGTACGTTAAGCTTCGGGTCTCTACAGTTGGTATCAGAGGAAAGGTTTAGTCAACCTTTGAAACTAGGATGCGAAAACATTAGTGAGATCCCTAGAGATATTTCTAAGGTATGTCTTGGGATGTCCCTAAGGTTAGGTATACGTATAGGTTATAGTACTAGAACTACGCTAATGATCATAGAATTAAACCTAAGATGTTAGATTTTGAAGGTACTCCCCCTTTATTATTTTGTTTTCCCTAGAATGATTTTTTCCTATCACACTATTCTTTTTGGGTTTTAGACGATGGCTGGAACCCGAAGGAACCATGTTGATCAATGCAAAGGACAATGCAATGATTGTCCTCCTGAAGAAACAAATGTTATGGGAGATGCAGTGAAAAATCTTATTTCTATATTTACACAAGCTATGAATCATTCTGGACTTCCAAATGAGCAGAAAAGGGAACAATATTCTATTGAGTCTTTCATGAGGCAACGTCTACCTTATTTCAGTGGGACTTCCGATCCACTTGTTGCTGAACAATGGATTAGTACCACTGAAAAGATATTTTCAGTTCTTCAATGTTTTGAACATGATAAAGTCATCTTAGCAGTATATCGTTTCGATGGTGAAGCTGATCAATGGTGGAATCTTATCAAGAATACGAGGCCAAGAGATGAAATTGAGTCCATGGAATGGGACAAGTTCAAGAACTTTTTTTTCAGTAAGTACTTCCCTCGTATTTTTCGAACAAAGATGGAAAAGGAGTTTCTTGAGCTGAAGTAGAAGGATGATGAATCTGTTGGTATATACGAAGAAAATTTTACAAGACTTGCAAGGTATGCATCTCACATTATCATCCAACGTGAAAGTAAAGTTGATCGATTTTTCAGTGGCGTAAAACCAAGTCTTCGAAGGGCATTAGCTATAAGAGACTTCAGTAGCTATGAAGAAATTGTGTGTTGTTCTATCAGGGTAGAAATAGAAGTTGGTGTTACATATCCATCTCATGGTTTTGACAAGAAATGAAAGATGGAGTTCAAGAAGAAATCTCAGAATAATGGTGAAAAGAAGATGAATGTTTCCTTATGCACAAAGTGTGGAAAGAATCATGGTGGAGATTGTCTTAAAGGGACTAGAAAATGTTTTAAGTGTGGAAAAGAAGGTCATCGAGCAGCTGAGTGTCGAAGTAATGGAAAAAGGGATTCTAATGATGAGAATAAAGAAAACACTGCAGAGAACGCACAACCAACACTTCAATGCTTCAAGTGCAAGGAAATGGGGCATTATGCTAATAAATTCCCTAATCCAAGGGTTAGTGATGATTAACATGAGCAACCGCTTAAGGCAAAGGACAATGGGAAGTCACATGCGATCACTATTGGCAATGTTGAATATGACAATGATGTGGTGGAATGATTAAGTGTTTATGTAATGGGATTCCAAAATAATGTTGTGTCATGGAGTATTGGAATATTTATGTATTGGTCTAATTTGGTATTCAAAGTGATTGAGATATTATGCGCATAATGAAGGGAAAACGAAAAAATGAAATGTTTAACAGTATTCATGAGCTCATGATTGATATAAGGACTAAGTGATATCAGGGTTTGAGTATATAGAATTTTGAGGATTTTGATATGTGGAAAGTGTTAACTTTTAACTGAGTTCATGTTTTCACTAAGTTTCAATGGGTATTCAAGAGAATACATGATTAAGGACTTTGAATGTGACCAACAAAACATATCTTATGTTATATGGGGATCAACGATGGTATTAAATCTCTGGTAATCGTTTTCACTATGTTATGAGAGTGGACTGCAGTATTATGGATTAGCCTAAAGATTGGAATGGATTATGTTGGACATAAGTTAGTATTGTTTAAGGATAGAAGTTTTTTCGATATTATTGATGGGATGTTATAGTAATATAGTTTTAGAAAAAGGTCAACATGCAGGACGGGCGACAGCCCATCGCGTCGGACAAGGCTGTGGGAATCAAACCCACAACCGAAGTGCGACTGGCTTTTATCACCTACCACTAGCCTACAGGAAGTCCCTGTTTAGTAGAAACTAGTTTTATTATATTAAGCAGTATGATATATGAATTATAAGTCCATTTTAGGAACCATATATGATTAATCTCACTATAGATCGACTTATGTATAAATTTTTTGCTAACCTTTTGTTTGAGACAGATGGAATGACCCGTCATTCTATCACATGATCTGCTAACACTTCAAGAATAACAAATTCAACTTCATTTATTTAAGAGATGAAGTGGAAATTGTTCAACGCACAAACAACAGTGAGATTGTACCAAAATAAAGTAAGTATTTATTCTAATTCAAATTTTCAACTTTAGGGAAATGGTCTTGAAAACCAAAAATATGTTCCTACTGCCCTTATATCCGATGAATCAGATGGTACCCTAGATCGTCACAAATTTATGGCTTTGTGATTGCTGGCTTTTCCGTAGCCATGTTCTCTACCACTCTCCATCAGATCATGATGGTTAGATTTCTCTTCCATATCCATATTTTCACCTATGTAGAAACCCAGTGATTAGTTTATTTGGGTAACCATTACGTTTCATACTTTTGTTTTTAAAGATTTGTTTTGGTATTCCTTTTTACGATGTGGGTTTCTATTAAAGAAACATTCGAATAGTAAACCATTTATAACCCTGATGAATTTCGAGGGCGAAATTCATTTTAAGGGGGGTAGAATGTAACACCCCGAAATTTTATGAAAAATATTCTTTTTAATTTCATTAATGACTTTTGTTGTACTCTACACCAAAAGAAGCTTTCACAACATGCATCATTGACTTGCCTTCCATTACACGCAATTGCGACCTTCCTCGATAGCGTGTGTAGTACGCAATAACGAGTTTCACTAAACAACAATATGCTATTAAAATATTATTAAAACTAGCAATTATGAATAGTAATAACCACTTTTTGAAATTTTGTATATTTTATTTTTCAAAATGGAATTAATTTTTGGATTCTTAATATCGAAATTAGCTTAGGGTGAAATTTTGGTACTTTTCGGATAACTTTCATTTTCTGATGAATAGTGAAAATTACTAAATTTTAATTAAAAACAACTTTTTTAATTGAAATAATTAATAGTGATAAATTATTAATTTGAGTGGTTTTAAAGTATATCTAGAATATATTTTTACAATTCAATACAATGTTGGTCATTGGATGTAATTTCACATTTACACCAGACATAAAAAAATGTTAATCTTTTGATAGTTATTATCTCTTAAAAACACGCTATTTGTTGTGACAGCGGAAATTAATTATAAAATTAATTAATGCAACTTATATGTTGGGAATTTTGTAAAATAGAAATCATTTTTGAACTTGGAATATCAATTATAGCTTAGGGTGAAATTTTGGCATTTTTCTGAAAAACTTCAATTTTTGATGAATAGTGAAACTACTAAGTGGTAGTTAAAAAAATTAATTTTTTCATAAATCATAATTTTACCGCTTCTGTGAATGAAATTTCAAAAATCCGAGAGAAATGGTTGATTTCAGTAAGTAAAATTTGGTTCAATGAGAAGAAAATAATTTTTGGTGAATAGTAACTTTTTACTTTTATTTACCACGGTTAAAGGTAAATAGGATAATTAAGGGTAAAAATGATATTAATATTACCCTAACACATGTCCTAATCCTATTGGACAAATGTATCTCGACCAAAAATAACCTTAAGTGTAAAATATTATCATTTAGGCCCACTTGGATTAGATTAGGACATTTATTATTATTTAATTCAAAGAAGAGTTAAAAGAGTTAAAATCAAAGTTTATTTACTAAAACATTTTTAATATAGGGTTATACATAATATAATTTCGTGTATAAATATTCATTAGAAATCTAAAAATATTTCCTACATATTGGTATTTTATTTGTAATTTTTATACTTTAAATAATTTCATTTATTTATGACCTAACGATGATGCAGTAATTACCTTTTTAAGAAAATATTAACAAAATTGATGTTATAAATGCCTAAATAAATGTAATTTGAGACTTTATATGACTTAAAATAATTTCATAGGTTAATATGACATGTTATTTTTGATTTAAGTAACTTGGTTTTAACTTATCATTCTGTTATAAATTTCATAAAAATCATGAACCAAATAGTGTCAAAATTGACATAAATTAGTTTTTAAAACAAATATTATATTATTAATTGTTATTTAATTCCTAAAAATCTAAGTTTCGTCCAAATGACTTATATAATGATATATATATTAATAATAAACAACTTGGGGTTCGTTTGGCTTGATATAGTATGTTTATTAACCATATAGTGTAAGAAAACAAAAAGACACGGTAAAAGTTAAATTATTTAACTTAGAGTTAAATCTAATTGATAAGGTTAATATATTAACCTAAACTTGTCTAAATCCTATTGTATGAGAGGATTTAGACCCATACCCACTTTATCTTCGAAATAAGACCATTTGGAACCATTATAAACCGAATTTGACCTTAATATAAAATAATATTTTGAGATTTTCCTAAGATGCCCCTCTCCTCCCTTATAAAAGGGCACCTACTCCCTCTCCTCCTCACACCAATTTGAGCATTCAAGCTCGGCCAACCCCGGAAAAAATCTCTTCTCCACTTCCCTAGTATCATCCTAGAGTTCCTGGTCTTCTTAAAAGACCATCCTTAGTTCTTTAAGTGGAGGATAAGTGAAGGCACGTCAAAAAGAGGTAATATCCATTACCGATCTTTTTCAATTTCTTTCTTCTTCAACTTCTTCTTCTTTAGTTGTTTCATGATAAAGTAATAACATCATAATTTCTTATATACGGATATGTTATTATAAATATGAAACAACTCTAATTAACCTTCTATCCATCCTATGGAAAAAGGAAATCACCGCGCGTGCGTACGTACGAAATACCGTCTCCACACCGTGGTGTAATCTATTTTCCGTCACCACCTTAATTGGATGTGTATAATGGTGTAATGAGTAACTATATATGATTATTATAAAGTTATATTGATACTGAAATAGTATACATACACTTCAACACAATTCCACGACCATGGGAACGATATCATCGCTCGTGCGTACGTACGGACTACCATCTCCACGACGCGATGAGATTCATTCTCAATGATTAACCATTCATGAATGATTATAAAGTATATATAATAATTACTAATGAAATATATGACATAATAATGATACTATAATTATTTATATTTATATGTATGTCATCTACATAATTCCACTCAATTCAATAAGGAAACGGAAACAACGTTCTTGTGTACGTACGGACTACCGTCTCCATGAACGGTGTATTTCTTTCCATTTACTGATTTATTATATATGTATATTCTGAATATATATATATATCATGTTTTATATTCTGGAATTAAGTAATCATGATCTAAGTAATCATATGAATTATTAAAATTTAAAAAAACGAACGACAAATTAGACGATTTTACCCAAAACGCTACTTTAACATGAATTTACAAAAGAACAGGTAACATAAAGTCATAAGTTGACCATATATGATATAATAACAATGAATATGATTCTAGAATAAGTCAATAACATTATTTAAATCATTATACAGGAGTTTCGGACACTTACAAAGCAAGTCGGACCTAAGGTAAGGGAAATATCACAATCTCATTTTTATCCGAGATTGTTTATACTTTGGTATTTACTGGGGTGTATTTTATCATCCACATCCATGTTTCCTCAATATGTAATATTATTTCCATCCACGCACAATTTTTTAAATCCAATTTTACCCTTCGCTGAGTTTTTATTAAAAGATATGGAAGGAATCTTTTGTCATTTTTCACACGAGGTACTTTTTGAATTTTCCGACAAAAGTACGAAGAATGTTTTTTTTAACTTATACGGCATGAATGGATTTTTAAAACATTATTTCCAAGAAGTTTCCTTTACAAATTTTCAAGTTTATTTTTAATCAACATCTTTTATTTTAAAGTCGTATGACATGTTATGATAGGAAAATATTTTTTGAAGAAGAAAGGATATTTTCCTCAAGAATGGAGTTCAATTGTTTTATCAAAATTATTTTCCATATAAGATAATAAAGGGTTCTGTTTTTATCCCTATTATTACATTGATTTGATCATGTTGTGATGGAATTATTTTTACGAGTTCCTTTATCTTATATGAATTGTTTTATGATGCCATGATGTTTAAGATTACCATTTGTATTACATGGGTTATGCAATGATGTATGATTTATGATTTTGTGGCACACATAAGAATGGTATCATTATGAGCTGGGTGGGACCTATATCTCCCTCCAATGCATTGGGTAATGATTTTATATCTCATGAGATAGACATGGATGGAATGGTAGGTTATACCGGTTCAGTGAAACAGGACTGAAACGAGGGTGACTCGGTTCAGAAAGGGACTTTGTCCACTAAGATAGTCTTGGCAATGAGTCTTGACTAACAAGAAGTGATTCTCTATGATTATGTGTGTATGCCACAAAGTTTCATATTTTAAGTTATGATTATTGGGATTACATTTCACTTCTATGATTTATCCCATGTTATGATATTATGAGCTCTTTTGCAGGTTAAGGTTTCCAAAAGATATATTCTTATGTATATGATGTGATTGATATTTCTTTTGTTTACCCTTACTGAGAATTTGAGCTCACCCTTTTATGTTTTCATTTCCCCAGGATATATAGAAATGTTTTAGAAAAAAATAAGATCTTTATGGGAGATATTGAAGATCTTTCACCACGATTAGAAGATTTTATTCCAAGTTTCAAAAGACACTAAACTATTACGGTCCTTGTGTGTGTGTTTTGTTATGTACTAAGTATTACGCAAAAGTAATGTAATATCTATGTACGTTAAGCTTTAGGTATCTACAGTTGGTATCAGAGGAAAGGTTTATTCAGCCTTTGGAAATTTGGATGCGAAAACATTAGTGAAATCCCTAGAGATATTTCTAAGGTATGTCTAGGGATGTTTCTAAGGTTAAGTATACGTATAGGTTATAGTACTAGAACTACTCTAACGATCATAGAATTAAACCTAAGATGTTAGATATTGAAGGTACTCCCCCTTTATTATGTTGTTTTCCCTAGCATGATTTTTGCCTCTCACACTATTCTTTTTGGGTTTTAGACGATGGCTGGAACCCGAAGGAACCGTGTTGATCAATGCAATGGACAATGCAATGATTGTCCTCCTGAACAAACAAAATGTTATGGGAGATGGAGTGAAAAATCTTATTTCTATCCTTACACAAGCTATGAATCATTCTGGACTTCCAAATGAGCAGAGAAGGGAACAATATTCTATTGAGTCCTTCATGAGGCAACGTCCACCTTAGTTCAGTGGGACTTTCGATCCACTTGTTGCTGAATAATGGATCAGTACCACTGAAAAGATATTTTCAGTTCTTCAATGTTCTGAACATGATAAAGTCATCTTAGCAGTATATCGTTTCGAAGGTGAATCTGATCAATGGTGGAATCTTATCAAGAATACGAGGCCAAGAGATGAAATTGAGTCCATGGAATGGGACGAGTTCAAGAACTTGTTTTTCAGTAAGTACTTCCCACGTATTCTTCGAACAAAGAAGGAAAAGGAATTTCTTGAGCTGAAGCAGAAGGATAATGAATTTGTTGGTATATACAAAGCAAATTTTACAAGACTTGCAAGGTATGCATCTGGCATTATCATCCAACCTGAAAGTAAAGTTGATCAATTTTTCAGTGGCTTAAAACCAAGTCTTCGAAGGGAATTAGCTATAATAGACTTCAGTAGCTATGAAAAAATTGTGTGTTGTGCTATCAAGGTAGAAATGGAAGTTGGTGTTACAAATCCATCTCATGGTTTTGACAAGAAACAAAAGATGGAGTTCAATTAGAAATCTCAGAATAATGGTGAAAAGAAGATGAATGTTTCCTTATGCACAAAGTGTGGAAAGAAGCATGGTGGAGATTGTCTTAAAGGGACTAGAAAATGTTTTAAGTGTGGAAAAGAAGGTCATCGATCAGCTGAGTGTCGAAGTAGTGGAAAAAGGGATTCTAATGATGAGAATAAAGCAAACACTGCAGAGAACGCACAACCAACACTTCAATGCTTCAAGTGCAAGGAAATGGGGCATTATTCTAATAAATGACCTAATCCAAGGGTTAGTGATGATCGACATGAGCAACCGCTTAAGGCAAAAGACAAAGGGACATCACAAGCGATCACTACTGGAAATGTTGAATATGACAACGATGTGGTGGAATGATTAAGTGTTTATGTAATGGGATTCCAAAATAATGTTGTATCATGGAGTATTGGAATATTTATGTATTGGTATAATGTGGTATTCAAAGTGATTGAGATATTATGCGCATAATGAAGGGAAAACGAAAAAATGAAATGTTTAACAGTATTCATGAGCTCGTGATTGATATAAGGACTAAGTGATATCATGGTTTGAGTATATAGAATTTTGAGGATTTTGATATGTGGAAAGTGTTAACTTTTAACTGCATTCATGTTTTCACTAAGTTTCAATGGGTATTCAAGAGAATACATGATTAAGGACTTTGAATGTGACCAACAAAACATATCTTATGTTATATGGGGATCAACGATGGTATTAAATCTCTGGTAATCGTTTTCACTATGTTATGAGAGTGGACTGCAGTATTATGGATAAGCCTAAAGATTGGAATGGATTATGTTGGACATAAGTTAGTATTGTTTAAGGATATAAGTTTTTTTGATATTATTGATGGGATGTTATAGTAATATAGTTTTAAAAAAAGGTCAACCTACAGGACGGGCGACATCCCATCGCGTCGGACAAGGCTGTGGGAATCAAACCCACAACTGAAGTGCGACTGGCTTTTATCACCTACCACTAACCTACAGGAAGTCCTTGTTTAGTAGAAACTAGTTTTATTATATTAAGCAGTATGATATATGAAGTATAAGTCCATTTTAGGAACCATATATGATTAATCTCACTATAGATCGACTTATGTATATAATTTTTTCTAACCTTTTGTTTGAGACAGATGGAATGACCCGTCATTCTATCACATGATCTGCTAACAATTCACGAATAACAAATTCAACTTCATTTATTTAATAGAAGAAGTGGAAATTGTTCAAGGCACGAAAAACAGTGAGATTGTACCAAAATAAAGTAAGTATTTATTCTAATTCAAATTTTCAACTTTAGGGAAATGATCTTGAAAACCAAAAATGTTGTCCTAGTGCCCTTATATCCGATGAATCAGATGGTACCCTAGATCGTCACCAATTTATGGCTTTGTGATTGCTGGCTTTTCCATAGCCATGTTCTCTACCACTCTCCATCAGATCATGATGGTTAGATTTGTCTTCCATATCCATATTTTCACCTATTTAGAAACCCAGTGATTATTTTATTTGGGTAAATGTTACGTTTCATACTTTTGTTTTTAAAGATTTGTTTTGGTATTCCTTTTTACGATGTGGGTTTCTATTAAAGAAACTTTCGAATAGTAAACCATTTATAACCCCGACGAATTTTGAGGGCGAAATTCATTTTAAGGGGGGTAGAATGTAACACTCCGAAATATTATGAAAAATATTCTTTTTAATTTGATTAATGTCTTGTGTTGTACGCTACACCAAAAGAAGGTTTCAAAACACTCATCCTTGACTTGCCTTCCATTACACGCAATCGCGACCTTCCTCGATAGCGTGTGTAGTACGCAATAACGAGTTTCACTAAACAACAATATTCTATTAAAATATTATTAAAACTAGCCATTATGAATAGTAATAACCAGTTTTTGAAATTTTTTATATTTTATTTTTCAAAATGGAATTCATTTTTGGATTCTTAATATCGAAATTATCTTAGGGTGAAATTTTGGTACTTTTCGGATAACTTTCATTTTCTGATGAATAGTGAGAATTACTAAATTTTAATTAAAAACAACTTTTTTAATCGAAATAATTAATAGTGATAAATTATTAATTTGAGTGGTTTTAAAGTATATCTATAATATATTTTTACACTTCAATACAATGTTGGTCATTGGATGTAATTTCACATTTACACCAGACATAAACAAATGTTAATCTTTTGATAGTTATTATCTCTTAAAAACACGCTATTTGTTGTGACAGCGGAAATTAATTATAAAATTACTTAATGAAACTTATATGTTGGGAATTTTGTAAAATAGAAATCATTTTTGAACTTGGAATATCAATTATAGCTTTAGGTGAAATTTTGGCATTTTTCTGAAAAACATCAATTTTTGATGAATAGTGAAACTACTAAGTGGAAGTTAAAAAAATTAATTTTTTCATAAATCTTAATTTTACCCCTTCTGTGAATGGAATTTAAAAAATCCGAGAGACATGGTTGATGTCAGTAAGTAAAATGTGGTTCAATGAGATGAAAATAATTTTTGGTGAATAATAACTTTTTACTTTTATTTACCACGGTTAAAGGTAAATAGGGTAATTAAGGGTAAAAATGATATTAATATTACCCTAACACATGTCCTAATCCTATTGGACAAGTGTATCTCGACCGAAAACAACCTTAAGTGTAAAATATTATCATTTAGCCCCACTTGTATTAGATTAGGACATTTATTATTATTTAAATCAAAGAAGAGTTAAAAGAGTTAAAATCAAAGTTTATTTACTAAAACATTTTTAATATAGGGTTATAAATAATATAATTTCGTCTATAAATATTCATTAGAAATCTAAAAAGATTTCCTACATATTGGTATTTTATTTTTAATTTTTATACTTTAAATAATTTAATTTATTTATGACACAACAATGATGCAGTAATTACTTTTTTAAGAAAATATTAACATAATTGATGTTATAAATGACCAAATAAATGTAATTTGAGACTTTATATGACTTAAACTAATTTCATAGGGTAATATGACATGTTATTTTTGATTTAAGTAACTTGGTTCGAACTTATCATTCTGTTAGAAATTTCATAAAAATCATGTACCAAATAGTGTCAAAATTGACATAAATTAGTTTTTAAAACAAATATTATATTATTAATTGTTATTTAATTCCTAAAAATCTAAGGTTCGGCCAAATGAATTATATAAGGATATATATATTAATAATAAAAAACTTGGGGTTCGTTTGTCTTGATATAGTATGTTTATTAACCATATAGTGTAAGAAAACAAAAAGACATGGTAAAAGTTAAATTATTTAACTTAGAGTTAAATCTAATTGATAAGGTTAAAATAATAACCTAAACTTGTCTAAATCCTATTTGATGAGAGGATTTCGACCCATACCCACTTTATCTTTAAAATAAGACCATTTTGAACCATTATAAACCGATTTTTACCTTAATATAAAATAATATTTTGAGATTTTCCTAAGATGCCCCTCTCCTCCCTTATAAAAGGGCACCTCCTCCCTCTCCTCCTCACACCAATTTGAGAATTCAATCTCGGAAAACCCCTGCCAAAATCTCTTCTCAACTTCCCTAGTATCATCCTAGAGGTCCTGGTCTTCTTCAAAGACCATCCTTAGTTCTTTAAGTGGAGGATAAGTGAAGGCGCGTCAAAAAGAGGTAATATCCATTACCGATCTTTTTCAATTTATTTCTTCTTCAACTTCTTATTATTTAGTTGTTTCATGATAAATTAATAACATCAGTATTTCTTATATACTGATATGTTATTATAAATATGAAACAACTCTAATTAACCTTCTATCCATCCTACAGAAAAAGGAAATCACCGCGCGTGCGTACGTACGGAATACCGTCTCCACGCCGTGGTGTAATCTATTTTCCGTCACCACCTTAATTGGATGGGTATAATGGTGTAATGAGTTACTATATATGATTATTAAAAAGTGATATTGATACTGAAATAGTATAAATACACTTCAACACAATTCCACAACCATGGGAACGATATCATCGCTCGTGCGTACGTACGGACTAGCGTCTCCACGACGCGATGAGATTCATTCTCAATGATTAACCATTCATGAATGATTATAAAGTATATATAATAAGTACTAGTGAAATATATGACCTAATAATTATACTGGAATTATTTATATTTATATGTATGTCATCTACTTAATTCCACTCAATTCAATAAGGAAACGGAAACAACGTTCATGCGTACGTACGGACTACTGTCTCCATGAACGGTGTATTTCTTTCCATTTACTGATTTATTATATATGTATATTCTGAATATATATATATATATATCATGTTTTATATTCTGGAATTAATTAATCATGATCTAAGTAATCATATGAATAATTACAAGTTAAAAACACGAACGACAAATGAGACGATTTTACCCAAAACGCTACTTTAACATGAATTTACAAAAGAACGGGTAATATAAAGTCATAAGTGGACCATATATGATATAATAACAATGAATATGATTCTGTAATAAGTAAATAACTTGATTTAAATCATTATACAGGAGTTTCGGACACTTACAAAGCAAGTCGGACCTAAGGTAAGGGAAATATCACAATCTCATTTTTATCCGAGATTGTTTATAATTTGGTATTTACTGGGGTGTATTTTATCATCCAAAACCATGTTTACTCAATATGTAATATTATTTCCATCCACGCACAATTTTTTAAATACAATTTTACCCTTCGGTGAGTTTTTATTAAATGATATGGAAGGAATCTTTTGTCGTTTTTCACACGAGGTACTTTTTGACTTTTCCGACAAAAGTACAAAGAATGTTTTTTTTAACTTATACGACATGAATGGATTTTTAAAACATTATTTCCAAGAAGCTTCCTTTACAAGTTTTCAAGTTTATTTTTAATTGACATCTTTTATTTTAAAGTCGTATGACATGTTATGAAAGGAAAAATGTTTTTGAAGAAGAAAGGATATTTTCCTCAAGAATGGAGTTCAAGTGTTTTATCAAAATTATTTTCCATATAAGATAATAAAGGGTTCTGTTTTTATCCGTATTATTACATTGATTTGATCATGTTGTGATGGAATTATTTTTATGAATTCCTTTATCTTATATGAATTGTTTTATGATGTCATGATGTTTAAGATTCCCATTTGTATTACATGGCTTATGCAATGATGTATGATTTATGATTTTGTGGGACACATAAGAATGGTATCATTATGAGATGGGTGGGACCTATATCTCACTCCAATGCATTGGGTAAAGATTTCATATCTCATGATATAGACATGGCTGGAATGGTAGGTTATACCGGTTCAGTGAAACAGGACTGAAACGAGGGTGACTCGGTTCAGAAAGGGACTTTGTCCACTAAGATAGTCTTGGAAATGAGTCTTGACTAACAAGAAATAATTCTCTATGATTATGTGTGTATGCCACAAAGTTTCATGTTTTAAGTTATGATTATTGGGATTACATTTCACTTCTATTATTTATCCCATGTTATGATATTATGAGCTCTTTTGCAGGTTAAGGTTTCCAAAAGCTATATTCTTATGTACATGATGTGATTGATATTTCTTTTGTTTACCCTTAATGAGCATTTGAGCTCACCCTTTTATGTTTTCTTTTCCCCAGGATATAAAGAAAGGTTTTAGGAAAAAAAATAAGATCTTTATTGGAGATATTGAAGATCTTTTACCATGATTAGAAGATTTTATTCCGAGTTTCAAAAGACACTAAACTATTACGGTCCTTGTGTGTGTGTTTTGTTATGTACTAAGTATTCCGCAAAAGTAATGTAATATCTATGTATGTTAAGCTTCGGGTCTCTACATAGTGACCTTTAAGATTAGTATATATTAAGGGTTATGAAAATGTCCAATTGACATAAACATAAGAAGTGATGGCCTTGACCAGTAGGATAAAACTCTATCAAGTCCATTTATTAGAGATTCTAAGGGAGATGACATCAATGGGATTTTTTCCTGACCAATTCCAAGTGATGATTCAATAACTAAAGCATGCGTGAAACTGTTTTTTGGAGAAGTTAAATCTTATAGAGATCATGACCCAAACTATGTTCCCTAAATCACACTAATAAATTTTCACCATCACACACCTTACCATTAGGGAATTCACTAGTGTAGTAATGGGTTATGTATCTTAACCCAAACAGTTTTAATTTTTATATTTTTATTTTTAATAAAATAAATATTATATTTTTTGATTTTATTATTAAATTATAAAAGATTAAATAAACCGTTTGATAAAAATTATATTTTAGTATGATGAAACACAAATTTTTGGTAAATATATAGTTCCAATAAAGACACTATTTTTGTTATGTATTATGACATCATAATATACCAAAAGTGATTTAGTAAATACTATAAATATTATCCATGACCAAAATTAATTCCTCTTTTAAAATAACATGTTTTATTGTTTGTTTACTAATTTTATAAAACCATAACAAATCATTCAGAACTAACATTATATTTTAATGTTTTGTAATTAATTATTTTGAACATGAATCACATCTACATCACCAAGGGTATTATTTTAATTATTTAGGTTAATCGACTTATAAAATATGGAAAACTACTGTTATTTTTAAGAACCCATTGGAAAACCCATTTCAAGGTTTTTTGGTTTGATTATTTTATCAAATAGGGTCCAAAACCTACGTTTAGAAATAAATAAACAATTCCCCTCTCTTTTGCTATAAAAACCCATCAGAACTCCAATTAACCTTTACTAAAAACCATAGGATCATGAATTAAATGTAAATTTTCCTCTCTATATGTCTCCAATGTTACCCTAATTTTCTTAAGAATATCCTCCCAACATTTTTAAAGTTCCCTCTCAAGGTAAGAGATTCTCTCCTTACCCTCATTATTCAAGAACCTTCATTATATTTTTCCTTTTTTATTCCAAATTATTCATGTTGGTATATGTTTTTTCACATCCTTATTATTATATTTATAATTTAAATGTGACAATAAACCCCTTTAACTCTCATTAAAGCCTTTCTTCAATATTTATATACCCCTGTTATTCTTTTGTAATTATCCTACAATTTTCCATACCAAACAACTGTGTAGTAAATACCCATCCCCATTTCCACTAATGGATATTCATATAAAATTACCTATCCTTATTTTATTTGGGACTTTCATGTTTTTAACAGACACTCCTTAATCATTGGATTGAATTGAATAATGGAATCTTTATGTTTTATGATCTATGCGGCACACATATGCATATGAATTATACAAATGTGATGGGTGGGACCATATTTATATTACCCTCCAATGCATTGGGTAATATTTTTATCCCTTGAGATACCATATATAGATCATGGGAGTTGATCCTAAGAACACAATGTTATGATTTTTGATTCTCACCAAATGAGAATTGAAAAATTCACACAGGAATAAATACCTGAACATGGGTATTATTTTTCCCCACAAATGAAAAATTAGAAGATGGTGGTTGAGACATGTAGATTGGGAAATCCTTCAAAGGACTTGTGATCCCATTACCATTATATGGTCAAGAGAAGACTCCACACACAACACAAAACCTATAATAGATCTCGTGTAACCAATTTAAATAATCCCTACTGCTCTTTCTAATGCACTCCAGACAACAAGGGGCCACATGATAGTTGTTGGATAAGCTCCCCTAGGCCACGAGGTTTTTCAGTATCAAGTACCTTACAATATAACCAGGAAATACTATGAAAATAAAGAGGAAATTTTTTTAAATGGTGTATTGTTCTTACAGATGCAAGGATCATGTGATGCATTGCTGATGGGAAGGGTAATAATCCATGACAACATCTGAAAAACTCGTATGATCCTTCAGACGTTATGGAATAAAAAAAAGGGAAATAAAGGGGAGGAGACAGAATCCTCTTGTGGTCACTAAACAACTCATGTTTCACCCTTGGTTATTCTCAAGACACCTCAAGACACCTCTTGCAAGACATACACATCACACGAAAGGCATCTGGTGCGTCTATGCAACCTTGCACTCCCCCTTTGGCTATATTAAAAAAATATGGATTTGTACATGAAATTATTGTACATACCCATATGACCATTATTAATCACATGAATCATGAACAAAAAATAGAGAAAATTTCCTCGATGACACTTATACAGCATCGCATAATCCCTTACCATTGTCAAATAAAACAAAGGGAATAAAAAGGGAGGTTTTAGGAGCTCCTGTGATCGTACGACGTTTATGATGTGATAAGGAAGTCCACAACACAGACTTGTGAGAATCCAGGATGAGTGTCCATGATCTCATGGAGACCCCAGATAATCCACCATTGCCTCATGAAATGTCACAGACAAGGCATCAAACATCTCAATGATGAATTTAAATACAGAAATTTATCTCGTGAAGACACTTATAATTGTCAATATAACAATATGGAAGTAGTTTAGCATAACCACATGATCAAATAAGTCCCCATTAATTGAAACAAATACAATAGTTTAGTTGTTAAAGGGAGGGACTCACAGTCACTAAAAATAAAGAGACACCCTTAAAGATATCCATGATAAATACTCACAAAGATGCATGGTTCTAGACCATTTTTCTGACTCCATGCTAGATCTATCCATGGTATTATGCAAAAACCATTAAAAACTAGGGTGGTGTGGCCTACTAATTCCCCACCAAAGCATGAAAAATGAACCTCTAAACTCACGGATGTAGGGTTCGATTTTTCGCATCCAGGCGCATTTTCACACGCAACAATAATAAAGGATTTCTCAGAGTAGTTGATCTCATGACTAAAAAGTATTACATTGGGTAATATTTTGGTGAACATTTAGAGTGATCATGAACCATGAATAAATCACTTCAAGTGATCATTCATAGATCACACGAAGTAATTCCAGCAAGATGTGGAAAAAATCATACTAGACATCTTCTAGATCACATGAGACACAAAATAAACCGGTACTAAATAAATCTAAGGAATTCATGATACAAGGGCTAGGAAAATTACTACAGGTGGAACAATTAAGAAAAAAACATGTTTGATGACCATCATATGATTCACATGAAACATCCAAGACATGAAACAACAATAAGGCATGTCATCCTGATTTTGCGATGCTCCTTCAGCATGAAATTTGGGTCATGAAAAATCTCCCAGGACAAGTTAAAGAAGTCACATTGCCCCCCCTTGGGCATGCCACTTTAGTCTTGTGAGACCCCCAGGATCATTGACTAAGACATTCAATTTCAATAATATGTATCACTTGTCTCATATAAAATCACCAATAAATGTCAGTCGAATCTCATGGTAACATCTTCACATGTCAACTAATCCCTCATGACACCCACTGGTCAAGTCATCTAAGACCTGTGATTCTATCCAGACATGTTGGCTAGGTCTTTTGAGGCCCTACATGGATGTTTTACAAGACATGAAACACCCTATGAGACATGTCATATTGACTCTCACGACACAAAACATATGTGTCAAGACCATTCTTGTGAATAAAACTAGAGAAAGTGAGAAGGATCATAATAAACCATCTAGACATGTCATCTGGATCATGAGACATCCTCTAGACAAGTCAATTGGGTCATGCGATGGATTATAATACATACTGCCTTGATCTTGTGACGTCCTTTGTAAAATTCAGCTTTGATCATGATACAACATTTAAATATAATAACAGGGTTATGAAAAGTCCTTTATAAAGACTAACTGTATCATTTAGTTTTCTTCAGATATGCTTGGAAAATACTCTCCTACATATCCAGACAATCATATAATCACCGCATGTCATGTAAGAAATAAAGATCAGGGAAATCTCATAGTGTAATACCTAACCAGTGACAAAACATGATATGTCCCAAAAGAATATGGAAACCTTATAGTGTAAGCCCCAACAAAATAAACTACTAAGACACTGATTCATTCCATATTTAGGATAAATAGGACACCACTTCATGGTTCAAGATCTACAAGGATATCTCAATATGTAAGTCCCTCACTATCCAGGCAATGATATCGATCATTTTCCACCCTTTTTTATCAAACTGAGCATTGGTCATGTGATCTTAGGGATTTTTAATAATCATATAATAAGAATATTGAGTCTCCACTAACCAGGGAAAAATATTTATGTAAATCCCCAACAAGTTTACTGACACATTAGCTTCAACACAAGGTCATCTACCTTGGGGACAATCCCAAGGGTGTGATCGAACTACAAGAACTTTAATTCCTATAATAAATAGGATACATAGGATTCCATTCTAAGTCTAGAAATAAAATAGACATCCAATTCGATGTAAGTCATATAACAATTCCATTTTTGACCATCAGTATCCAATCATTACCAAGGGATGATTACTCTACCTCATCCATCACCACATAGAGAAATAAATTGAACTATGATGAATCCGATTCCTTCCATAACCAAGAAACATAAGACATATCCCTGAGGAAATAGTTCTCTAATAAAACATCTCAGGTAAATCCCAGCATATAAGCCTCATATCCAAAGAAATTAAAAATATCATTTATCATCCCTTATTTATCACTCCTAACATAGCTCACGTGAGCTTAGGGAATTGAAATAGTCATTTCATCTACACCACAAGTCACTCAAATTTTAGGGTAAATATCTATATATAATCATTGAACAAATTTACTATGATAACTATAATTTTTTCTAAACTCATGATACATAGGACATCCCTTCGGGACCCGATCATGAATACTTGGTGTCCCAGAGCAGCCATATAAGTTCTTTCTACATGACGTTAAACTACAGAGTTCCAACTAAATATGTGGGTTTCGATTCCAAAAGTAATAATAAAACATAGTATTACCCATAATATCTCAATCCCCTCCTTGAAATATTATGTGACACCTTTCATGGAATCACCTTCCAAAGCCCTTGGTTATACGAGTTCAAAAAATAAGAAACTTACCATTACTGGAGAATGATGGATAACCTTATATACATACATATGGATTCACTAAATAGACCCAAATACTTTTGATATGAAAGTGAATTAAACAATGATAATTTTTTTCTTGGGTGATCGGTCCCATATTTGGATTTATAATAGATTCTAAAAAATATCATAAATATATAAGAGAGCCCCGGAGTAGGCATTAATTCCTCCCAAAATGGAGTGAGGAGCCTGAACTCCCATCCTCTCTTCTAATGTGAGCCCTCAAGAGTCACTATGCCTGAAAATATATGGTACTTACTTCCTTGGGAATGTAGGTTTGTACATAGTTATGGATGGGGGAACTATTGGGAGTTTTGGGTAAGAGAGACAATGGTAAGCCAATGTTCCTAATTGTGCACAACACAAATCCCCCATAATCAAACCATCATATATATCCAATCCACCACTAGAAAACCATGAAGAAACAATGATGTATTTTTGGTTAGCCTTAACACATGATTATGATGTCATATTTTATGTTTTTTCCACATTCACATTTCACATTTATGTTATCCTCTTATTTCATGCTTCAATGTCCATGTTTGGGATTATAATAACTTTATGTCACCTTATTATTCCTCTTGACTCACATGTATTACTTTCCTTGTGTTATTGTTTGATTATTACCTCAATGGTATTTATAGATCACTTGTTTCATATGCACATCCAAAGGATATCTCGTGTAGTTTCAGAAGAGCGATGTAAGATTAAGGGAATTTTTTGGATTTTTTAAATAATGTTGGTGTAACCATGTTTCATGTTATTATTCTATGTACCTATTTTCTCAAATACATAAGGCCTCATAATACTCTAAGATTCTAGTATATGTTACTTTATGTAATAAATCATCAATTAAGGTGTATTGGAATATGGGTTTTCATATGGTGTGACCCTACTGAGAGGTATTTATCATGCCCTATACGAGAACTGTGGTGTGCGTGTGGATCTTATGCCTCCTTTATAGGTCTATTCATTGACTGCATAGAAACTTTTCTATATATGTTTGACAGTAATTTGGAGAATGGGTTTGTGAGGATCGAGGATGACATTAGATCATCTTATGTATTATTTTGTTTTGTTTATTTTATATACTTGATAATCCTAGTGTGAAATTTGTGAGATGTGTGTATTTTTTAATTCTGAATATTATTTTGATGTAATTTTTTTATTTTATTATAAATACTTTGATGATTTTTATAGATAATTTATAGTTATCTTTTCTATTTTTTCACTCTTATTTTAGGGAATAGTCTCCCAACGGTATGATTTAGGCCCTCCCTACTAGTCATAAGCCTCTATATTATAGTGTAGAACATTTGAGGCATTGTGATTCCAGTATTTGGGAAACTTATGAGTGGTCTTGGGTCAAGGATTTGTGCATTGATATTTCTAGATTGTGATATATAATTCTAGACACAATCTAGAGAGATAAAACTATTCCCTTTTTGTTGATAATTTTGAGTATTAATAAAAAAATATGATGAATCATTAAGAAATAGTTAAATCCTTCTATGGGTAAAATTAATAAAATTATAATGAGATCAATTTTATGGTGACCTTATTTATGAATTGGAATTTATAATTGATAAATTTTTACCCCAATTGGTCTTCTATCCAGTTTTTAAGTTCCTTAAAATTTTATTTATGGGATAATTTTAATGTTTTTATCTATGGGATGAGGTGAAGGTACTTTGGAAATTTTATATAAATCTATGAAATTACCTCTAGAAAAATTCTATGTTCAGTAGCATATGGAAGAAATTCCGACCAACTCCATAATGATCTTCGATGAGACCTAAATTGTCTGATCATGCCATTGAAAGATAGATTTGGACCATATATTCTATAATTAGTTGTTAATGATTTTACACTATATATGATATAAATAATTAACTTGCTCATTCAATTATTTGAATATATGGTGCTGGGAATTCCATTTCTGTTGTACCTCACACCGTACATGGAAATGGCCATGTCCACCTACAACCATCCAATCATGTTGATTGGATGAGGGCCTAGTGTGACCACATCACCATTTGGGGGATCAAATCAACTAATGTTATTCAAAGAATCTCAGTTTCCTATTTAATAATTAGAAAAAAAATAAGGGATCCATGTCATATATTGGCTAAACCATTTCCGGGGGACATGTGGTGCTTATCACGACCCGTCCCATGGGGTCCGTGCCCTGACTACCCCAATCCCGCCATCCATAGGCTAGGGGCTAGCGACTAGCACCAGAAAGGAGTATCCCTAAAAAAGAAAGGCATTTCCTTTTAACCTGTATAAAAACATAGTCTAAGAACACAAAAATAATCAACCATGATGTAAACTAATTTAGTAAAAGTGTGTTGAAATTAAAGGGGCCAGAATACAAGCCCAACTAAAAAGTACAAGCCCAACTGAAAAGTACAAGTACAACTGTAATGTAAAAATACAACTGAAAAGTGGAAAACAACTCCTGGATCGTCCACTGAGGATACTTCATAAAGGGTAGGTACAACCCACGATCAGTAGTCCCTACATCACATCATGACAAATGGTCCACATCCGAGTACCGTCTAATCCTGACTGCCTTATCCACGATCAATGTTGTTCATCATCTACACATGACACACCAAGGTGCGGACGTAGCCCATGTAAGGGTTATTATATAGATACTCATTAGGGACCCCGAGAACCCCGTTGGTCTCTTAGAGTTACACAATAGAATAAACACAAATAAATCAATAAACTCTACTTAGTTATATGTCCATACATATAACTATGTTATCAAGATAAACTCATCTCAAACAAAAGGTAAGAATACCGCAAGGTAACACCACGATGGTAGAAGTACCCAACAGTTAACACAAGTGAGATTGAAGTACCACGCATGTAACACCATGAAGACAACACCAAAAAGGTAGATGTACCACATATGTAATACCACTAAGACTACACCTCAAAGGTAGAAGTACCACACCGGTAACACCATGAAGATATAAGTACCACATAGGTAACACCACAAAGGTAAAAGTATCTCATAGGTAACACTACAAAGATATAATTACCACATAGGTAACACCGTGAAGATAACACTACAATAGTATAAGTACCACATAGGTAACACCTTGAAGTTAGAAGTACCACATAGGAAACACAACAAAGATAAAATTACCACACAAGTAACACCATGAAGATAACACAACAAAGGTAGAAGTACCACACAAGTAACACCATGAATAGAACACAATAAAGGTAGAAGTAACACATAGGTAAAACCACAAAGACAACACCACGAAGCTAGAAGTACCACATTGGTAACACCACGAAGATAACACCACAGAGGTAGAAGTACCACACAGGTAACGCCATGAATGTAAGAGACTCATCTCACAATCAGGTATAACTTAAGTTCATAAGTACAGATGATTAGTCATAAGCTAGATCATCTTATTCTATTAAGAGGCACTGCTGCTAACCCACACAGGATCAATAGGTACTAACCCCCACTGATCCATTAAGGATCTAACCCACATAGGATCGATAGGTCCAAACCCCAATTGACCCATACTGGATCAGTATGCACTGACCCACACATGATCTGACCCACACAAGACAGGTATGCACTGACCCACATAGGATTGCTGAGCACTGACCCACCCATGATATGATAGATGCTGACCCATAGAGGATCGATAGATGCTGATCCACACATTATCGATGTTCTTTCTTCATGTTACTTCCATCCATAGGATTCCTCACTCCTGGTGCGCTCGAGTTCTGTAGAATCTTCCCCTCGAGATATCAGTCATACCTTGACCACACTTAAGATCCAAAAATTAGTAACCCAAAGGACCGCCATGCCATAAGGGTTCCAACGCTATAGAGAATGTGTCAATCAGACGCCCGATAAGTGAGTTATAAAGTTTCAGTTCCGATGACCCAGTTGGATTTAGGTTCGATCCAACCTAGCCATTCTCCAACTGCCTCTGAAACCCAAGTGGAGTATACCAAAAGGATTGTCTCGATCCAAGTATCCCAACTCCACATAAGGTTCATCAAACGGATGTCTGGTTCTCATGATATGTCATTTAGGAAACAATATACCTGATTGGGTCAAGGACTGGTCTGAACCGGTTCGGTTCTGAACCAAATAGGTGGGGCCACGGAGGGCTCGGTCCTCTAGGCCGCGGTCTGACCCGACACACATGGGAATGGTGTGGCCGGCCTGGCCCACCGGGCACGAGGCCCGCTGGGCAGGTGGCGAAGCGCGGTCCGCAGGTGTTGCATCCCGGGGCAGAGCGAGGTCCACCTGAGCTAGCGGGGGGGGGGGGGGGGCTATGTTTCCCTATTCCGAAGGTGAAGCGGCAGTGCCTTTTGGCGCTGCCAGGTTTCCTGCGCGACCTAATGTGGGTCCCGCTTCCACAATGTCTGTGTTGCGGCTCCTTCGACAGTGTGCTGGTCACACCGCCCTTTACTTCGGTGGCCGGATGGTGTTCCGACCACCTCTTCTGACCGCCGCGGTTGACGTGCCGCGGCGGGTTCCTCCGGTGGCGCGAGTGCACTACCTCCTTCTTCATGGCCGACCGGTGTGCTGGCTACCGCCTTCATCTGCTGCAGGTTTGGCCACAACCCCTTCCTCATCAGTGGAACCCTACGACACACTGCACATCCTCTACGGTTGGCCGGTTCTGGCCTCCACCATCATTTGTCACCTCGGGTCTCGTCCAACCCAATGGAAAAGCTAGCGAAGAACGCACCAAGTTTCAACAAAAATGGTGGAGGGACTGGGCCTTATTCGTTTCTCCCATGCCCTCCGTATTAGTTTGATATCAAGAGTGTAGGAATGATTCAAATAATTCTTGAAAAACAAATCAATATAAAACAGTACCTCAAGAACGATGGAGAAATTCCCGCGATTGAGGAAGTGGGTTGGTGTTCACCATCCCCCTCAACTAGTCTCCAATGGCGTCTCTTGATCGTCAATTTCTAATTCATGGTATCAGTGTCGGACTTCACAACTCGCCGGAACTGGATCCATCCTCCATGGGTTTGGCGCCACGACACTTTACCAGCATTTTGTTCCTTAGTGAAGTAGTGCTGACACCTCTCTCCAAGATCCATATATATAGGAGAGGGGGAGGGTAAGTAACAATGTTGGGAAATAATGGGGGCTCATTAATTAGGAACCTTCTTAAATCCCCAACATTGTTGTTACATAGGATTGAAAGGTCAAGACATTTATTTTCTTGACACATCGTTGGCCGCACATTGCCGCTTATCCATTAGAGGAAAAGAATAAAAATAAAATAACAAAGTTAATTTATTTATTTCTTTTAAAATGTCCCAAAACATAACTTTTTCACCAGACCTACTGTGGTCAAAGTGAAGTCTCCCATAAGAGATTTTTGGCACTACAGATTCAATGATACTCTCATATTTTTAATCTGAGAAATGGTTCAAATGTTAGAAAACGTCGCTCGCGCATTTACTGAACGTACCATAAAAAAGGTTCAATAAAATTTTAACATTCACAAAGACCCATGACAGTCGAGGTTAGGCTCTTCCACAGGGAAACACGACCCAAAAAACTCAATAGTACTCTCAGATTTTTAATCTTATTTACTGTGTTGATGTTATAGATTTTAACAATAAAATAATTGTTACTTAATTAATTAATTTATAGCCAAAAACTAACATCCATAGTTGGCATGAACTGGCCAATGTTAGTATCTTCTTAAAGAAATAATACCCTCATGATCTAATGATGGTCTTGGATTTTTAATTCAAATCACCGTTTCTGTGTTATAAGCTTTGTAAAAATAAAATAACTTTATTTAATTATTTTATTCATGGTTTATCCATTTTCAGGTTTTCTCAGAGGAGGCCTGCGCTGACTAATCTTAAGTCACTCCTAGGGTAAAACCGCCATCCAAAACGCAACGGTGCCCTCATATTTCTGATTCGATTATTCAACATTTCCTGGAACACTACTTACACACACTTCTTAAAGCTTAACAAAACTTTGACTGATCATTTCGGGCACTCTAGGGCTTGGAATCATGCTCCGTCATATTTCAAGGTCTCTAAATAATTCCATATAATTAAAACAAATTATACAGAAATTCCGGGTCATTAAATTCTCCCCACCTTAGGGATTTACGTCATGAAAAACCAAAATAAAGGAAAATCAAACAACTGAGGGTACTGATCATGAATCTATGCCTCCCGCTCCCATGTGCTCTCCTGGAGGTCCCCATGCTGCCACCGGACTCACACCCGAGGGATCGAACATCCATGAGGGACTCACTCTGGTCGATCCTCTATCTCCACCAGGAACTCTGTAAAAGTCGACCCATGGTCAATGTCCAACTCGCCCTAGTCGATAACGTCTGATGGATCATGCACGCATATTGTAACACCTGAGAATTTTATGAGGAATATTTTGTTTTTATATAAATCATCAAAAGAATACTTCACTGCACACAACACTAGTTTGGATTTCTTTACACATAATCACATCCTTCTTCGATAGCTTACGTCGTACGCAATACCGAGTTTCACTAAAAAACGACATGTTTTTAAAATATTATTAAAACTAGCCGTTATTAATAGTAATACCCACTTTTTTTTGAAATTTTGTAAATTTTATTTTTCAAAATGGACTTCATTTTTGGATTCTGAATATCGAAATTAGCCTAGGGTAAAAATTTGGTATTTTTCTGAAAACTTTCAATTTTTGATGAAGAGTGAAAACACTGGGTTACTATTTAAAAACTGACTTTTTATTTAAATAATTATTTATTTTATGTAAATTTATTTTAGGTCAAAATTGATAAATAATACCTATATATGTTCAATGAAATTCATTGGAGTCATTTTATAATAATTTTAGATATATAAAAAGTTTATCGAACTTTTCACCGTCTTTTACCCACCTCCTAGGAGAATTTTCAAATTTACATAAAACATAATTTTACCGCTTAGGTGAGTGGACTTTCATAAATCTGAGAGACATAGTTAATATCAAGGACTAAAATGTGGTCAATGAGATGAAAATAATTTTTGGTGAATAGTAACTTTTTACTTTTTTTTACCACGGTTAAAAGTAAATATGGAAATTAAGGGTGAAAATGTTATTATTATTACCCTAAAACACGTCCTAATTATATTGGATAAGTGTAATTCGACCAAAAACAACCTTATGAATAAAATATGAAAATTTAGGCCCACTTGGATTAGATTAGGACATTTATTGTTAATTTATTTAAAAAAGGGTTAAAATAGTTAAAATCAAAGTTTAATAACTAAATAATTTTTAATATAGGGTTATACATAAGATAAATTCGACTATAAATATTAATTATAAATATAAAAAGATTTCCTACATAATGGTATTTTATTTGTAATTTTTAGACATTAAATAATTTAATTTATTTATGACACAATGATGATGCAGTAATTATATTATTAATGAAATATTGACATAATTGAGGTTATAAATACCCAAATAAATGTAATTTGAGACTTTTTATGAATGAAAATAATTTTATATGTTAATATGACATGTTAGTATATAGTTAATTAACTTTTTTAGACCTAATCTTTCTTTTTTGATTTTCACAAAAATGAATTACCAAATAGTGTCAAAATTGACATAAAATAGTTTTTAAAACAAATGTTATATTATTAATTTTTATTTTATTACTAAAAATCTAAGGTTCGGCCAAATGACTTAGATAAGGTTATATATATAAATAATAAACAACTTGGGGTTCTTTTGGCTTGTTATAGTAAGTTTATTAACCTTATATTGTAAGAAAACAAGAAGACACGGTAAAAGTAAAATTATTTAACTTAAAGTTAAATCTAAATGATAAGGTTAAAATAGATACCTAAACTTGTCTAAATTCTATTGTATGAGAGGATTTATACCCATACCCAACTTAGATTCAAAATATATCAATTTTGAGCTATTAAAAACCGAATATGACTTTATAATATAATAATAGTTTTAGTTTTTCCAAAGGTGCCCCTCTCCTCCCTTATAAAAGGGCACCTCCTCCCTCTCTTCCTCACACCACTTTGAGCCTTCAATATCGGAAAAACCCTGCAAAATTATCTTCTAAACTTCCCTAGAAACATCCTAGAGGTCCTGGTCTTCTTCAAAGACCAATTTTAGTGCCCTAAGAGGAGGTCTCAAAGAGGCGCTTCAAAGAAGTTGTAATGTCCGTTACCGATTCTTTCAACTTTATTTCTTCTTCCACATATTCTTATTTAGTTGTTTCATTATGATGTAATAACATCAGTATAACTCATATACGTATGTGTTATTATAAGTATGAGACAACCCTATTTCACCATCTATCCATCCTACGGAATACCGTCTCCACGATGTGATGTGACATACACTCTAACTATATATCATTATTTTAAAGTGATATTTATTCTGAAATAGTATACATACACTCTAATACAATTCTGCGATTATGGTAATGATATCATCCCTCGTGCCTACGTACGGAATACCGTCTCCACGATGTGATGTGACTCGTTCTACATTATCTTCATTGCATAATGATTATATAAATGAATTTAATGAATTAATATGATATATATTACATTAATACCATTCTGTAAATGATGTATCTATAACTTAAATATAAGAATATTAATTTATTCGACAAAACACACATAAGAACAAAATGCAATAAACACCCGAATAACAAGTAGCAATTAAATATTACTAATAAGAAGCTAAGAATATGGCTATATATGATATCATAAAAATTATTATGATTCTGGAATAAGTAAATGACATTATTTAAATCATTATACAATAGGTTCAGACAATTACGAAGCAAATCAGACCTAAGGTAAGGGAAAATCTCACAATCTCAATTTTTATCCGAGATTATTTATACTTCAGAATTTACTGGGGAATATTTATCATCCAAATCAATGCTTACTCAATATGTAATATTATTTATATCCTCATACAATTTTTTAAATCCAATTTTACCCTTTGGTGAGTTTTTAGTAAAAGATATCAAAGGAATCTTTTGTCATTTTTCGTACGCGGTACTTTTTGACTTTTCCGACCAAAATATGGGAAGAATGTTTTTTTAACTTATACGGCCTGAATGAATTTTTAGAACATTATTTACATGAATATTCCTTTAAATGTTTTCAAGTTTATTTTTAATCAACTTCTTTTAGTTCAAAATTGTATGACATGTTACGAAAAGAAAATGTTTTTGAAGTAGAAAGGATATTTTCCTCAATAATGGAGTTCAAGCATTTCATCAAAATTATTTTCCATCTAAGATAATATAGGGTTCTAATTATATCCCTATTTTTACATTGATTTGATTATGTTATGATGGAATTATTTTTATGATGTCCTTTTATATGGATTATGTTATGATGGCATGATGTTTAAGATTCCCTTTTTTATTACATGGGTTATGCTATGATGTATGATTTATGATTTTGTGGCACACATAAGAATGGTATCATTATGAGATGGGTGGGACCTATATCTCCCTCCAATGCATTGGGTAAAGATTTATATCTCATGAGATAGACATGGCTGGAATGGCAGGTTAAACCGGTTTAGTGAAACAGGACTGAAACGAGGAGTGAACTCGGTTCAGAAATGGACTTTTTCCACTAAGATAGTATTGGCAATGAGTCTTGGCTAATAAGAAATTATTCTCTATGATTATGTGTGTATGAAACAGCGTTTCATGTTTTATGTTATTATTATTGGGATTACATTTCACTTCTATGATTTACCCCATGTTATGAAATTATGATCTCTTTTGCAGGTTAAGATTTCCAAAATGATATGTTCTTATGAATATGATGTGATTGATATTTATTTTGTTTAACCTTACTGAGCATTTGAGATAACCCTTTTGTATTTTTTCTTTCCCTAGGTCAGGAATAAGGTTGTTAAGTTGGATATGACAAAAGGGACTCTAGATATGATGAAATAAGTGGGAGACAATATAGATGCTTTATGAACAAGTTGTTTATGTTTCCCAGTTTCTAAAGACACTATACCTATACGGTCCTTCAAGGTTTTGTTATATGTTGTAATAAGTGTACTTCAATTTTGAAGTATCAACAATTAATGTAATGTATGGGTCGTTATAGTTGGTATCAGAGGAAATCTATAGTCAACCTTTGGAAACTAGGATGTGAAAGCATTAGTAAGAACCCTAAGGATATGTCTAATCATAGAACAAAATATTAGTGTTTTAGAAATGGCCATGAAAAACCTATGATAAGACCTTAAGTGTGAAATTTTATTCTTCATTATGTGGTTTTACTATTATAATTAGTGTTGCAAACACTATTCTTCTTTATTTTAGTAAATGGCTGGAACCCAAAGGAATCGTGTTAATGCGGAATGCGACGAGAAATGCAATGATTGTCCCCCTGAGCAACCAAAAATTATGGGAGCTGGAATGAAAAATCTTGTAGCCATGCTCACACAACTTTCTCATTCTATGATTCATGCAGGACTTCCAAACGAGCAAAGGAAAGAGCAACATTCTGTTGAATACTTCATGAGGAAGCTTCCACCCTCATTCAGCGGGTCTACTGATCCATTAGTGGCTGAACAATGGATCAGTACCACTGAAAAGATATTTTCAGTTCTTCAGTGTTCTGAACATGATAAAGTCATCTTAGCTGTTTATCGCTTGGAAGGTGAAGCTGATCAAGGGTGGAATCTTTTCAAAAATACGAGGCAAAGGGATGAAATTGAGTCCATGGAATGGGATGAGTTCAAGAACTTATTTTTCAATAATTACTTCCCTCATATTCTCCGAACAAAGATGGAGAAGGAGTTTCTTGAACTAAAGAAAAAGGATGATGAATCTGTTTGTACCTATGAAGAAAATTTTACAAGACATGCAAGGTATGCTTCTAGTATTATTATCTAACTTGAGAGTAAGATCGATCGATTCTTTAATGGATTAAAACCAAGTCTTCTAAAAACGTTATCCATAAGGGACATCAATAGATACGAGGAAACTGTTCGATGTGCTCTCAAGGTTGAGATGGAGATTGGAGTAACCCATCAGTCATATGGGTTTGATAAGAACAAGGAAATGGAATTCAAAGGAAAATCTAAAGAGCACACTGAAAAGAAGATGAGTTTTCCCTTATGCTAAATGTTTGGAATGAAACATGGAGGAAATTGTCTTAACGGGACAAGCAAATGTTATAAGTGTGGAAAAGAAGGTCATCGGGCAATTTAATGTCGAAATAATGGGAAGAAGTTGTCAAATAATGCAAACAAAGGAAGGGATACACAGAATGAACCTACTACCCTTAAATGTTTCAAGTGTAAGGAAATTGGGCATTATGCCAATCAATACCTTAATCAAAGGGTTGATGATGATGATCGACGTCAACAAACTCTTAAAACCAAAGACAAAGGAAAGTCACATGCAATTTTTATCAGCGATGTGGAGTATGATAACGAAGTGGTGAAAGGTACACCTACCATAAAATCTAAAGTAAAAAATGTTTTATTGGATTCTGGATCCACCCACTCTTTTATTTATGAAGAATTTTCTAAGGGTATTGCCATATTACCTCAACAATTAGATGTTGAGTTGGCAGTGACAACTCCTAATGGCACAACGGTTGCATCAAAAGTTTATAATTCTTCTCCAATTGAAGTTTGTGGGAAAGTGCTTCCTACAAATCTTGTGATCCTTCCCATATTAGAATTTTATGTGATTCTTGGCATGGATTGGCTTTATTTATATGGAGCTCATATCAATTTCCAAAGAAGGGAAGTCACATTTCATATTCCAGATCAATCTATGATCGTCTATCGATGCAAGGATGAACATAACTATCCAGTGGAAATTTCATCCATATTATGGGTCTTGATTCCACTAAATGAAGGTTAATTATCTCAAATGGTTGGTGAGAAACTCATTATTAAGAATATTCCCATTGTACGGGAATTTGACGATGTTTTTCCAGAGAAATGGTCGGGTCTTCCACCAAATCGTGAAGTAGTGTTTTCAATAGAACTCATACCGGGTGCTTTGCCTATTTCAAAGACACCTTATAGAATAGACCCAATTGAGTTGCAGGAATTGAAGAAGAAACTCCAAGAGAATCTTGATAAGGGATTCATACACCCTAGTGCGTCACCTTGGGGAGCACCTATTCTGTTTGTTAAGAAGAAATATTGATCAATAAGACTCTGCATTGATTATCGAAAACTTAACAAGATCACTATCAAGACCAAATATCCTCTCCCACGCATTGATGACTTATTTTAACAACTAAGTGGAGCTCAATACTTATCCAATATTGATCTTTGTTTAGGGTATCATCAATTAAGGGTTAAAAGGGAGGATATACCAAAGACGACTTTCCGTACAAGGTATGGACACTATGAATTTATAATGATGCCATTCGGTCTTACTAATGCCCCTGCTATCTTCATGGATCTGATGAATAGAGACTTTAGAGACTATCTTGATCAGTTTGTGGTAGTATTTATAGACGATATTCTTGTATATTCAATGAGAAAGGAAGAACATGAAGATCACTTGAGAATTATATTAAAGACCCTAAGAAAGGAGAAGCTTTATGCCAAATTTACCAAGTGTGAATTTTGGCTTCAGAAAGTTTCATTTTTGGGTCACATAATCTCAAAAGAGGGGATATCTGTGGATCCATCAAAAATTGTGGTTATCAAAAGATGGTCGAGACAAACAACAGTAATCGAGATCCAATGTTTTCTTGGTTTGGATGGATATTATCGATGTTTTGTAAAAGATTTTTCATGATTATCTAATCCACTCTCCAAGTTGACTCAAAAAGGAGTTATGTTCGTGTGGACGGAGGAATGTGAATAGAATTTCAAGGAGTTGAAAAGAAGGTTATCCAGTGCACATGTGCTCACACTTCCTTGTAGTGGAGAAAGGTTTTTGATCTACAGTGATGCATCCAAGAAGGGGCTAGGGTGTGTTCTTATGCAAAATGATATGGTGATTGCTTCTGCCTCACGACAGTTGAAAATCCATGAGAAAAATTACCCAACTCATGATTTGGAGTTATCTGCGGTAATCTTTGCATTAAAGATTTGGAGGCATTATCTTTATGGAGAAAGGTGTGATATTTATACTGATCATAAAAGTTTAAAGTATATTTTCACACAAAAGGAGCTGAATATGCGCCAAAGAAGATGGTTGGAGCTAATTAAGTATTACGACTGGTCAATTCATTATGACCCTGGGAAAGCAAACAAGGTGGCAGATGCATTAAGTTGACAAGACCATGCTAGCTTATCCATGATGGGGATCAGAAATGATCCAATATTTATGGATTTACAAAGGATGGATCTTGGAATTATAATTAAAGGGGAAAAATCATATCTTTATCAATTTAATGTTCAACCATACATACATGTGAATATTAAAGAGGCGCAGAAAGAATATGTAGAGTTACAAAAGAAGGTGAGAAATATTCTTGAATTCAACCTTGATTGTGGTGGGATAATAAAGTTCAGGAATAGGGTTTGTGTTCCTCCCATCCTAGAATTAAAGAAGGAGATGTTGGATGAGGCTCATAGTTCTTCATTCTCTATTCATCCTGGAAGCATGAAGATGTATAGGGACCTGAATGAGTACTTCTGGTGGGATGGCATGAAAAGAGACGTTGCAGAATATGTCTCTCGATGCATGGTCTGTCAGCAAGTTAAAGCTGAGAGACAGAAGTCTAAGGGGATGTTACAACCATTACCCATACCCAAATGGAAATGGGAAAACATCACTATGGACTTTGTAAATGGACTTCTTAAAACCTACAATGGAAAAAATTCTATCTGGGTCATAGTTGATTTTCTTACAAAGACTGCACACTTCATTGCTATTAGAGAGGATTTCTCTCTAGATCAGCTTGCCCGGATATGTGTGAAGGAAGTGGTAAGATTGCTTGGAGTACCACTTTCCATTATATCTGATCAGGATCTGAAGATTACCTCAACGTTTTGGCGAAGTCTTCAGCATACTCTGGATAAAGAGTTGAGTTTCATCACTGCTTATCTTCCTCAGACAGACGGTCAGTCTGAAAGAACAATTCAAACTTTAGAAGATATGTTGAGAGATTTCTATATGGATTTAAAAGGTGGTTGGGATCAACACCTACCTTTGGTGTAATTTTATTATAATAATAGCTTTAACTACAGTATTCAGATGACTCTTTATGAATCTCTATATAGAAAGAAATGCAGGACTCCAACTTGGTGGGATGAAGTTGGGGAAAGAAAGCTATTAGGACCTGATCTTGTTGATGAGATGGCAAAAAAGGTCAGATATATTCAATAACGCATAAGAGAAGCTCAGAGTCGACAAAAAAGTTATGATGACAACCGAAGAAAAGACCTAGAGTTTGAAGTGGGTGATAAATTGTCCTTACGAATATCTCCCTGGAAGAGGGTCATGAGATTTGGAAAGAAGGAAAAGTTGAGTCCTAGATATATAGGTCCTTTTGAAATTTTGGATCGTGTTGGGATGGTAGCTTACCAATTGGCTCTTCCACCGAATCTCTCCCAAGTTCATGATGTGTTCTATATATCTCTCTTGAGAAAGTACATACATAATCCTTCACATGTACTCAGCTCAGAATCTGTACCGCTGGAGCATGATCTTTCTTATGAAGAACAACCGATAGTGATTCCGGATTGTAGCGAAACAGTCCTATGGAACAACACCACTCTCTTGGTGAAAGTGTTACAGAGGAACCACCAATTAGAATAAGCTACATGGGAGCTTGAGGATATGATGAGGGAGAGGTATCCTCAACTGTTTGTTACAAAGTAACGAATTTCGAGGGAGAAATTCATTTTAAGGGGGTTAGAATGTTACACCCGAGACTTTTATGAGGAATATTGTGTTTTTATATAAATCATCAAAGGAATATTTCACTACACACAACACTAGCTTTTCTTTCTTTACGCGCAATTGCAACCTTCTTCGATGGCTTGCGTCGTACGCAATACTGAGTTTTACTAAACAACGATATGCTATTAAAATATTATTAAAACTAACTATTATGAATAGTAATTCCCACTTTTTGAAATTTTGTAAATTTTATTTTTCAAAATGGACTTCATTTTTGGATTCGGAATATCGAATTTAGACTAGGGTGAAATTTTGGTATTTTTCTGAAAACATTCAATTTTTTATGAATAGTGAAAACACTAGGTTACTATTTAAAAACTGACTTTTTATTTAAATAATTATTTATTTTATTTAAATTTATTTTAGGTAAAAATTGATACCTAATACCTATATAAGTTCAATTCAATTAATTGGAGTCATTTTATAATAATTTTAGATATATAAAAAGCTTATCGAACTTTTCACCGTCTTTTACCCACCTCCTAGGAGAATTTGCAAATTTACATAAAACATAATTTTACTGCTTAGGTGAGTGGAATTTAAAAAATCTGAGAGACACTGTTAATATCAATGACTAAAATGTGGTTCAATGAGATGAAAATAATTTTTGGTGAATAGTAACTTTTTACTTTTTTACCACGGTTAAAAGTAAATCGGGAAATTAAGGGTACAAATGTTATTATTATTACCCTAAAACATGTCCTAATTATATTGGATAAGTGTAATTAGAAAAAAATACCTTATGAATAAAATATGACTATTTAGGCCCACTTGGATTAGATTAGGACATTTATTATTAATTTATTTAAAGAAGGGTTAAAATAGTTAAAATCAAAGTTTAATAACTAAATAAATTTTAATATAGGGTTATACATAAGATAAATTTGACTATAAATATTCATTAGAAATATAATAATATTTCCTACATAATGGTATTTTATTTTTAATTTTTATACTTTAAATAATTTAATTTATTTATTACACAATGATGATGTAATAATTATATTATTAATGAAATATTGACATAATTAATGTTATAAATAACAAAATAAATGTAATTTGAGACTTTTTATGAATTAAAATAATTTTATATGTTAATATGATATGTTAGTATTGATTTAATTAACGTTATTAGAACTAATTGTTCTGTTTTGATTTTCAAAAAAATGAATTACCAAATAGTGTCAAAATTGACATAAAATAGTTTTTTTAAAAACTATTATATTATTAATTTTTATTTTATTACTAAAAATATAAGGTTCGGCAAAATGACTTATATAATGTTATATATATAAATAATAAACAACTTGGGGTTCGTTTGGCTTGTTATAGTAAGTTTATTAACCTTATATTGTAAGAAAACAAGAAGACATGGTAAAAGTAAAATTATTTAACTTAAAGTTAAATCTAAATGATAAGGTTAAAATAGATACATAAACTTGTCTAAATTCTATTATATGAGAGGATTTAGACCCATCCACACCTTAGCTTCGAAATAAATCAATTTGGAGCTATTAAAAACCAAATATGACTTTATAATAAAATAATAGTTTTAGTTTTTCCAAAGATGCCCCTCTCCTCCCTTATAAAAGGGTACCTCCTCCCTCTCTTCCCCACACCACTAAAAGCATTCAAGCTCGGCCAAACCCTGCAAAATTATCTTCTAAACTTCCCGAGAAACATCCTAGAGGTCTTGGTCTTCTTCAAAGACAAATTTTAGTGCCCTAAGAGGAGGTCTCAAAAAGGCGCTTCAAAGAAGAGGTAATGTCTGTTACCGATTCTTTCAACTTTATTTCTTCTTCCACATATTATTATTTAGTTGTTTCATTATGAAGTAATAACATAAGTATCACTCATATAATTATGTGTTATTATAATTATGAAACAACCCTATTTCACAATATATCCATCCTACGAAAAATGAAATCACCGCGTGTGCGTACGTACGGAATACCGTCACCACGCCATGGTGTAATCTATTTTCCACCACCACCTTACTTGGATGGGTATAATGGTTTAAATAATAACTATATATGATTATTTTAAAGTTATATTGATTATGAAATAGTATACATACAATTCAATACAACTCCACGATCATGGGAACGATATCATCGCTCGTGTGTACGTACTGAATTCTGTCTCCACGATGTGATGCGACTCGTTATACATGATCTTCATTGTATAATGATTATATAAATGAATTGAATGAATGAATATGATATATATTACATTAATACCATTATGGAAATGAGGTAAATATAACTTAAAGATAATAATAAGAATTTATTCGACAAAACACGCATCAGAACAAAATGTAATAAACACCCGAATAACAAGTAGCAATGAAATGTTACTAATAAGAAGCTAAGAATATGGAAATATATGATATCATAACAATTATTATGATTATGGAATAAGTCAATGACATTATTTAAATCATTATATAGGAGGTTCGGACAATTACGAAGCAAATCAGACCTACGGTAAGGGAAAATCTCGCAATCTCAATTTTTATCCGAGATTGTTTATACTTCAGAATTTACTGGGGAATATTTATCATCCACATCCATGTTTCCTCAATATGTAATATTATTTATATCCTCTTAAAATTGTTTAAATCCAATTTTACCCTTTGGTGAGTTTTTAGTTAAAGATATGAATGGAATCTTTTGTCGTTTTTTGTACGAGGTACTTTTTGACTTTTCCGGCCAAAGTACGGGAAGAATGTTTTTTTTAACTTATACGGCCTGAATGGATTTTTAGAAAATTATTTCCAGGAATATTAATTTATATGTTTTCAAGTTTATTATTAATTAACTTCTTTTAGTTCAAAATTAAATGACATATTAAGAAAAGAAAATGTTTTTGAAGTAGAAATGATATTTTCCTCAAGAATGGAGTTCAAGCATTTTATCAAAATTATTTTCCATCTAAGATAATATAGGGTTCTGTTTCTATCCCTATTTTTAAATTGATCTGATTATGTTATGATGGAATTATTTTTATGATGTCCTTTTATATGGATTATGTTATGATGGCATGATGTTTAAGATTCTGATTTTTATTACATGGGTTATGCTATGATGTATGATTTATGATTTTGTGGAACACATAAGAATGGTATCATTATGATACGGGTGGAACCTATATATCCCTCCAATTCATAGGGTAAAGATTTATATCTCATGAGATAGACATGGTTGGAACAGCAGGTTAAACCGGTTTAGTGAAACAGGACTGAAACGAGGAGTGAACTCAGTTTAGAAATGGACTTTGTCCACTACGATAGTCTTGGCAATGAGTCTTGACTAATAAGAAATGATTCTCTATGATTATGTGTGTATGCCACAATGTTTCATGTTTTATGTTATGATTATTGAGATTACATTTCACTACTATGATTTACCCCATGTTATGAAATTATGATCTCTTTTGCAGGTTAAGATTTACAAAATGATATGTTCTTATGAATATGATGTGATTGATATTTATTTTGTTTACCCTTACTGAGCATTTGAGCTCACCCTTTTGTATGTTTTCTTTCCCTAGGTCAGGAAGAATGTTATTACGTAGGATATGACAAATGGGACTCTAGATATGATGAAATTAGTTGGAGACAATGTAGATTCTTTATGAACCAGTTGTTTATGTTTCCCAATTTTTAAAGACACTATACCGATATGGTCTTTCAAGGTTTTGTTATATGTTGTAATAAGTGTACTTCAATTTTGAAGTATAAAAAATGTATGTAATGTATGGGTCGTCATACATATCCTCAGCAGTGACACATGGAAAACATTATGCAATCAGTGCATCTATGGGGGAAGATATAGACATTACACCACCTCACCCACTCTACTAAGAATCTAGAATGTTCTGATCATCCTAGGAGATAGTTTGTCACCCCAGCCAAACCTCCGCACTCCTCACTGGGGTGAGACCCATAGGAAGACATGGTCTCCATCATAGAACTAAAAATATCTCCATCTACTATCAGAATAAGACTTCTGATAGCTCTGTGAAGTCTTCACTTGCTGACAAGTGAGGTATCGTGACACAAATATTTCACTGCATCCTTCACCCCTGGCCACCAATACTACCACTGGAGGTCCTGGTACATCTTCGCCACTCAAGGATGTACCGTTAATGGGGATGTATGGATCACCCAAAATACCTCCTCCAAAAGTGTCACTGGCACCATTGTTCATCCCTTGAAGAGGATGATGTGCTCCTCACTATCATAAAATCCTTCAAGAGACCGTCCTGAGGATATCTGATAATGTCAGGCTTCACAGTCAATGTCCCAAGATGTGACTCCCGAATTCACTGAAAAATCAGGGGAGTGATAGTCATAAACTGTAGGTAAGATTCTCCATCTTTATCCATGAATTATATCCACAGCATGACTAGCTTCTCTGATGACTCACTCAGTAGTTGTAGACCAGACCTCCTGCTGAGTGTGTCTGCTACCACGTTCCCCTTCCCAAGAGTATAGACTATCTCAAGGTCATAGTCCTGGATGAAATCTAGCCATCGTCAATGTTTCAGCTCCATAAAGCTCTACTGACATTTCTCTATCCACAGGAAAGGATCCCCCTTCTTTTCCAAAGTTGTCAAGGGTGTCGCGACCCTAGAGAACTCTGGTTCAAAACTCCGGTAGTACCCAGCTAAAGTAGAAGACCCTCTCCCTTCGGGGAGGTAATCTTGAAAACATCATTTGAAATGATTTCCCCACACCCTTCCACTCCTATTGGGAATTGAAAACACAAAAATCCTTCTGCCATAAGGGTAAGGTTGGCTGACTCAAGAGTGATCGGCTGCACCCTCCTATGCATGAGTTTATCATGTGCTTCCTGGGTATCCTTTTCCACCAACCAAGGAAAAACTGATTCCAATGTTATAGATAAACCAATTTTATTTGCCTAATACAGTCAATCTGAGTTGAACTATGAATGTATAGTCCATACCCAAACTAACGCTGTAAGGCCACGACGTTTCCACCAAGAGGTTCCAACCAAAACTCTTACCTCAAAGGTTAAATCACACCGTCGACATAAGTGTGATTATCGAGTCTCCTCCCAACGGTATCTCTATATGTCACTAGTGGAAAAAACATTTAACACGTTATCATTTTTCACGTCGGTTATATATAATCGACGTGCAAAGATTTCATGATTGATATATCACGTCAGTTATAAAATAACAGATGAAAAATATATAGAGATTAGCTTTTTGATGTCGGATATTGTATAACCGATGTGAAAATCAAATCTGGTTCACTTTATCACATCGGTTATTTTATAACCGACATGATAAAAAAATCATGGTGCATTATCACCTCAGTTATAAAATAACCGATGTGATAAAGGAATGATCGGCACTTTACCACGTCAGTTATAAAAAACCAACGTGATAAAGCTAATCTCAAAATTTTATCACGTTGATATAAAGAGACATATATCACGTCGGTTATTTGATAACCGACGTGATACACTATTTTCTACATTGGTTATTAAATAACCGATGTTATAAAAATTTAAAAATAGTTTACCATGTCGGTTATTAAATAACCGATGTGCTAAATCTTTTAAATGTTTTATCGCACCACATATTCATTCATTCTATTTTCTTCGATCGGGCAACCTGCGACTCGTCTCTCTCGTGTGGAAAACCTAGTAACGATTCATCGAATTCGTTCCTTCTGGCCTTGTTTTTTCCACATAATTCTTCATATTTATTATCATCAGATCTATCAGGTTGACTCACAACACTCAAGTAAGCCACAAATGACTATTTTTTAGTTTTTATTTTCTGCGTTTCCCTAAACTATTTTTTTTTAAGATGTTATTTTTCTTTGTTCTTGGAATCATGGTAATTTTTATTTTGTTCATATAGACCATAATAAATTCATTTCTGTTAAAAAAACTATGGAAGTGATATCATGCAAGTTTACGATTTTTGTGTGTTCTATCAACTGTGTCTTCGCGTACAGGGGGTTTCCAAGGGGGTGGGGGGATGTACAAGTGGGTGGGGGTGTCCAAGGGGGTTGGTTGAGATATCCAGTGGGGTGGGGGTGTCCAAGGGGTGTCAACGGGGGTGGGGTGGTTTCCAGGGGGGTTCATGGGTTGTCCAAGGGGTTTGGGGGTGTCTACGTGGGTGCAGGGGTTGTCAAAGGGGGTGGGGGTGGTGTCCAAGGGGCGCAGGGCTGTCCAAGGGGGTGGGGGCGGTCCAGAGGGTTCAGGGGTCTGTATAGGGGATGGGGTGGTGTTTAGGTTTACTCAATTTCTCCAATTTTCTATTAACCATTAGAGGCCTATGGTTTTCTTGGATTCCATGGAATTTTTTTTAAATAAGTTACTTATTCCATGTTCTTCTTCCATTCTTCTTTGTTTATTTTTTTATTCTTCATCCAGTTATTCTTCTCCTTCATTCCTTCTATTATTAGGGATGTTTGGTAATTTTTAAATTGAGGGTTTTATATTAATTGATGTGTTCTAGGGTTATTAGGAGGGGTGGGGGTGTCTAAGGGGGTGTGGGATGTCTAGAGAGGTGGGGGTTGTCTAGGGGTGGGGGGCTGTCCAAAGGGGTGGGGGGCTATCCAAGGGGGTGGTGCTGTCCAGGGGGGTGTCTAAAGGGTGGGGGTCCTTCTAGAGGGGTGGGGGTTTTTTAGGGGGTGGGGGCTGTCTAGAGGTATGGGGGGTTGTACAAGGAGGTGGTGGTGTCCAGGGGATGTATAAGGGGGTGGGGGTGTCCAGGGGGTTGGGGGTGTCTAGGGGGTGCCCAGGGGGGTTTCCAATGGGGTAGGGTGTGGGGTGGTGTACAGGAGGGGTGGGGGTGTCCAATGTGGTGGGGTTGGGGCAGTTTAGAGGGGTGAGGGATGTTTAGGTGGTGGGGGGCTTTCCAGAGGGGTGGGGCTGTCCAAGGGGGTGGTGGTGTCTAGGGGTTGTCTAAGGGGGTGGGGGTGGTGTACAGTGGGGGGGGGGGGGGGGTTCCAAGGGGGTGGTGGTGTCTAGGGGGTGTCCACGGGGGTGGGGTAGTGTCCAAGCGGGTGTGGGTGGTGTCTAGGTGGGTGGGGGTGGTGTCCAAGGGGACAAGGGTGTCTAGGGGGTGGGGGTGGTGTCTAATGGGGTGGGGGTGGTGTCCATGGGGGTGTGGATGTCCCGAGGGGTGGGGGCTGTCTAGAGGTTTCAAGTCATTAGGATCTATGTAATTTTTAGTAGTTAATGTATACATATTTTAATATTTATACTTCATATTAATTTTTTACGAAAGGGTGAATTTGGTATCCCTTTTCAACAGGATGTATTATTTGTGAACCTTAAGATGAAAGGATCCAACATGAATTTAAAATTGTCATGTCTAACTATATTTTATTTTTTAAAATCATTTTCAATATTATTATTTTTAAATACTCATTGATTTTTTTTATATTTAAAAATTGTTTTATATTCAAATTATGATATTTTTCAAAAAAAATTTACATTCGAATTATGATATTTTTCATATAATCATATATTTTTCTTACTTTGAATGTAAGGATGGAGGCTCTCGAAGGTGCTCTCGAGGGTGAATGTAAAAACCCTAAATGGGGTGATGATGCTGAGAATTCCAGGGAGAAGGAAGATACCGAGCTGCGTGATAAAGATCGTATCAGTCACTCTGATCTCTTCAGTCTTTGTGCGAACAGAAGTTCTGAGAAATCGGTGTCCAAGGCTATCTATGTTCATGGGAAGAGTTTTTCAGATGTGTCCAAATAGTCTGGAGGCTTCTCTTTCATGTATTGTGAAGCGGGTAGCTCGGGAAGAATCATACAGAAGGGCCAGATTGCACATGTATCGGAGAATCAAGTTGTTGTTGAGGAAAGGGTTGGTGGAGATTTGGGGATTCAGTGACTAGAAGATGACAACCACGGGGTGGGGGTTCTATCATGAGGTGTTTCCCTCTAATGAATGAAAAAGGCATGCGTGGAGCTTGGGATGTTTTCTTCTACATCCTGGCTTCCTTTGGATTCATCAGTGGGATCAGAATTTTTATCCCATATTGGTTAAGAACACCTTTTCCCAGGTATGAATACACATTCATAAATTATGTTGGATTTATTGGAATCCACAAATCCTGTGGTATATTTATTCCTCTTTTGGGAATCCTATAAGACTTTATAAGAATACATACAACCCTAGATTCATTCACTATTCTTGAATTTTAGTGGAAGTGGACATGTTAACTATTGTAGTAGAAGATCTAGTCTTTACCACTAGTGATGATAGCATCAACCTTGAAATAGAATATGAGAGGAAGACAAAATTCTGTATCAATTGTCAAATCATTGGACATATACTCTCTGAATGTAATAGGAATAATATCTGATCCTCCTGTAACTATAGAAGGCTTGATTCTGGGAGTTTTTGAAGGAAAACAACTAATCAGGGTCATCCAAAACCTGATATAAATATCAACAATGGACAGGCAGTGACTGGCAGGGTGGATGCTCTAAGTTTACCCAATGCCGATTCCGTCCCTTCTGATGAGGATAGAAATCATATCTTAGAGAACCCATCACAGGATGCAGTCACAATGGATGGTGTTGAAACCACTAATGAAGTGAGTAAAAGTCAGGACATTCAGATGCACAATGAATATGATGCGCCAGCTGGTCAGGTGGCAATAACTCATGATTCTATTGATAACAAGGAGGGATTAGTAGGGAATGTTAACTCTAATCCATCTATGATTGAGGGATCTGGTTTTCTGATCATAAATGACTATGTGATTCAAGACTCCCCTGTGGGAGGAAGTCATATAACACAACCCACTGAGGATCCAGAAGGAAAATTTTCACAAATAACTTCATCTATGGTTGCAAGAAAGAAGTTACCTGCAACTCTATCATTGAATATTGGATCAGGGAACATGTTTATCTCCCTTTCTGATGATGAAGCTGGAACTATCAAGGGTAGAGGTGTTTCCAATGAAATACTAGATGGGAAGAAGGAATATCCCGAGGAATGCTTAGCTCCAAGCTATGCTGGCCCCTGCACCAGACAGAGGTCTATGAATCAATGAAGATAATTTTATGGAACTAACAGGGTCTTGGGAATTCTCCCACAGTCAGAACCCTGAAGCATATCATCATGACCAATAAACCCATGTTATTGAGTATTTATGAGCTAATAATGAACATTGAAAGATGGATGAATTTTAATTGGTCTGTCCTGGGATACTCCCTTATTGCAACTAATCAGCAGGTGAATGGGAATGAATCTCTATGGGTGATAAAACACAATAGTGTTATTATCGATTCTTTTCAAAATGATCTACAGTTAGTAACTTTTTTTTTTTTCTTTCAATTCAATAAGCTTTGTGTGACCTTTGTGTATGATTTTAATCAGTACATTAGAATGAGGACATTATGGGAATCCCTTGTCACAATTCCTGACAACATGTCTACTAGATGGATTCTGCTTGGGGAATTCAATAACATTCTGAGGCCAGAGGAGAAAACTGGGAGAAATATTTTTAGAGCTTATGTTAAAGACATTTCTTCATGTATTGATTATTTTAGGTTGAATGACATTCCCATTTCAGGTGCAGATTTTACTTGGACCAGATACAATTTAAATGGGAGGAAGGAAAGTAAATTAAATAGATGCCTAATTAAGATGGATGAAATAAGTTATATGATGGAAGTTTTTGGAATGAATTTTCCTAGGATTCATTCGAATCATAATACCATTTTGGTTGACCTCTGTTTTAGTAGCCCGAGGTCAGAACCATTACCCTAAAAGTTCAATAATTCTTGGTTGGTTGTGCGTGGATGCAGGGAAATAATTTTTGAGGCTTGGAAAACAGATTTCACCGGTACCTCTTTGTTCATTCTAACTTCTAAGCTGAAAATTGTTAAATATAGACTCAAAGAGTGGAGTAAAAAATCTTTCTCTTTCATTTCTAATGAAATTAAAGTGGCTGAATCTCACCTGTTATGTTGTCAGCAGGAGAATTTTCAACAGGACACTCCATCACAAAAAGAGATACAGGCTGCTTCAAAGCTTGAGAATCTCTTGACTCATAAGGAGAATATGCATCGAAATCAACTCAATGTTTAGTGGATTAAGGATGGGGATAGTAAAACATGATTTTTTCACAACATGCACAAGGATAAAAAGTTTAGAAGAAATCTCAGGGCCTTAAAGATTGATGAAAATATGATGACATCTGATAATGACATTGCTAATGGTGTGACATATTACTTCAAAAAGCTATACTCTGACTCTGGTGAGAACAGCTCAGATAAGATTATTAGAGGTGTTGAACCCAGTTTTGATGATAATCAGAATAGAAAGCTTATTGAGACTCCTCAAAAAGAAAAACATCATGCACTTTTCTCTTTAAATATGGATAGTGTTGCTGGTCACGATGGATTTACAAACAAAATTTTTATGTTCTTCTGGGATATCATCCATCATGAAGTGATCAATGGTGTTAAATAATTCTTTCATCATTCCTTTATAAAATTTGAAATGAAATCTAATTTTATTTCCCTGATTCCTAAGAAGGATAATTCCTTAGACATTAATGATTTCAGGCCTTCTGCCATTGGGAACTCCATTCCAAAGGTAATCAGCAAAATCATGGCTATCCGGCTAGGTGAAGTTAATAAAAGCCTTGTCTCTTCTAATCAGTTTGGCTTTGTTACTTAGAGAAAGATTCAGAATTTCTTTTTCACTGCTTCATAATGTATTAATATTATGAAAATCAAAGCCCCACATGGTAACATGGCCCTGAAAATAGATATATCAAAAGACTTTGACACAATAATGTGGGAGTTTATCTTAAAAATTCTTAAGATGAATGGCTTCTCAGAGAGATTCATTGGTTTAATCTATACCATATTGAAAAGTTATTGCTTATACATTCTTATCAATGGATCCCCCAGGGGTTTCATTCAATGGAAAAGAGGGGTCATACAAGGTGATCCTTTATCTGGGATTCTGTTCTCTATGGATGAGGATTACCTGAGTGTGTGTCTCCATGACCTTGTCAACACTGGTATTTATCAAAGAATAAGGTCATTTAGGAACTTCTTTTCTCCCTCATATTTATTCTATGATGAAAATATACTTATGTTCTGTAAGGCTGACAAGAAAAAAAAATTCATTAAGAGTATCTTCTCTCATTATAAAGATATTGCAGGCCAGGTTATCAGCTGGAGCAAATCCTCTGTTGTCTTTGGGGAAGGTATTAGAATCTTGAAGAAAAATAGGGTCTCTTGTAGGCTTTGTGTCAAAATAGGTACACATCCCTTTAACTATCATGGAATTCCATTATTTTGGGTAAGGGTGAAACGTGCCCATTTAGAAGGCATTTCTCTGAAAATTACCAATCAGTTAGCAAGTTTGAAAGGGAAGACCATGTCTCAGTCTGGTAGAGTTTGTCTTATCAACTCTGTTATTACATCCATGTTTATTTATTCCTTTTATGTGTATATATGGCCAACACTTATTCTCAAGGAGTTGAGTGGAATGATTCGTAATTTCATTTGGAATAGATCAACTCATCAGAGGAAACTCGTTACAGTTGCCTGGAATGACTGTATAAAGCCAATCAATATGGGTGGAATGGGAGTTAAGGATGTTAGAATTTTCAATAATGCACTCCTACAGAACTTCACTTGGAGTGTAACACCCTGACCCCAGTTGCCCAGAGTCGGTGCCTTATTTGATTACGTTGGCATACATACAAGGAATATGAATCCCGAAGGACCGAGTAGTTTAGTATTATTGGAAACAAGATACATACATAAGTTCAAAATTACATGTGGAAAGGAAAAAACAACACTAATTTATTCCACTAGGGTCATCACGTCTCCTAGATTATGCTTGTAAGTCATTCATAAATTAATTCTCCATGTCCTGAGAAAATTAAACATAAGAAAGGGGTGAGATCAAATGCTCAGTAAGAGTAAGCAATACAATGGAAGATAATATAAATATTAGACATGGTGAATAATTGAAAACACATGCCTTTAATAATAAACATGAAACATATTATGGCAGGAATATGAGCTAAATAAATAATTCCATAATTAAACATAATCATGGGTATTCTACTAGTCTAATAACCACAAGAACTTCAAATACTAGCATCATAATGAGGGAAGTTCATATGTCGGACATCATAACCACACCATCCAAGCCTCGTGCTAGGACTATAAAATAATCATTTTGTCAAGGCCTCATGCCAAGACCATAGTTTGTCTCCTAAGACCTACCGATGAATCAAGGGTCTATAGCAGCCCCCATCCATCACATAATAAGTCCAATGCATTCCTCATATGAGCAATGATCAACATAAAAAACATATACATTCATATTGAAACTATCATATGAAATGTAACTAACTTTAACCAATTATTGAAAATAAACACTAACCATTCAGAATAATATGATTAATGGTTTTAGGATATATCATCCACAAAAAAGATAGTCAGAAACCATTAAATAAAATATGGTATATGAATTCATAAATTATTAAACCCAATAATACCCTGGAATCAATATGATCATTGAACGAAAATACTCTTATAAAATCATTAAGAAAATTTGAGATAAATACTCTTTTATTTTGAAAATAATACTTATTTTGGAAAATCATTGTATAAAACCAGAAGTGAATTTAGATAGTATTTTCATAATGAAATGATTATTTTTAGAAATATAATGATTTCCAAAAATAGATTATAGAGTGCCCTTGTAAATAGATATGAATTGGAGAAATTCCATTGAATCGGTCTTATATTTTTGAAACAATTTTGAAAGTTCCTTTTAAAAAGTGTAACTATCCAAAAAATAAGGATGTATTATGGCTGGTGTACAAATATATAATACTCACCAAGAATTTATGAGGATTACATAACAATACATAAGAATTTCATCGAGGAATTTAGAAAATAAATGTAACCTGAATGAAAATAGAAGTTCTGGTGGAAAACCCTTACAACAATGTGATCGGTCGAATCATATGACCAGAACATAATAAATATCAAGTGAATAATTGAATAACATGAATATAAATAGAATTATGTTATTATATATATCAAATGGTAGTACACATATACCACATACAAGAAATAAATGGTGAAAGATGAAAATCTCAGAGAAATGAAAGTCAGATGAGGAACCCCTTACACTTTGTAATAAAATGATTCGTATGCCCCAAATTAATAACATTAAAATTATAGATTTAATACCATGAAGATAAAAATATTAATGATATGGGGAATCAATGGTCTGTATACATACACCATACAAAAGTATTATAAGTGAATATGGAAGATATCATGAAAATGGAAGTGAGATGAAGAAACCCTTACCTTAAATCCAAATGTGTTCTGCTCTTGATCTTAAGGTCTTGGAATGTGAAATTATACATATCAATAACAGATTTCAGAACCTAATAGATATGTATTTAGTTTATCATAATTCTGTTTAGTTCTTTTATGTTATTATTTATAAGTTATTATATTGAATTCTATTGTTTCATGGTGTTTGTTTTCGTGATTTTCATATTCGGTTCACTTGATTTTAAGTAATGAAGTTGAATTGATATAAATATCCAGAATTGAAATTAAATATTAATTATGAACATACATAATTTTTAATTTCCATTTCCTTCATTTGGTTACATGGAATGGGATTGAATCATTAGATGACAACCACTTCGATTATTCGACGGTACTTGGATTATTATGATCTTGTTTTGTCATATAACTGCATTATATGTACATATTATGGTTTTTGAATATTAATTAGGTTATAAAACATATATTATAGTATTTTTCAAACATGAATATGGTTTTATGACCAGTAAAGAAGAAGAAATTGAAGAATGAATCTTCGTCGTGCACGAAGGTTATAAATCCGAACCTTATGGACGTCGACTTTGTTTACAAAATAAAAGGGAGGGAGTAAGAATATTTAATATGGTTTTTCCATTAAAATGATATAAATACAGTATATAGATTCTACTGGAGTTATCATGATCATTTGGATAGAGGAGGTGAGGAAAGAAGAAGAAAATAAAGGAATCTTAAAATGAAAGAAAACTTGCTAAATTTCTCACGAAAATTCGGCAGCCTAACGACATATCTGAAAATTTCATAAAAAATAGTTTTATGATAGGAATAGAATATCTCATCATTAATACATAATATGGAATTTAAGTGGAAACATTTAATGAAATATCCCAACACAAGCCAAAGGTAATGGAAGAGAATAACTTAAAATGAAAGGAAAGAAAGAAAATAAAAGAGGTTGTTTACCTCTTGATCTCTTCTCCTTGAGATCCTTCTTAAGGGCTTTGGTTTTGGTCTTTTGGTGATACCAGAATCTATAGGACGTGGTGAAGAAGATTAAGGATGGAATTTGTCAGAATTTAGACAATTCCCAAGGCTTGAGAGTTGTGGGAGGAAGAGGGGAGTGAGGGTGGTATATATAGTGGAGGAGGGGAGGTATTTTAGATTATTTTACTGATTATTATAATATTTTTATCAAGACTATGAATAATCTCAATGAAAGTGACCCTAAATAGTAATAATATCATGTGATTTCGTACCAATTGGCCTTGCATCACTTTTTATGTCATGAATAGTGTATTTAACTGATAATTTTTATATACAGTATTTTATCGTATTTCACTATTCATAAAAAAATCTAGAATTTCAGAAAAATCCCAAAAATTCACCACTACCATTTTCTAACGTATAGAATTAAAAAGTGATATCCATTTTTCAAAAATAATTTTCTAAATATTATTAATTTAATTTTTAAATAAGGGCATAGTTAATTTGAAGAATAACAATATTGAAGTGCAATTAGTTTTATGTGACAATGGAAAATTAATTCAGATCCCATTATCCTATTTCCTTGAGAAAATAAAATAATATTATTATTTATATTCATGAGGTCATATTACTATTCATAAGGGTATGTTACTATTCACAAAAAATCAAGTTTGTTCTATCAGACTCCAAATGACTTACTGAGCACAACTCTAGATGACCATTTCTTGAAATTCAAAACATAGAAGATGATAGATTATAAAATTGCATTCTATAATTATTTAAAAAACCTTTGGGTGTTACATTATTCCATACTTCGAAGAATTGCGTCCTCTCAATCCATTTCATAACCAAAAAAGAATTATCTCGGACGTTCTTAACACATCTCCCGTCGTAGAGGATCCTCAGGTGCATTCAGTGGAAAACCCAAATTGTTGCTCAACTCCTCTAGTTCTCTGACCCAAACACACCGCGAACAGAAGGGGTTGAACTCTTTCCTCGAACACTTGGACTTCCAAAGGGAGGATCAAACATTGCAATGTTTGTAAATGTCTGAATGGACCGACAAATGAAGAACTCACCGAACTATGACTCAACTAAGGACATCTAAGTCGTAGATATTGTTGTACATGATAAAACTAAGGAGTTGGTACATGTAAGCTGCACAAAGGTTTCCCTCCAAAGCATCATCTTGAAAACATAACATGGATATATAGTTCCGTCCTAGGGTGAAACATAGGAAACGCACTTCGTGGTATTTTCCTCTTTTCCGGTTCTCAGCCAATTGTGCCATGGCTAGGCAGTAGTAAATGGAAGCATTCCCTTGATAGGTGCGGAGAATGTATGAAATGTTTGTCACCTCATATAGTTGTTTACATGTTTTTTTCAATTTTGTGAGAGGTAGGTACCCTTCTTCACAAGTTTTGATCGCAATGCTCTCCAGGATCTCCACAGGAAGAGACAACATATGGGTTTGTCCTTCCATCTGAAAATTTATTATAAAATTTCACTTAGTGATACTCATTCAAAAGTATATCCAATTAAAGGATAAAAAAAAGAAGAGACAACATGTTATATTCTTATATAACCACTGGTTCAAAATGTAAAACTAGTCTAATTATTTCCTGAGCCCCCCAATACATGAATCCCCAACCTAGTTCAAAGATTTCATTCTCCCAGAACCATACGCAACACTAGACACACGTTACTCCAGATGTCCCTTTACCGGGAAAACCACCATTGCTAGGGTGCTGACGACCTCAGGTGAATTCCTAAGGTATTATTCAACTACTCAATTCTCTTAATACAGACACACTCTAGACAGCTAGGGTTGAAACTATGCTTAAATCACTCAGGATTCAATAGAGAGGCATGAGAAGTGTGGACGTCGGAAATTTCTGTGTGGACAAAATCCCTATAATTCCCACACACCACATCATTCTTGATGAAATCAATGTCGTAAAGATCTCTGTGAACACTAAAAATCAGGATCTGAAATAGGTAGGTCGCTCGATGGTCACCATCCAAAGCAGCTTCTAGAAATTTACCCACATCTCGGTAGTTATTTTCCAGAGTGAAATATAGAGAAAGAGCTTCATGATACATCCCTCTTTTCCTATATGTAGCAAATTGTGCATATGAAATACGGTAATAGACCAGATTTATTCCATGGTATAGATGAAGAATGTTTTGACGATTCGATACCTAATGGAGTTGTTTACATGTCAGACGTAAGTTGGCATAGGGCTGGTCCTCTTCAGAGCATGTCTTGACAATTATAGTCTCTAACAACCTAGTAGCTAGTGAAAAAAATATTGGTTGGTTGACTCATCTTCTATCTGAAAAGTTTTAGTAAATCAACATTCAGTATGGAAAATCCATTTTAAATCAAGTTTTTATTTTATATAAAAACATATAAAAAAAAGAATACAACATCATTCATTTAGACATGATTTATAAAACTCAAGATATTAAACAATCTCTTTCTCACTTTCACAAAACATTAGTATAGACTTCATGACATTATTGGTGATGTATCTTTACCTCCAACACCTATGGAAGAAGGTTTTATTCAACTCTACTCCCAGGGAAGAACAAAGATCGCGGGTCTCATCTTCCCAAATACAAACTCGGCAGTTTAGATTGTGGTTAAACGCAAGCTCTCATTTGATACAGGTGGTTTTCCAGAGATAAGCATGGGTAACATCAAGTTCCGCGACATCTGCATGGATTTGGTTCCTAAAGATCTTTCTAACCACGTCATATTTGAATGATTCGATGAAAGATTCAAAATTGCAGAGGTCCCCAAGAATGATGAGACACAGGATTTGGTACATAAAGACTGCGTGGATGTCCAGCTCCTTTGCAGCATCTCCAAAATCCATGAAGGACAACCCTTTCATATTCAAGGTGAATCACAAGAAGAGTCCCTCGTAGTACTTTGCTTTCTTTTTATGATTCTCGAATAGTGAATTGGCCATTTGGTTATACACAACTTTTGATCCCCGAAAGATTCGAAAGACATTTGAGTTGTTCGACACATTGTAAAGAAGATTGCAGGACAGTCGGAGGTTTCCAAAGGGTTCATAGTCTTCCGTACATGACTTCATGATTACAGCCTTGAGTATTTCCGTGGGAAGGGACAAAAGACTTGTACCTTCATTTTCCATCTGAAAATTAAGAAAACATCGCTCTTAGTATTGTTTAAGCAAGTTTTTAATTGTTCAGTTCTAGTTTCCAGAGTTATTCAACCCCAATACTATGAGGAAAATTTACATTAACTCCCATATAATGGCTTGTAAAAAATATGAATTATTCTAAGCATATCCCCCAGGAGTGTCGTAACTAAGAGTGCATAAAGGCCCGTTGTCGTGTACCAATTCTCGTTCTAGTCTAGCTCAAAGTGGTGTTTTAGGGTTTTACCCCTAAATACATCTGTGCCAGAGCCGCCTCTACCTGATCGTATCCAGACATTGATGTATTTGATATAAGGAATCACATATTCTATTCCTTACCAAAATACCAGTATGTTCTTGTACGTTTATCCTCAAATACTATCTTAGGTCTTTTTTCCCTACTATAAATTTCCTAATCTAGTTTCCAAGTGTTCTACTAAATATCCAATGATACCAACTTTAACACCCAGACCCCAGTTTCTTGGAGTCGGTGCCTTATTTGATTACGTTGGCATACATACAAGGAATATGAATCCTGAAGGACTGAGTAGTTTAGTATTATTGGAAACAAGATACATACATAAGTTCAACATTACATGTGGAAAGGAAAAAACAACACTAATTTATTCCACTATGGTCATCATGTCTCCTAGATTATGCTTGTAAGTCATTCATAAATTACTTCTTCATGTCCTGAGAAAATGAAAAATAATAAAGGGGTGATCTCAAACGCTCAGTAAGAGTAAGCAATACATTGGAATATAATATAAACATTAGACATGGTGAATAATTGAAAACACATGCCTTTAATAATAAACTTGAAACATATTATGGCAGGAATATGAGCTAAATAAATAATTCCATAATTAAACATAATCATGGATTTTATATTAGTAGAATAACCACATGAACTTAAAATAATATAATCATAATGAGGGAAGTGCTTATGACGAATATCATAACCATACCATCCAAGCTTCGTGCTAGGACCATAAAATAATCATTTTGTCAAGGCCTCATGCCAAGACCATAGTTTGTCTAATTTGACCTACCAATTCATCGAGGGGCTATTGAGGGACCCACCCATCACATAATTTGTAAAATGCATTCCTAATATGATCGGAGATCAACATAAACAACATACACATTCATATTGAAACTGTCATATGAAATGTAACTAACTTTCACCAATTATTGAACATAAACACTAACCATTTTAGAATAATATGATTAAGGGTTTTAGGATAGATCATACACAATAATTTTAGTAATAAACTATTAAATAAAATATGGTATATGAATTCATAAATTATTAAACCCAATAATACCATGGAATCAATAAGAGCATTGAATGAAAATACTCTTACAGAATCATTAAGCAATTTTGAGATAAAAACTTTTTTATTTTGAAAAGAAGAGTTCTTTTGGAAAATCTTTGTATAATACCAGAAGTGAAGTAACATAGTATTTTCATAATGAAATGAGTATTTTTAGAAATATAATGATTTCTAAAAGAAGATTATAGAGTGGCCTTGTAAATAGACATGAATTGAAGAAATTCCATTGAATCGGGCTTGTATTTTGGAATTTTTTTTGAAAGTTCCTTTTAAATCATGTAACTATCCATAAAATAAGGAAGGATTCTGGTTGGTGTAAAAATATAGAATAATCACATAGAATTTATGTGGAGTTCAAAACAATACATAAGAATTTCATCGAGGAATTTAGATAATAATAGTAACCCGAATGAAAATAGAAGTTCGGGTGGAAAACCCTTACAAAAATTTGATCGGTCAAATAATATGACCAAAAATTAATAAATATCAAGTGAATCATTGAATAACATGAATATAAAGAGATTCATGTTATTATATATATCAAATGGTAGTACACATATACCACATACAAGAAATAAGTGGCGAACGATGAAAATCTCACAGAAAGAGAAGTGAGATGAGGAACCCCTTACACTTTGTAATCAAATGATTCGTATGAACCAAAATTAATAACATAAAAATGATAGAATTAATACTATTAAGATAAATATATTCATGATATGGGACATCAATATTCTGTATACATACACCATACAAAAGTATTATAAATGAATATGGAAAATGTCACGAAAATGTAAGTGAGATGAAGAAACCCTTACCTTAAATCCAAATGTGTTCTCCTCTTGAAATTAAGGTCCTGGAATGTGAAATTATACATATCAATAAATTATTTAAAAACCTAATAGACATTAATTTAGTTTATCATAATTTTTTTAGTTCATTTATGTTATTATTTATAAGTTATTATATTGAATTCTGTCGTTTTAGGGTGTTTGTTTTCTTGATTATCATATTCGGTTCACTTGCTATTAAGTAATGAAGTTGAATGGATGTAAATCTCCAGAATTGAAATTAAATATTATTTATGAACATTCAGAATTTTTAATTTCCATTTCTTTCCTTTGGTTACATGGAATGAGGTTGAATCATTAGATGACAACCACTTCGATTATTCGGCGGTACTTGGATTATTATGAACTAGTTTTGTCATAGAACTTAATTATATGTACATATTCTGGATCCAGGATATTAATTAGGTTATAAAACATATATTATATTCGTTTTAAACCATTAATATGGTTTCATGACCAGTAATGAGGAAGAAATTGAAGAACGAAACTTCATCTTCCACAAAGGTTATAAATCAGAACCTTATGGACGCCGATTTCATTTACAAAATAAAAGGGAGGGAGTAAGAATATTTAAGATGGGTTTTCCATTGACATGATATAAATCCAGTATATAGAATCTACTGGAGTCATAATGATCATTTGGAAAGAGGAGGTTGGGAAGAAGAAGAAAATAAAGGAATCTTAAAATGAAAGAAAACTTGCTAAATTTCTCACGAAAATTCGGCAGCCTAACGACGTCTCTTAAAATTTCAAAAAAAATAGTTTTGTGAGAGGAATGGACTATCTCATCATTAATAAATAATATGGAAATTAAGGGTAAATATTTAATGAAATATCCCAACACAAGCCAAAGGGAATGGAAGAGAATAACTTAAAATGAATGAAAAGAAAGAAAATAAGAGGTTGTTTACCTCTTGATCTCTTCTCCTTGAGATCCTCCTTAAAGGCTTTGTTTTTGGTCTTTTAGTGAGACCAGAAGCTCTAGGACGTGTGGAAGAAGATTTGGGAGGGAATTTGGAAGAATTTATACAATGCTCAAGGCTTGAGAGGTGTTGGAGGAAGAGGGGAGTGAGGGTGGTATTTATAGTGGAGGAGGGGAGGTATTTTAGATTATTTTAATCATTGTTATAATATTTTTATCAAGACTATGAATAATATCAATGAAAGTGACCCTAAATAGTAATAATATCATGTGATTTTGAACTAAGTGTCCTTTCATCACTTGGGATGTGATGAATAGTGTATTTAACTGATAATTTGTATATACGGTATTTTATCGTATTTCACTATTCAACAAAAATTCACGAATTTCGGAAAAATCCCAAAAATTCACCCATACCATTTTTAGACGTGTAGAATTCAAAAGTGAAATTAATTTTTCAAAAATATTTTTCTAAATATTATTAATTTAATTTTTAAATAAGGTCAAAGTTACTTAGAAAAATAACATTATTGAAGTGAAATTAGTTTTATGTGACATTGGAAAATTAATTAAGATCCCATTATCCTATTTCCTTGGGAAAATAAAATAATAATATTATTTACTATTCATGAGGTCATATTACTATTCATATTACTATTCATAAGGGTATGTTACTATTTTCCAAAAATGAAGTTTTTTCTATCAGACTTCAAATGACTTACTGAGCACAACTCTAGATGACCATTTCTTGAAATTCAAAACATAGAAGAGGATAGATTATAAAATTGCATTCTATACTTATTTCCAAAACCTTGGGGTGTTACATGGAGTCTTCTATCTAAGACTGACTTTTCTCTTGAATTTCTGGTTGGAAGGTTTGTTGATAGACTTCAAAGCAGTAAGTGCCTTTTTCTGAAATCCTCTATGTGGTCTTCAATTAAGAGTGATTATTCAACCATCATGTCTTAATAAATATGGTTTGTTTGTCCTGATTCTCATATGAACAGCTGGAAAACCCCATGGTAGTCCTTTCCAATAAAGTATTACATTGATATTCCATCTGCTCTGGGAATTATTTTTATTTCTGATTTGCTAGAAAATTTGGATGCTCATGATATCATTCCTAATAATCTTCATATGGAAATTAATAACTGTTCTTATGTTGATACTGACATAATGATCTGGAAACCTGCTCTCAGGGGATCCTTTTCTAGTCAGGATTACTACAATCTGCAGTGTGGTGTATTCTCAGAAATTCCTTCTTGGCTTGTAGGTGTTCGTCGACCATACATTTCCCATAGTGATGATTTGTTGATCTAGTGAATTTGAATAAATAGAATTCCCATCCAATGTGAGTTAGAGCGCATAGGACTTAATCTGGCCTCGATATGTCATTTCTGTATTAACAGTGATGAATCTATTTCCCATGTATTTATCCACTATCCTTTTTCTATGTGTTTATGGAATTATTTACAATCAATCTTCAATCACTGCTTTGATTCCTACTCTATTGAATCGGTACTAAGTTCTTCATTAATGATTGATTTTAGTGACCAACTGAAATCCCTGTTTACTACTTCTATTATCATAGTTTTATCATTTATCTGGAAACCTCATAATAATATTGGGTTTAATAATAACAACCCTTATTTTTGAGATGGTGTTATTCTTATACATTGAAGCATTAAAGCTGCTTCGATGATCCAAACTCGATCCATGAATAATGATGTTTATGACCTTGTACGTCTGAGATCCTTTGGTGATAGTGGTAGGGAATAGAAGCCCAGAATGGTCAAATACATTAGGTGGATTCCACAAATTTTAGAGGGGCTGAAAGTAAATATGGATGGGGCTGCCTCCGGTGCACCGGGTCCTGTTGGTTGTGGTGAAGTATTCAGAACTTATCGGGGCTTTGTGAAAGATTTTTTTCCATTATATGGGTTATTCTAATGCTATTGAAGATGAACTATGGGCTATGATCAAAGCAATCAGATATGCAGTGCGTTATGGTTGAAATAGAGTATGTTTATAGCCAAGTTCGTCTCTTGCTGTGCAGATTTTGAAAGAACGATCTCAGAATGTTCTTTGGAGGATAATGTCTGCTTGGATCTCCTGCCTTGGCCTTGCTAAGGGCTTATGTGTTGATGTTTCTCATATATATCGAGAAGCTAACCAGGTTGCTGATGCTCTCGCTATAAAGGCCATAATGGAGGTCCGTTCCAGTTGGTCTTTTGTTTTTCCCTTATATTGAGACAACGTAGTTCGCAATTGATAGGGATGGTGTTATGTATACACAGCTTTGTAAGGCCTCCTCCTTCTAAGTTTTTATGCACTGTTCAATCTTTTTTATAAAATTTTTTTTGGGAGAAGGTTTATGCCTGTCTTCCGAACCTTTTGGCTATATTTTTCTTATCTTACAAAGTTGTATAATTTTGATGTTTGTTATTGGTAATAATGAGTCAAATTTGGATTAAGGCACATCTAATGAAAAATGAATATGAGGAAGGTGATGATGCCTTTTTTGAATTTTCTAAATGAAATTTTCCAAGTAGTGAAATTTTTTTCATTCCATGCCTGAAATGTTTGAATATGAAGAAGTTGAAAAGTAGAGAGATAAAATATCATCTGATTTGTTAGGGTTTTAATCCGAGTTACAACCCTTGGATTTATCATGGTGAAAATGGACAGAATGTCAAATCTACTGACGATTATGATTCGCAAGAGGGTAACTCCGATGGAATTGAAGAAATGATTCGCGATATTACAGCAGAACAAATTGAGATAGAACCGACAATTGTGCGTCTATATGGTGATGCTGAAAAACCATTGTATCCTAGTTGTACATATTTTACATTTTTTTCGACGGTGTTATGATTGATTATCCATAAGGAAAAACATTGATGGAGTGAAAGAAATTTTACAGAGTTGCTAAAATTGATGAAAGAAATTCTTCCAAAAGATAACGATCTTCCATATTCACATTATAAGGCTAAGAAAATATTATTCCCGATTTTATTGGGATAGAAGAAAATACATTCCTTCCTGAATGACTGTATGATATATAGGATGGAATATGAATTTCTATCATAGTGTCCTAAATTTGGGACATCACAGTATAAAGTGAAATACAAATCATAGGCAGATGTAGAGATTAAAAATATCCCTTCCAATCTTCCTATAATTCATATTTTCAAACGTTTATTTTCTAATTCACATGATGCAAAAAGGTTAAGATGGCATGCTGATGAGAGAATATGTGATGGAAAATTAATTCATCTAGCTGATTTTCCATAATGGAAGAAAATTGATGAGTAGTATACTACATTTGGAAATGAAATTATAAATCTCAAACTGGGGTTGTGCACAGATGGAATGAATCCATACCGAACCCTCAATAGCACACATAGTTCATAGCCTGTTTTATTGGTAATTTACAACCTCTCTCTTGAAGTTTGTATGAACTGAAAATATGTCAGTTTGAGTATAATTATCTCTGGTCTGAAGAAACCCGACAATGATATTGATGTTTTCTTGTCACCATTGACTGATGATTTGAAACTTTTATAGGTGGATGGTATTAGTGTGTATGATTCTTAAAAAATGGAATATTTTTAACTGCATGCAGTGCTTCTATTCACTATAAATGACTTCCCAGCATATGGAAATTTGATTGTATATAGTGTTAAAGGGCATAAATCATGTCCAATTAGTGAACAAAAGACTTCATATTTTCAATTGCATAATGGGAGGAAAACAGTGTACATGGTTCATCGAAAGTTTTTTCCTATGGATCACTCTTATAGTAGACTAAAAAAGGCATTCAATGGCTCACAAGAATTTGATATTTCTCCAAAACCTTTATTCCATAATCTGTATTTTGAGAGGGTGGATAACCTTGATGTGACATTGGGAAAGACACAAAAATTTGGTAATTATAGACATATTTGGATAAAAAGGTCAATATTTTTTGAGCTACCATATTGGAGATATCATGAAGTTAAACATAATATTGATGTCATACACGTGTAGAATAATATATGTGATAGTTTTATTCGAACATTATTAGATATTTAAGGAAATACAAAATATGGGTTGAATGCAAGATTATAGTTACTATCAATGGGAATATGTTTGGAGTTTGCTCCCACTTCTTATAGAAGCCAAACATTTCATTCCTCGTCATGTTATACATTATCCAAGAGGGATAAAATTAGCTTTTTCCAATGTCTTAATGATATCAAAGTGACTAAAGGTTATTCCTCAAATGTAAATTTTTTTGTCTCTTTGAAGGACTTGAAGTTGATAGGTATAAAATCTCATGATTGTCACGTCATGATGCAACAACTTCTACCAGGTTCGTTGGATAGAATATTTCCCATCAATTTCTAAAAGACTATAATGAAGTTGTGTTATTTTTTCAATTCAATTTTTTATAAGGTGATTGATATTAATGGTTTGAAAATTTTGGAAAAGGATGCAATTTGTATACTTTTTCAATACGAAATTTATTTTCCTCCAACTTTTTTTGATATAATGGTGAATTTAATGATGAATCTGGTTTGAGAAATAAAACATTGTGGACTTGTATATCTTAGTAGGATGTATCATTTTGAAAGGAATATGAAAATAATGAAGTGGTATGTTAAGAATCCATATCGTCCTGAAGCCTCTATTATTGAAATGTTTATTTCTGAGGAGGTTGCAGAGTTTTGTACAAGATACTTGGATGTGGAACAACACATAGGTTTGCCTCCATCTCACCATGAACGAGTTAATAATGAGGGAAATGGGATTAGTGGCTTGAAAGTCAAATCGTTGTCAGCTGAAAGGATGAAGAATATAGAATTATACATCTTGAATAACATAGATGATGCTCAACCATATATAACATTGCATATTAATGAGCTGAAACAATGTCATCCAAAGAAGAATGAAATGTGGATTTTGAATGAGAACAATAAAACATTTTTGTCATGGTGTAAAAAAGACATTTCTTAGTAGATCAGATGTATTAGAGATATTAAAATGTGTAGTGGGTGGTTAATTTTTAAATGTGACAACATGGTCCGTTTATGACATTAATGGCTATACATTTCATATGAAAGCTCAGGACAACATAAGTGCAGTTCAGAATAGTGGTGTATTGGTGTTTGTAGAAGAAATGGATTTTTCGAGTGCTAAATACAAAAACCCAATTTCTATATCAAGTGCATATCATGGAGTGATTGAAGAAATATGGGAGGTTGATTACTTTAAAATTAAAGTTCTTTTTTTAATTGTAAATGGTTTATCGGTGACAATAGTGTCGGACACGATGAATTTGGAATGACAGTTATTAATCTGAATAGATTGGAAGATATAACTCATTATTTTATAATGGAAACACATGCAAAACAATTTTTCTATATAGTAGATCAATCATATATGTAGTGTGCTGTTGTTTTACAAGGGAAATACAATATGTTGGTGATGATGAAATTTATGAAGATGCTAATTTATGTGATATCCCTACATCCATGGAAATATTAATAGAACATAATGATGAGCATGTTGAATACATGGTTTCTACCATAACGAATGATCAAGATGAAGGAATTTGGGAAAACAATCCATGAGTACATTCCTAAAATTACAGGTAACTTTTATTATTTCTTGTTTACATTTATTATTTTCATAAAATGATGGATATTATATGTTTTTCTTTATTAAAACATGTATTAAAACAAATAATTATAAGTTTTTGTTTGTTTTAATTTTGTTTAGTTTGCTTTATCATGTTTATCATTACAAAAATTATATATCTATTATTTTTTTTCAATGACAATTACTTTACCATGTTTACCATGTTTACTAGGTTTTCCATGTTTTCATACCATATTTACCATGTTTACCGTCTTTACCATTGTTTAACATGATTACCATATTAACCATGTTTACTATTACGTAACTTAGTAAAATTTTCTATATTCTATTTACATTCATATTATAATATTTGAATTTGTATATTTGTGAAATAATGTTTGTTTTTTTGATTTGAATGATAATGAAAGATCAATCAGTTGATCAACCACATGATTATGGAGATTATCATATTGGTCATACCTCTTGGGAGGAACATTCACATTCTCCTCTTGATGTTCCCCAATCATCCTCATGTGCTCCCATTACGACAAAGATTTCCAGAGTTGGCATACATGGGTGCACCCGTTTACCAAAATTATCACTTGCGCATCATTGAGTTTTAAGAGGATGATATTCTTAGAGGTCCAAATGAAAAAGATTTTAAGATTTTTGTATCAACTTAGGGTAAGAGAAAAGTAATAATTTTTTATGATAACTGGAGAAGTGTGGACAAAGAGATAATCTCTCAGTTGTGGGAGATGATTTTGGTAAGATCTTTTGTTGTTTTTTCCCTATTATTTAAATGTTTATAGTATATATAATATGTTTAATCTCTTCTTTATCAGATGACATTTTATATTCATAACACTAGAGGAGTCGGGAAGAAATTTTTATCGATGGATGCCAGGTGATGGAGGGATTTCAAATCAACCCTCTCATCTAATTTCATTTTTGGTTATAGGAGTCATGACAATCCATGTCGTATATATCCTTTCATAGATGAAGACACATGGAGACAGTTTGTTGAAAGGTGTAGAAAAGATTCATTTTTGGTAAGGTAAATGTAAAATTTTATAAGCTTTATTATATTAATGATCTTATTAATGTTTGTTAATGATTTATTATTCTTAATTTATAGAAAATAATGGAAATCTCATCAGGAGATCCAATCTAAAAATGTATACCCTCATAGTTTATCTCGAGGAGGGTATACATTATTGGAAGAACAAATGATGGAAGAAAAATTACAAAAACTAAGAGCTGATTCTTCAATCTCTTGAGAGGTGGCCCCTCCATCCCCTCCATCTAGACTTGAAAAATAGAAGAGAGCTTGGATGGGAAAAAAGGGCAATATATTACAGAATATTTGAAAATCGTAGCTGAGAGGATTATAAGATATTAATTTTATTTATTTAAGTGAACTATTTTATTCAAATAATTCAATCATTACAGGATCTTCAATTAATTATTACATGATTCGCTTGAGGAGAAGAGCTCACATGGGGTATTTATAGCTACTGGGAGGCAAGATATTTTCTCTACAACATTGGGAACGCCTGAAAATCCTGGACCTGTATGAGGATACCGGGAAGGTGTATCAGTAAGAAAAGTGTTTCCACATTCTTCATCTTTTAAAATTGAGGACGTTTATAAAAAAAAGAATACTTGGAGGCTGATGTTCATAATATTAATGCGATGATGGAGGAAAATATTAGAGTGTCGGTACAATCTATGTTTGCAGACATGCAAAGAAAATTTCTGACTACAACTCCCACTCCTCCTCCTCCCCCAGCAGACCCCATTATTTATCCTCCACCTCGGCCAGTAGCTCCCACTCCCCCACCTCAGCTTGAGGACCCAATTTTTTGTCCTACTCCTCAACCGCCAATTCCTACTTATTGCAAGTTGTATGTTGATGATCCTCGACATCATATAGTTTCATATGGGTTGGAATATTGTATAGGATATACGTTCATCATCAACAATTATAGGTAGAGAATCATAGGGTCACTGTACAGGATATTATAGATAGATCAGCTCGAGTACCATTACCTACAGATGAGGTGAAAAAAGTTGGACATATTATGAACCATTTTTTAATTTGACCATATAGACTTCTGTGACTCATTACCATTAAGGTATGTATGTTATATCTTCTATTTTATTTTTTTATTAAAGTTGTTTTATCATTTGAAAAATAATATATTTTTCCATTTATTTTTACAGGAATACTTCCAAGGTAAAGAAATACTGTATAGACAAAAACTATGACCAATGGCTATGTCATCAGATACAGATTCTAGTAGTCTTGATAGATTGTCAGGATATTCAAATTTTTTGGTGGATCATTATGAGTTTCCAATGGAAGATCATGTTTGTGGACGTGCAATAACTATGGGGATTGTGAAAACTGATATCATGGAGCTTGTTATCGGAGATATGTTGGGCATCAACATGGCACAAATTTTATCCATGTAAGTCTTAACACCTTCTCCCTGCATTATATTTATTAAAAATGTATACTTATGTCTATTTTGTATTAGGTATCTTTATAAAATTTGTGAGAAGAATTAGCGGACATATGTATATGGATTCATGGACCCGTATTTGATTTCACCTGAAGCATGTGCATTGGATGAGGAACAAAATTTTTTTGTATATTGCTGAAAGACTTGAACAGAATATAGTCACACTATGTTGGATGATTCCTTTTTGTGAGAGGTATGAATCACTTCTCTCTCAAATAGTTTATTATCTTTTAACATAAAAAACCACTAACCATAAATTTTCTTTTATTAGTGATCATTAGATGTTAGGGGGTTTTTCCCAAGGGAGAAAACACATTATTGGATTTTCTATTTCAATGGAAATGTGCGATAAAGTTTTAAGAATATGTTAGAAAAGTAAGTTTCACTTTCTCAATAGTTTTATATATTATAATTAATTTTAAATTTATCCCATTATTATTATTTTCTAACAGGGGGAACTTCTATCATGTGTGACTAAACGTCGTTTACCCTGGTTATACTCGAATCAAAGTGATAGAATGAATGAAGTTTACAGGGGAAGAAAGCATTGGTAAAACATTTTGGGAGCTCAAGCTTCGCATGTGAGAGTGATGAGTACCTTCCAGCGGTGTTCAGACCCCCAAGGGAAGGCAGTGCCTCCTCTCCCAACACTAGCTGTCCAGGGGTTGTCCTAGGGGTGGGGGGCCAGTCCAGGGGTGTGGGGGGTGTCTAGGGGTGTGGTGGGGGCTATCTAGTGGGTGGGGGGTTCTAGTCTAGTTTTGGTCGGGTTTTGGTCTGTTTTTCATATAGGGGTGTCCAGTGAGGTGGGGTGTCATGGGGTGTGGTGGGGGCTATCCAGTGGGGTTGGAGGGTGTCCAGGAGGGTGGGAGGGATGTCCAGGTGAGTGGGAGGATTTCTAGGGGTGTGTGTGTGTGTGTGTGTGTGGGGGGGGGGGGTCCTAGGGGTGCTTGAGGGATCTCCAGGGGACTGTTTTCCAGTGGGGGGGGGGGGGGGGGGGTCTGGTTTAGTTTAGGTCAGGTTTTGGTCTGGTTTTTTATCTGGGGGTGTCTAGTAAGGTGAGGGTGTCCAGGGGTGTGGTGAGAGCTGTTCAGTGGGGTGGGAGGGTGTCCAGGAGGGTGGGATGGATGTCCAGGTGAGTGGGGGGATGTTCTGGGGGTATCCAAGGGTGTGGGGGGATGTCCAGTGGGGTGGGGGTGTCTGGGAGGTTGGGGGATTTCCAGGTGTGTGGGAGGGCTGTCCAGGGGTGTGGGAGTGCTGTCCAGGGGGTGGGGGAGTCCAGGAGGGTGGGGGGGGGGGGGGTTGTCTAGGGGTGTGTGTGTGTGGGGGGGGGGTGTATGGGGTTGGGGGGGTCCAGGTGTTAGGGGGGTGTCCAAGGGTGTGGTGGGGGCTGTCCAGTGGGGTGGGGGGTTCTGGTCTGGTTTTGGTCTGTTTTTGGTCTAAGGGTGTCCAGTGAAGTGGGGGGGGGGAGTCCAGGGGTGTGTGGGGGGGGGGGGGGTGTCCAGGGGTGTGGTTGGGGCTATCTAGTGGGTTGGTGGTGTCTAGGAGGGTGGGGGGGGGGGGGTCTCCATGGGTGTGGGGGTTGTCTAGGGGGTGTGGGGGAAGTCCAGGGGTGGGGAGGGGGGGGGTTGTCCAGGGGTGAGGGGGCTATACAGTGGGGTGGGGGTGTCCAGGAGGGTGGGGGGGAGTTAAAGGGGTGTGGGAGGGTTGTCCCAGGGTTTGGGAGTGCTGTCCAGGGGGTGGGTGTGTCCAGGAGGGTGGGGGGTGGGGGTTGTCTAGGGGTGTGGGATGTTATCCCGTGGGTGGGGGGACAGTCCAGGGGTGTGGGGGGGGGGGTTGGTCTATTTTGGTCTATTTTAGGTATTTTGGCTGGGCATAGAAGTGGCTGACCAGGGGTGTGGGAGTGTTTTCCAGGGGGTGGGGGTGTCCAAGAGGGTGGGGGTTGTCCAGGGGTGTGGGGGGATATCTTGGGGGTGGGGGGCTATCCAGGGCTGTGTGTGGTTTCCAGGGGTGTGGTAGTGGGGGGTGTTCTGGTCTATTTTGGTATGTTTTTGGTAAATTTTTTTGTCTATTTCAATTATTTTGGCTAGGAATAGCAATGGTTGATCAATTTTGTTTAAAAAGAAATTGTTTCTTACATCTATTATTTCATAACCAATGTAAAAAAGGCATTGGGATTTGTTTTAATTTCGGTTATTTGGAAAACGACGTAAAAAATTCATGGGAAATTGATTTTGCGTCGGTTATTTCAGAAGCCACAAAAGAAATGGAAATGGATAGATTTTTACATCGGTTATTTTATAACTGACATGGTAGATATGTTTCCACATCGGTTATTATATAACCGACATTGTAAACCACTTGTAAGACAGGTTTATCACGTCGGTTATAAAAATAATCAACGTGATAAATGCTTTGGAGGTGAGATTTATGACGTCAGGTATATAAAAACCAACATGGGAGGCTATGTACCATGTTAGTTATTAAATAACCTACATAATAAACCATGATTCTGAAGCATTTTCCACATCGAGATTTTATCAACTGATAGGGAAAAAGATTCGGATTTGGGTTTTTTATGTCTGTTGTAAAATAACCAACATAAAAAACAATATTTATAACATATCCTATAATAATTTCGACCAAAATCCGACATAAAAAATAAAAAATAGCCGCCATAAAACACGTTTTCTGCACTAGTGTGTGAGGGCCAAGTCAGTAGTTTAACCGGAAACTCTTGGTCTTGAATAAGATGCATGGAAAGATTGAATGATTAGTTGCTACTTCTATTAATATGGAAGCAAGTAGTAGACACAGACCATACTTATAATCAATCTGGAGCCCTTGGGTCACACTCCTTGACCGCATGGAGCTACTCCCTTCTCCCATCCTACAGCTCCCTAATCCTAGTGGGGACCGCATTGGGGTGGTGGTTGTAACATGTCAAAATATGTACCACCTCTTACTGATCTCCTATCCCCTCTTCAATGTATGTTTCCCTATAAATTCATATGTCCCTATCACTTCCTCTTTCTAAAACATTTTACATACCCAAGTATCCGAGACTGGCGTCAGTTTCCTATTTTCACACTGCTAACATTCAGTGTTTGTATTCACTCAGCCGAAAAAAATTAAACCACAAATATTCGCTCAAGCACACTAACATAAGTATGAATTCATAGAGGAATATTGCTGGCCTGGATGTCCCTAAACACACCTCATTCAGATGTCCGAGCCCGGAAGCACTAACCGTGTTGTATTCATCAAATACCAGGAATGGTCGGTAGGCCCCGATGAATACTCATCTATCGAAATGTCTTCATGTCGAAGATATAGAAGCTCTAGGGAACTCTCTCCCCTTATCTATTTGTGGAAATATACCCCCTTATTTGAGGAAGGTTCACATTCTTGTCTTCAGAAAATTCACCTCTTCACAATATCAGGGTAACCTAAACCCTGTCATCGTTTTGCTAAGCCATATAGAAGGCTCTCTTCCAAGACCACCATCTGATTTAATGGGGACCTAGATAGATGGAAACTCGGACACCTTCTCAAGTCATTCCTTAGCCTCATGTGATTCGGGCTCGCCTTGGAACCTAAAGAGTATCTGATGATGAAACAAGTGTAGCTACTAAGCCTACATGTGTCCTCTACCAGAATCGATGGTTGAAACTGTTTACCAATGGGAAGTGTTATAGCTGGAACACTACCTGAAGGTACCATATCAGGAAATGGTTCCTGTATTGAAGCCTCATCACCATGAATACCATCCTCACGGTCACACACTGATAAAGACTAGTAGATGGATCACCATCTGATCTGCTGGTGTCCCAACTGGGCGGAAAACTCTAACCACACCCTCTAGCGAGTCCTCAGCTGCAGGGGATCTGTCTCGCCTCAAAAACTTGAAGTCCTCTGCCACTAGAACTCATGAAACATGCTCATTCATTGTGCATGTTCCACTGGTAGCATATGTAGATAACTGATGCCCAATGGGTGGTGGAGCTAATAGTACACCACCAGAAGGTGCCAACATAGTAAGAGGACCCTACACCGGAGCCTCATCGCTCGATGGGACTTCATCGTGTACTCTCTCGAGAATCCTGGATGGATGTCTATGTGGGAACATCCTGATAAGGAACATGATATTCACAGTCATTAAAATATTTCTAGTGATATGATTCCAATGAAACCAAGTAGAAACAATTCCAAAACACATGCAATCATTGTCTTCATGCACTGAGTCGGAAATCAGATTTTAGGGTCCTGGTGTACGGATAAATCGGCTACCGTAGAAACACTAGACTCCCTAAACTAAAAACCACACTCAAAACACTTAACACTATTTCCACATTGAAAATATTATATTCCTAGTTCTTTGGTATAACTGAATCATCTGATACCACCTTTTCACGACCCGTCCTCCGAGGTCTGTGTCGTGACTACCCCGAGCCCACCTTCCATAGGCCAGGGGTTGGCGACTAGCACCAAAAATGCATATCCCTAAAATAAGAAGGTATTTCCTTTTAACCTATATAGACACACTGAACAATAACACAAAAAGAAGCTACCATGATGAAAATTGTTGTAGTAAAAGTGTGCTGAAAGTGAAGAGGCCAGAATACAATCCGAACTGAAAAGTACAAGTACAACTAAAAAGTAAAAATACAACTAAAATGTGGAAAACAACTCCTAGATTGTCAAATGAGGATCATACCTAAAGGATAAGAACAACCCACGATTAGTAGTTTCTACATCACGTCATGCCAAATGGTCCACCTCTAAGTATCGTCCATTCCTGGCTCCCTTAGCTTCGATCAATGTTGTATGTTGTCTTCACAAGACACAACAAGGTGCAGGTGTAGCCCGTGACGGGGTGAGAATAACAATAATTAATAGGGACCTCGAGACGCCCATAGGTATCATAGAGTTCCACAAAAGATTACACACAAAGCAAGACATCAACTCTACATAGGTATATTCATAGGAATATACCTATGTTATCAAGATAAACTAATCTAAAAAATGAGGGAATAATACCACAAGGTAATGAAACTAAAGTAGAAATACCACATAGGTAACACCACTGATATAGATGTACCACACAAGTAAAACCAAGAAGACAACACCACAAAGGTAGAATTACCACATAGTTAACACCACTAAGACAACACCACAAAGGTAGACGTACGTCACAAGTAACACCATGAAGACAGAAGTACGACACAAGTAACACAACAAAGGTAAAAGTACCTCACATATAACTCCATGAATATAGAAGTACCACACAAGTAACACCACAAAGATAACACCACGATGGTATAAGTACCACACAGGTAACACCACAAAGATAGAAGTACCACACGTAACACCACAAAGATAATATCATGAAGGTAGAAGTACCACAAAGGTAACACCATGAAGATAACACCACGAAGGTAGAAGAACCTAACATGTACCACCATGAAGATACAAGTACCACACAGGTAACACAATGATGAAAACACAACGAAGGTAGAGTTACCACAATGCTAACACCATGAAGAGAATACTATAAAGGTAGAATTACCACACAGGTAACACCACGAAGACAACACCATGATGGTAGAATTACTACATAGGTAACACCATGAAGATAATAACATGAAGGTAGAAGAACCATAGGTAACACCACAAAGGAAAAAGACTCAGCAAACAATTAGGAATAACTTAAGTAGATAAGTATATATTATTAGTCGTAAGCTAGATCATCTTATTCTGTTAAGAGGCACTCTTTTTGACCCACACATGATAGATAGGTACTAATCTCCACTGACCCACATAGGATCTGACCCACACATCATCAGTATGAACTGACCCAAGTAGGATTGCGGAGTGCTGACCCACATAGGATTTGATAGATACTAACCCACACAGGATCGATAAATGTTAACCCACATAGGATCAATGTTCTTTCTTAACGTGACAGCCAACCATAGGATTCCTCGCACACGGTGCGCTCAAGTTCTAGAGAATCTTCCCATTGAGATATCGGTCATACCTTAACTTCCACTATGTTCCATAAATAAGTAACCATGTGGACCTCCATATTGTAAGGGTTCTAACTAGACAGATTGTGCGTCACTCAAATGCCTGGTCTGTGATTTGTATGCATTTTAGTTCTGAGGTACCTATTGGATTCGGGGTCGATCCAACCCATCCATACTCCAACTATCTACAAAACTCAAGTATAGTATACCAAAAGTACTATATTGATACACAAATCCCAACACCAAAGACGGTTTGTCAAACGAACGTCTGGTTCTCAAGATATGGTACTCTAAGCGAAACTGCAACTGGTTGGGTCCTAGTCCGATCTGACCCAGTCAGACTAAACCAACCCGGTCAGACCGACCCGAACCGGTTTTTTCCCACCCCATTTAGGCTGGGTTGTGGTCTGGCTTGATCTGAATGTGGGAGGTCCGTCCCACTAGGTGAACGGACCGGCCCCCAATGGAGTGAGGTCTGTAGGGGGAACGACCCTAGGTGGAGCGGGGTCCGCTCGAGGACATGCGCTGGGGGGTGTGGGGGTGTTTCCCCTATAAAGAATACGAATAGTAAGCACCTTTTGGTGCTACCAGGTCACCCATGAGACCCGCTTCCAGGTCACCCATGGAAACCGATGCGGGTCCCATGGCCATGGCATCAGAGTTGCGGTTCCTTCAACGGCATGCAAGTCACGCATCCCTCTTCTTCCGCAGTTGGCTGGTGTGTCGGCCATCACTTCCGACCGTTGTGGTTGATGATCCATGGCCAGTTCCTCTAGCGGCATAGGTGGGTCGCCTCCTTGTGACCGATCGGTGTGCCGACCACCGCCTTCATCCATTGTGGCTTCGGTCGTTTCCCCTTGCTCACCGGCGACACACTACGGCATAACACACCTCCTCTGTAGTCGACCGGTGTCGGCCACCACCATCCTTTGTCACCCTGAGGATCCTCCAAACCGACGAAAAAGCTTTCAAAGAACACACCAACTTTCAACAAAAAGGGTAGAGGGACCGGGCCTTGTTCGTTTGGCCCACGCCCTACATGTTAGGTTGATTTAAAGAGGGTGGGAGGGATTCAAATAATTCTTGAAAAACAAATAAATATTAAACCCTTCCTCAAGAACGATGGAGAAATGCCCGTGATTGAGAAATTGTGTATGTGTTCTCCGTCCCCCGCAACTAGCCTCCAACGACATCGCTCGATCATCGATCTCGGATTTGGGGTTTCAATGCTTCTCTTTTCTGCTCACCGGAACCAGCTCCATCCCCCAAGGGATTAGCATCGCAACACTTTGACAGCACTTCATTGCTTGGTGAAGCAGTTCCGACAGCTCCCCCCAAGCTCCATATATATAGAAGTGGGGGAGGGTAAGTAACGACATTGAAAATTAATGGGGGATCATTAATTAGAAACCTTACTAATTACCCAATATTGTTGTTACTTAGGATATAATGGTCAATCCATTTATTAGTTTGACACATCGCTGGTCCCACGTTTCCACTTGTCTATTGGAGGAAAATAATGAAATTAAAATAAGAGACTTATTTTTTTATTTCTTTTAAAAATTCTCCAAATATAATGTTTTCTCCAGAACTACTAAGTTCAAAGTGAACTCTCCCTTAAATGAATCTCGGCACTTCAGATTCAATGGTGCCCTCAAAATTTTAATCCAAGCACCGGTTCAAATGTTAGAAAACACCGCTCACACGTTTACTGAACGTTCATTAAAAAAAGTTCAATAAATTTTTATGATTTACCCTTGACCCACTCTGGGAAGGTTAGGCTTTGCCTAAGGAAAAAACACCCCAACAAACCCAACGGTACTCTCGGATTTTTAATCCAAGTTACTGTGTAGAAGTTATAGATTTTATGAATAAAATAATTGTTACTTAATTATTTTATTTACGGCCAAAAACTAACTTCCGTAGTTATCCTTCTTCGGACTATTTTATTATCTTCTTAAAGAAATCATACCCTCACAAGCTCAGTGGTGGTCTCATAATTTTAATCTGAGTCACCACTTGTGAGTTATAATCATTTTTAAAATAAAATAACTTTATTTAATTATTTTATTTATAGTTAATCCATTTTCAGGTTTTCTAACAGGAGGTCTATGATGACCAAACATATGTCATGCCTAGGGTAAACCCACTATCCTAAACGCAATGGTGCTCTTAGATTTCTGATCTAGGAAACCTTTTAAGAGTTATTTCAATTTTTCTAGAAAACTGCTTACGCGCGCTAATTAATGTTTAATAAAACTTCGAATGATCGTTTTGGGCACTCAGGGACTCAGAATCATGCACCGTCAGATTTTGTTATCTTGAAATAATTCCTTATAATTAAAAAAAATTATATGGAAATTCCAGAACTGTACAGGGGGTTCCATGTGGTGCAATCAGAGTGTCTATAATATCACCTAGAATTTGAGGGCGTGTTCATTTGTGAATTTTGATGCAAAAAGTTTCCTAGACTTCTACCAACCTCTTAAACCAATTGGTACCATGCTATTGTAGTTTATAAAATATTTTATGGATAATATATGGAGTTTAAGATTAAATAAATTGGAAAATTATTATTAAATAATAATAATAATTGGGGAATGTAGAAAATAATTATGTATCTATGTTCCAATGTTATCTACAACTATGTATTGTGTTTGTGAGTTGGTTGAGATTAGTGGAGTGTAAATTGATGGTTATTATTCATAATTAATTTATTTATTCACGTGAAAATATTATAATTATAATTTTTCAATAAGAATATTAATAAAAATATTTGGGATGATGTTGTGTCCTTAAGATAGGATCCTAAATTGTTAACATAGAGGAGTCACTTCCCCTGTGAGATAGTGATTGATCAACATTGATGGATCAAAGGTCATTAAATAGGGTTATACCGATGTAGATAATATCATTAAATACTATAATGATTCTTCTTGGAATAGGTTGATGATATTGAAATTATGAATTCATTATAAAATAATGAATTTGGGTAATGATTAAATTGTAGGGGTGTGATGTGAATAGTTAACTAAAAGTATGAAGTGTGTGTTATGTTCAAAGAAAATAAAGAGAATCTTCAAATGATCTATGATAATAGAGATTGAAGTATGACTTATGAAAGTTAAATACTTAAATGATAACTATTATATGGAGATATATTGACCAGATGATATATCAAGAATGTTAACTCCGGGTCAATTGAATGTTATAAAATGTAATCAAATATATCCTCCATGGAAATATATATAACAGAATAAAAAATATTCTATGAATAATGAAAAGAGACCAAGAGATGATAACATGGAATTTAAAGCATATAATTATTAGATCTTTACAATAATAATTCTAGTGAATTTATAGTTATTGGGGAACTTAGTAAAATACATTGGGATTATTTTGATGATTTATACATGATTTAAAATGTGGGAAGTAAAATATTTGGTGTGGTGATGTATCTAGTTGGATAATTTAATACTAATATTTATCTATTGTTTAATTATCATCCACTTACTATGGGATTGAGAATCAGGATTCATTGTGGGTACTATTGTAGATATATTTCTTCATGAGACTTCTTATATGATTGATAGGGGTGGGGGGTCTTCCAATTGTTATTATGTTTTTTATTATGTCTAATAACAACTTTGACATGTTATAAAACATGTGATTTATAGATATTGATGGGGACTAGATATGGTGATGCATATCCATGGAATTCAACATTTATTTAGGTTTTAAGTGAAATGGAAGTGATTATGACTCCTCTCACCCACTATTTTGGGTAGATAATGATAATGGAATGTGTATGTATCTTTTACTACTCAAACACTTATCTAGGATGAGATTAGTCAATTGTTTCTAGGAGACATTTGGGGATGAGTAATTCCTCCATCATCTTTGATACGAGATAGATATAAATGATAATTTCTTCTAATATGCATGATTTGAGAACATTATAGATAAGATTGATGGAGACAGATAGTCCCAATAACATCCATGGAATCTAAATAAAACGATGGAAATTCACTAGAGTGAAAATAACCCTTCTCCCATGCATCGAGGATTGAGGTGCATGATTATACACTACAAAATACCACTCCACCATCAAAGATATGATATTTAGGGTGACTAAATATACAGTTATGTGAATTTTTCAATAAACTGTCATAAGACTTTATCCGTGAATATGTGTATTTATATTTGCATTTAGACATGTATGCACTGATAGCATTGAGGATTCATATTTCCATTAGTTGTACAATGATATTTCCTTTAGAACTTTGGATATATATAGAGATGCTTCTTTTTCTTCTATTTATGAAATAGTTTGTGACATGTATTTCCTTCGAAATCTCATGATTTATTCATCGTGGGATAATTAATTTTTTGGGAATCTATAGTTGGATGTGTGATCAGTTTTTAATTATTTAATATACTATATAAAAATTCCTTGTTATTTAGATAGATATAATTAAGTTATTTAGGTATTTCTTAATAAGGTTCTATTATGATTATATCTATATTGTTGATGATGTTAGGGGATTTAGAGGTCTATGTGTTGTTTATCATTTATGAACATTTACACTAGTTACATCTTTAGTTTAGTCTAAATTTTGGAATAAACATAATGGTCCTCATTATAATAACAATTCCATGACCACTTGGGTATTTTTAACGTTGTATCCATTCAGATCTATCAATGTAGAGGATGGATGAGCACAAATCATATAGAAAATGGAGGATGTGGACAACGAGCAGAGTTGAGATCATTATGGTTTCCACCCTCAGACTGTTAGTATTTTGGAATTTCCCCTTTCGAGATGTACCAGTCATAACCAATATTTTAATTGTACCAAATTATTATACAATATCATTTCACCTCATACTCAAGTGGCTTTTATTTTATTGATCATATTAAATCATTATTTCATTAAATTTTTAAGATGTTCCTTTATAATCAGTTTATATTCATGTATTTATGGTGGATGGTGATGTATGATATCAAGTGATAGGTATATCTAGAGCTAATTAATCGTATTATTTTGTGGATACCTCAACTCTAGTCGCTATCCCTTTTCATATTAGAAGAATACTTAGAGAGTTAACTTACATGTGAGAGAGGAACTGACATGATTCACTATTTTACCTTTCCCACTAGAAAATATATAATTTTAAATTATATATTTTTTAGTTTTAATCATATTTATTAATTTATAAATTAATAATTAAAATATTTTTTATATTATTTTGATTGTAAAAATTATTTCTCTATAAAAAAACATTATATTATTTATTTATTTCTTGATTCATTATGGAAAATATTATATTGTCTTTCCCAAATTATTTTTGTCCCTATATCTACCACAGATAAACAAATTTCCTATTTCATGTAAGTTTCTTTTAATTTCCTCTTTGATAAAAATTATTTTATTGTGATTGTAATATAGGAGGTCCAACATGTCTATTTTTTTCTCTTTCCATGATATAATTTTTTTGGTTATTATTATTAGATTGTAAGTGTTGGAAAATGGATATATCCCCACAAGTTATTTTTCAAAATATTATCCTAGATTCTATGAGGTTCAATTATTTTTATATTAAAATTATTATAATGAATTTTATTATGAAAATATATATTATCATTGTAAAAATGATCCTTTCTCCCTTATGTTCTAGATAATGAATTTTATAATTCTTTTTTGTTATTGATCTATGAATTAACATGAATTGAAAAGGATACATAATTAACTATAATATATTTTACCCTATAACTACATTTTTTTATAATTCATTATAAACATGGTGTAATTTTTTTAAATTATTCTTCTATCATCTTACCATAGTGTCATCAGTAGCTATATCTACACAATTTTATCCCATGGGAGTCAATACATTATAAAAAAACTATATAATTAGAAATTAAGTTAATTTATGGAAAGATAATTATTAATAATATTATCTATATCTCTCATATGGCACAAGAAATGGATCATACTCTACATGAAAAAATTCTATGATTCTACTTCTCAAATATACAGTTATTTTAGTTAAGTAAAATATTTGATGAATGCTTCGTAAATTTCATATTGAAAATCAAATGAATGTTATTATAATTTGAAAATAAAATTCAAATATTTTTTTCATTATTATAGAAAATATCTCAATATAAATTCATCTTCAACTATTCCTTGAAATAAAATATATTAAATAAGAGAATTATGTTTTAAGGAAAATTGTATGTTTCCTCTATTGAAATTCCATCAAAAGTATGTATATACAATATATGGTGATGTTTTAAGTTATAATTCAATGAATTAAGACTTAATAATATTCATGGAGGATTCCAAATTAGTTTATGTTCTTTCATGTCTAATAATATTATTGATAATTATTTTTCATTATTTATTATATTATTCTTGGAATATTGAATTCTATAATTTGGTTGCATGCTAAACTAGTTTTAATCCTATATATAATTTTTATTATTATATTTAATTTTATGAGATAATATTTTAATATTTGGATTCAATAGTATTTTGTTTCTATATAAAGATCTCCATGTGTAAATAAATAGTTCTTGAAATGGAAATATTGATTGTTAAAATAAAGTAAGTATATATGTTTTTGATAAATGTTTTTGTTAATTTTTTTATCTATTTTATAATATACTAATAAATTTATATAAAATTTAAATCAATAGAATGACATTGGGTTTTTATTGTGAGTTTTATGATATATATTACAATATGTATGGTTATTTCAACCGTGTAATAAATTATAAGGGAGGTGTGATTGGAATAGATAGATTGAGATTATTTTGATGATGAGTAGAGAATTTTGGAAGTATCCTAGATTTCATATATCTTATGAAATCAAGTCCTGGATTATTAACTAGGGAAAAAATATATTATTAAGAGATTTTTTAGTTCACTTCGAACTTCTTCCTAACACAATGAGTCCACATAGGTTTCTGGTTAAATATCAATTAGATCAGTTAATTTAAAAATATTTTTATCCATAAGTATCTGTATAGCCCTGTTTGAAATAAATATGTAGCCACATCACCCACGAAAATCATTTCTACTAAGAGAACTATGCTCATTTATCTAGGTAATAAGTTTAATTTTACCCATAAATTTATCACACATCCCCTAGAATCAATTTAATGGGGATAAAAAAAATAAAAACCTTATGAATGAAAATCAGAAATAATAATAAACTCAATCATGGGTCATATACAATAATTAATTTCTCTACATCTCCTTAATACCAAAAATTAAATTACATAATCGTGGTCAAGATTAAATAAAATTTATAATTAATTTGATTAAAATAATGGAATAAAAATATATACTCTAACTCATAGTTACAATCCACTCTTATTCACCCTGAACTTCTTCATATTTCCTCGAGATTTCATGGTTTAAAAACCATTATTTTTATATTTCATGTTGTTTTATTCTTCTATACATTGATGCATTAAACATCATGTCTTAAAAATCCTTATGGATAAATTAATAAAATCTACACATCCATAGTTAATTTGTATCACTAATTTGTTTAACAAAGTAGTAGCCTAACCACATCATCTTTCTTCCACAATTTACTTCAAAGCATTGATCATTCAATTCCATTGATAGGCTCAGTTGAAATAACATGCACTATATCACATTAAATTACTTAAATTTTTGAACATGAATCATTATCATCATAATGTGGTTAAATTGATATACCAATGATTGACTCTTAGTCACATAGAATGTAGTCATAATCGATTATATGCTACCATAGTTGTCATGAACTGAATCTGGTATCCACCAATACTGACACCAAACCCGGCCTGTGTAATGGCCCAAAGGGAATTACATATCCCCATGGGATGGAATAAGTGCTCGGGTATCATTTATCTTGGTTTGGGAATGATTTACTTGAATATGTATACACATAAATTAAAAACATTTGATAAACTGAATATGAAAAATTCAAATCAAACAAGGTTTATTCAAAAATACAAAACTGAAAACATAAGTTAAAATTAAATAAAAAAGGTAAAAATACAAAATTAAATAACATCAAAATAGCCTCAAGGACTCCACGTGACATGGGGTCATCACCCATAAGACGTCTCCACAACTCTACTCCATGGATGAGAACAAAGACCCTGAACCGCCATTACCCAAAGCCTTCCCTTTACCTGATTCAAGAATGATAAAGTCTACTTACACCAAAGGGGTGTAAGTAGGGTGTGATCCTAATCCCAACAGGATAACATCTATTGAATCCAAAGTTCATGCAACATAAGGTGAAAAAGCAATCAGTTTTGATATGCAAAGAAAAGCGGTGTTAAATTCCAAGATATGCAACTTTAAACTAAAAACATTTATCTAGATAAAACATTTAGAATGCTAAAACATTTAAATAATAATTTTATCTACTTTAATATAGTTCCAAAAACACCCAAATACAAGGGAAAATACCACAAATCCAATGAGAAACAATATCGGGAAAACCCCTATGCACTAGATAGTCTCGGGCCCCATGTACCTCGTACCTCAGTGTAATGTAACCATAGTAAAATACGTTCTCGTGCACGAGCCAATAGTAGAGAACATACCCATTAACTAGTGGTCCCCAATGATCATACATATAGTTTATTTAGATTTGTCTTTATCCAAATTCTATGTGGAACATGGAAACAATCCATCTAGTCTAATAGATGTACTAGTACACATCCACCCAACCTAGTTACCCGGGCTTCCCCCTTTGTGCTCAAACAATTTTGTCATGCTACATAAATCCATATTACTATAAAACACCACTAATGGTCATATTCAAATAGTACAATAAATACATGCACTTCATACCACTTAAAACACACTACCAAACACATTGATTTTCCATAAAACAATTTCTCAAAAACCGACATTATTTTGCACCCAAAACTCCTTGAAAACCCCTCATTTCACATTATATGCACACTCACATATACAAAAATAGAATTTAAATTTCCAAAAACATTAATATAAACCTATTATATGTGTTATAAAACTACCCCATTGGGTATAACATTAAATATCGATGTAAAATGACCAATTTAGAACGAAATTAGTGCCCAAAAATCCTTCACTTTTCTAACGTCACCAAATTCAGATTTCATAGCAGTAAAAAAGGGATATAAAAATTAAAAAAAAAAATTTCCACCCTAATAAATTTCAATAAAATAAACCAACCAGATATAGGGAATCCCCAAAAAACATATAAAATATTTCTATGAAAACCCCCACAATTTTACATAATTTTGGCATTTAAAATTCATTTTCAATACAAACACCTCTAAAAATAATTTTTTCAGAAATAATAAAATGATATAAATCTGAAAATATGAAAAATACAACATTCTAAGACAAAGATATTTCATTAACCTAGAATAAACTATCAATGTAATGAAAAGACTTGAATCCTTTTTGCGAAAACTCAAACGCACCACCGTTGCACCTAAAGAAAGGTAAAATGGACATAAAAATAGAATTTAAGACCATGAAACACAAGATCAAACCCAAATTTCGAAACAATTCTTTCTGGACATTAGGAACCTCAATGATAATGGAAGAAACCCTAATCACATTGAATAAAACCCTAATAAAATTGAAAGAAGATTTAATGAGACCCACTTACTTGAAGGATCTTGAAGAAATCACCCCAAATATACCGGTAGATAAATTTTCAACCAACCAAACATTCAAGGGATGTTAAAAAAAGGATTAGTAGATCATTTAGGAATTTTAATGGAGGAAAAGAGTGAGAAATGAAGGATTTATGAACGAAAAAATTACCATTATAAATCTTCTTGACTATAGGATGCCAAAGAAGAATTGACTTAATCTGTAAAGAAAATGAGATTAAAAGAGGGGGATAAGAGAATGGGGGCGCTTTTAGGTTTAGTGGTCTCAGGTTAGAGGTGTAATCACCGAAAAATAGTTAAAATTGAATATGATACTAAACAATTTTTTTTAAAACTGGAAATGGGATTTCAAACTATTCTATTTTACTAAATAAAAACCTAACTACACCATCATTATGAATTCCTAAAGGGTCTGAATTGAAATGGTGGGGGTAACATGTCAAGGGAGGCCATTTATGATTTGAAATGGGTGAAAAATTTTAAAAAATTAATTTTTTTAAAAGAAACAAAATTGGATTTCAAATGTGGAAATGGGATCATGGTTTGGCCCAAATCATGAAAACTCACCTTTTCCTCCCAAAAAGATCAGAGAACCCCCCCCAAAAAAGAATTAATGGAAATTAAAATAAATTTACCTTTAAAATAATTCATGAATGTGACAATTCTCCCCACCATGAATGACTTTCTTCCCCAAAAATTAATCCTGAAGCTTGATTGGAAAACAAGAACTGGTACTCTTCCTCGACCTCTGACTTCCACTCCCATGTCTCATCTGTATAATTCCCATGCATCCAAAGAAACCTAACCAATGGAATGGACTTCCCTTGAAGCACCATCTCTTGGGAGTCCACTATTTTCACCAGCCGCTAAACAATAGACAAGTCAGGCTCTATCTCCATTTCTTCCCAACTCAGTAGATCAGACGAATTCAGGATGTATTTCTTCAACTGGGAGGCATGGAAGACATTATTTATGGATGTCAAATGAGAAGGTAAATACAACCTGTATGATACCCTTCCAATACTCTCAATGAACTCAAAGGTATCGACATACCGTGGTGTCAACTTCCCTTGCTTCCCAAATCGACTATGGCTCAGATGAGGGGCCACTTTCAAGAATACCTTGTCACCCATAGAAAACTCTAGGTCTCGACATCTCTGGTTAGTATATGACTTATGGAGACTCAGAGATATCAATAAATGCTCTCTGATAAACGTTACCTTCTCATATGTCTCCTGCACCAGACTCATCCCCAGTAGTGAGGTCTCACCTATCTCATCCCAACATAGGGGGACTTACAAGGCCGACCATATAACATCTCAAAATGATCCATTCCAATTGAGGATTGGTAACTATTATTATAAGAAAACTAAACCATCCCCAAATAGATATACTAGGATCCTCCAATGTCCTGGGCTCATGTACGGAGCATGTTCTCCAAAATCGGATTCTACAAGTCTGTCTGACCATCCTTCTGAGGATGGTACATTGTTCTCATCTTAGTCTGAGACCCCATGGCCTTTTGAAGGCCTTCCCAGAACTGAGAAGTGAAACATGGGACTCTATCTCAGAAAACTACTAATGGAAATCCATGGAGTCTCACCACCTCCTGAATATTCAAACTGCCCAACTCATCCACTTTAGTTGTATCTCTTATCAGAATGAAGTGGGTAGATTTGGTCAGGCGATCAATCAGTACCCAAATGAAATTATTACCCCAAAGAGTACAAGTTAATCCAACAATGAAGTCCATAGATACCTCATCCCACTTCCATGTAGGAATGGGTAATGGATGGAGAAAATCATAGGGCCTTTGATACTCTGATTTCACTTGTTTCCATGTGTAGCATCTTGAAACAAAGTCTGCTATGTCTCGTCTCATACCAAGTGACTAGAACTTCTGACGGACATCATAATACATCTTGGTGGAACCTGGATGGACATCCCACTAAGACCTATGGTTGTCCTCGATCACCACCTTCCGCAGAGATAACGACACTACTGAATAGCCCTTGAAGCACAAGATTCCCTCGATAGATGATGACCAATCAGAGGATTTATCCCCACAATGAATAAATTTATGAGACCACTACCAAAGACCATCCCTGGTTTTTTCCCGCTGAATCAACTCCAACAGAGAAGGAGTCAACTAGACGCTCTCCAAGAACGCACCTCTACTGTGCTCCCTGGTCTCCACATGCATCTAAGAAAAAAGTCCCATAAAAGTCCACTCATCACTGGACTTCCTCAATGTATGCACTAGAAATATTATTCTCAAAGAATAGGCCACCACATTAACCTTTCATGGGGTATAGAAAATGTCAATGTCAAACCCCTGTAAGTAATTTATCCAACAACGCTGGCTCAAGTTGAGGTCCTTCTACGAGAAGATATAGGCCATGATTTTTTGATCAGAGCCGAACAAAAAATTCTCCCCAAAGATTTAGTGATGCCAAGTCTTCAAAGAATGCATCACTGCTTCCATCTCTAAGTCACAGGTCAAGAGTTCTTTTCGTTTGGTCGTATTTGGCAGGAGACATATGTTACCACATGATCATCCTGTATAATCACGCACCCATGACCCATACCTAAATCATCACAATAGACCACTTACCCCTTTCCAGACTTTTGGATAATTAGCATGGGGTAGTAGTAAACCACCTCTTTAGCTTCTCGAACAATTCATGACATTCTGGGCCCCATACAAACTTCACCCATTTCCGAGTGATCATAGTCATAGGTGAATCAAGACAAGATAAATCCCGAACGAATCGCCTGTAGTAACCTACCATGCCAAGGAAACTCTTGATCTAGAACACATTCTTCGACTAATCCCATGACATAACCATAATAATCTTCTTGGGGTCCACTGAAACCCCCTTCTCAGAGATCAGATGCCCCATAAATCTCACTTCCATGATCTAAAAATGTCACTTTGATAACTTTGTATAGAGGTGGTCATCCCGCAAAGTGCCCAAGACAATCCTCAAGTGATCTTCGTGTTCCTCCTCAAAGACAATTCATACAAGAATGTCATCCACGAACACCCCCAATGAAGTAATTGAGATACTGATGGAACACCCTATTCATGAGTTACATAAATACCACTCGACCATTGGTCAATCTGAAGGGAATGGACAAATAATCAAAGTGGTTGTACCTACTTCAGAAGGCTATCTTAGGGATATCTAACATTTTTACCCTGAGATGATGATATCACGAACCTAATTATATTTTTGAGAACCACATCTTCCCTTGAACAAATCATCTATTTAGGGAAAGGGTATTTTATCATAATTGTTACCTGATTTAGCTTCTTGGTAGTCAATGCACAACCGGAGGGATCCATCAACCTTCTCCATGAAAAACACAGGAGAGAACGAAGGAGAGATGCTTAAGAAAATGAATCCTTTGGATTCTATGTCGTCCAGATGTATCTTTTATTCCCAAATCTCAGTGGGGGCCATGCGATAAGAGGGAAGAGATATCGTCTGTGTTCCCGGTGTCAGATCAATCGAAAACTCTACATCCCGCTCCAAGGGAAAACCTGAGAAATCATACAGTAATACTTCTGGAAACTCATTAACTACATGAGGTTTTCCACATTCATAGGAAAAAACATCATCGTCTAGAGCGAACAACGATAACTGGAAGGTAAGACATCCCAACTCTGGGAGTGGAGGTCCTGCACAACTCGACCGAGGATCTCATTCTCTCCGACAAACCTGATGACTCCCATCAGGTGCTAGGAAACTCAGTCATCGTCTGTAGTGATCAAAATGTTCAGGGAAGTGTACTAGCCAATCCATTCCATATATTATTTAAAACATTTCCATATATAGAAAAAGGAGGTCCCACTCCCTCAAAACCCCTGACACTGAAAGTGCACATGAGTGGCGCCTGAGGCCCTGCTCCTTCTCCTTTCCCAGCCATGTCACCAAGTCCATCACGAAGGAAATCAACTCAGTTGGAAAATTAATCATGTCCAAAAAATAGTAAAAAATAAATGAAACAGAGGAATCAAAATAAAAAATAGAAGCATCTATAGAAGATGCGATCATAACGGTACCTCGAACTGTCGACAGTCCCACCTCTGATCCTACTGGTGCCCGATACACTGCATGGAGATGTACGGTCTCTTCTTGAGGATGAACACTATTCATTGGTTGTGCCCTAAACTGGCCTTGCATAGAATATGACCCAGCCCTACCACCACTACCTCCAAATCGAGATCCCCCAGTCCTCGATGGCTCAAACTATGTTAACACTCCTCTTGAACCCACTAACATTTAACCACTCGGAAGAGGACGTTCCACCCTCCAGAAGCACTGAAAATGCCCCAAACCTATATAATGGTAACAAGGATTCAGAGGAAGCGGGAATGCTGGTCGTATGTTCCACGAATTCCCACACTGGTGGAAAATGACCAATCTCACATCTGAATCCATAGATGAAAACTACATGCAAGAGTGGCCTAAACTGCCACCTCTTTTCTTCACCTGATCCTCCTTCTACCTCTTCTTCTATGAAAAGATGCTTCTTCCCACTGCTGAAACTACTCCAGAAAAATCATCCCTACCATTATGGTCAATCTCCACCATACATGTGACAACTGGGTCCCGATTATAGCACAGGCACCCCGCCTTAACATGGTCGTCGGGTCCTGGCCCACCAGGTACCACCAGTTGCCCCGCAGACACGTTGGGCCCACCCCAGGGTCCACCCATGTGCCTGAACATGTCATCTGACTAATGATAGTCCCCACATGCCAACACATGTCCTTTCCAGTGTGCTTTGTCCTCACTCACACACACCCTGGGGAACTTCCCAGGAGGTCACCCATCCTGATCACTACTCCAGGCCAAGCATGCTTAACTGTGGAGTTCTAATCAGGTAGGCTCCCGAAAAGGAAGGTACACCTTGTTAACATGAGTCATATCATTTAGTCATTTAACCCTTTATCATTTGGGGATGTTACAATACATTCCCAATCAACGACCTCAACATAGGTCCTCATCTAGAACCAGAATCCTAGGTGTATATCTCCGATCGTAAGCATTTCTCAAACCTCTAGGCCTTCAATTTTTCTTTCGAGACGATTTCAGGGGCATACCAAACCAAATTAGTGAAAGGGTTGGAGTACTCCATCACCAAAAGATTCCTTTAAACAAGGTCCATGGACTCTTGGGACCCAACATATGCTAATACCTTAGGGTAGTACTATTCAATGAAGACATCCATGAAATCTACCCAGTGCATCTTCTCATTCTTCTCTGTCTGAAGCAATGACTCCCACCACTTACAGCTAGGACCCTCCAACATAAAGGAGTCAAACTTCACCCTGAGCTCCTTGTGTGTTTCCTAGAACTCAAACATATGCTCGATCTTCTCGAGCCATTCCTATGCTTCCTGGGGTTCTGAGCTTCCATAGAAGGTTGGAGGCTTGTTTTTCAGATACTCTTGTGCTTTATCTTTTCTGGGGCCCGTATCTTCTGCCCTAGCATGAATAGAAGTAAGAGTAGGTCCCTATCCTAGATCTTGGATATCCCAGAACCTAGCCTCAACTAGACTCTGATCGATTGGTGTGGGATAACTCTCTCTAGCTTCCTCCCGTGGGCGTGTGGGAGCTTTCCAGGGAGGCATGTTGCTAAAAAATAAAACAGTCTCAAATAAATAGTCAATACCAAAATTATGAGAATTTTAATCAAATACATTAAATAAAAATAATCTAAACACATATCAATAATAAAAAAATAACTACTCCACCCCCGCTAGATGTACACTTGTGGTCTGAAGCCCACACGTCTCACCTAGAAGTGAAGTCAATCAGACAATTACAATGTCCTATGGGGACTCATTGTCTTCTATGAGGGGTGTGGGCCAGGAACCCTACTCATAACTAAAACCCCAAGACATGACGTTCCTAGCTCCAGTCTATCTCGTCTCATCCCAAAATAGTAATATAACCCAAAGACATGGTCCTCCTTTGATACCATTTTATCATGAACCGAATCTGGTTGTGGCCAATAACAACACCAAACCTGGCCCGTGGTAAAACCCGAAGGGCATACCATATCCCCATAGGCTGGCACATGTTCCCGGGTATCATTTATCTTTGTTTGGGAATGGTTTACCCAAATATTTATACATAAAACATCAAAAACATTTCATAAACTGAATCTGAAAAATTCATATCAAACAAGGATTATACAAAAATCTCGAACTGAATACAAAAGTTAAAATGCAATACAAAAGGTCCAAATACACAATGAAACAACATAAAAATATTCCCATGGAATCCACATGACCTGGGGTCATCACCCACAAGCCTTCTTCACAACTCCACACCAAGGATGAGAACTAACACCCTGAACCGCCATAACCCAAAGCCTTCCCTTTACCTATGTCAATAATGATATAGTCTACTTACACCCAAGGGGTGTAAGTAGGGTTTGACCCTAATACCAATAGGATACCACCCAATTATTGCAAAGTTCATGCAATACAATGTCAAAAAGAAAGCAGTTTTGATATGCAAAGAAAAGCGGTGTTAAATTCCATGAAATGCAACTTTAAATTGAAAACAATTTTCAAGAAAAAACATTCCGAATGTTAACACATTTAAATATGAATTCTATATACTATAATATACTTCCATACACTCCCAAATACAAGGTAATATTCCAAAAATCCAGTGAGAAACAAAATCGGGAACACCCCTAGGCACTAGATAGTCTCAGGCCCCATGTACCTCGTACCTCAGTTTAAAGTAACCGTAGTAAAATCTATTCTCGTAAATGATCCATTAGTATAGAACATACCCATAACCTAGTGGTACCAAATCATCATCCATATAGTCTAGTAATAGTTGTCTTTATCAATATTCTATGTGAAATACGGACACAACCCATCTGGTCCACTAGCTGTACTAGTACACATCTGCCCCACCTAGGTACCCGGGATTCCCCCTTTGTGCTCAAACAATTTCATCATGCTAAATAAATCCATTTTAATATAACACAACACTACTGGTCACATTCAAATATTACAGTAGATACACACACTTTATACAACTTAAAACACACAACAAAACACTTTGATTTTCCATAAAACAATTTCTCCAAATCCTCATTATTTTTCACCCAAAACTCCTTGAAAACCCCACATTGCACATTATGTGCACACTCAAATATACCAAAACAGAACTCATAGTGCCCAAAATATTTCTATAATTTAATTAAATGTGTTATAAAACAACCAAATTAGGCATAACATCAAATATAATTGTTAATAAACCAATTTAGCACCAAAATGGTTCCCAAAAACCCTTTACATATCAAACGTCACCAAAATAAGATTTCGCAGTAGCAGACAAGGGAGATAAAAATTCAAAACATAATTTTCAGCCCTAATACATTTCAATAAAATCAACAAAGTTGTTATAGGTCATCACCAAATAAACTAATAAAACATTTCTATGAAAAAACCCCCAATTTCACAAAAAATTGGTATTTAAAATTCATTTGCATTACAAACACCTCTACAAATAATTTTTCAGAAATAATAAAATGATATAAAACTTAAAATATTATAAATACAGAATCATAAGACACACAGATTTTATAAACATGGAATCACCTACCAAAGTAATAAAAGCCCTTGAATCCTTTGTGCAAAAACTGAAATGCACTGCCGCCACACTTCAAGAATGGTAAAACAGAATTAAAACCAGAATTTAAGACAATGCAACTCAATATGAAACCCTAATTTAGAAACCCTACTTTCAGGACATTAGTAACCTCAATGATAATAGAATAAACCCTAATCAAATTGAATTAAAGCCTAAGTAAATTGAAAGAAGATTGAAGGAGACCCACTTACTTGAGGGATCTTGATGAAATCACCCCAAATTCACCCGTAGCTGAATTTTCAACCAGCCAAACATTCAAGGGAGGATAGAAAAAAGATAATTAGATCATTTAGGAATATTAATGGGGGGAAAAGAGTTATAAATGAAGGATTTATGAAGGAAACAAATTACCTTTATAAATGTGCTCGAATTGATGAACTTAAGAATAATCGACTTAATCTGCGAAGAAAATGAACTCCATAGAGGGTAAGAATAAAGAGGGGGAACGTCTAGGTTTTGTGGTCTCAGGTTAGAGGTTGAATCACAGAAAAAAATAGTTAAAATTGAATAAAATATTAAATAATTATTTTAATACTAGAAATGGGATTTTGGGCTGGCCCAATTTCTTATAAAAAACTCAACTCCACCATTATCATGAATTTCTAAGGGTTATAAATTGAAATTGTGGCGTTAATAGGTCAAGGGAGGCCATTTCTGAATTGTAATGGGTGCAAAAAATTGCAAAAGTAAATCTTTATAAAATAAACAAAATTGGCTTTTAAATCTGGAAATGGGCTCACGGTTTGGCCCAGATCATGAAAACTCACATTTTCCTCCAGAAAAGTTGGAAAACCCACAAAACAAATCATTAATAGAAATTAAATTAAATTTACCTTTAAAATAAGTCATGGATGTGAAAATAGTATTCCTAAAAAGGAGAAACAATCTATTCATTAGTGGCTCATATAACTATGACTTACTAAATTCCTCTTCCATTTCTTGTCTATATTTAATTTTAAAATAATAAAATAGAAACATTAATATATATATATATATATATAAATGTAAATTATATTTATTTTGACTAATATTAATTTTCAAATTTAAAAACATCAATGTTTATTCAATATTTCAATAAATTTATATATTCTTCTAAATTTTGAATTGTTTTGGACAATATTAATAATGTTCTGATTTATTTTAATGTTATGGTCGACGATTAGTGGTTAAATAATACTTATATATGTTCCAATAGATGATTGAATCTCTTATTCTATTAATGTTCTATTTATTCATATATTTTAATTAACATTAAACAATGGATTTACCCTTTATTTTTTTATCAAGTTTCATTCTTTCACTTCTATGATTTTTGGACTTTCATTCAATCTCATGATTTTATACTGTTAGATATTATCCATAACCTCCAAAACAAGTGGATATTCTTAACCTGTTCTATTTTTTGTTCCTTTATAGGTATAAACAACGATTCCTTGTGTAATAGAAAACCAAATTTAAACTAAAATATAAATAAGCAAATAAATTTTCTTTCTAAAGCGAATAAGAAATATTTGATATTCAGTTCATAGTACACTATTCCCAGAAAATTATTTTAAAAACATCGTTCTACATTATCATGGAAAATAAAATTATTAAATATATATTAATCATATATATTTTATAATGTATTATTGAATGTCGTTAAAGGTGAATCACCAATAATGTACTATGTAGTGTAAATATTTTTAAGAAACTAATTACCGGATAAGGAGATTCAATATTTCCATCCATAAAAATGATATTTAATGGAATTATATAAATATAAGTATTGAAATAACACTATACAATATAATATTCATGATTTATAAACATTAATACGTTATAATTTTAGATAACCATCCCTAATTTATTTATTAATGATAAATTCTGGAAAAAAACATTAATTAATTAAAAAATAGCAATAGTTATCTAAAACCACATCTACACTATTTTCACATTCTCATAGCTCCCTTTCTTTTTTTCATTCTCTTATAATCCATGGAATGCATAATATTTTTATTTATGAATAGAAGAACTCACAATTCATCACCTGAAATCTCAAATCTTCCAATTCCAACCCCCCTGCAAATATATCCCTCTAGATGAAAAAAAAAATCATTACGCTCTCCCTCAACAGATATAGGTATACATAAATATGCATCATTCAATTTCTTGTCTATAATACAAAACCATATTTGGTATAGTTCTTCTACACTAGAAATTTAGTAATTATTCCTACATCATATATTGAATATTTTTATAACATGTACTTATGTTGTTAATTTTGGAATAATATTTCTTTATTACAGTGTATGGGTTTTTTTGTAAATGATATTATAATTGGTTTCTATGAATAATTATTATGATTTTTAACTATTATTTCTATTCTAAATATATTTTACATAATTTTATTAAAATATGTTTATGTTTTATTATTCATTTTCTTCTTTACTCAATGTTTTATTTTCATTAATATGGTATATGATATAATGGTACCACAAAATATAAAATCATAAAATAAATTGGATATAATAATATTATATTTAATAAATGTTTGAATGAAAAAAATGCTAATATATATTATGTGATTCATGTTTTATGTTCTATAAATTTATTTTAATATAATAAGATACCAAATATTACAAGAGTGAATATCATTGTAATAATTTATATATAATTATAGAGAAAAATATCAAAAATATATGTTTAATCATTGAGGAATTAATGTTCTGATTTTAAAAAATTTAGATTTTAAACATTAAGCAACCGTTTTATATAAGTTTTTATTTCTTTTCAGTTTCATGTTTTCTATTCAAAAAATTATTTTTATCTTTCATTCTTCAATTAAAATAATATTTTAGTTGTCTCCATATTTTGATGGTTTTATTTTATTTATTTCTGAATCCATTGAAAATAAATTATTATATTTTATTATTATCAAAATCCCTTATTCTATTTTGAAAATGATTTTATTTAAAAAATATGTGTTACATTATTTATAAATATATTTATCCATAAGTTACTGATGGATAAAATTTGGATTAATTTACACTAGAATACACATAAAAATAAATATTTTTTTTGAATTTACAAGTATAAATATATATATAAAATAATTAATAATATTTCATTATGTTGATCATAATTTCATATGATAGTTATAAACAACTTATATTGAAATAATTTCCAATTTTCTATGTGTGATGGATCTATCATTTGGAATCAAATTTGATAGAAATTTAAAGTTTTTTTAATATTTATAATGAAAAAGATGCCACCTTAATACTGAAAAATTATATTAATTACATGATTAATGATACTTCTGGTACTATAACAAAACATGAAGAGAAACTATTTTTTGGAGTTATTTCCCTAAAACAAGCTTCTATATACTTATTAATTATATATATTCAGGGAGTTAAAATATTAATAACCTACTTATCACATCATGAATATTATTCATTGTGATATTTTATATTATAATGTCAAAAGGGTAACTGTTACACAAAAAATTCATAAAATTTCTCTACTATGATGATAAATTAGAAGTTTCATGATAATATTCTTAAATATATGTTATATATATATGATATCATTTTATAGGACCCAATTGATACATGCTATCAGGGGGAGGCTCATAGGAATTTGACACATTATCCCATGTTGTATCACCTTGTTAAATATTAGTGTATAAGATTATGAGAACATGACCTACTAATAGGAAATCCATATTTATATATGTCATTTTATTTTTCTCCATGTACATACTTGTAATGTTACATAGAATTGAAATTTTTTATTAACCCATATTATGAGTTGTGTTCTTTAATATACTGACCAAAACCGTGACATTATATTTTAGAGGGAAGTAGGGTACATTAGGTGTGTCATGAGTGATATTAAATTAATGAAAAATGTAACAAATAATTTTCCATTATGTTATTTAATGGAAGTTGATATCTCAATCCCTTTAATAGAAATGGAAAAATATTGTTAAGTCCATGGACATGATTTTTTATTTGAATGTTCATTTATATGAAGTCAAATAACATGACATCAAACACATAAGTTAATGACACCAGCATGAAACCTATATGATTATAGATATCTTGATAAAGGGAGTATATTACGTAGCAAGTTTTTTATGAGGTTTTTTGTAATTGTGAAATTTAATTATTTCTTTTTTGGTTCCGTGGAATTTTTCTAGATTCTTACCTTGTACTTTAAGTGGTTTTACCTAATTCCACTGAGAAAAAAAATAATATATGGTCACACACTATGTGTGTCCAGAATGATAGTGAAATTTTAAATGAATTTTACATGTTTGACAATTATTATTTTAGTACATTATTTAATAATTATTCACATTAGTCTGATCTTATATTTTAAATCGTTATTATTGAAGAGAATATTCATGAGTTGAATATTTAATAAATATTTATTTAATATTTTTATAAAATACAGTATTTATATATTTATTATTGAGTAATGAAATGATATTAATTTATTAAATAAATATTCATTATTCAATGGTTGATAAATATTTAGAAGGATTGGCAGATCGAGTTTAATGGTCTGATGAGAAATAAAATTTTAAATATTATTTGAATAAATTATAAATTATTTTTTTTCAACAAAATAATATTTAATTTATCTTTGAGTTTAGAATATGATAATTAAATAATAATTTTATTGTTATAATTTATAATTATTATTTTTCATGGATTAAAAAGCATAAAAATGTCACATATACAATTATTATTTTCTAACCCTAGCTATATTCAAAACTAGTTATGAAATTCTCTGATTCCCTAGCCATTATAGTTGTTATGCACAATTAATTCTTCGGAATCCTCTCAATATCATTAGAAATACTCTCCAAGAACACTTTGAAGAACAAATAGTGATCATCCAACACCACCCTCTTAATTCTAGACATAATAAAGAGATTCCTTCCACTTAAAGTGATTCTCATGGTGATCAACATTGAGAAATACAAGCAATATCAACTTCTATGATAAAACCCAAATATTTCTATGATGAAGTTCATAGGATTTTGGTATACATTTGGATCACTACTATAGTGAATCTTCCCTTAGTTCCTATGACAAAATGAAGGAATTGTGTGAAAAATCATCAGATTTATCAATAATGAAAGAATATCATTGAATGATACTTTTTAATGAAAATAAATTAATAATAAATAATACGTAATGAATGTGAATTCTTTGTTTTGGGGTAATAATAAAATAATATTAAAAAATAATTATTTTGGTCATGATGTTCTTTATTATTTACATCTTGGATTATTCGTTCATTATAAATAAAATCTGAGTTTCCTATTCCCAATAGGATCTTCCACTATTCCCAGAACCTTCATGTTGTATATTGGAGAGTGCAAAATTAATTTATATTCATAGAAATTGTCTATTGATATATGCACTTTTTCAATTTTAATTTTTGAATTATTTATTATATAATTATAATTACTGAATTAATCCCTTTACCTTCTTTATTTTGATCATATAACCAATAAAATGGTAAATTTTCATGAAGAACTTCCGAAGATGCCATAAGGATGTACCAAGGGTGTTGGATTAATAACACAAAACTATATGGTGTATATCCCATTAGTACACAATGAGTACCTGTTTCCATTTCATTGTGACAAACCGTGATTAATTTTGGTTTTCATGCAATAAGTACATTCAGATATCATTAAATTCATACTACATGATGACCGAGCCAGGCTGCACACAATTTTCTTGACTACAAGCTGTTTAACTAAATTACATGACATTTAATCCACCTATTTTTGTAGAAGAATACATGGGGTCCAATCCATGTCATGTATTTATTAAATGACACAGGCATTGGAAAACTGTGCACCATTAAGGTCACAAGAAATGTAATTAGCATACAATATGGGTACATCATACATGTCTGCAGCTGATAAACACACCTAATCCCTAGGAATATTTCATGGACTTGGGAAGAATAGGTTACAAAACATATATCCCAAGTACACTTTGTGTATCCCATTGCACCTTTTTCGATTGATTTTAGGTGGAAATAAAATTAATGGTTTAATTACACCAATAAACATGTGACTTTGTGTCATTTGGGGACAATAAATTCCACGTGATGAGATTATTTATTATATATTAAATTAATTTCCATGTTAAATGTTTAACTTTAGGTGGTATATTGGTCTCCTGTTATAGTATAATCCATGCATATTAATTTCATTACATCTAGAGTAATTCATATGCGTATTTTTTTCACTTATTATAGATAAATGCCTTGTAATTATGAGTAAGGCCATGTATATAGGATCCCATGTGAGTACACAGTACAAGGACCATGATGAGTAATTTGGAAGGGTACTTGTCATTTACTCAAATTACACATGTCTAATTTGTTAATATAAAATAAAAATTATTTCATTAAAATTTTTAATGTTATGAATGTTGGAAATTTCCATGAAAAATTAGATGGAATAATGATAAATTTAATTAATTGTTTAATCAGATAATTAATTGAATTAATTAAATGAATTTTATCTTAATTAAGGAATGAATTGAGATTAATTCTTTGTATATTGAAAATGTATATACATTACTTGTGTGTGGGTGATCATGATGTTTGACCATACCAATTTATGTGATTGGTTTCATTTTATTTTATTATTTTTATTATCATTAAATTAAATTGATAGACTGTATATCATCAACACATCTCAGTATATAAGGGTCTATGATCCCAAATAATCTTTTATGTAAATTCACTAAACCAATAATTTGTTTCCCTCACATATGTGTGATAAAATATTATGTATTTGATAAATATCATTGTTGAGTGGTTTTAGTTAAATTTTGGAACCCATGACAAACCAATCCATGAGTTATATAAGAGGATAGGGGGAAGACTACAGCGCCATCCCAATAATGGCCCAAGGTCTTTCCCCTATGGTATAGGGTTAATTTATCATCCACTAGATAAACTATCCATTATAAATGATCATGTTCATACCACTTTTAGAAATTTATTTCAACCAAGTTTCATGATTAATTTCCTTATGGATGCTTCATTGAAATCACATTTCTTAATGCATTATCAAGAATGGAAAATGGAACTAAAGTAAATTTGAATATAAGATAATATTATATTAGACATGGTTAATCACTTAAGTAATATTTAATTAATATTATAAATGATATATTAAGATAAAAAGGGTAAATTATTAATAAAGATAAAAAATGATTCAAATAAAATATTACGATGGTATAACCTTCCATTAACTAATTTAGAATACAACCCATATATCATCATGTTTGATTTAACCCTAACTAGGACACTACTATTTAATGGGGAGTTCCAAATAATGTATTAGGTTGAATTATCAAATTTTACATCAATAAGAGCATTATTTGATTGAATTTTCATAAATTTAGAGGAAAAAATTGATGGAATGAAAAATAAGATTTTTAGATTTCGGATTCCACTCAATAGATCAATGAGTTATAAGTTAATAGTGTTGAGAAGCTATGATTAACTATGTACCTTCAAGTAACATACCATGCCCTCACTTGGGTTATGATAAGGGGTATAACTATCCTTACAACTAGAATATTCACATTATTGGATATTCTAAAACCAATCGTAATGGATTTTGAGTTTATAAAAAAATAGTAGATATTAATAAATTTAAAATTTATTATATATTTTTTTTGATAAAAATTTATTATCTATTTTTATTCTAAATAATATAATAAAATTATACTCTTATTTATTATAGAAATGGAAATATACAAGGATTCTATTTTATCACTTCAATCCATACTAGAGAAGTATAACATTCTCAAAAATTTAAATTTCTAGGAGTGGTGTAAGTGCTTGCACATAATACTACACTAAGAACAAAAATAATATGTATTGGAAAACCATGTTCCTGAGACACTTTTTAGAGAGGATAGTTCTGAATAAGTATCTCTCTACCTTAAAAATTTGAATGAATCCACATATTTCTAGTTTTTCAATCTACTATTCATTTCTATATAGATCATTACGTAACACAATGAAATGAATAAAATTAGAATGTTGTGTAACATACAAGATCTTTATCAATATATGTCTATAAAAGACATATACGAGATCCCAAATGTACTATTCACATGATATCTCAGAGTTTTCAAACCACATGGGCATCATGTATTCAATATTATTAGATATATTAATTCCTTTTAAACCACGAGCTTCATAATCTTGATGAGATTTGTACAGATCTTATTATATCCTCACTACCAAAATGTTTTTCATGTTTTAGTGTGACATATAATATAATAAATAGTGAGAAGACACATTCAGAACATCATACTCTTATTAGACAAATTTATAAATACATGGGTTGTGAAAAACTATGTTATTTATGGTGAATAAGAAAAATAATGGAAAAGTAAAAGTCCCCGAAGACTCATTTTAGGTCTAAGGATCTTGAGAACCATCCTTCTAAGAAAAAGAAGATCCAGTGACAAGTAAAGTAGAAAACATTGTATTTTTTCCATGTGAAAATCTTTTTCATCGAATAAAGTACTTCACTTAGTTAAATAATCACGGTGAATCTTAGTGTACGTTCATTATTAATTACAATCATCCGATATCTATAAATTTGGTATTTGATACAACTTTTGGTGATCACATATGTTTCTAAATATATAAAACAAATAGACTCTGTAATATTACCATAGAGGATGTGGATCTTTGAGTAGCTAATAGAGAATGACCTACTATTTTTTGTCATAGTATAATTACAACTTTCATTATCAATAATAATGTTATTGGTTTTAAAATATTTTTATTCTAATCAAATAATTACCCGAAACATTTTTTCAATATCTTGACTTAATACAAATGGTTTTCTTTTAATATTTAGAAATAAAATGTATTTCATTTAAAAATAAAACATATATTATGTAATTTGAAATTTAAATAACGATATTCATGTATTAGATTATGAAAACCATGTATTGAAAATTGACAATGAATCATGTTTTCACAATTAATTTCACAACCAACAGTGGAATGACCATCTAGGTCACATAAATGAGTAGAATCTCAAAAATCCATATCAAGATGGTTATTTATAATTTTTTGAGATAAAACCACTTGACAAATACCAATCTTGTATACAAGATAATATGACCAAGACACCATTTGGTTTATAGGGTGAGAGATCCTCATAGATTGTATAATTAGGACACACTGTTGAGTGTCAACATTTTCTAGTAGAATCTAGTATTGGGTATTCTAAATTCACTACTTTTACTGATATATTGAGTAGATTTGGGTACGTATACTTGATGAGGTATAAGTCTAATTACATTGATAAATTCAAAGTGGTAAATAATTAAGTAGATAATTGACCTGGTAAGCAGTTAAAGAAGATTTGATCTAATAGAGGTAGTCAATATCTTAATCAGGAGTTCATTGATTTGTATTGGATTTTATGGTTCTATCTTAACTCACCCCACCTTATACATCACAGTGAAATAATGTTAGTGAAAAGAACAAATATACCTTGATTGACATGGTTAGGTCGATGATAGGTTATGCAGATATTCTATTGTCCATTTGGGAATATGGATTACATACTGCGGAATACAAACTAAAATAGGATATTAATAAAAAGAAAAAAATACCATATGAATTAATGTATGATAGGAAATCAATTTTACCATCCCTACATGTATGGGGATGCGAGGCATTTTTAAGGACCATTATTGTAAGAAACAAGTACCCTAGGGAATGAAGTGTACCATTATAGGATATTACAAGGAAATAAAGTGATACTATATATAAAAACCCTCAACTAATAAGGTAACCATAAAAATAAAAGACACACTTTTTGAGAGGAAGAATATTCATAAAAGGATAGTGGGAGAAATATTTTATTTGATAAAGTTTTTGGTTATCATACAGAGGAGTTTTTATAGGAAAATATTTCACATGTAAGCATTGAAGATGTTATTCCTTAAACACAAATATTGTTTTGGACCACCAAAGAGGTTAGAGAACTAGAAATATATCGTTTACTATTCATCATGTATGCTGAATCAGTATTGGTTGAAAATTATGATCTTATTTCCTACAAAGATGTAGTATATATATTGGAAGCTTAATGATGGAATGTTTCCAAGAATTTGGAGATAGATTCCATGTCTCAGAAAGATAATTGGGTTCTAATTGATCCACCACTTGATATAAATCCCAAGGGGTAAAAATGGATATTCAATTTTCTATAATTTTTTTTCATGAGTATGATATTTGGAAGATGGATGTCAAATAAAAATTAAAAATTAGAAACATTAGGAAGATGACTTTATGAAATTACTAGAAAGGTTTGTGGATCTAGGTAATTAAAAAAATGTACGTAAGATAAATAGATCCATTTATGGATTGAAGAAAGCATCCAGGTCAGGGAAAATTTAGTTCATTAAATCCAAAAAATAATATTATTTTTTTAAGGATGAAATTGAGATGTATATTTATAAGAATTTTTGTGGGAGTTCAGTTGGTATCTTAGTGTTATATTTAAATGAAACATTACATATTTGAAATTATATAACATTATTATATTCAGTTAAAGACTATTATAATAAGTGATTCTCTTTAAAAGACTTTGGGGAAGTAGCTTATATCCTAGAAATCAAAATCATTCATGGTATATTCAAGAGGCTACATGGGCTATGTCTTCGTACACAAATTGAATAGATACTAAATAGTTTTAGTATGGAATAATCCAATAGGATATTGGTTTTGGTGTGACATAAAATATATATCTACAAGATAATGCATCACTACTGGAAAACTAACCTTTACCAACGGTTTGGAACCGTTGGTATAGGCCTCCAAACCGTTGGTATAGCCTATACCAACGGTTTGGAGAACCATAGCCAAGTAAGCCGTTGGGATAGGTCTATACCAACAGTTTTCCAAAAACCGTTGGTATAGACCTATACCAACGTTTTTGGAAACCGTTGGTATAGGTAATATGAAATCTATACCAACGGTAATGGAACCGTTGGTATATAAATTCCAAAAATAAAACATCCGCTGGGATTTGATCCCAGGACCCCTCATTTATAATCGAACGACTTAACCACTAAGCTAACATCACTTTTTTAAACATAATTTCATAAATATATATATGTATTATCATAATTATTTGAAATTTTGATTTATATAATGTTCTCGGTTAGTAGATCTGGAAAAAAATCAATGAACATATCCCAACGGTTGTCAAAAACGTTGGGATAGACCTATCCCAACGGTTTTTAGAACCGTTGGGATAGGTTCTGGGTGGGTGTTTTTTTAGTTGGGTGAATGCTGGATTTTTTGTCTACTTTTTCCCAACGGTTCTTGAGAACCGTTGGGAAAGAGTGACCTTTCCCAACGGTTCACCAAAACCATTGGGAAAGGGCCTAAAAACACACCCTTTCCCAATGGTTTTGGTGAACCGTTGGGAAAGGTCACTCTTTCCCAACGGTTCATCAAAACCGTTGGGAAAGGGCCTCAAAAACACACCCTTTCCCAACGGTTTTGGTGAAACGTTGGGAAATGGTAGCTATACCAACGGTTTTTACAAACCGTTGGTATAGAAGTGTTGGGAAAGATCATGTTTCCAGTAGTGCATCCCCAGATACAACATGAGAGAGAGAGAATGAGTATGACCCCATACACTTCTATAATAGGATAAATCAGTTACGAAATATTATTTACTAGGATTGATTTTTCTGATGACTTGAGTATTCTAGGTTGATATTAATCTAATCCATTAAACTAATGCTCTGAGTTGATTTTCCACATAACCTCAGGCATGCCTCCACATATTCTAGAGGCTTCTGACTAGCAGGATGGGTCTAATAAGTTATATGGGGAGACTATACCCTCTATATCAGAGTAATACACAACAAATAAGATACAAAATGAATAAAATAGAAAATCATAAATAATAAGCATGCATTACCAATCATTTCCCAATACTAGGTATGATCCCAAAATCAATCAATAAATATGATATACCATGACATATAGTTCTATGTTTGAGTAAAACCTAAAAATAACAAAAAAAACTGATGAATCCCCTAAATGGGGTCTGACACCAAGTCTGATTCCCTCATCCAAGCACGTACCATACCCAAGTCAACCCTCTAGAGTAGAACTTATGCACTTTTCCTGAACTGAAACCATGAAATCTTATTGGATACCCAATAAAAGATTGGTTAGGGTGTGAGTACAACTCAGTAGGACACCAAAAAAAATGTATACATAATATCAAATTTGAACAAAGAGTGTATGCATGGGGAAAAAGAGTAACAAAATAAACAAAGCATAAACCAGGTTCCGTTAGTTAATAAATTTTAATTAATTAATTTATATAATTTAATCTAAGGGTTATCAATTCATTTATAACACAATGGCATAAGCTGGTAAAATTCAAAGCATTAGAGGATAAGACATGTTCCCTATCTCGCTAGGGAAAACATTTCACAACAATTACATCACAGTTACCTTGAAATCATAGTCTAGATAGTCTCAACCAATATAATCTTAGGGGTATAAATCCTTAGTATGACTCCCTTACTCGTGCATTATTGAGGGGGTTTTAGAGCCTCATTCCAACCCTATATGTGGAAGTAGAACCTCAATTAATTACCTCACAAGCCACTAATCCATGTTCAAATTCATTATTAACCATTAATCACAGAAACCATTTCAATAAACCATAGTCAATTAATATACATTACATTCAAAATTAATAGTTCATTCAATATAGTAATCATATTCATTCTTTAACCCATTTATACATTCTCATTTACATACCTTAACTCATTTACTTATTTTCATTACCTCATTCAATTCATTTACCATATTCAAATTAATTTATTTATCCCTTTCACAATATTTCAAACAACCCTTATTCCATGCCAACATCTATAGATAATTACCTTGAGCTTAATTTAATACCCAAGATAACATGTTTACACATTTACTATGGGATATATGCCATAATAATATAATTCACACTTAACTTTTCAATTACCATGTTCAAGAAGCATCACACTAATTGGGTATCCATTAATCCAGCTGAATAAACCACAAAAAATCCCACGGGGATCGTTGGGGATTCAATTAAAAATTCACCAATTCAATTGATCATTTCTACCACGGTGAATCAACTGGGAAACACAAAAATACCAAAAAAACCACATACATTTAAATATCCAACAATTATATAGGATATTACTTGTAGACCACCTTCCTTGATTCCTAAGACAATAACACACTCAACCTTATCCTTTTACCTGGATCTATAAACCCTTTAATTCCATAACCTAAAACCCGCTGGATCTGTAAACCCATCTATATACATGAAATATGTTCAGTCAAATTTATCTCATTTCAAAGGTAAAATATATATTGTTCTAACACTTAAAATGGAAAATTTCAAATATGATCGTTCAATTAATTTAATACCACTCACGATACACCTGATGTAAAATAATTACCTAGGATCATATATATCAATGTTTTCATCTTGAATATATGTTTTTTATATCATGATTTATATTAATAATTATTTCATTTATAATAAAAATACACTATATTAATAAATAGAAACATCTAATGACACCTAAAACATGTAAGTTTCATATTGGAGTGCCCATACTTCTAATCCATTCATAGTAAAGATCACCACATAAGAAATTATGGAAAATAAGTATCAATATACTATAAAACCCCTACAACCAATAGTGATATAACATAAATATATTACCAAATTGTTGGCTATAATTTTTTTTGAAATAGTCTAATAATATTATCAGATAATATGTAGATCCTATATATAATGAGTAACTATTATACCATGTTATTGTTAAAAATATTCTATGTAAATTATAAAATATTACATGAACAACAAATGAAAAATTGTTATAAGAATAAAACATGTATAATTTAGTTTGTATACATTATAATATAATTAAGAGTAATAAATAATATTTATTCTTAGACACCGTCTTGAATAGTTTATCTTAAAATCATGGAGTCATAGTTGGTATGATGTTTTAGTTAGAGATATATAACAGTGCATTGGGGGGTTAATGACATTGTTTCAACTATATTCACTTTTTTTGTTTTAAATTATAATTTTTTCATGGGTTTTTATATATCTATTTTAAATATTGTTTTTATAGATATTTTATCATTTGATTTTAATCAATTGGATGTTGGTGTTCAAATTTTCTATATGGGTAATACCTCGCCTCTTATGAGGATACAAAAGAAGATATTCGTCAACCCTTGGCTAACTAGACATGAACTTGGATGTGTCACTATTGATTTTTTCTCTAACCTAGTGAAAGATTTCAGAATAATCATGTTATAACACCAGACATTATGATATTTATTGTTATTATTTTAATTATGTTTATTAATCATTATATTAATTAATAACTATTGTGTTGTAATTTTTTTATGTTGTTGGATAAAAATGTAGATCATTAAATACTAGTTTTTTATCTCCATTAAAAGGATTTGGATTAGTTATGACTCAATATAAAAACAAGTATACTTGATTATTCCTAAATCTGAGTAGAAGGAAATTCTTTTCAAATATTATTACTGCATAAAAAATTCATATTTTTATATAGAGGTACTCACTCATTACAGAATCATAGGTGGTAAAAATTTATTCATTTAAACAATGATTCCCTTTAATACATTCCTTTGATGTCCACTATTGCATATGGTGTATCAAGTAATGAATTTGTAGTACCTCATATTTTTTTTTGGAAATACCCAATGGGATAAAAATTGAAGTAAGGAAAATAAGAAAAACATGTTAAAATACCATTGAAAGATACATTAAAAAAATTATAAAAATTTTAGTCCAAGTATTCATCTGTCATATATAATAATTTTAATAATTATTTTTTAAATTGATCTCATGAATAGATATTCTACATTATTTCATTATGGTATATATTTCATTTCAATATCTCCTTTCTTTATCAACTATTGAGTGAAAGAGAAGACCTTTTCTAGGATGTGTTTTTTATCAATCACATTTGACATAATATTCATTTTTTGAGCAACCAATGTTACATTATTTTCATATAGAAGCATTAAACTAATTTATATTTTCAATAAAATTTAAATTTTAATGATCTAGGTAATATAACATAACAATATACATTCTCTGCATTCTTTTTGTAGATATCTCATCACTTCATGATTAAAGGATGTTGTAATATGCATAGAATTTTGTTATCTCTAAGATATTATAGTACCCCTAACTATGAACACATGATCACTTTGTTATATTCCCTTATATATATATATTTTAAAAATAACCTTTATCTATAAAACCAAAAATTCCATTCTTTAATTTATTAGTATATGTTAAACCCAAATTAATTTTTCCATACAGAAAATGAAAATTATTTTAAATTTCATTCCATTTATTTTTTTTGAATGTATTTTTTAATAGATTCATAAAAAATGTTATATCTAGTAACATATAATTAGAAATATATGTAGAATCACTTATTACACTAAGATATAGTACTAATAGACCAAAAAATTTAAAGTGAATTTAAAATTAACAAATTTATATTTACCTATATTTAGTATTATGATAACCATTTATGAAATTATTGTATTATCTTGATGTTTTAAAAGAATCCTGTTTGATAGAGTATAAAACATAAAACATTGATCTTAAATAAAAAATCTAATATTAATATTTAAATGTTATATTATAACCTAACCATTAATTATTAGGTATGAATAGTATTAAGGAAATTATGAAATATTTATAATTCTCCCACTCAAAAAAAATTTATTGATTAATTATTACTAAATAAGAACTCTTTTTTTAGTAAAGTTAGTTTATTATTCAAAAATATGATTTCATTGAAAATTGGTTTTTATTAATTTTTGTAAGTTCATATTATAAATTATTTTTTTTGGAAATTTTAGAATTTATATTTTATAAAAATTATATCATTTTTCAATTTTTAATTTCGAAATAAACATAGGATGATTTTCGTATAGTTTTCTACAATGGTTTATTTTTTAATAAATATTGAAAAATACTATTTTTTCCGAAATGTATATTTTATTTTCAACTATATAAAAATTTCATGTCTATTTTAGAATATTTTTAAAACTTAATTAGTTAATTACTATTAAACATAATCATATAAATATTATTTTAATCAACATTATACTTGAATTTGGTATGAAAAAAATTTTATACTTAAAAACACTTCTCTAGAAAAATGATTTTCACCATGTTTTGTCGGTTTAAATTTAAGTTAAATTCATCCAATTCTGTGGATTGAATTTGATAAAATAGATTCCAAATTTACAATTATCATATTAATATTATTTAATAATTTAACTTAATTTTTGGTCAATATGAATAGTAACCATAGTGATTTTTTTACCACAGTAGAGGTAAAATGGGTTCTTTAGGGTTAAAACTAATGAGATAAAGTTTCAAATTAATTCAAAAACATTAATTAATTTCATTTTATGAGTATATTTATTCCATAATTATAGAATGTTATAAATAATGAAAATTTTCCATTTAGATCTGATTTTGACCTTTATAATATTCAAGTGAAAGATAAATTTAAACATGTCACCTTTATGCATTTAATATCTATAATATTTTATACCTAACATTAAACAATATTTGGTTCGTTTATAATTTTTTATTTTAATTATTAATAATTCGTATTTATCATGGTAGTTTATTTTTATTTTCAAGTGATGATATAATTACCTTAAATGATTACCCAATGCCAATATAGTGATTGTGCAAGAAGTAAAAAAATAAAGCAAATGATTTTGAATTCTCTAAAAGTAATTTTTTGGACGAGTTATACTGTCCCATGAAATTTTAAGATAAATATAAAATATTCTATTTATTTTAAAGGTTTATATTACAATAACATTTTTTTAAAATTCAATTTATGTGAGTAGTTCTTTAAATGAAATTGACGGTCTATTACGTTAAATATATTTTATTAAATTACTTAAAAATCACAAAAATCATGAAATATGAATATTAGAATTATATATATTATAAATTTAATAATTTTTCCATTAATTATCCAATTTTTACCATATAAGTAAAATTATAACCCTTTAATATTGAAAATTTATTACCATAGTTAAAGTTAAATTTTTTTAACCAAGGGGTTAAACCAAAATATAAATATTTAAATTATATCTAAATTGGTGTAAAATTTATAAGGCTTTATTTTAAGACTATAATCGCATTAAATTAAAATAATTATCGTTTATGAATCATTTTACATGAGTTATTTATATATTATATTATAATATTTTATGTATTTCAAAAAATGACATTAATTATATTTTATAATAAAAAATATTTTATATGATGATTTGAAATCCTAAAAAATAATATATATTCAATAAATTGAATTTGATATTGTTTAAAATATAAAAAAGTCCATTTTTTAGTCCCTTATCTTTTTATTGTAACTTTCTTGACCACTAATGTGTAAAAAATATTGTTTTCCTTATAATTGTCAAAAGGCTTAACTAAAAGTCAAAAATAAGATATAAGGGTGAAAACCTAATAAAAAAACGTTTAAAAATTTATTTCATGAGATTATATATAATTATACTCACCCCATATTATAATTATACCATTTGGGATCCATTTTTTCATGAAATGTTATTTATTTTAATTTAATACATTACATAATTCTAAGAGTTGGCCATCTATCACATATAAAATGGCACCCCTCCTTTCTTATACACACTTAAAGTGCCATTTGTATTGGAAAATACCGACCAAAATACCTTATTAAGTCCCTTTTTATGTTTTATATATCTCATTTTTGGTATAATACCAACCTTAAAGAGATTAATGTGTAAAGAAAAGGAATTGTTTTGAAAAGGAGGTGTAACTTTTAAAAACAAATTCTTGTTTTATTTATTACAATGCCTCCTTAAAATATTATTAATGAATTATTAAATAATAAAATAATTATACTAAATAAAACTATATTTTATTATGTTAATTAAATAACATATATCTATATCATATTCCATAAAATGGGAAATGAAGCCATTATTCGCGTGTATAGTGACTTCCACCTAGAAAGCCAATGTCATTTTTTAAAATCACTTCCTATTATAGATGGTTATATGGATTTATTTAATATATATATATTATATTAATGACATAATTATTATTATTTAAATATAACATATCATTTATTTTTCTTAGCATTCCATCCATTGATAAATGAAAATGTCATTCATGCGTACGTGTGGATTACCACCTCCATGAAGTGATACAATTCAGTTTTCAAAACCAAATCACCTGGATGATATGCATAAGAATATTTAAATAAATGATATTATATTTATGATATAATATTTATAATTTAAATTGAAATTAATAATTACCTTATTTCAAAAAAATTTACTAAAAAATGTAAATGTTACTCAAGCATACGTATGACCTAACATCTCTACGATTATAATGCAGTTCATTTTTAATAAATTTATATCATTGTTGGTACTAAAAGTATTATTTATGTATAAAAATTATAATTACGTCATGATTATTATTATTTATATTATTGAATAATTACATCTTTTACCATGATCAAAACACAAAATTTGTTTTGAAATTATGAACCAAACATCCTCAAGATACCTCACATGGAATTAAATGATTAAGTAATTAAATATGTATTTTAAATAAATGAAAAAAATTATTTGATAGAAAAATAAAAAACCTTTGAAACTATATTAAATAATTAAATAATTCATATGCATTTATTATTCTAGAGTTAAAGTTCATACATGGAATTTCTGGACTCAAGTTAAGAGATTTCATCTCAATTTCCTTTTATTGAGTAATGATTTAATGTTATTCACCTAATTTATTTTATATAGTGTATAAATTTCCAATTTTACATTTTATATCATTTATATTTTAGATTTCATAGTATTTTATGTTTCAATTCAAATTATTTTATCTAAGGGGATTTGACATTAATGTTTCCAAGTGGTATGGGTTCTTTCATTGGGTTATAACTCTTCTTCATTGACATTGTTATAATGTGAATATATAGTAATTTATCTGTAATTTTTTTCATTTTATATTTATAATTGGTTTATATGTATTTAAATCTATTTACATAATCACTTCATGTATTAATTACCACTTAATAAGTTATGATCTTTTTAAGGGGTTTTTTGTCTCAATCAAAATATATTGGGATACATTGTGTGTCTTGAACCATGATTTACTTGTATAATTTAGTTAATTCCTCAATAATTAAGGTTGAAATAATAATTAATTTAATTAATTGTATTTACATATACATATAATATTATTTATTTCACTGAATTTTGACTTTGAATGTTACCATAGTAATAAATGATTTATGTTACAATCTCATCTGTTTTTGGGATTATTTATGTTCCAGTAACCTTTAGGGTAAATAATATATATTATTTTCATAAACCACATAAATTTTATCCTCTTTTAGTTATGAATATATATTTTATTTTTATCATCCATTCCCTCCCTTATTTATTAAATAAGCCTTAAAAAAGGTGTTTGTAAGTGATATCAATCATGTAACCTCTATTAGATTTGAAATCTTTTTCTTTCATAAATATATTTTCTAAATGTTTTTCAAGAAACGTATTTTATAAAACATAAATTATTTCCCAATTTTATTTTATTTGATAATTTACCATCTTTTCAAATGTTTTATAAGTAAATTTCAAAATATTTTTCACATGGGTCCCTTTTAACTCTCATTAAAAATGTTTAAAAAGAATGTTTATTTTTAACAGTTGCATCATGAATGGATTTTATCACCATTATGACCATTTTTTTCATGGTAGATTCTTTTATATATTTATGATTATATTCAAAGAAAATTATTTCCAATTATTTTGATATTTTTTTTGTTTTTAAAATTGATTTTAAATGTGTAAAGTGTATTTTACTCAGAAACAAATTCATTGATATTTTAGTGGTATTTCTATTCACCAATGACAATAACCCTTGAGGTTAATTATGATCCCATAGGAATATTTTTTTATGATACCATACTAATTCTTTCTTTGGTTGGATTATATTGTTTCAAAGAGATTTTCATGGAACCCATTTCATTTCTATGGTTTAATCAAGGTATTAATTTAATGAAATCTTTTTATATAATTTTTATGATGTTTTGAAATAATTATTTACTTTATTCATGTTATGGTTCTAGGATATTTTTTGATGATGGTGGTTCTATTATAGTCAAAGGATGAGTGGTTTTCTTATTAAGAAAGGACAGGTGGTTTCATTATAAACCTAGAATGGGTGATCCTGATATATCTCTCCAATGTATTCGGTCTGTGTAAGAGTGATTATTAGAGTGATATGATAATGACTTTCCAAGACATCAAAGCTCTTATCTATACTTTATTGGAGTTTTTAATGGTTCATTTCATTAATATTAACATTAGATGGATCCGGATTATTGAATCTTATGACTCTTATCACTGTTAACATTTAATTGATGTCACATGTTTAATTATATAGGTTTTTATTAGAATGAATTCTATTATATTATGTTTATTCACTTTGATTATGTTATCATACCCTTATACATAACTAATTCACACTGATGAAATTCAATTTTTAATGATTATGTTTTACCTTACTGAGTATTTTAACTCACAATTTTTATGTTTCCTTTTCCCTGTGTTGTAAATAATGGTTTATGAATTTCATTCATAATAAGATTACTATATGTAATGAATTTTTTGAGAGATGATGTAGTTTTTTATGAACCAATTATTTATTTGTTCATGTTGTTATTCCAATGTTTTTCCATATTCACTAAAATTAAAAACCTAAAAGGTCTTTTCGTATGAATATGATCTCATATTTATTTTTGATGTTTTATGTTTAGGATAGATAAAATTGGGAAACATTTATTGGCTTCAAATTTAGAAATTTAATGTTTATATTTTTAGAACCAGGTCTTGGATTGTGGGTTTGGGGTTGTCAAAGTTCGGATTAATGTAGGTTTTAGATAACTTTGGGTATTAGGATGTTATCATGTGTGTTTTACATAAGTGTTATTAGTATAATCATGGGTTTATAATTTTAAGGTTTATTATATGATCAAAGGCATAAAAATATATTTTTGAGGTTTTATGTGATGGGATTTTGAGTTGATTCAAAACATTTACTGGGTTTTAGGAAGAAAAATATTTCAATGTTTAGATTAAACGTTATGCAAGTATGTGATTTGATTTCATGTTAATTATAGTCTATTAGATATTGGAATATATATAATCATGATGGATTAATACTGATTCATTGATAAGGTGATATTTTCAATGAAATTTATTTTCATGTTAGGGATTAAAATTCTGGTTATTATCTAAAATAATTCTTGATATTTTGGTCAATTTTACTACATTATATGATTATATAGTAATTTCCATGGTTATTAAATGATATTTTTGGAGGGTTTTAATTAGGTTGAGGTAAATTTAACACTTACCTATAACATATTATTTAACATGAATGATATTTTCAGAAGAATACTATTTCATTTTTTGGATATATGAATATTTATCTTTGGAATTATCTAATTTGAACATTTTGTGTTATTATTTAAATTTTGATATTAATATATAATTTCAACATATGATGGTTTATTCGAATTATTGTATTATATTACCGTTTTCTTATAATTTCTATTCTGGTTATTGTCCAAAGATATGATGAATTATTTTCTATTCTTTTGTGGAATTTTTTGATCCATTTTTAGTTGACTTTAGTGCTTCAAGCATGAAAAAATCATCTTAAATACTCATAATTTCGAGTAAAACATTATCGAAAGGTAAAAATTGATAGAAATGTGAAACCAAATGATAGAAATTTAATTTATGAATTTGAAAAAGGAAAATTGAGTATATTTCTTTATGTTCTTAGACTAAATTATAATGGAATCACTTGACTTTAGAAAAAGGATCTTGAAATTAAACATTTATCCTATAATCTAAATTTATGTTGAATCTATGGTCATTTTAACACCTATTTGGTTTATAATTTTGTGATCATTTACATTATCATGATCATTCAGTATCTAGTGGTTAATGATCTATGTAACTCTCCATCATTATTTAGATATTAAAACTTTCCACTATGTCTATATTTTAAAATAGCACTAATGTTATCCTATTTGGAATCCTAGTTGTGTGTTATTCCAGAGTAATTACCCTTCCACTTTTCAAGATGAAGTTTTATGAACCCTTTTTTACAATGTAATATTTCAATAAATGTATTTCCCAAAGTAAAACCCTTTATTGTCAAGCTCAATTTAAAAGTGTAAGGATGAAATTTTTTTATGTGGGGTGATGTAATATCCCACGAATTTAAAATAACACAATTGAAACACCCCATGATTCCAAGGTACGCTTCTATATGAATAATGAAATAACTTACATTGTATGCAACATGGAGTTCTAACACACCACGACCAATCAAACTAGCCGTTATGAATAATAATACCCAGTTTTTCAAATTTTATAAATTTTATTTTTCAAAATGGGCTGTAACCAAGGATTCAAAATATCAAAATTAGCTTAGGGTGATTTTTTTTATTTTTCAGGAAAAATTCAATTGTTGATGAATAGTAAAAAACACATTGTTATTGTTTAATACTGAAGTTTTATTTAAATAATTATTTATTTTATTTAAATTTATTTTAAGCTAAAATAGATATATAATGGAAGATGAAGAAGTTTCAAATTTGGAATTTAGGGTGTTTAAAGAGATTTTCTTAGAAATATACATTTCTTGTGACCATCGAGCGGATATGCAAAGGAAATTTCTGAGTCTGAGGAAAAAGGAGGGTGAGAATGTAGAAAATTATGAGGCTAAATTTACATGGTTAGAAAGGCATGTTGTAGATTATATACATAACCCAAGGAGTAAGATTGATCAATTCTTTGATGGGTTAAAACCATTAGTTCATCAAGAATTAGTCTCACAAACCATCTCGTTGTACAATGATATAGTCTTAAGTGCTATCAAGAAATAAAATTAATTCTCTAGGTATTATTACTTTAAAGAAAATCATAGAAGAATAGATCTTCTAAAAACTCTAGAAATGGAAATTAGAGGAATAAGGGAAAAGTTGAATTTCCATCCTGTATTAAATGTGGGAAGAAACACCTTGGTACTTTCTTAAAGGGAATGAGATTCTGTTACAAGTGTGGTGAAAAAGGAAATAGAGATCATGATTTCATGGGAAAGAAAATGTTTGTCAATATTTAATTCTACAATTGTAGTGAAATGGGGAATTATTAAAATTAATTTCCTAAACGTCAAGGATAACTTACCTCAGAAAAGGGAATGGGAAAAAGGCCAAACTTATGTGATCACTAATGATGAGGTTGAAGCTCTGAATGACATGGTGGCAGGTAATTCAATGGTTTCCTCAAATTTAGCCACTGATTTATTTGATTCTGGATAATCACATTGTCTCATATCATCCCATTTTTCTAAGAAAATTAGATATTTAGAATTTCATTTAACAAGGGAGTTGTAAATCAAAGCTCTTATGGGAGGTATCATTGCAACAATGTGTTGTCAATAAATTCCTATTAGGGAATATAAAATTTCTTTATCTGGTGATATCATCATTATACCCATGATTGAATTTGATATAATCCAAGATATGGATTGGAATTCGGACCATTATACGGAAATTATTGTAATAAGAAGGAGGTTACAATTTTCAATGTTGATAAGGAGTACCTTATATTTAGAGTAGAAACGTCACCATCTTATTCTTATCTCGATCCACCCCCAGTAGCTCTACTAAATTCAATTATTGGGGAGTAAGAGAATAAATTAAATATTGGTGAGGAAGGGAATGTTCAAATAGAGGATGTACCTACTATTAAAAAAATATGTCAGTTTGTTTCTATAGGACAAACCTAGACATCATCCAGAATGATAAATTGAGTTTTCCTTTGATTTAATTCATGGTTGAAGTCCCATATCAAAGAAAATTTATAGAATGGCCATGGTGTACTTAGTGTAACTTATGATATAACTATAGGAATCGAGTAAGATAGTATTTATTCACCCTAGTGGTTCTCGGTGGGGAGACCATGTTCTTTTGGTTAAAAAGAAAGATGGATCAATGACGATTTGCATTGACTATAGGGAGATCAATTCTATAACAATAAAGAAAAAGTATACCCTACCTCAGATTGATGATTTATTTGATCAACTTCATGGAGCTCAATATTTATCAAATATTGACCTTCGATCTAGATACCATCAGTTGTGTGTGAAAAAGGAAGACATTCCAAAGATATCATTTCGAACTAGGTACGAGCATTATGAGTTAACAGTAATGCCTTTTGGACTAACTAAAGATACCTATGTTTTCATGGATCTAATGAATAGAGTTTTCAAGGAATATCTTGATGTCTTTGTCATTTTATTTATTGATGATATCTTGGTATACTCCAAAATCTATGAAGATCATGAAAATCACCTGCACACAATTCGAAAAACTCATAGAAGAAATGAATTATATGGAATGTTTTACATGTGTGAATTATAGATTTTAGAGATTTATTTTCTTCCATATATTGTCTCTATGTATGGAATATCTATTGATCCTTCAATTAAAAGGGAGATACATGAATGTCCATCATCGAAAAGTATAACTAAGGTACACAGTCTTATTGGTTTAGAAAGTTATTATTGGTGTTTCGTCGATAATTTTTCTTGATTGGCTAACCCATTAACCATGCCCACACGTAATGGGATTAAATATGTTTTGAAAAAAGAGTGTGAAGAATATTTTGAAGAACTTAAGATAATATTATTCAATGCTCCTATCTTGAATCTACCATTAGGGAATGATGGGTTTGTTATTTATAGTGATGATTCAAATAGAAGAATTGGTTGTTTCCTTATACAGAATGACAGAGTTATTTAATATGCATCAAAGAATATAAAAAATCATTAACAAAACTATCCCACTCAAGATATTTAGTAAGCAGCTGTAATATTTTCTTCGAAGATATGGAGACAATATCTATATGGTGAAAAATATGATATTTATACTAATCACAAGAGTTTGAAGTATATTTTCTCACAAAAGGAAATCAACATGAGGCAAAAGAGATGACTCTAACTAATCAAGGATTATGATTTCACTATACAAAACCACCTAGGGAATGAAAATAAGGTGTAAGATGCTTTGAGAAGAAAGGTTCATGGAGTTTGGAACAAGATAAGAGTTGAAAGGGATCATATGTTCATGGATCTAGTAAAGATAGATATGAGAATAATCATGGAAGGTGAAACATCAATACTTTTTCAAATGGTTTCCAAACCAACTTTACTAGAAAGGATAAAAAGTTCTCATACTGATGATGAGGAGTTTAAAAAATATTAAATCTATAAACGATGGGATATTGATTGACTTCGTATATGAATATTGAATTTCAAAATTTGGGAAGAGACATTGTGTTCCTGATATATCTGATCTAAGAATGGAATTGTTGGATGATGCTCATAGATCCAATTTTACTATACACCCGGGTATCACAAATATGTATAGAGATTTGAAGGAACATTTTTGGTGGGATGACATGGAGAGGGAGATTGCTGATTATGTGTCAAGATGTATGGTTTATCCAACAGGTGAAGGTTGGAAGACAACATCCTTGAGGAGTCATGCAACCTCTTCCCATACCTATGTGGAAATGGGATGTTATTATGATGGAATTTGTTATGAGAATACCAAATACTCCTAGAAGGAATGATGAAATATAGGTCATTATTGATCTTCCTACCAATTCATCACATTTTCATGTAATAAGAGAAGATTTACCACTTGATCATTTAGTAAGACTATATATTAATGAATTTGTAAGACTTCTTTATGTACCCCTTTAAATAATTTGTAATCATTCCCCTTGTTTAACATAAAAATTTTGGAAAAGTATTCAGAAATCCCTAGGTACTAAACTTATTTTAGGCACTGCCAACCACCATCAAACTGATGGAAAATCAGAATAGACTATTCAAATCTTAGAAGACATGTTGATATCTTGATCACGTGACTTTGATGGTATGTGGGAGTAGTATCCACCAATGGTAGAATTTTATTATAACAATATCTTCCATTCAAGAATTCATATGGCCCTATATGAATATTTATATGGAAAGATGTTTCTCACTCCAACTTGTTGGGATGATGTTGGTGAGAGAAAACTCATAGGTCTAGAACATGTTGAGGGAACAATGGAAAAGGTGACTATTATCGAAACACACCTCAAATCATCTCAAAGTAGGAAAAAGATCTATGCTGATAACCGAAGGAAGGATTTTTTATTTCAACTAAGAGATAATGTTTTCTTGAAGGTATTTCCATGGAAGGGTGTTATAAGATTTGGTAAGAAGGGTAAATTGAGTCTGAGGTACATTAGACCTTTAAAATTTCTATAATGAATTGGAGTTATAGATTAATGTTTGGAAATACCGCCAAGCCTCTGCAAATTTGATGATGTGTTCCATGTATCACTGTGAAGAAAATACATGCATGACCCAATGCAAGTACTCACCTATGAATAAATAGAACTAGAACCCGATTAGTCTTATTTTGAAGAGACTATCAAAATTATTGATACAAGAGAACATGTGTTGAGAAACCGGACGACTCATCTGGTAAACGTTCTTTGGAGAAAACAAAAAATGGGAGAGGAAATGTGGGAACATAAGGAACTTATGATAAATAACAATACAAATATTTTTATGTAGTAATATTCTACAAATTTTGAAGAAGAAATTATTTGAAGGAGCGGAGAATGTAACACCCAAAGATTCCACAGTACGTTTCTCTTTGAATAATGGAATAGCATGCGCTTTACGCAACTTTGAGTTCTAGCACACCACGACCAATCAAACTAGCCATTATGAATAGTAATACACAATTTTTGAAAAATTTTAAATTTTATTTTTCAAAATGGATGCCACTTTTGGATTCGGAATAGCAAAATTATCATGCTGTGAATTTTTGGTATTTTTCTGAAAACATTCAATTTTTGATGAATAGTGAAAGACACTGCGTTATTGTTTATAAAAGACTTTTTATTTAAATAATTATTTAATTTATTTAAATTTATTTTAAGTAAAAATAGATATATAAGACCTATATAAGTTCAATGTAATTCATTGGAGTAATTTTATAATAAAATTATATGTATAGAATTTTATTGAACTTTTTAATGTCTTTTACCCACCTTCTAGGCGCATTTTCAAATTTGCATAAAACATAATTTTACCACTTATGTGAATTGAATTTCAAAAATCCAAGAGACATGGTTGATATAAGAAAGTAACATGTGGTTCAATAGGATTAAAATATTTTTTGGTGAATAGTAACTTTTGAATTTTATTTACCACAGTTAAAATTAAATAGGGTAATTCATGGTAAAAATGATATTATAATTACCCAAAAAAATTTATTAATTCTATTGGATAAGTTTATTTCGATTAAAATCAACCATAGGAATAAGATATGACCCTTTTTGATCCACATGGATTAGATTAGGAAATTTATTATTATTTTATTTAAAGAAGAGTTAAAAGTGTTAAATTCAAAATTTAAAACTAAACAATTTTTAATATAGGGTTTTAAATAGAAGAAATTAGAATATAAACATTAATTATAAATATATTAATATTTTCAATATCATGGTATTTTATTTATAATTTTTAGGCATTAAATAATTAAATTTATATTTGACACAATGATGATGCAATAATTACCTTATTAATGAAAGGTTAAAATCATTGATATTATAAATATTAAAATAAATGTAAATTGATAATTTTGATTCATTACACTAATTTTCTACGTTAATATGATATTTTAGGGTTGAATAAATATTTTTTTTGAATTGTTATAGTTTTTATGACTTAAAAAAACAAAATACCAAATATTGTCAAAATTAACATAAATGAGTTTTTAAAACAAATACTATATTATTAAATGATATAATATTGTTAAAAATATATGGTTAAACCAATGGAATTAGATAAGGTTAAATATGTCAATAATGAACCACTTGGGGTTCTATTAGATTTTGTTTGTAAGTTTATTAACCATTTATTATAATAATACAAGAATAAATGGTAAAAGTTAAACTATTTAACTAAGAGTAAAATTTAAAAGATAAGGTTAATATAGTGACCTAAACCTATCTAAAACCTATATATTGAGAGGTTTTAGACTCAAAGACTTTTTATCATTGAAATAAATACTTTTGGAGCCATTATAAACTAAAAATGGTTTTATAATAAAATAATATTTCAAGCATTTCCTAAAGTGACCCTCACCTCTCTTATAAAAGGGTACTTCCCCTTCTCTCAAAAATAACACAAAAAAATCCATTTGTCTTGCCCAAAACATGCTCAAATATTCTCCAAAATACCTTCAATTAAATATGGTGGCCTTAATTTGATCATAAATCAAGCCTAAGGAGCCCTTTTGTTCAAATAAAAAGGATGACCATGAAGAAGAAGTAATAATTTCATCACCTCTTTCAAAGTTATTCCATTCTTCCACTTCCTCATCCATTGTTGTTTCCATTAAAAGTAATAAATCAAGTACCATATAAATATGTGATGTTATTATAAATATGTTGTGACCATATTCATTATTCTATCTAACCTATGACTGAAAAACTCATCATATGTGCGTACGTACGACTTACTGTCTCCACGTCGTGGTGTAGTTTTTATTCAAAAAATTATTATTTTGATGGTTATAATAATGAGTATAATTGATGTCAATAATAAATATAAAATATTAATTATTCTTTATATATGATATAACATCCAATTACTCATTATTTTACCATCAATGTATGGTTATTGTCGCTTGTGCGTACGTACGGATTACTGTCTCCAAAAACGCGATGAGATTAAATCCTATCGTAACCATTCAAGAATAATTATCATTTTATGATTTAAAATAATTTTTAAGAACATAATATCATTCTATATATTAATCAAATACATATTATCCATAACAAACAAGACTTATGTAACAAAACATATAATGGAAAATGAATTAGTTAACACCCAAAATAATGATACTACTGAAATATTTTTAACAAAGAAATATTATAAGATCATATATGATATCATATTTATGTCTTTGGTTATTGTATAATTTCATAAAAATTAATTAAATACTATACATGAGGTTAATTTAACCTCAAATAAGGAAGAATACAAGGTAAGGGTTAATTTTATAATCTCTTTATTATTCAAGGTTGTTAATACGTAATTATCTACTTGGACATCTTTATCATCCACATATGTGTTTATTGAAATTTATTTCAAAATTTTTTCACTATTTAATAGACTATGGGTTAATGTAATTTATACCCTTGTTGTAATTTTTATAAATTTTTCTGAAAGGAATCATTCTGTCATCTTACAAACAAGGTACTTTTTAATCTTTTTGAAAAATTAATGAAATAATGTTTTTCAACTTATACGGAAGTTACAACTATTTTACAAAATTATAACACCTTCAAAGCCTCCCATACAAGCTTATAATAATATTTTAAAAATAAACGTTTTCTTTACTTTTAAAAAATATCAATGTAGAAAGAAATGTTACACTCAAATAGTTTTTGGATTGATTTCATCTATGTGGACATCCTTCATTGGATTTTACATTTTTTTGAAGTGGATTTAATATGATATAATCTTCTATATTGTAATGAAGGTTTTTTGATATGTTTTACTGTGGATGTGTTATTTTTATACCACTGATGGTTTATGGTTAAATTCTTAATATTTCATATGCTGGTCTTAATACAAATGTTTGTGTTATGTTTCGACCTAATCATTTGAGAAATGAATTTTACTTAGTAAGTGACAGGTGGATCCCACTATAGCTCCTTGATGCACCGGTAAGTCTCATGATAAAAACTAGTGTCTTGGAATTTTTTTTACAAAATCTTATTTGTAGTGTTGGAATGAGGCCTTGACTATGTGGTTATGATTTCTGGCATTATGCATTCCATCATTATGAAATTAGATATTGATATTACATGTGATTATTCAACTAGTAGAATATCCATGTGAATAAGTAAATAACATTATTTGATTTATCTTTTCCATAATATTTTGAATTATATTTTTAAAAGGCTTTTGTTTAAGTCATATACATTTCCTTAAATGTTTATTCTATTTATGATAGTTTCTACTATATTGTTATCCTTATTGAGCATCTGATCTCGCCCATTTCTATTTTTTATTTTTTCCAGGATGCGAAAAGTATATTATGACTGACCTATAGGAAAAATCAAAGGGATATAAATTTGTTCAAAGGAGACACAATGTTGTTTTTTTTCATTTCATAATCTAATGTAAAAGTTATATATGTATCTTGTACTTCCAAGGCTACTAAACATATTGGTCTTTCAGGATTTGGTCCCTTGTGATCATGCTAATGTTATGTAATAATTCACTAACTATGGGTAATTAGGGTTAGGGCACTACATCTATTTTCAATATCATATACAACATGGAACACCAAGCATAAACAGAGAATGAAATATTAATGTTAAATTTTATAATTATAACCTTCCCATTAAATTGGAGGGTATGAATAGGATTAACTTTATTTTTAAATATTTATAAAGGTACCAATCAATTAATATTTATTTAATAATTTATTGGAAATAAGAAATCAATTTTTAAGTTATTTTTTATGCTTCAAAAATACATTTTCTTCAAAAATGGGGTTTATATTCTTGTGAGATAATATTATAATTAATTTTTGGAGACATTAAATATTATTTTTAAAAACATGAAATAATTCTTTTAAATTAATAATATCAAATTTATTTTAGGATGACCTTTTGATAAAATTCTGAAAATTTTTATTTTTAATGAATAATAAATATTGATTTTTATTGAAAACAATATTTTATTTTTGAGTACATAAAATGTCAAATTCTATTTTTTATTATTTTTTTAAAAAATATTATATAATTTCAATTAAAAATAATCTAAAAATATTATTTTAATCAAAATTTACTTGAATTTCATATAAAAAAAATTTACACTTAGAAGGCATTTTTTGTGAAAAATAAATTTTCAATGAATTTTACAGGTTTATTTTTATACTAAATTCTACCACATATACATATTTGTTTTTATAAAATTTATTATTTATTCTATATTTGCAAAATTAATATTAATTAATAAGCTCAAATTCATTTTTGGCCAATATAAATAGTAAATATAGTAAATTTTGATTACCGGAGTAAATTCAATATTGGTTAATTAGGGTTAAAAAAATGTGCTTAGGCTTCCAAATTAATTAAAACAATTACCTTAATTTCATTGGATAATTTTATTTTTTCTTGAATTATAAAAAATTATAAATTTTATCTTTTTTCTCGTTTAGATTTGATTTTGATCTTTATAATATTCCAGTAATTGATAAAGTAAAAAATGTCAGTTAATTGTTTTTAATATCTATAATATTTTATGACAGAAATAACAAAATCTTATACACATTTTTAATTTTTAATTTGAAATATTAATGAAATTTTTATCATGTTAATTTATTTTTAATTTTTAGTGATGAAATAACTACCTTAAATGCTTACAAATCGCCGACATAGTTCTTTTGCAAGCTGTAGAGAAATGAAGTAAATGATTTAAAAAATTTTAAACGTAATTTTTTTGGAGAATTATAGTGTCAAAATACGTTTGATGATAAATATAATATATTACATATATTAGAAAGTTTTATATAATAATTATTTTAGTTTCATGTTTATTTTAAAGTAAAATTATGAGAATTATTCTCGAAATGAAATAAATAGTATTTTATATTAAATATATTTAATTAAATTGTTTAATAATCATAAAAATATTAACATAGTACAATTAGAATTATAAATGTTCTAAAAGTTATACCATTTTCTATTTTTGAGATAATTTTTACCCTTTATGTAAAATTACAACCCATTAATATAAAAAAATTCATTACCACGATAAAGGTTATAATTGGTTAACCAATGGGGTAAACCAAATGAAAATGTTTTAAATAATATAAAAACATTTATTAATTTTATTGGGGGATTATACCAATACAATAACATAATTATATTTGAATCCATATCATTTTTAACCATTTTACAGGAGTTAAATACAAACTATATTATAATATTTCACATATTTACAAAAATGACACTAATGATATTTTATAATAATTGTTTTATTAAGTGATATTTTTTTGAAAAATACTATATTTGGACAAGTGAATGTTATATGGTTTAAAATATCTTATAAGTAAAATGTTTGGGTATATTTTCCATTTAATGTAACTTTCTGGAACAATAAATTTCAAAAAAATTGTTTTCTCTATAATTGTAAAGAGGGTTAAGTGGGGGGGGGGGTGTAAAACTAAGAGATGAGGTTGAAAACACAACAAAAATGAGTCCAAATTTTATTGGATGATATTATTTTTAATCATAATCATATTATATATTAATTATATTATATTTATTTATTTTTCCTTCAAAATTAATTTATATTAATTACATACATTAAGTAATCCCAAGAGTGTCATTCCCCTCACTTATAAAAGGACGCGACGATCCTCTACTAAAATCATTTAAAGAATTTTTTTAATATAGTACCGAAAAAAAAACATACTAAAATCCTTTCCCATATTCTATAATTATTATTTTAGAAATAATACCAACCTTATAGGGCTAAACATGTAATGAAAATGTGGTTTTCTGAAGAAGAGGTATAGATTTTTACAAAATGTTTTAGTTTTATTTCTTTGTGTACGACCATGAAAACTTATTTAACCATTATGTAATAATAAAAACAGAATATTCTATAAAAGTAGATGTTATTAGGTTCATTTAATATACTATATCTATATCCTCTTACTTCAAATTGGAAATGAATCCATTAGTTGTGTATACAGAGGACAATCTCCTCACGGGCCAATGTAATTCATTTTTCATAACCGTATATTATGTATGATAATAATGATGTATTTAATATATATATATATATATGATATTAATTACATAACTATCATTATAGAAACATATTATATCATTGATTTTATTACCTTTCTATCTATTGAAAAATGATAATTTCATTCATGTGTACATATGGATTACCACCTCCACAAAGGGAAGTGATTAATTTTTTAAAACAAAATCACTTATATTATATAAATATGTTTATTTAAATAAATTAAATAATATTTATGATATCATAATCACTATGTAAATATATAATAATACATAACTTATTTCCACAATGTTCAACGAAGAATGAAAACATTACTTCAGTGTTTGTACAACCTATTGTATCCTTGGTTGTAACATGATTCATTTTTCATAACAATCATTCATGGTTGGTATTAAAAGCATAATTTATGTCTAAAAATTATAATTCTTTCATGATTATTATTTTTTATATTATTTAACAATTACCACTTTGACCAGTATCAACATACTAAAGTTGTTTTGAAATTATGATCCTAACGTCCTCAAAGTACTCAACGTGGACTTAACTAATTATGTATTTAAATATGAAATTGAAATAAATTAAATTTTTTAATAAAAAGTTTATAAACCTAGGTTCTAAAAAAATTAAATAATTTATATAATATTATTATATTGGATTTATAGGACATAAATGGGTACTCTGGACTGAAGGTAAGGGATTTTGTGTTAATTTTCCTTCATTGAGGCATGTTTTACTGTTATGCACCTAATATATTTTATAAGTTGTATATTTTACAATTTTAAACACTATATCATGAATAATTTATATTAAATGATATTTTTTGTTAAAATTTAAATATTTTATTGATGTCTATTTGACATGGATGATAGAAAGTTATAAGTGTTTTTTAACTCGACCTTCTTTAATTTGGTGATAACTCGTCTTAATTGACCTTGTGATTCCTTGAATATGCATTAATTAATCTCTAAATTTCATTATTATTTATTTAGAATTGTTCTATGTGGATTTAAATATATTCACACAATCACTTTATGGATTCATTAGACTTTAAAAAGTTATGATCTTTGTATTTGTTCTATTTGTCCCAGTCTCATTTTCTTGAGACAAGTTTTATGTCTTGTACCCCGATTTTCTTATATAGTTAACTTAATACACCATGAATTAATTTATACATATTAATTAATGTAATCATAAGTATTGAAATATCCATACCATATTATTTATTTCAATTAATTTTTATTTTACATGTTACCAAAGTATTAAAGTCTTTATGTTACAATATCATTTCTTTTCAGCATTATTTACCTTGAAGGATTCTTTACAAGAAGTCATATACTATTTTTTTTCTTGAAATAAATATATTTTATTATCCTATAGTAATGAATGAGCATTATATTTTTATTTTCTATTTACTTTATTAATTATTAAATAAAAAACAATAAAGTTATTTGTAAGTGATACTGATCTTCTATATTCTTTTATATCGAGAAATTTTTCCTTTCAAATCTATGGTTTATAGAATTTTTTCAGGTGTGTTATTTTAAAAAATAGAAATAATTTCTTAAAGTTATTTTAAATAATATTTTAATATTTTTAAAAAATTTTATATATAAATATCATAAATTTTTCTACATGGGGACTTTTTACTCTTTTTTCATAAGTTTGAAAAGAATATTTATTTTTAATGTTTACATCATGAATAGATTTTACCACTATCATGAAAATTATTTAATTTTAATCTTCCTTTAAAATTTTCCCCTGTTATCTTAAAATTAAATGATTTCCATAATATATTTCGATTTTTTATTTTTTAAAAGTTATTCTCATGGTGGAATGGGTATTTTCCTCAAGAATGTTATAAATTATATTTTAATGGTATTTATATTCACCCATGACAAACACCATTAGTGATACATATTATCCACTATGGATATTATGTAGTGATATCAACCTAGTTATTTATTTGAAAATATTTTGATTGTTTCAAAGATATTGTCATGGAACCAATTTATCTTCCATGAGTGAATAAATGTATAAAAAGAATAATAGTTGTTTTTATATGTTTAAAATGAAATGAATTTCTATGAAGATTATTTAGGTTATATTTATTGGACAATATTTATGATGATATATTTTTTAGTTATAATACTAGTATTTTTTGTTTCATTATAAAAAATGGACAAGTGATTTCGTTATAAACCAATGATAGGTGGTTCCGATACAAAATAATGATGCGTGGTTCCCTCATAAACCAAGAATGTGTGAGCATAATATAACTCTAAAACACCTTGGGCATTTTTAAGATGTGTATAATAATTATATTCCAAGATACCAAAAAAATTTTATCTATGATTTATATGAGTTTCAAATGGATCCTTTGATCAATATTGACATCAAATGGGTCGTGATTATCGATTATTTTGACTCTTTAAACTGTTAAAGATTTATTCAATGTCACATGTATAATTATATTGGTATTCATGATTTCTAGTTATCTTATATTATGTTCATTCACTCAGAATATGTCATCATAAACTTATACTCATCTTATTATTACTGATAAAATAAAATTGTTAAGTCTTATGTTTACCTTTACTGATTTCTAATCTCACCCATTTTTGGATTTCTTTTACATATATTATAAAGAAATTTTTTAATTATATTATTCCTAATAAGGTTAATAGATTTGAATAACTTAGTCAGAGAATTTATATAATTTTTATGAACCAATAGTCAATGTATCTATGTTGATATATAATAGTTTTTCCTAAATCTATAAAGCATTATACCTAAATAGTCCTTGGTTATTTATGTGATCCCATATTTACTTTCTATGTTGTATGTTTTTGGATGGTTGAAATTGAGCCAAATTTATTAGTATTAAATACTGAAATATAAATTTTATGTTACTATCATCTGATCCAATAGTGTGGTCTCATGTCTGTTGCACTTAAACGGGTTTCTTTATCTATATTAAATTATTTTAAAACATTCTCTATATAAATTTATGGATAAAAGATACACCACTCAATATATGATAAATTTATTATCCTAGCCAATATGTCATTTCTATAAAGTCATTTATTTCAAATTCTTGTTTTATGTATTTTATTTCTTCATGAATTTCTCAATAGGTATAAAAGGATATTTACTTCAGAAACACACCCAAAGATAATTGTATATTAGGATGTTTTTTTATTAAAATATCATTGGTATGTAGTTTCATTTTCGTATCCCTTATAGGATAAAAAATCTTAAGAGAGTAATGATAGAATTATTTCCTAAAGACATGGTGTATATGCCTATATCATAATTTATAATATAGATATTTCTTATAGTAAAATATATATAAATCATGGTATATCATAATTCATTGATAAGAATATATCAAATGGATTTTGACTTTCATGGCATGGTAGTAGAACATTAAAAGTTAGTTTTCATGTTCTCTATCACATTGGATATCTTTATAACGTATTCGAGTTCCAAAATATCATTTATAAAGATGAATAAATATGGATGATGATTTATTAAAACATTTTTTAATATATATGTAAATGTTTGGTGGGATCGGTCATGTATCATGGCTTAAAGAAGGATGCATTTAAATTTGAATGGTATATGTTTCTTTATAAACGTCTGGTTGAATCTCCTTTCCACATGAATGTCTATTTTTATCCACTCTTTCCCACATGAGTTACTAAAATATAATGAGTGAAACAGTGTTCACAGCTAAATGTTGGTTATTCACATATAACCAATGGATACACCATAAAGGGAGTATTACTTTCATTTATCCTTAGTGGTATTCATCAACCACAAATTTCGAATAATGAATAGCACTATCAGTGGCTTTATTAGTGTATAGTATGTTGTTTTATTTGTCTGAAATTAGCATGGTTTTGGATTTTCATTCCTAGTGATCTTGGGATTTATGATTTTAAATAGATTTAATTTATTAGTTTAATTATTGAACTACCATATGAATCCCATTAGAGGTATTAGATCCCCATAATAATGATTTATTATCAAATTTACGTTTTAATAATGAAGTTACACGATATCATATTAGGGTTATAATCCATTTTTCTAAAAATGATTATATATTTTTAATATGACGGAATCTATGACATGAGTTTTTATATGATATGATTTAGTCTTATCATAAGGTATATGATACTTTTTTTTTCTAAATTGTTGGGGCCGAAGCCTCAATTTATTATTTAAATCAATGTCCTCTTTAGACTGGATAGAGCGAGACCCATTACATATCCCGAAGGCACAAGGCCAAGTGGCCTGAATACAAGGCTTGAAAGCCCATTTTTTCCCAAAGGACCCCTCAGTGAACAATACTGCTACAGTACCTGCACTGCTACAGTACCAACTATAGTACCTACTACAGTCCCACACTGCTACAATGCTGCTTCTGCTATAGTACCCTGCTACAGTTCTCTGCTATAGTACCCGGAAAAACTATTGGTTTTTTATATTTCATAACGTTTGATATATGGAAATCATAACCTATGATAATTCCAACCTGTATAACTCACAATAGAGAATCATACTATAAATATTTCATAGTGTATATCATAAGTAATAAATTCCAGCTCATCGAAGGATTTAATACTATGTAGTGGATAATCATATGAGGTGGAATTCATGATTAGGGTGTGAAATTATTAAATCAAATGCAACATATTATCTTAATCAATCATGCTCAATTATCCCTATGCAAGTACTACACATAATTTTAATATCTTGTGAAACATATCCTAAGTAATTATATTTTTATCCTTACAATAACCCTAATGAATTTTATTTATCTTGCAATGGATTATCATAAGACACTTTATGGGTTAATCTCAAGCGATTATTTGTGCCATTTATTTTATATTATGCATTATTTTTTCTCTATCATATTATATTAGAGAAAACACCAGTTTCTCTCTTTTCCCATGACATCTCATATCTTATGATATTTATATATTGTATCATATGATATGTAAGAATGATGTTATTTTTATTATTTTCAATTATGAATTAATTTATATAGTTTATAAAAAATTTATAGATTAAATTAAATGGATATTTTGGATATTTATTAATTTATAAACGAATTTATCGAGTAATTAAATAAAAATTGTTCATAATTAATTATTAAAATTTTATGAAACTTTTAATACATAAATAACCCATAATATTAACTAAAAATATTTAAATATGTTTTAAATTTATATATGAAATGATTTATAATTTAGATATGAATTATTTATATGGAAATTATTGGAGTAATTTATGAAGTGTTTATAAATAAACAAATAAGAAAAAATAGAAAATTGTTTATAGGTATTATTATAAATTCTATATAACATTTAATTTTAATTGTTCAAATAAAATTAATTATTTGAGAAATTATTTAAACCACATTAAAATGATTTATGATGATTGAAAATATCGTGGTTTAAATAATGATAAATATGTGTTATTTAGATTATATAACTTGTCACATAATAGAATATATATATTTCATATATATATTTCATATAATATATATAGTTATAGTAAATTCCATGAAACTAAAAATTAGAAAGAGTTTTTATTGTAATAAATATAAAGAGAATATTTATTTTAATTATATAATTCCAATAATGCATTATTCATTTTAATTATAGAATTTCTATAATGCTTATAAAATTATATTTTTTTTAAATATGATGTATGATTTAGTTTAAAGGTGTTTAAATTTCTTCTCAATATTATTATACATGATTTTGATGAGGTTCATGCTAGGTATGAAAATAGTTTTTGTTATATTTAACCTTGACTTGGGAATGTAATATGTTATGAGATTTAATAATGCAATTTATTATGATTTATATATATTATGTTCTAGAACTTTAATGGACTTGATATCTCTCATATGTGAATTATCCCTAGGTGGAGGGACTTTGTTTTAAATTTCTAAATGGATTGGAGGCTTATTCCATATTAAGAAAAGTGAGGGTTGACTATATGTGGTTCTAGGATTAATTGTATGGGAATTTATAGTATCTTATTATTAAAATTATTTACCGGAAATGGTTTCATATAACTTAGGAATGATATTAATTTGGATATGTATGAATATAATTGGATTTTTAGGGCTAGTAACACAAGATATTATTTGTGTAAAGAGTTACCCACCAATATAGTTTTAATATATTGATTTAGTGAAATTAATAGGATTCCATATTAAATAATTATAACCCTGAACACATAATATAATTCATGATATATTATGGCGAGACCAAATCTCCTTAAAAATATTAATTATTATATTCCATCCAAAGAGTACACTTTTTAAGACCTCAATCATCCAACTAAATAAAACATTCAAAAGATAGGCACCCTGAAATTGGCTTATGTAAGAATTAAAATAATGGGTGATCCTAATACGATTAGACACCTATTATTTGTGTGTTATATATGTTACACATAGTATTTATTCCCAAATAATATTAGTTTATTGGAAAAATAGGGTTTGGTTTATCCATACAATGAATTGTATGAAGTGTTTTTCACTCAATTATCCAAAATTCATATATGATGTGACTGGGTTAATACAATACATAAATAACTAAGTAAAAATAGTAACTCCACAGATAACTCATTACATATTAAAATATTGATATTGGATAACTATTTAATATGATGTATTTTTATGAATTGTTGTAATTTTAGTGAGAGAACCTTTAATAAATGTCCATAGAAAATGAAATTAGAACATGATACTCATCTGATAAGAGACTATGTTATAAATAAATTAACATCATAATTATCATACAAAATATTGAGACTAGTCTTATAAAGGATCGGATTAATATAAATACATTGTAATATTGGTAATTCTAAAAAATTTCTTATGTTATATAAATTGTATGTGTTAGAAAAACACTTTTTTTAAAATAAATAAACCATTTATGTTATCCAATAGGTGAATCATGTATATTATTATAAGAATCATAGAATTATTCACTCAAGTTTTAATTGATTATATTTATGGCTACTATAATCATTTTTTATCATTAATAGTAATTTTCTGATAATGTAAATGTATTCATGAAATGTTTAATCGATATTATCAAGGTATTTAGGATTGAAGAACAATGAATAATTTGTCATAAGTTTGGTAATGTAATGACCATATGAGTGGGTAAATGTTTAAACATGAAGAATAAAATTCAGTTTGAATTTATGAAAATGTTTCTTTTAATAGTCATTCAATTTTCATTAAAACCTAGAGTTAAAAAATGTGGACAAATGTTTCCTTATGATGAAAATTTTTAACATACCAAATAGGGTTCATGAAAATCCCAGGAATGCACATGTTGTGTATCAGTATAATGAAAATTAATTATTTTATTCTGAAGGGTATAAAATAATAAATATATAATTTAATTTTTTATATATATACAAGAGTTAAAAATCAAGGAAAGAATTAATAGTTCTTGTAGTCTTAACTAAAGTGATAAAAAGGGTTTTTAATCATATAATGGATATAAATGAAAATATCAAGCTCATTTGGATCTATGTAAATGATCTGAATCTTTAACTAATTTTTCATATACGATAAGAGAATTTATTTTCAAAACCATGGTTATTATAAAAAATATGGGATGATGGATTCGATAATCATGGTTTATGATTCTGAAATTATATAACATGTTCTGGGAAGATAAACGGATAAAAATGATCTATCCATAGTAAAATTTTGGTGTCCATATGTTAGTGAAAATATTATGAATTGATATTTCACCACCCCCATTTGAAAATTTCAAATCAACATAATATTTATTTGGTAGTCTGTCATATATATTATGTTATACATGCACTTAAGAATGGTTTTTTTTACTGTTGTTAAAGGGGTTTATGAATATAAAATGTATCATTTCTTATAAAAGGAAATATCCACATTATCATTATTTCATGTTGGATACATATATGTATATATTGATATAAATTTAATGAATTATAATTATAATTTACCTCTCAAGGTGTGACTTTATGTTATCTATATCCAATGTTCATTATTGAATATTATTTTTTATGGAGATATGTTAAGGTTTTTTAGAGTATGATTATTTCATTGGGATATAAAATATATTGTTTATGTATAAAATAAGTATTTTGAAATATATGAGAAACAAATTATACCACATGGGGAGTCATTAACTATAAATTTGGTATAATTGGGACAAAAATTTCACATTTTATGTCTCCAACACCTGAGGTTGGTGATTTACCTAGAATGAAATACATTATAGTTCAATACCTTTTTACATATGAAGGAAAATACATCTAATTAATTGGTGGTTGGGTTTCTTTCTTATCATAAATTCTGTTGGATATTATCTAGGATGAGATTTATACTCTAAAATGATGATTATTGAATCTATGCCCTCGATTGAGATAGCCCATGGCATTTGATGGCCATACCTAGATGTTATATTTTAAGTGATTATTTATTGAGTGAGGGGAATGTGATATACTCATGCATAAAGGGGGATAATATAGAATTTATTCATTGGTGTGGACAATATATACTTTGAGAATCAATAACCTATCAGTTATTTATATGGAATTATAAAATCTATTTCCTATTGTCACTCAATACATTGAACAAAGGGCTCTTATGAAAATTTTAGCTTGGAAAAGATGTAAGTGGTGGACATAGGAATAAATATATGTATATTTGATGTAGATAATTACATATACCATTATACATTTTCTATTATTGATGAATTTTTATAGGCCACACTTTTCTTAAATTTTTATATTTAATGATTCATATATTTATTCAATGATATAAAGGCCAATGGGGTCAAACATTATGTTTGCCTAAATTTGGACTAATTTTGAAGTATAATGTTTCTCTAAACATGCTTTAGAGTATATAAAAAAGGATATTTAGATGGGTTTTAATAGGTTATTTCATATTACATGATAAATTTGTATGTTTATGGAAGATTATTATATTTTATGGAAGATATCCAATAATATTTTTGGATAAGATTTCAGAAGTTATTATATATCCTATAATAGAAGGTGAAATGAAAAATATTTTATGAGGATTTAGTGAAAGTGTGATATTGATAGAGTTATACAAGAAAACCGTGGGGTATATGATTATATTGTATTGTATAATATTGATATTTCATATGGTATGATAAATAAAAACCAATGCGTATCATAAAGCAAGGATTAAAATATATTATATGGCATGTAACCAATTTGAAATGATTAAAAATGTTAAAAATTAAAATTATTATTATCTAAAAGATTTTAAAAAACCCAAGTAATGATAGAATAAATAATTTTCTTATTGATGAATATAAAAATTTAATAATTTTATTTTATAAAATTAAAAAAATATTTTAAATAAACATTTAAAAATTTACTTGGGGTAAAATTTTAGGATTTTCTGGAAAATATTTCTTTTTTCAGTGAATAGTGAAAAATAAGGATTTCTGTAAAAAATATTTTTTTTAAAATTAAAAAATTTAAAATTATAATTATGATTTGAATAAGATTTAAGGTTAAATAAGTATTATTTAGTTATATTTATTACATATAATTACTTTATAATCAAATTTATATTGGGTTTTAACATACATTTTTTTTGGTTTTAAAAATGGGGTTTTCCAAAAAAAACTATTTTAAAATGCATAATGTCAACTCTTTTTAATTAAATTAAATAATAAATATTGGTGAATTATTTCAATGAAATTTATATAATATATATAATTAAATATTAATGTATTCTCATATATTTATTATTAATAGTCAGTGAGTTATTATAGAGTCATCTTTCTATAAAAAACACTCTTCGTAGAAATTTTTTGTCAGGCCACGTCTGTGAGATTAATATTAAATTAAACTCATACACTTAAATGAATTGAATTTTAAAATATCTATTAAATATTTTAAATAAGAATAATTTATAATGTACAGTAATTAAAACTTAATATTTGACCATAACGATTATTAAAAAAGTGAAAATTAATTATAGGGATTTTGGTAAAAAAAAGTTTACAAAAGGATTACGATTTTAACATAAGAGGAAAAATGTCCTATAAACTTGTAAAAAAAATATTTAATGGAAATATATAGAAATTTTCACTTCTATTATTGATAATGGACCTTTATTGGGGTCTGGTTACATGAATAAAATGTGGGTGGAATTCACACTTTCAAAATAATTACAAGTTTCTCACTTACCCAACTTATAAAAGGCCACCCCTATCATCATCTCTTCATACCTAAAAAAATATTTTTTCAGCCAATAGAAAAAAAATAAATTATAAAATTCCCTCATCTCATACTTGGAGAATTAATTTTAGTAATAATCCATCTAAGGGAGTCCTTTGGAGAAATCCAAAAGGAGATACTCGGAGAAGGGGTAACGTTCTTCAATGAGCATTTTTGTTTGATTTTTTCCTCCACCCCATTAAATTATTATTTTTAAATTATGATATAATATCATAAATATATTACATATAATGAGAATACTTATGTTAATGTTACAACCTGGAACCACACACACTTCCATGAAATGGGTTATAAAATCATCAATCATGTATACGGTGAACTACCACCTCAGAAAATGATGTCATTAATTTTTACATTACCACCTCTCACAGTTGGGTATGATAATGGATGTAAAGTTTATATATCATATTTATAACATTATTATACCTTTTGAGTCATTATATCATATATATCATTTTTTTCTATTCTTTAAGGGATAAAATAATGTCTCTGATGTGTACGGCGAACTACTATCTCACAAAGTGATGTGATTCATTTTTCACTAATGCGTTAAGTTGAAGGTAATAAGGGTATATATAATAAATATTTGTAATATAAAATAAATATTAATTATATTAAAGATATATTTATCATTATTTAAATACAATATATCATTTTATTTTTTCCTTCTACTCACTGAAAAAATTATAACATTGTTCGTGGACATGTGGACCACCACCTCTATAGAGAGATGTGATTCCTTTTTCTTCAAAATATCACAAGAGTGATACATATATATATATATATGTATATATAATTAAATAATATTGTATTTATGATAATATTATATTTATTTAAATATAAATTTTACTTACCTTTATTTAGAATAATCATTGGATAAATAGTAATGTTACACATGCGTACATACGACCTACCTTCTCCATGATCTTAAAATTACTTCATTTTTCATAACAATATTTCATGATTAGTTATAAATTTATAATTTATGTATAAATATGATAATTATTTCATGAATATTATTTTATGTATGTTTAAATAATGACCTCTTTGACCATAGTCAACCTACAAAATCCATTTTTGGCACATAAGCCGAGTATGGTAAAAACAAACGACTTAAACTGAATTAATTAATAAATTTTATATAAATTGTTAATAAATAACATAATATTAATAATAAACATAAAACATTTCCTAAAAAATTTAAATAATAAACATAATTTTTTAATAAAATAATATAAATACACATGTGACAAGTCAAACTCAAGGTAAGAGACTTCATCTCAATTTCCTTTCGTTGAGACACAATTTGATGTTATGCACCTATATTATTTTATGAGGTTTATATAAAACCCCTTTGAAATGTTATATCTTGAACCCATATATTATAATATTATATAAGGTTTTTCTTAATTTTATCCTTTTATGGGGCTTATGAATCAATTATTTCTATGGTGATAGGGGACTTTTTCTTAAAAAATCATCTTTTAATTTTTTTCATTCAAACTCTCTTTCTCTTACATGACCAGTTTTTTTAAAATGTTTATATGAATATATTTATATGGACATAAATATCTATAAAGTGTATTGTATATCTATTTTAAATCTATTTTCATAGGTTTTTTAAGGGAATCATTTTATGTTTTGTATATACAATTTTTTTAAATGATAACAGGAATTACTTATTCTTAATGTATATAGTGACACTGAATTTTCCAACACCATGACCATTATTTTATTTATATGTTCCATTTAATTATTTTCTTTTTTCCTTCACTAAAGAAAAAATGTCCATTTTATTTCTATGTTTTGGTTCAAAATAAATGGGTATTTTGGTATTGAAAATGGATTTTTAAAATAAAATGGTATTTTAAAATCTAATAGTGCTTTGTTTACAAGTTCAAAATATTTTTAGAAAAGCGATGGAATAAAAATGTATTATTAATGTTATTGTATATGAGAGTTATATATGAGAAATGGGTTCATCCATATAACATCGGGGGAGCCTGTTATATATTATATGTTGGGTCAGCCTAGATAGTGTCGGGTGATCCCATTATAGGTTATATGATGGGGAAACCAAGATAATGTTGGTTGATCCCATTACAACTTATTTGATGGGGTGGTCTAGATAGATCTAGGTGATCCCATTATAGGTTAAATGATGGTTGTTCTCATATAGTGATCTAATTCATTGGATAATGATTATATTAGAAGTTAGTCATATGGGTATTCCAATTAAAATGGTTTAGAAAGTTTTTTTATGAATATGATTCTCTAAGACACCGAAAAGAGGTTTTAATTTCATTATATGGGTTTAAATGATTTTCGAAGATAAAATAGCTGTGTAAATTATTCTTCTGAAAATGTTTTATTTCATATGCTCGAAGAACATTTAAGATAATGGTAAAAGTTATATGTATTTTCAATTTCATAGGAAAAACAATTTTCCTTATTTTAGAAAACCTTACAAATTGTTTTTTATTAATACCATAAATTTAAATGATTTCACAGGATTTAATGATAGGTAAGGGAATTGAATAATTAATGTAATTTTTTTTGAATATTTTCCATAAAAATAATTCATTATTATTTAAAATGTTTTCTATTATGGAAAAAATGTATAGTAATTGGATGTGTCCACATTATATTATACGATTTTGTAATGTATGAGATATGGTCAAATTATCTAAAACTCTAAACATGAAAAGATCATCAAAGTGAATAATTTAATATTTTAACTAAAACTAATGATTATGTTACGTTTTAGAGCAGGTCTTTATTTTTGGTTTTATAGGTCGGTTTATATAACATTATAGGTTATGATAATTTTAATAGAATGACCTTAAAATAGTTTACCTTATGGTCAAGTTAAACTAGAATTTTAATATTACCATGTTTCTTTATCTAAACAGTGTCTACTCAAGAATGTTTTTCCATTGAGGAAACACAGAAGATATAGTAGGAATAAACTGAGAGTAAAATATCATTCCTCATCAGCATCGAAAGATGGTTTTAATTGAAAGATAATAGTTTGTTACATTGATGAATATACTGAAAAAATAAATAAATGGCGGTGGTATCCATGCCAGAGGGGAACCCGATCTTATAAAAAATGACATTTCTATAGTAGAGAATTTCATTAGGAAAAATCCTTGATCTTTTAGTGGATTATCATAAATTTTGATTTCCAAAGGGTGAGTTAATTATTTGTAGAATATATTTTATTTCATGGGATACTTAGAATGTCAAAATACAACTCTTACCATTTATCATTTTGAAGGTGAATCTAATCGATGGTGGTATTTGGTTTAGAATAGCATAAAAAAATATGATCTTTACTATATTTAATAGGAATCATTTTATGATGTTTACTTGATAAATATTTACCTATGTTTATTCAATTATGAATGGAAAAACAATTCATATAATTTATGCAAAAGATGATGATTCTATTTCTATATATGAAGTAAAATTTACAGTATTGGCCCTGTATGTGCCAGATTTTGTTCAACAAACTGAAATTAAATTAAATTTATATTACATTGGTTTGAAACCATGTCTACAATGAGATTTGGATGTATGAGAATTTAAAATTTTCTATAAATTGGTTCACTGTGATGAGAATGTTAACATAGAATTTGTCTACTTGTGTGTTCCTTGATATAGAATAATAATAAAAGGTTATGGTGGTAGAAAATAGGGAAAATACCATATATGAAGAGTAGAGGTAATCCCCCAAAATGTTCTATGTGAGTAAATTAAATTTAATGAAATTATTGAGAAGACATGGTAAGTGTTACTGGTGTGGTTAGTTTGGAAATGGGTCTTTTGAATATAAATAAAAGAGTCTGGAACAACCAAAGAACGGGGTAATTCATAGGCATCCAAAAGTGAGGTGTTTTCATTTCATGAGTTGGGTTATTATGCTAAAATGTGTTCAAATATAATTTCATAGAATAGAAATACTTATAATCAGAAATAGAAAGGTGTAGAGAAGTCATTTTCTACTACTACATTTGATGTTGTGAAATCAAATTGAGTCGTGATAGCTATGTTACGTTTTTTTTGAATTATACCAATAACCAATTTGATATTGGATCATTACATTATTTAATTTATTAGAAATTTAATGTTAAATTCGGAATATCACCTAATGAAATTATGTTATAAATTTTATTGAAAACTATGCATGAAATTATTAATTCACCCATGATTTATAGGTATATTACTATTTTTATATGTGGTATGGTATTTCCTACAAATCTAGTTGAACTGAACATAATAGAGTTTAATATTCTTCTTGATATTTATTTTCATTTAGTTTATCATTCTAAGATAGTTTTCAATGCTTTGAAAATCTTATTTAGTGATTTCAATCCTTTGATAAGATACTAAGAAGTTGATAAGTGATTATAGATGGTAGTGAAAGTTACCTAGATAACATTATTAAAAATAAATAATCCATCCTAATTAGTTATATTTCAATAGTAAATTAATATATATATTTTTTTCTAGATTGATTCATAGTGGTTTTCCTTACTAGAACATTGATCATACTATTAACATAGTTCACTATGCTATGCCTATTTATAAACCCCCTTATCGAATGGCAGAAGTGGAACATTTATAATTGAAAATGAAATTGTTGGAGTTATTAGAAAAAGTTACCATCCAAACTAGAAATTCACCTGGGGGTTATAATATATTATTTTTAATATATAAATATGGTTAGATGAGAGTTTTCTTTGATTATAAAGCCTTCAATAAAATCACTACTAACAATAATAATCATTTGCCTCATACCAATGATTTGTTTGGTTAGCTCCAAAGAGATAATTTTTTTAATGGTTTCCCTAAGTTCAGGGTATCATTAGTTTAAAGTGAAGGAATTAAATATTCCAAAGACTAGACTTCATACTAAATATCATCACTATGATTTTTTAGTTATGTTAATTAGGTTGTATAATTCACTGATTTATTTGTGGACCTTATGAATATATTTTTTCAAATGTTCTTAGAGAAGTTTGTGGTTGTGTTTATTGAATAAATTTGGGTAAATTCTAAAATTCATGAGTAATAATAAAGATAAATATGTGTTGTTCTTTAAACGTTAAATGTGAAGATATTATATGGTAAATTTACTGAGTGTGAATTTCAGTTACAACAATTTCCTTTCCTAGGATATATTGTTTCTAAAGATGGCATAACAATTAAAAATTCTAAAATTTTTTGTTAAATATAATAATTGGACCAAAAATATCATATAGATTCCTATTTTTCATGGATAATTGGGTTACAACTGGTTTTTTTTTGAAAAAATTGAACGGTTATCTAGAACACTAACTATGTTAACTAAAAAAGGGGTTAAATTCATCAAGGAAAAAAATAAAGTGATGATTTTTTTCACAAACTAAAAAAGAGTACTATTGAATGGTCTAGTTTTATTCCCTTCCTTATACAAATAGAGAATTTTTCATCTTTAGTGATGCTTCATTTAAAGGATTTGGTTGTTTTTGAATGCAGAATGATCTGGTAATTACTTTTTTTTCTTGTTAATTGAAACATAATGGGTTAAATTACACAAGAAACTAATTGTAATTAGCTAATGTTGATTTTTATTTAAAAAATTTGATACTTTTCTTCCATGGATTAATTATTAAAATATATAATATCCAAAAAAAATTTATGTATTTATTTACTTAGATATAATTGAACATGATATAAAGAATATGGATGAGACTACTCATTGATTATGATTTCATGATTCATTTTCATCCTTGAAAATAAAAAAAGTAGCTAATTATTTAAGTCAAAAAAATAATACTACATTAAACATATTAAATTTGGAATGTGGCCCTTTGATTAATGATTTGATAATTTTTTACAAGAATTTATGGATGTATGTACATCCTTTGTTTTGTTTCATCTTTCAGCGTAGTGATCTTTTTCAGAAAGTATTAAGAAATCTCCAAAGGAGGATCAATATTTGAAAGAAAATAAAGAATCTATTAAGAAGTGTATGTTTAGTAATTTCCATATTTATGAGGAGTGTTTTTTATGATTTGATAAAAGATTAGGTGTGCCTTGAGATTCCATATTGAGGAAAGTGTTATTGACTAAATATCATACTTCTCCGTTTTCCATTCATCTGGGCAATACTAAGATGTATAGAGTCCTTCAGGAGTATTACTGATGGGATGTAATGAAAATGTACAATTATAATTTTACCATGTTTTTTTTACTTGTCAACATGTCATATTAGAATGAAAATTACCAAATGTTATGGTTTAACATTTTTCATCACCATAGTATAAATGAGAGAATATATGAATGCATTTCATGGTGGTATATCCCTGGAAATGAGGTGGTAACAATATGATTTGGGTCACTATTGATCGATTAACTAAATTTTCACATTTCCTTCCCATTAGAGATAAAATATATTCTGATAATATAACTTTACTATATCTAAAATAGATATTCAGTTTACAAGGAGTGCCTCTCTCTATTTTATCAGACTATAATCCCTAGTTCACATCAAATTTTTGGAATGTATTTTCAGATGTTGTTAGGTATTAAATTAAATTTTAGTAAAACTTTTCATCCTCAATGCAATAGATATTATAAGAAGAGTATTAAAAAAAATGGAATTTATGATTAGTTCTTACTCAATGGATTAAAAAGTATGTTGAGATCGATATAATTATTTGGTTTAGATTTCTTAAATCAATTTGTTTCATTCTAGTATACAAATGACACCATTTTAGGCATTATATATCAAGAGGGTTCAAACCCCACCATTTCATAATTAAGTAGGATAAAGGAATTTGATGTGATTAAAGTTGGTAGATAAAATGTTTGGTATGGTGTAGTTGATTTAATGATATATGAGGATATATCAAAGCAGACAAAAAAAGTTATGTGGATAACTTGAAGAAATGTCTTTCTTTCCATATAGGTGATCATGTCTTTATCAATGTTTCGCCATGATTTTTTTTTGTAAATTTTATAAAAAGGTATAATTATGTCCACATTTCATTGGACTATATAAAATACTTAAGAATGTTGGTACAATTTCCTATTGAGTGTCTCTTCCCCAAAATTTATCTCATGTACACAATGTATTTCATGTTTCAATTTTAAAGATATATGTGCCAGATTCATCTGATTTTTTATGCCCTAAAGTAGTTTAGTTGGAAGAGAATATTTCTTCTAAGGAAAAACCAGTTAATAATCTTGACTCTAGAGATAAATGTTTTCAGAATAAAGTGATTCAAAAGGTTAAGGTTTTATGGGAAAACCATATTGATGAAGAGGAAACATGGGAATCTAAAAATGTTATAAGAGGAAGATATCCCTGATTTTTAATAAGTGAATAAATTTTCTAGTATGAAATTTAAAAAATAGGGTATGTATATAAAAATGTAGGTAATCATATAACTAATCATTTTCATTTTTTTAATATGATTTATATAGTTATATTGGTAATAAAAATACTATGTAATTAATAATTAGAAAATAAATTGTTTTAATTATACGCTTTTATTATATGGTTTTATTTAATAAAAAAAATTATAAATATTATAATTTAAGTTTAATAAAATTAAATTCATTTTTGAAATCAGAAAATGAACAATTTATTATGTTTAAATTTTTTATTTTTTATAAAATGCTGATTGTTTCAGTAAATATGGAAAAATAACAATTTTCATAATATTTTTAATAAATAAATTAATATAAAATTATTACTATGTTTTGAATATTATTTAAAGTATCCAAAGTTATATTTCATAATATTTAATCCACTTAATTACTTTTAAACAAAATTTATATTGTCTTTTAGTATAAGTTTGTTTTTTGGGTTTTAAAATGGTCTTTATAAAAACTATTTTACAATGAATAATATTACCCCTTTTTAATTAATTAAAATAATCCCAAATAGGGAATGTTTGGATTGAAATTTATTGATTAAATATCACTAAATATTAATTTATTTTTGTATAATTATTATTTTTACTCATTATATTGATATAGAATTATTTTATTCAAAAAAACAGTCTTCTTAAAAACCTGATGTCTCATAGCGTCTGTGGGATTAATATTAAATTAAATATTTAAAATTATATGAATTTAATTCAGAAAAATGTATTCTATATTTTTAATAATAATTATTTATAATTTAAAATATATCCAAATTAATTATCGATCATAAATATTAGTGAAACTAGTTAAAATTAATAATAAGGATTAAGGTAAAAATGAGTATACCAATGGATTAAACATTAAACATAAGGGAAACGATGCGCTATTAAATTTTAAAAAATGAATTTAGTGGAAATATTTGGACCTTATCCCATATATTATTTATAATGTGCCATTACTTAGGTCTAGTGACAAGAAAAAAATTGGTTGGAATTCACTTTCTTCAAATAATTACAAGTGTCCCACTCACCCACTTATAAAATACCAACCATATCCTCCTCTCTTCACATCATAAAAACCAATTTTTTCAAAAGATACATTCCCAAATCAGTTTTAAATTTCCCTCCTATAATCATATAAGCCTTAATTTGGGTATAAATTCAACCAAGGAAGGCCTTTGGTGAAGACCAAAAAAAGATACCCGAGGAAGAGGTAATGATCATCAACAAACATTTTTGTTTTATTTATTCCTCCACCACATTCAATTATTAGTATGACATTATTATATATAAAGATTAGTAAATGAAATATAATTATATTTTTTTAATGGTAAGGGTACAAGCTAAAATCACACACACATCCATCAAATCGGTTATGAAATCATTATTCATGTCTAGAGCGGACTACAACCTTGCGAACCTTTCTCTTTCATTTTTCCCTTACCACCTATCATGATAAGGTATGATTATGAATATAAAGTTTATATATATTATATATTTATTTATTATACCTATTAATTCAATATATCAAATGTAACTTTTTATGTTCTATTTCATAAGGGATATGATAACGCCATTCGTGTGTACGACGAACTACAACCTCGCGAAGCGATACGATTCATTTTTCACTAACATGTTACGTGGAAAGTAATAATGGTAAATATAATAAATATATGTGATATAAATGACATATTTATGAAAATAATAAAACATTCATCAATCTATAAAAATAATATTTCATTTTATTTTTACCATTTCAATCATTTAAAAAAAATGATATCGTTATTCGTTGATGTGAGGACTACCGCCTCCTCGAAGCGATGTGATTATGTTTTCTTTACCATATCACCCAAAATATATATATAAGTATATATAATTAATTAATTTTATATTTATTATATTATTATAATTCTAAAAATATAAATTTTACCGACCATCTTTCTATAATTTTCATTGGAAAATTTAAACATTTATAATTCATATGTATGACATACCTTCTCCATGATCGTAACGTTGGTTCATTTTTCCTAAAAAAATAAATTAATGGTTTAAAAATTATAATTTATGTATTAATATGATAATTATGACATGATTATTATTCTTGATAGGTTTAAATAATAACTTCATTGCCCATAGTCGACCTACCAAATCCATTTTTCCCATATAAGCTGAATATTGTCAAAACATACTACTTAAACACAATTGATTAGATAATTTTGTATATATTGTTAATAATTTAAATAAGAGTAACACTAAATATAAAAAATGTTTTCACGTAATTAAATAATTAACTTAATTTTATTATTTAGGAATATAATAACACACATGAAAAGTCATACTGAAGGTAATGGACTTCATCTCAATTTCCTTTCACTAAGACATATTTTTATGTTATGCTCTTGTGTTCTTTTAAGAGGTGTATATACAACCAATTTTATATTTTATATCATGAATTACTCTATTATCATTGTATTTAATTTTAGTTTTAATATTTTTTTCATGGGGCTTATGATGAAAATATTTAAAAGGTGATAAGTGACATTTGTTTTAAAAAATATTATTTTAATATTTTTCCTTAAGACACTATTTGTCTTCAATTCTAATGGTTAAAAAAGATTTTATAATATTTTATATATAAAAAAATTTTAATGTAAATTTTATGTCTATTTTTACTTTATTTTAATTTTTTTTTGAAATGAATATTTTTACATGTTGTATATGGAACATTTTGAAATGAAAAAAAAGGAATGCCTTATTCATAACATACAGTGTAAGAAAATATTTTCTACCACCATGAAAATTATTTTATTTTTACCATCCTATTCAATAATTCATGTTTCCTTCATTTAAAACCATGTTTTCATTTTTATTTGGTATTTTTGGTATATAAAATGTTTTCTTAAAAGAAAAGGGTATTTTGGTATTGAAAATGCTGTTTTAAAAGAAAATGGTATTTTATATTAAAAAGTTATTATTGAAGTTTTTCACAGATTATTTAAAAATTTTAATCTAAAAATGTTAAAATCATATTATGGTACTTGAGAATTGTACATGAGAAATGGTTGAAACTCGATAGTATAGAGTGATCCTGTTACAACTTTACAATGGGGTGGACCAGGTGATCCCATTATAAATTATATGATAGGGTTACCTTGATAGTGTCAGGTGAGATCATTACAACTTATATTTTGGGACAAAACATATAACACCAAGTGATCTCATTATATCTTAAATTATAGGTTCACACAAATAGAGATCTAATGCATTCGATAGTTATTATATTGGATCTTGGATGTATGTTTTTTTGTTTAAAAGGGTTTTAAAGGGTTTTATAAATATGAATATCTAAGTCACTTAAATTTTTTTGAAATTAATTGTGATGATTTTTAATGATTTTCACTTAGCATAAATGATTTTGTGTGTTTCTTGTTATTTTTTTAATTCATATGCTCAAATAACATTAATGATAAAAGTAAAAGTGATATGAATTTTTATATTTTCACAAGACTAACTTTTTTCTGTTTTTTAATCCCTTTCCGAGTTTTTTATGATCATACCACATATTGAAAATTTTATAATAGGATTTAAGGATGGGTAAGGTTAAAGATGAATTCAAGTTGAAAGTCATGAATATTTTATAAGAAAATAAATTATTCCTTATTAAAAAAATTTTATATTATTTTAAAAATGGATACTAATAAGAAGTGTCAACTTTTTATTATATAGTTTTGTAATGTATGTTTTCTGACCTAATTAATTAAAACTATAAACTTGAAAATATCCTCAAAGTGAAATAACCTAAATTATTGACTAAAATTGAACAATATGTAAAGTTTAAGAATGGGTCCTTATAGTATTGTATCATTGTAACATATGGGACATCTAATGTATAATTTATAAAAATTAATACAAAATGCCTAAGCATTAATAATTAATTCATTAATTCATTATAATATCCAAGGATGGATTAGGATCATACTATAGCTTATATAAGGACTATTTTTTATTTGTATGGTGAGTGTTCCTTTCTAAGTTACTGGATGAATCTATCTATCCTGTGAAGATATATTTCTCCTTAAATATTTTCCAAATGATACACAAGAATACCATAAGTGAAAAATTTATCCAACTTATTGTTAGAATATTGAAATCTAACCCCTAGAAACACCATGAATGAAGGATTCATTTTATTACATTTTAGTGATATTCGTTAACCATAGATTCTAAAGAACAAGAAGGTGTGGTAGTGGATTCATAGCTGTTAGTTTTATTATTTTCGTTATTTTATATAAGTAAATTATTGGTCTTCAAACATAGTTTCCATGGGATTTAGGGTCATTAATTTATATCACTATTTAGTTTAAGTGTTAATATACCATTAGATTCCCAAAATACTATACTAAAAACATCAAAAATTATTTAATCCATATATAAATGTTTCAAATTTAACAAAACATTGCTCCTTGAAATTTGGTTTTAATGATTCTATAATTTTGAATAATTTAGGGATTTTCATATATTTATATATATTAATCTCATAAGACCCATATAAATAATCTAAAACAATAACCATAATATGAATTTCATATTTTTCTTGTATCAAAAGAATTATTAATAACTCAAATGTATTTTTCACCCTTAATTGGAGAATACATCACATTATAATCAATTTTAGGTATTTGGTAACGACCTTATTCAATTGGATGTTATTTATTTCTCAAAATAAAATTTTCATAATTTTATTCAATATTAAAATTAATTTTTAATCATTATAGTTCACAGCTAATGGGTAAAAAAATGGGCCAAAAAAATTTAAATTATTCATTTATATTAATTTAGTTTTCATTCCATATTTCCATTTATCTCAATAATGTTATTCTTGAATGTATATAATTGACCTTGGTTATAGATCTTTATTCTTGGTATCCTGTTTCATTAAAAATAAAAATATTTCATCAATATTTTTTGTTTCATTTTATTTTCTAATTTTCTTATAGTGGAAAAATTTAAAGGGAATTTATTAATTTCAAAACATTCATGTTATTTAATATCATTTGTATTTTCATTATAGACATCATAATGTGATTCTTCGTGAAAACAAAAATTTCCTATTTTTAATGGAACACATGCAACTATATTAGGGTAATCAATTATATCTACTCATTTTATTTTTTAACCCAAATCACACTCCTAGGTAAGAGTATTATGAAATGATAATGATTTCACATTCTAGGGAAAATCATCCCTTTTTTATTTCTCATCCTAAAATTTAATATACCTATTCATTGATGTGAAAATTATAAAAATATGTTATAAGAACATAATTAATTTTGAGATTAATATATTTGATAATGGATTGGGATTCATTTACCACATATATCCCATAATACACTGAGATGCCATTTTTTATTTTATAAGGGATTAATTCGTACATTTTCTTCACAAATCTTTTTTAAATGTGAGATATCATGATTTTAGAAAAATGAATATTATAATGTAGAGTTATTATGATATGAACTTGGTTTTATGAAAATTAAAGTCAAGTATGCAATATTGTATGAATCCATGTATATTTTGGAAACTTTTTTCACATTATTGAAATATTTTTAACAACATTGAGGTGTTTTGTCAATGCTTCGGCTAAACCACTATGCTTAATAACATGTGAAACTAAATAATCTATTATAATTACCATTTCTATACAAAAATAATTAAACTAATAAGACATTTATTCACTAGTATTATTACTTAATATTTTTTTATTATATAAAACAATTTCCCTCTTTATTTGATTTTTTGGATAATAAATCATTAAAAGTATTTATTTCATATTGTGATTAAACATAAATGTGACTATATACTAAAATAATCAATCAATACAATAAAATATAAAATGTTTCTATATGGTTGATAAATTGGACCATATATATCCTCTTGAATTCATTCAATAAAAATAATCACTTCATCCTAAATCTTTACTATTGATAATTTCAGAACAATATTTAAAAACTAATAAGATTAGATTGGAATTTTACTTAGTGTAAGGATCTCATAGATCTTCATATAATGTTCATGTGAAAATTTTTAATTATTATTTACATCATTATGGAAGCAGTTTGTCCAAATTGGTCATACCATAAATTCAAATTTCACGATTCATTTTATATTACCATGAGTGTTTATATTGTATTTATATCTATATAATGTAATATATGTTATCATATTTGTTTTATTTATAATATATAACTATTACATAATTTAATAATGGTATGACACATGTATAACATACCCATGATTGTATATGTCAATGAAATTTAATATTTCGATCATATAATTTAGGGGTGAAATCATAATTTGTAATGACATTTTTCAATAGGGAAAAATAGAAAATTCTTTTACATTCCCTTCATTTAAATATATATCACATGATATCTAATTATTAATTATTTTTATTGATTTTATTGATTTTATTTCCTAAAAATACAAATAATCCTTTATTAAATTTTAAGTGTTGTAGAATAAAATTCTAAAACATTCACTTTATTAAATGTTACAAAAAGTTCCCATAAAACATAAGAATAATCATGGATGTTATTTATTTTAATTTATAGATAAAAAAATTAAAATAATATTTGAAATCACTCATCTCTTGGTATATAAAATTTTCATTTGAGAGGTGTTGGTTCAAAGTGAAATTCACCTCAACTACATAACCATCATGGGATTTTTTTTTAAAAAAAAATTCTCTTATTAAATTCAACTAATAGATTATACATGTATTTCTAGAGGTGTTTTTAGGTTTTTTTTCAAAATTAAGACCAATGTACATTGAAACAATAATTGTATTAGGAATCCTAAAAAATTTATGGAGTTCTTTAGGTGATATATATTTTATTTTGATAATAATTTATACCATGACCTTTGTGTTGACCCCATATATGATTATTTTCATGAGTGGAATATTTTTATTCATGAAATAATACCACTGAACTAATAGGGAAATATTTATGTTTTTAAATAAGAAAAAAATGATTCTTTTCTCCCATAATTAATGATGATATGAGGTCAGAATTATTTATATATCCCCACAAAGGATATTTTTGTTGTAATTATATTTCAGATACGTAAAATATCATATATTTATTTTCAATAATATCAATATGTAATACCATAATACAATAATACATTATGAAAGAAAAATATTAAAAGTTGGAATCCTCATACTCAAAAATAATGTTATACTGTTAGAAGCATAAAACATTGAATATATCATGGTTAGAAGGAAGTAAATATCCCTTTATTATTATCTTACCTCTCTTTAAACTCTTATAGATCTTTTTTATACATTATTTTATAACTTTTTCACAAATTATATTCTAATATATATATATCTTTAGAAAAGTCATTGCTTTTTCCTTTATTTTGAGTGGATATTGAATTATTTTCTTCGATCCTTTTAGCGAGATCAAAGGATTTTATATGCCTTATATATCTAAATCAAGGAAATAGAATTACCTATAGTAATATTTAGAGAATATAATTCAAATTTTCAGCGATTCTATAAGATTATAAGTGTAACAAAAAACTTCTTCTATATTATTTTATAGTAGTAGAAGCTATAATTTCATGTTCAATACAACTATAATAAATTATTTAATAATTTTAATTATCCATATATATATATATTAAAATTAAACTATTTGTATTCATTAATTATTATATATTTTTAAAAAATCACAAAAATCATATAATTTAGTTATGAAAAATACAATATTTTCTCACTCAGAGTTTATATACTGATAACAGGATAAAAAATTAAAAATAAGGGGTAAAATTCTGATTATGAGAAATATGATAAATATATTTAATATGAATGAAAAAAATGGAATCTAATATGATTATGGAAAACTAACAAGGTATTGTTTAATTTTTCTCACGTATTTTTGGTTGTCACTGTTGGGGTAAAAATGTGATCCTCTCTATTTATAAGAAGATAAGGGAATAAATGGATACATTAATTAAAAAAATCAAAATTCAATATTGGAACCATGTGGTAAATTGGAGGAAGATCCTCACTAACATTTACTACATTTTCATGTCTCTCTCTTTATAATATCCAATGTTTTTTAAATATTTTCTGAATTAAAATTTAAATCAAAGTATTTGATAGTTTTTCATACACACAACACAGAGATTATATGAACCATGATATATTTTATTTTTAAAAGGGAAAATTATAACCTATATTTTAAAATTTATGTTATTAATATAAGTAAACACATTAAAAAAAATATGTATACATGTTTTCTGTAATAAAAAAGTACTAATTTATTATTAGGAAATATGTACTCAAATTTTAATAATTATAAAACCTTTTTATAAAACCTAGTTTTTTAAAGATTTTTAGATTAATAAAAATGGGTAAATGAATAGATATTTTGATAATTTATAGAAAAAATAAATAATAATTTACAACTTGATTGTTATTTGGTTTGCAATCGAGATAAATTCATTTGAAGGTAAAACAAATTTTTTGATTTGGAAAACCATTTTTATTTTTTGCAATATATTTTATCTTAATAAATTAAATTAATCACTATTAATGAATGATTTAAATGATTTTTTATTGATAATATGTTTAATAAAATAAATTATCATTCATCTTATTGGTTTTAATAATCAAATAATGATAAAAAATCATTTCTATTCTTAAAAATATATTTTCTTCTTGAAATTGTATTTATGAATTTTGTGTATGGATATAGGATTAATTTATAACACATATATAAATTGAATATTAAAAAAATTATTTCATATTCTGAGTCATAATAATAAATAGTTTTTAATAGTGTTAACTTATTTTTAACCATAATTAATAATTACCATGTTAAAAATCATGTCACCATGATTATGGTTAAAATGGTTAAAAAGTGATTAAACTAAGGGATAAATCTAATAATATCAATAAAAATTTATATTTGTTTATTTTTAGAGTGTATATTGACCTGAAACAACATCATCTTTAAATATTGACTAAATTAGATCAATTTTCCATGAGAAAAACTACTATTATATTTAAATATTCTTAATATTTACAAGGGGCACTCCCCTCACTTATTAGTGGGAAACTTCTCTTCATACTTATCCATAAAACATTATGAACATTTATTGAACAAGAAATACAAAAATAAGTTCTTAAATATCCTCCCCATGTAATATATGTCCTTGTCTCACCAAAATACTATCCCAATAAGTCTTAAGGTGTAATCTAATGGAATATACCCGAGGAAGAGGTAATCGTCTTAATCGATATCTTTCATGTTTATTTTTTCATCCACCTCCTCCAATAATTATATAAACATAGTAAAATATTTAAATAAGTATATTTAATATAATAAAAATAATTTTATTTTAATTTTATGACCATTTTTTATCTCCTTTCATTCAGATGGAAAATTAAAACATTGCTCATGCTTAAGTACATGCTACCGTCTCCAAGAGGTAATATATTTATTTTTCAGCACCAGGTCTCATGGATGGTCATATAGATGTATTTAATTAATTTCTAGGACTTTTTGATGTAATTATTTCTATTTAAATATAAATTATTTCTATCATCCCTTTATTTCCATCCATTGAAAAATGTATGCATCACTTTTGTATACTTGTAGTTTACTGCCTCCAAAAAACAAAGTCATTATTTTTTTATCACGAGATTTTATTTATTGTTATAGAAGTGAATTTAATGAATAAATATTGTATTTATAAAAAGAAAAATATTTTATATATTTTAAAACCATGAACAATGTGAAAGTACCAGATTCACCAAACTGAAATATACATGGAATACACAATAGTTGACTCCTAAATATTTATTCTACTAAAGAATTATTAATAAATGGGTAACTGTAAATTATAATGGAATTATATATAGTAATATAATTATCAATATGGTTCTCTTATATATTTATAATAATTTTATATTTTTAATATAGGAGGTTAGAGTGCTTGTGAGGAAAGTTGGGAATTGAGGTACGTAATGTCAAAAAATTTTATAAATTGGATTTCCATTCTAAATAATAAATTATGTAATCATTAAAAATATGATATTATTTAATTCACACACACCACATGATAAAAAATAATAATTTATTATAATAAATATTAAAATTACAGTTATAGAATAAATATTGCTATTGGAATTGAAAGTATTACAATAGAATAAAAATAGAAATTATGATAATTATAATAATAAGAATGTTTGGATCTACTTGATATCCTGATTATAATCACACTCATTAACGACACTATAGAAATGAAGAAGATTTGTAGTAATGAAATATGTATTTTGAAAATTAATATATATATATATATAACTTTGAGAGACAATATATGTGAATGAATAATGAATGGAATATGAGGTATTTATAGGAAGCAAGAAACCGATCTGATCATTACAAATATGACGAGTGGAATAGTAATTTTACAATAGTAATATTAACCAGATCATTAGAATAGTATTCCTACTATTAGGAATAGTACCTCATCATCAGAATAACATCCTCACGTGTGGAAGTTTAATATAATATTTATTTATCATAAGAAATTAAAATATTATATATTTTTATCATGATACAAGTAAATAATCTTTTTTAGAAAATGATAAATTAAGTGTTTGTATTTTTTTAATAAAATGTTTTAAATTTACTTTTATAATAAATAAAATGTTTTTAAAGAAAATTTATTTTTATAAAATTGATTTAAAAATTAGTATTATGTTTTACTATAATTATGATATAATTTAATGAGTCCATAAGTAAATTTTCAAAGGGTTAGAAAATTGATCATAATATTAAAATTTGTATTTTCCAAAGAAATGAAGATTTTATTTAATAATTAAGATTCACATATATAAAAAAATTCATTAAAAGGATTTCATTTTCTAAATCTGAACATTTATAAATATTTAGGGTGAATTTTTGTTAATTTTCTAAAATAGTTTATTTTTTGGTGAGTAGTGAAATAAAGTGAATTATGATATTTAACATTATAATCTAAATGCAATATTCTTTGAGTCATGGATGATGTAGGAACCCATTATTTCACACTAAAATTCACCATTTTTTTATATAGTCACAAGACTAAATACTATCTAAAATATTTATCCATAATAATAATCTAATGAATATAGTATTAAAAAAAAACTCCTCTCCCCCCATAAAAATACCACCCCCTTATCCTCACAATATACAAGTCTTGGATAATTAATTTTTTTTACCAATATCACACTCAATTATATCCTCCCTATTTTAGTGACAACAGTCTCAAAAAACTTCTAATTCAAGGATCCTTAAGGGGTATCCTAAAGGAAATTACCAAAGGAAGATGTAAGATTCTTGACTAATTGCTTTAATGTTATTCTTATTCTACCACCACTATACAATCTATATACACCAAAACATAGTATAATAAGTTTCTTAGATATACTTATATGTTATTATTATGGCACAATATTCATATTCTACCCCCTAATCTTGTTTTGTAAATGAAAGGGTTGTTTATACTATGGTTGGTTCACCACCTCCATAAACGACACACTTTGTATTTCACCACCACCATCATGGATGTTTATAAAAATATTATTATCATTAAATATTATTTTAATAAGTATATTTTAACTTATTTAATGTAAAATAATTTTTTTAATAAACCTAAATCTATATAAAATAAATCTAGATTGTCAGAGTTGGTAAAATAACCCAAATGAATTAACTGTATAACGTTAACATTTTTTTAAGTGATTCATCCCATCTTAGAATGAAAAATTATATTATGGACCATTAAAACATATATAATTAAATAAGTATCATTTAATTCCATTTTTTGTTGTATTCCCATTTGAAAATAACATTTATTATTTTACTCAAGTGATTCGACCATGGAAGCATCAAACAAACGCCTGAAAAAAGGGAAAATAAACATTAAATATCATTTAAATGGTTATAAATGAATATATAAAAATTATAATCAATAAAATATAGATATTAAAGGTTATTAATTAATTAATTAATGAACATAATTTGATTAATCAAGGAAATATGTTAATGTTCGGAATGATTCTAGAACATAAGGAAAATGATCTCTCTAAACTACCCTTTTTATTTAGCTAATGAACATTCTATCACTAAATGAATTTATATTTCTCTTTGATATTAATAAATTATTATAAATTATATATATATATATATATATATTTATATTACATATACACTGATATTATTTTCCCTTCCTTTGATGGAGTAATAAATGGATTATGTTCTTTTCTGAAATGTCTTCTTTAAAATCCAAACTGTTTAAGGGGACCTTTTTTATCCCATAATAATTTTATATAATTCTAAATTAATTAATTATTCCCATTCATGATTTCATAAAATAATTAATATTTTCAGTATTACAATTATTTTTTACTTCTTTTTTTCAAATAAAAGTCCATACTAATTCTTCATTAAAAATTCATTAACTAATTTCATAAAGCACTATTTTGAAGGATAATTTTTATATCTAATTTTTTACCCTTTCTCATGATTTTTTTACAAATAAATATAATATTTTTAGACCTATTCTTATATAATCATGAATAAAAGTAGAAAATATTTATTTCCTTATACAATTGGGAATATTTATAAAATTTCCATTGATTGTGTTATGTGGCAAGATTATGTACCACAATTCTTTCCATCGGTAATTCATATGTTTATGATATTTGATTGATTTAATTTTGTGGTACATAAATACATGAACATGTTATGATGGGTTCACCCAAATAGTGCTCCAATGCTTTGGGTATTATTTTTGTCTCATGAGACAGAATATATGGGATAAAGGAGTGAACATAACACATGATGATGATCTATCCACCATGTGATGTTGTTAAGGAAGTTATCCCAGTATAATTGTTATGACATGTTTTATATTTCTAACACTATCTCATTATCACCGAATCTTATGATACCATATTCTTTATAATATCATCCCTTGTGATTATTCATGATCCTTCCCTTTTATGTTATCATTTTATGTCATTTTACACACATGTTAGGATTTGTTATAATGTTTATTCCCTTAATAGAAATTATAGATCACCCCATTCATTTATGTATTCATTAAGATATCCTATGCAGTTTTAATAACGCATTTTGGAGACAAAAATAAATAAGTTGTGATTTAGTTTATTATGTATTATTAACCTAGTATTCCAAATACACTAGGAATAATGATCATTAGAAAGGTATATTTAGTTTTGGGGATTCAGACAAGAATAATTTTGAGATAAACCATGTTATATGTATAATAATAAAAGAATGTATTGAAATGTTGGTAAAGCATATAGAGAGTGGATTTCTTGAAATTAAATCCCTACGAGGATACTACAAGTATATATAAGTCTGAAAAACTTTTACCTAGGTTTAATAACCCTGAAAGGGGAAAATTGGTTATTAACATTATTCTAACCTATTTAAGGAAAAATATTCATTACTATAAACCTATTACTACGCACTTTATATATATTCATTTGAAAATTAAAAAACTATTTCTGAAACCTTATGAACGACTTGAATATATTTTTAGGTTACAAAAAATAATAAGAAACATTACTATAGATATATTATATTGAAACATAGAGACTCATAAGTGAGGATTTTAGTGTCATTTATAATTTATTCCTTTAAAGGTTATTTTTCCCCATTTAAATTTTTTAGTTTGAGTATTCTTATCCATTTTTCAATTTTAGTTAATTTTGGGAAATATGAGGAATCATTCCAACAGCCATCATGATAGGTAATGTGATGATTTACCCAACAATATTCCTAACCATATAAGAGTATAATATGGAAACCTCTTGGAAATATTGGCTTAGTTGAATCATGCTATGAATAATAACACAGTTTATGTGAAATTTCCCCCACCTAATAATGAGAATATTGTGATCTATTTCTTTATACGTTAAAGGACGTGTACCTTTTGTGCATCCTATGATCCCCTCATCATAGAAAAATGGATTAACTCCAATGATAATATATCTTATATCCACAAATGATAATAATAATATAAATTCATGTCATATATCTTTTATATTGAAGGTAAATCAAATCAATGGTGGAAATTGATCAAGTTGATGAACTCAAAAGGGGAAATTGATTCCATGGAATAAAAGGATTTATTAAAATATTTTTCTATACATATTTTACTTTAACTATATATATTAATATGTATAGGTATTTTCATGTACTAAAGAAAAAGGAAGATGATTTAATCAAGCTTTATAAGGGAAAATTCTAACAAATTTTATGGTACACCTTTATATTTTTCGTCAACAATGAAAGTAAGGGGGTCTATTTCATTTGTGGGTTAAAGATGAGTCTATGAAAGGAATTATTGATTTGATAATATAAAAACCTTTAGGATATTTTTTTATTTTACCCTTAAGGTAGATATAGAGAATGTTTCATCTCATCTCTCTCATGGGGAGGGAGATAAAAAGTGTAAAGTAGACATTTCTTTGGGATTTTTTATAGATAATTCTCATGGTGGAAAGAAAAACCAACATCCAATTTATCAAAAATATGGGTAGAATCAACCCAAAAAATATTCAAGGGAATAAAAATATGCTTCAAATTTTGGAAATTGGGGAATCAAGCTAATCAATATTTAAGAGAGAACAAGAAACCCAATAATGTGTTGTATGAAAAGAAGTGTCAGATAAATACTCCACCTATGGTATAATGACTCAAATTCAAGGAAGATAAGTATTATATGAAACTATTCTTTAAGACAAGGTTTGTTAAAGATAATCAATTACAAAAAACTTCTAGGACGATAAAGGAGGGAAGAGAATATACTATCACTACTATTAAGGTAGATACCATAAATTATGTGGTTGAAGGTATATTAGTTATTCATTCATGAATTTAAAATAATTTTTTTTCTGGTTATATGAAATATTTCTTTTCTTTCAAGATATGTTGAACTATTCAAACACCACCTCAAAACATCAAGGTTGAGTTATCTATGAGAAAATAAAGTAGAGATATTGTTGCATCCCAAATATATTACTCCTCCCAGCCAATTTATATGGACATATCCTTCCAAAAAATCATGTCTTACTTCATTTAGTATAGTTTCATTCTATACTAGGAATGGATTTGTTGTATTTATATAAATCCAAGATCAACTATCAGTAGTGGTAGATCACTCTTAATATCCTAAGTTATACCCTATTTCTGTACAAGTGTAAGGAGGGTGATGAATATCCTTTATAATATTCATCTCTAGAGTGAATATTCTTTCTTTATAAGAAAGAATATTGAGATCAAACGATTTTGAAAAAATAGAGAATCATTCCAAATGATATCCCCATTGAGAAGGATTATACAAATGTATTATATGAAGGTTTCTTGGTCTTTCTCTTAGATGATATATTGATTCTAAATTGAAATAATATATAGATCCCTGATTTTATCCAAGATTTCTTACATAATGACCACCATTGTGTTTGATGTTCTAAATATTAATTTATAAGATAATCTGTAAAATGGTTTTATATGCCCGAGTGCCTCACCCTAGTGTGTAATAGTTATCTTTTTCAAAATGAATTATGTGTCAATGTTCCTCTACATTGATTATAATGAGCTCAAAAAAAAACATGATAAAGTACAAGTATGAACTTCCAAGTATAGATTACTTGTTCGATCTACTATGTGGGCCTCAATATCTCTCTAAGGTGGACCTTAGGTCAGGATATCACTAATTAAAGTTAAATAAGTAATATGTTCCCAAGACTAACATTTAAATAATTTATGAACATTATATGTTCATAGTAATTCCCTTTAGACTCACTAATTCTTCATAAATATTTTTGGACTTAAATGAGTAGATTATTTATGGATTAAAACAATTTTTTGTAAGACTTTATAGATGATATTCTTATATACTCCAAAATAATGCATGATCATGAAGGATATTTGAATACTATTATGAAGGCTTTATGAAATTATAATCAATATTAAAATTATACTAAATGTGAGTTCTATAAGTGGGGTGTATAATTCTTATGGAATGTTATTTACTACAAGGGGATATATGTATACCCATATAGGATAAGAAAAATTATGTGGTGTCCCAATCCATATTCTATAAGAGAAATCCACATTTTCCTTAGACCAGATGGGTATAACAATTTATTTGTGAGAAACTTCTTGAAATTTTCAAAAATAGCTAACCAATATGACTCAAAAGGGAAGACAATTTTTCAAGAATGATGAATGAAAAGAGAGATTCAGGGAACTGAAAAAGATTCTTCTCAATCCACCAATTCTCACACTTCCCTAAAGTGTGGAACATCTCATGGTACACAGTGAATATTCGTAGAATGGATTGCGATATGTATTGATAAATAATGAAAATGAGATAGCCATATCCTCGAGACAATTGAAATTTCATCAGTGGAACTATATGATGCATGATCTAGAGTTATAATCAGTGATATTTTCTTTTAAAATCCGGTGAATTTATCTTTATGGGGATAATTGTGAAATATATGTAGATCATAAGAGCCTAAGTTATATATTAACACATAATGATATTACTAGGAACTAGTTAATATGGTTAAATATGATCAAGGAATATGAATTCTAAATCTACTTCCTTATGAAAAGAGAAAATAAAGTTAAATATTCTCTAAATAAAAAAAGGATCTAAAAACCTTATCAATGATGAGAATTGAAAAGGATTAAATCATATTAAATTTTAAAAATATGGACATGGTAATTGTAAAGTAAGGAAAATAATCATTCCTTTCTCAAATTATTTCACAACCTTATCTTATAAAGAAGAAAAAGTATAATAAATGAGATTATTTAGAAATATAGAAGATAGTAGAAGCTATAAGAAAATAGAAATCCTCATTGTTAAAAATTAATGAAGAAAAACTTGTAATAAATTTCTTCATGATAATGTATACCATAAAATAGTGATATAAATGACTTGTTGAATGATGAACATGGCTAAAACTTCTCCATCCACCAAGGGATCCTATATATATGTCATGATCTCTAATAGAATTTTTTTTGGGACATTATGATGAAATAGAAGAAGTAATATATATATAATTTCATATTATGTCAGCAAGTGAATGTTAAATGGTAAAATTTCAATGGGATGATGCAACCATTACACATACCTACCTATAAATGGGAACACATAACATTAGATACTATCATTATTATTCCAATTATAGAGAGAGGAGATAATGGTATATGGATTGTGGTGGATCATATAAAAATACTACTTATTACTTTACAATTCAAAAGGACTTATCAATCAATAAAATTAAATGGATATACATAATATAAGTGGTCAGTCTTTATTGAACACCATTATCCATTGAAACTAATCAATATTTGAGATATACCTTTGTATTAGAGGTTATGAATAGGAATTACTAATTTATAAAAAATTTGTGTTTTTATAAGTATACATAAAATTTGTTGCTAACAATTAATTAGATGTAAAAATAAAAATCATTCGAAAGTAATGGTGAAATTTTTATAAAAACCTGTTTTTATGTGAATAGTTTTTTATCTTAATAAATAAAATTAATAACTATTGGAGAATTAATTTAATGAAAATTATATATTTTATATCACATCAACTGTTTTGGAATTCATTTAATATTTTTTTTTCTATGAATGGTATAAGAATAAAACATTTTTTATGGTAAAAAAATATTTTCCTAAAAAGTGGTTTTCATCATGTGTTTTTATTTTATTTTAAAATTATTATTTTCCAATTATAGAAATTGAATTTAAGAAAATTTATTCTATATTTCTGGAGTAGGATTATAAAATTTAGTGTATATATCCCTTTTATTTTTGGATAATATGAAGAGTAACCGTGGTAAAATTTAACACCTCAGTAAATGTTTAATCATGTTAATTTTGGTTAATAATAAGTTATATGAACATAACTTTTCATAATAAATCTTATTGGATAAGGGTAATTTTATCCTTATTACCTTAGGCTCAAAATTTAGTATTTTAATGCAAATTTTTCTATGAAAATGTCATATATAATATTTAAAACAAGGAAAGATTCAAAATGTCACTCTATTAGTTTTGAATATATCTTAAGTATCCACATTAAGGAAAAAAATAAAGATATAAATTAAATTTAGAATAAAAGTTGATATTAATGAAATTATTTTCATCATAGAAATGTATTTATATTTTTTAGTACTTATACAATGAACTTAAATTCTTATGAAGCACAGTTGCAGTATTTCACCAATTAAAAAAATTTATAAAATGATTTAAATAATATTAAAAGTATTATAATTTGGGGAAGTTAATGTACGAAAATAATTTCATTTATTTATATGATATATTATTATGTTCGAATTTAATCCTTTATTTATGTATTTTTAGACTAATATAATGAATAATATCCAAATTTAAAATAATTATATTTTAAAAAAATAATATTTTATAAAATTAAATAAAAATAAAAAAATATTAAAATATAAAAATGGGGAAAATATGTGGTTAGAAATGTTATCCATTATACATTTATAGTCTATTTTGAACCATTTTCCCTTATAATGTGTTTAATATGTTTTAATATTTTATAAAATTCCAAGGGTTCCCCTCCCCTCAATTATAAAAGAGAACCCATCCTTTCTCTTATTCATACCACATTGAGACTTCTAAATCGACCAAACCCAAAAAAATATATTTTATAAGCATCCTTATCCAAATTATAAATGTTTTTCATCTCGAAATACTAATCCTCATACCTTATTTGGAGATCTAAATGAGTTATTTCAAAGAAGATGCAATCACCATAACTAATCAGATTCTTTTTAATTATTATTTTAATTCATTTAAATCTATTATATTATTCATAAAATAAAAAATTAATATTTTCAATATACTGTAGTTTTATTATTATTAGACAAAATTTATTCACTAGCATTCCATCTAAAGGGATGTGAAAATATCACCCATACATACGTACACCTTACCATCTTCACATATCAATACAATTCATTTCTCATCACCATGTTTTATGAATGAGTATTAGGATAGGTTTAATATTTATTTATTATAATTATTAAATAATAATACTTTTCAAATTTTATTATGATATATACCTTCTTACCATATAAACTATTGGAAAATGATATTGTTATTCATGTGGACATGTGGACTATGGCCTCCATGAAACGATATGATTCAATTTTCATTTTTGATTTACTTGGTCATTAATAAGGTTATATTTAATGAATATATGTGAAATATATGATATAATGGTGATTTTTTAATAGATAGGGACTATTTACATTTATTTCCTCCCATCTATTGAAATAATTTAAGCAATGTTTTTGCGTACATATGGTTTATCGTCTCAATTAATGTTGTAATTAATTTTTATTTATATAGTTTTATTAATGAATATAATAATTTAAATAATGATAATATAAAATATTTATATAATTACTAACATGATATATATTATGTAATGAGGATAAAAAACAAGGACTGAAATAACAGAATTAAAACATATATGAGAAACAAAGAAGATCTCACCCTGACAAATTATTTTAGTAGAGAAGTGTTATTAAACATGTGATAAAATGATATAAGTAAATCAGATATGGTATGATATATAATATTATGTTTTTAAATATATCTATATTAAATATATATATTTTATCGAGTAGGTTCCAATACAAACGAATGATGTCCGACCTAAGGTATGAGATTTTCATCTAATTGTTATTTATCTGAGACACTTGTCATATTCACCCCTTATTTTTTATATGGTAAATATAATACCCATGAATGTATTTTATGATGTTTATTATGAATGTTATAGGTATTGAATTATATATATATATGAGTTTCTCCATTTCATGTTTATTATTATTCAAATGTTACAAAAGTGGTAAAAGTTTTATGTTACAAACTCATTGTTTATTGGGATTGTTTACAATTATGTTATTCATGATGAATTATTATAACATACCTATCCAAAAACCAATGAATATATTTATAATAATCTTATTTTTAAAAAAAATAATGTTTTAATTTTATTTTACATACCATAAGTACTAAAGATATTGAAAATATATTTTAATGGAAAACTCACTTCATTTCTTTCTTGAGTTGAAAATTATATCTCGTCCATGTACATGTTTTCCAAAAAATGATTTCAAAAATGTGTTTAATATTGAAAAAATTATTTTTAAAAGTTATTTTTCCAATTTTTTACTTCTAAAAAATGTTTAAAAGGAATATTCTTATCATTTTCTAATCAGGTTATTTTTTTGACATTTTTAAAAGTCATAAAAGTAATGAATTTTAAATTATATATCATGAACATAATTTTTATACACCATGTATGGTAAATGATTTGAATATTATTTTAGAACATTCCATGTTTTATTTTAGGATTACAAATTTCTACAACATTTTCAAAAAAAATTATTTTAAATAAGTTATTTTTCATCAAAAATATATAATGATCTTTTAATGATTTTTATATTCATCAACGAAATCATAACTTGATTTATGTTATTATCTAATAAGGATACGATATAAGTATAAAATACTTAATATTTCCCTATATTTTATATTCAAATGATGAAAATATGTGTCTGGAACCTATTACATTTCCATAGGTTATAATATGATGAAATATTTATGAAACCAATTAATTTTCAAATTTTCTAATATTATTAATGTTTTATCATCATGTGGAACACATATGTATCATTTTAATTATTTGATGGGTGGTAAATATATATCCTTCCAATCCATTAGGAAAATATTGATATGTCATTAGATAAATAGAACTAGAATGTGGATTAGATCTAGTTTAATAAGGGACTTTGTCGACTATGATAGTCATGGGAGTTAACCATGACTATAATGATGGTTAAGTGAGTGAAACCAATCCACTATGATAGTATTTGGAGTAAAAATTGGATAGTATTATGGTTTGGAAAGTGAATCCAATCCATTATGATAGTCATTGAAATATTCCTTAACTACAAGGAAAATATTTTCTATACTTTTTTGTATACCATAATTCCATGTCTTATGCCAATTTTATGATTTCATGGCTTATGTTATTTTATTATTTTGTGAATCAAGTATTATTAGTTTGAATCATTTAATCCATGATTTAAGATTATGATTTATATTTTACATGGTATTATTTTCAAATGTTGTGGTCATGTTCTCATACCCTTATGTTTATGTTATTCACATGTTATCATTTATATATCATTGATTACCCTTATTGAGAATATGAGATCACCCTTTATTATATTTCATTTCCCTAGTTTATGAATAAATGTACTAAGTATGATATTTCTAAGAATGGTTCTATTTATGAAGATATTTGTGGGAGATAATATAGATCTTTTATGAACCAGTTGTTTATGTCTCCAAGTTCCAAAGGTAGTAAACATATATGACTCTAGCATGGATCATTTTATTATGTAATGAATATTAATCTATTAATATGTGATATATATGTATGAAAATTATAGGTTTCTATACATGTGTAAAGATAACATGCATATTTTTCCTCATAATCCTTCATCTTGGAGACTTCCAAGTGCGAACTTTATAAGATTGAGTCATTTCATAGTTTGAGTATCCAACAGTTGATAGTATGTATCATCTATGTAACATTAGATGTTGTTATATGGACATATTTAATATGTTTAAAAGTAACACCATAGTAATTCAAGGTTCCAATCAAGGCAATGAACTAGTATGACATTTTTAGTTTTCCAGATACTCTATAATATTATCACATTTAAGTTATATAGATAATTAATCAATATATGATAAAATATTTATTTACACTGTATCCATTGAATATGAAATTAATCTAAATAACAAAAGTAATTTATATGACACTAACTCCTATATATCACTACTTAGACTAAATCCAACATATAATGACTTTTTGTCATCTAGCTCTCACATATTATTTGAGCTTCTACTAAGATATGGATATAGTCAACAGGTAAACCAAATTATCTATTATACACCAATGCCCTTTTTTAATTAATTAATTTTCCTCTTTTATTTTGGGTTCATATGTTTTGTGTTTGAATTTTATGTTGTGGAATATTTTTAACTTTATTGCATAGTTTGGTAGAATCTGTGGGACTACCATTATGGATGGGAATTTACTGTCAATTTTTTATGGATGGTTAATTTTGATAATTATCTTGTAATTAATTTAATTTATTGAAAATAATATTATAAACTGTGCACAGACTTTTTATCCTAGGGGTGGTTATGTAATAAATTTTCATGGTTAGAGGAAAATTTTGGTAAAATATGTCAATTTGGTCTATAATTTAATATATCAATTTAATGTGGTTGAATCATGGTTTAAAAAACTATGTATCCAAACCATGATGGTTTTTAGGTGATATCACTAAGAGGAACATGGTTGGAACATATTTTAATAAACCATGCATCCAAATCGTGTAGCCTAACTAGAATGTTAAAAATGTTGAAATTACTAAACAAGACCACTTTATTTATAAAACCAAAAAAACTATGTCCTCTAAAAATTTTCTCGTGATACCCATTTCACCCTACTCCCTTGGTTTACCTCCCTTAAATGGTTATTGCATGGTTTTTTTTCATTATTTGATTCTCGTTTCATATGGTAATCACTCTCTAAAAATATCCTCTCTTCTTTTCCGCCTTGTTATCTATTGTACTTTCCCGACTATGGTCTCAATGACCTAGTTAAGTAATTATATATATTTAAAAATATATTTCTTTATTTTATGTTATAATTTGGTTCTCCAAGGGTCCTAACTTCCTTCTTATGGTGGATTTGTGCAACACTTGGTTAAAGTTGTTTGGTTCTATCAGTTTGAAGTAGGTTTCCCATTCACTAGCCAATATATTTTGTAATAATGATTTATTGGGTGTTTAAATTGGTGATTTAATGATTAAATAAATTGTGTTCTTGGATCATTGGAAAGGAAATAAAAGTTCCACAAGATTTATATTTTAATAAAAAAGATGTTCTAAATTTATAAATGTAGTTAAAATTCGTTTTACTCAATAGTAAACATCATGTATCTGATAAAATTATAAAACAACCTTTATAAATGACTTATAAGTAATATAGATGTGTTTCAATATTGAAATTTGTTTCTAATTGTTTCCATGAATTTTGAAATGTGTTATTGGAAATTTAAAATGGACTTTATAATTTAGTTTCTAAAGAACGTTTGTAAGGCCCTATTTGAACTTTGATAAAAATATTTTTCATATAAAAAAAACAAAGGAAAATTACCCATATTTATGATGGTTTAAAAAAGGTTAAAATTTACCTAGTACAAAAAAACTACGTTATATTACTATAATTTTTCGTGAGGGGTTGTTTTAGTGAAGGGTGCTCCGAGGAGAGACTTTTTTATGGTTCTTAGTTGAGTAATTCATCATGTGATTATTTTATATTGTTTCTTGTCATTATCATCACCTAAAACCTATTTTATATAAAATCAAACTTCAATATCATTTAGTTGAACTTGCGATTAATGTTTTTTACAAGCTTAGTATCATTCTATGACTAATACCCAAGTATGGTGTAATTCTTTCTTTAATAATTTTCTTTTTAGATTGGCCATTTTGGGATGGAATAAGTGTTAGGGTAGTTAGGATTCATTATTTATACTAATTAGATGGATCATGTTTTATTATTTTAGATATGTTTCCCCCTAATCTACTTGTATTGTCATGATCATTTGTGTTTGGTTATATTATATTATGGCCTTTTCCCTTTTTGTACCGATAGACTATGTTTTACTTTCAATTTCCCTTATCGTCTTGTTATTGTTATCATTATTATTTCTAATTTGGTTACTTTTTATCAAATTTTATTTATTTTTTTCTAAAATAAATACTTTTAATTTACACATTTTATGAAATATTATTCAAAAAATATTCATTTACTTTTTATATGAATTTAATTTTTAATATTTTTCTTCAATGGAACCACTTTACACCTTTATTAATTTCAGGGACAATTCCCATTGTAATATTTTTTAAACATCATATTTTATTAATAAATATTTTAATAAAATAAGAAAGATAAAACACCATTTTTTGAAACTAAATGAAAAACCTATGAATTGTAAAATATATTCTTAAACTACCATGAAATGAATCTTTTATTTAATGTGAATTTACATGGTGTTAGTTATTTTGATTACCTAATAAGATTTATTCTCTCTCTCAGACACACAAAGACACACACACACACACATATATATATATATTGTTTTAGTATTTAAGTTCCATGTTTTCATTCTATACACTTGTGGATTATTTTTTATTCTGAGGATAGAAGGTGACTCACAGAGTCACATACAGATTGAGTAGGGTATTTGTTTTTTTTTTCTAATTTAATTTTATTATCAAAGACACCCCTCTTATAAATTATTTTTATTAGTTGTATACTTTTTTCTATTTTTTTGTTATATATATATTATTTATTAATATTTTTTTTATATTTATATTTATAGATTTGGAATGAAAGTATAACATATATATAAGTCATGTTGAAAGTATCGTAGAGTTTTTCAATTTTCTAATTAATTTTTAATGTGAGAAATAGTTCCCAATGGATACATATTGATGATTTTCCGCTTATATTCAACCCAAGGTGATCTAGAATGCACCATGATTATATCATGAGCGGAATTAGGTGTTCGATCTAGTGGTGGATTTTGTTCATTTTTGAAACTCTATTCCATATAAATTTTTTTACCACAACAACACCTCTCTAAGAAAAATACATTAAGAGATGATATTTTTATAGTATGTGTTTTATCCACTAATGATACATTGACTTCTTTTAAATATAAATTATTTTATTTTAATCACAATAGAGTGTGATATGGTTTTAATTCTAGACACTGTGTTAATATTATGGTTGAATTATCATATCAAAACCACTTCTTTTTCTACATCAGCTATCAAAATAAACTCACGGTCCACTATAGAATAAGTAATCATGGACTATGTTGAGCTCTTACAGCTCATAGAACCTATAATGAGAGTTTATATTTATCTTGATTACAATGTCATATTTTCTTAATCTATTGGTAAAAAAGAATATGTATATCCTAAGATAAAAAATCCTAATCACCTATATAAAATTTGAATATATCCTGTTTAATCCAAAGGTAATTTAATATAGTCTTGATTCCTATACAATTGTGATATCTAGGGATAGCTACATATCCCCTTACCATGATCAAAGAATAGGAAATATATATCTGGATACACAAAATCGTATATATAATTGACCCTATTGGTTATTCTTATGGGGTCATTATAATCCTATGTCTATTATCATGTGTCTATTGACAGATTTTGTTATAGATATTTATACAATGTTACATTGGAAACAAACTCTAATTGGATTCCTCCATACCAAATCTCTTTAATATCTTTTCAATGTACTTACCTTGACATACTCTAATAATCCTAAATGGTATATCATGATGGATTTTGATCCCATGAATTCGTTTTTCTTCACCTATCTCATTCATGAAGAAGAATCCATTTAATCACATCTTAATAAAAATTAAGATTGATATTTTCTTTCCTATAACTAATTTTTCATCAACACAGACTATAAACAAAATGATTTCACTCCAACTAAACAATTTTTAGTCACAAGGCTTACAATCATTATTTATTAAAACAAGTTCTATTATGGATTTATCAATGTGAATGTTTAATGGCCTGGATTCTTTCTTTATTAAGAAAATAGTTCTTTTAAACTTGTATAAATTTTTGGAATTATATGGAGTCATGAATACTTATAGTTGTTCCACACAAAAAAGTTCTTGGAGTTTCCCATTAAGTATTTCTATTTGTATATCCATTTTCCAAATTTTATAGTTTTGATAAGAATATTTTGAAAGTATAATTCTGATGGATTTTATCACTGCAACTGGTGGAGACGTATCACAATAGTTTATGCCTTAACACTATTTAAATCCTTTTTGAAGTAGTCATGATTTATTGGTACTAATTTATCCATCCATGTCTAATTTCACATTGAATAAAAAATTTAAACAAATGGGTTTTATATCTATGTCATGATCTCCCAAAAACCCATACATGGTTTTCATACATGGAGTCCATCACAAAAATCATGGTTTATTTCTATTTGGAAGATTTTGTGACAGTTAATATTTTTTTATAGGTTATATAATACGTATTATATGCTAATAATTGCTCACAATCAATAATGACTGTAGATCAATATATTTAAATTTCTCTAACCTCTCTTTTACTTCTATGTATAACTTATGTCTCTAATGATTTATCATCAGTGATTTATTGGGGAATCTATTAATATTCGACCTCTAATATGCCTTGAGCCTTGTCTTCATAAAAATTTAATTCTCTCCCAATATCACCTTTTGATATTTGGTTCCAATCAAGTAATATGTCTTCTCTTTATACTATTACCTTCTTACTTGAGGGTTTCTATAAGGAATATCCATTAGTTTCTATTAGATATCCTAGAAAGGTAAAAATAGTGTCTCCAAGCGATATTTTATTACCTAAATAGGCCTTATGAAATGGTTGATATACCCAATCATGTAAATAAAAGAAAATATCTTTCTTTCCACTATATAGAATGAAATGAACACCACATGTGACTTTAGTTTGAATTCTATTTAATTTGTATTCCACTGTCTGTAATGATTATCCATAAAGTGATAATATATGACTTTCATGACTCATCATTGATATCATCATCTCCATCAAGTTATGGTTACTAATTTCACTTAAACCATTCCTTTGTGGTGTATAAAGAGAATTTAATTGATATAGAATCTCATACTCTCATATATAATCAATGAAAACTTGGTTTAGATTTTATATACCATGGTCCAACTGACGTTTCATTATATTATTTCCAATTTGGTCATGTACTACATTCTTTTATTCTGATAATTTATCAAAGGAATCTAAAATTTACCTCATTAAGTGGATATAATCAGATATAATTAATTTACTAGTAAAAGTTATAAAATATGACTATCCACCACTTACATTAATATAAAATAGTCCACACATGTATATATGAACAAACTCTAAAAGCAGAGTGTCATTTTTTTCATTCCAAAAAAATAGATCTTTAGCCATTTTACATTATAAAAAAGTTTCACATATTCCATGTTGTTTTAGTTTGAAAGAATATAAATTTACATCTTTGTTAAATTTTTAGGCACTTTCAATTTACATGAACCAAGAAGTGATGCCATAATTAGCTGGTATATGAGTCCTTAAAACTAGATTCGTTATCAATTTACATTACTTGGTTTTTGTAATCCAACATTAAAAAACAATTATTTTTTCTTTAACAATTTTTTTAAATATTTGTAAAAGAAGTAACATCTATTCTCAAATATGAAAATAAATCCATCCAAATCTAGTCTAGATGTAACACCCCATATATTTTTTGAGTTATTCTTTTCAAATTAATTTTAATTTTGCAATATTTTTTATTTCATGTAACACTAAAAATAGTTTATTTTATATTAAATCACTATGTTTGGCATGTTTTACACACAAAACCAAGTTGATCATGAACTAGAAAATAAATAAATTTTATCATGATATATATATAACACAAATCTAATATACATCTTGGTTTACGTTACATGCAATGTCGTCATGGAGTACGCAACAACCAACACCAACTTGGCGTACGTTTCACGCAACACTGAGTTTCTACAAAACACCTTATTATTTTTATATTTATTTAAATGATATAAATATAATATAGCTACTAAAATTATTAAAATCAATTGAGTTAATACTTTTAAAATATATTTTATTATGGTTTTATATAAATAAAACATATTTATAATGAAAGACATAATTTTTTGGTAAAGCCGTTAAATGTTTCAAAATATTATTTTAAAAAATAAACTACCTATCATGTCCTTCTATGAAAAAAAATAAAATTAATTTTAGACACATTTAAAAATATAATTTAATAAAATAAAATTCCTTATTAAAATTAAAATTTTCAAATTATCTTATGGTGAATTGTTTTGGATTTTTCTAAGAAACCTCATTTTTGGATGAATAGTAAAAAATTTAGGATTTTAATTCAAGACTGCCTTTTCATCTAATTTATTTATCAGGATAAATTATATATTAATTTTTTTTGAAAAATCTAATTAGATCACATTTTTATCAATTAATCCAATTGAGATCAATGGAAAAAATTTCACTCTGAAATTGGATATAATGACTTAGAAAAAGTTTGGATTTTTTTACTTTAGAACATCACTGTGTCATATCGTTAACATGATAAATTTTAAATTAATTTTTTTCACTTATATGATTATAATTTTGGAAAATGAATTCCATATTTGGAATCAGAATAATTTACAATTTCTAGTAAGTTCAACCTTTTTTTTTGTAAAAAATATTAGTGAAAGCGATTAAAAATAATTAAAATGGTTAGTAGAAAAATTAGGTTAATAAAGTACTAAAACATAAATTTGAGACCCAAAACAACCTCAAAAATTAAAAAACACTAATTTTATGCCATTATTCTTCCATTAATATTCCATTACTTTTTTGGGTTTTATGTCTTTTTTTTAAGTAAAAATGTGGGTACACCTAACTTTTTTTTCAATAATTTTAAGTGTCTGATTTCTCATCCCTATAAAAGGCCACCACCTCTCCCTCTTCTTCACACATATAAAACCACATAGGATTTGCCAAGATCTACCCAATAAACTTGAAAAAATCTCTGTATTCCTTATATAATCTTCTATATTTTTAGAAGTCAACCTAATAAATCCTTTTGGTACAAACTAAAAGGAGTTTTCTGATTAAGAGGCAACGTCTTCTTTTAAGCTCCTTTATTTTATTTTATTTTTCCACCCTATAATATATTTATAAATTATTTTATAAAAATAATTTATATTAAATATACTAGTATTTTTTTATTTAATGTTTTTTACCTACACTTACACACACCTCCATCTAATGGGTAAGGAACATAATTTTATGTGTATGGTAAACTACCGCCTCACAAAATGATGATTGTTCATTTTTCCATGCCGACACACATGGTAGAAATTGTGATGTAAAATATATTTTCATAATGTATATATTATATTTATTATGCCTTTAAACATATTTAATCCTTGTACAATGCATACCCTTATTAATTTCTATCTTGTGTAAATATGATAATTTCATTTTAGGAAGTGTCAACTACCACCCCCTCAAAGTGATATAATTCAGCTACACACTACATGGAATGTATTAAGGATGGGTTAAGTGAAATTATAGGAAATATATTACATAATAATTATAATTTAATGATGATATATATTTATACATATATATATACACATATTTATTTTATAATCTTTCTTTAAATATGACAATAACTGAAACAACATTCAGGCGTGTGTACCGCTTACAATCTCCTTGAACAGGGTATTTCATTTCATACATCTATATTCTATAGATTATTATAATACACATATAATAAATATAATTGATATTTACATAATTTTTTGAATTCTCTAAATAATGATATATTTATAAGGACCAATAATATAACAAATTAAGATATATGCGAAGAATAAAGAAAATATTACCTGAAGTGAAACCCTAACATATGATTGCTAACAAGACGGTAAAAAATGTTATAATAAAAAACATATATTGTATAAGATATAAGAATTTGTTTCTATAAAATATGTATAATAAACTAATATTTATTATATAGGTTGTTTTTATGAGTATAAAGAGAGAAATGATAGAAGGTATGGGGATATTATCCCACTTTTGATTTCGGTTAGATACATGCTTTATTCAGCATGTATTAATTTTGTATGGTGTTTATAATACCCATGTTTGTATAAAATTATAATTATTATTACATTTATGGGAATTTACATGTTCATTAAATTATATTTATTTCACGGGGTTTATGTTTCAAAATTTACCAAACAGGTAAAATAGTTTTGTCTCAATTTTCTTTCATTAAGACTCATGTTTGGTTATGAAACAAAATTCATTTTAGAGGTGTATATAAAATTTTTTTACGTGTTATAACATGAATATAATTATTTTAATTGTATTTTAAACATAATTTATTCATATTTTTTTACATGGATATAATGATCATAAGTTACTATGTGATAATACTTTTTTGAAACAATCTCATTTCTTTTTGAGATTCTTAATGATTATGATTCATTGGTGAAATATTATGATGAATATCTCATGAACCCTAAATTATTTTCTTTACCTATGTTTAATAAATATATATAAATATATTAGTACCATTATTCCACTATTTGGTATTTAAGATAATTAATAAAAAGTTTTTAAGAAAATATAACTGTATTTCTCGCTTCGGTCAGAAATATGTTTTATTTCAAAATCCATGTTTTCAAAAATATTTTAAAAAATGTTTTCAAATGATCCTTGAGGATAATTTTCAAGTAAAAAAATTTAAATTTTTATTCTAGTTTTTAAATCTTTCTTTATATGTTTTAATGTTATTTTCAATGAAATAGATTTCAAACTATTTTCAAGAATTCTTTATGATTTTTCAAAATCATGTTCTAGGAAATGGATTTAAAAAACTTTTATATATTTATTTATATATTTTCAATATTATTTCAATGAAATGGTTTTAATTTGTTTTTCAATATTTCCTTTAAAGTTTTTAAAAACAATTCATAGAAAAATGTTATTGTAAATTTTTCAAGCTTATTCTATATGTTTTCAAAGAAAAGAGCTTTCAAAATTATTTTAATCTTATTTAAAATGTTTTCAAGTTATTTTATAAGAAAATGTTTTTCAATTTTTTTTATGAATTAAAAATTCTTTTTTTAATAAAGAAATGATATTTTCCGCAAGAAATGTTCCCAAAAGATATTTTGAAATCATTTTTCATCTAAGATGACATTTTTTTGGTGTTACTCATTTCTTTAAGGGGAAATGATTCAATGATTACATTAATATTATTTCTCATATTGGGTTATGTTTTGACGGAATTATGTTTATGAAACCAAATTCTCTTTCTTCAGTTATGTTATTTTCAAACATGCTTCTTTTCACATGTTATTTTTATGATTAAATGATTATGAAACCTGTTTTCCCCACAGGTTATGATATGCTTACTTGTTTATTATACCCATTTCAATTCATGGGTTATGATATGATTATTTATGATCATTAAAACATGAATTTATGATTTAATTATCAAATGTATGTGATCTATATCTCTATCCAATATATTGGGTAATGATTTATATCTCATGAGATAAACTAAGAAGGTCTTGGGAGTGAACCTTGACTACTAAGATGGTCATGGGAGTGAACCATGACAACAAAAGTAGTATGAAGAGGGAACTCATGCAACTAAGATGGACATGGGAGTGATCCATGACTACCCAGATGGTTTGGGGAGTGAACTTGTACTACTAATATGGTCTTGGAAGTGATTCATTGGTAACTAAGGAAATCATATAGTATGATTATGTGTTTTCCACAATTCTATGTTTTATTCCTATGTTATTATTTCATGGATTGTTTTGTTTTTTTCCTTATGATTAATGTCTTATTAATTTCCATGATTTATTGAATTATTCATGTATTTAATCATTGATATGTTGGGTGTCATCTTCTATGTTCATGATCATGTTCTAATAACCTTATGCTCATGACTATGTTTATATATCTCCATTTATACCCTTGTTGATAATTTTATGTCACCCATTTTTAGGTCTCTATCCCCATGTTGGGAAGATATATATTAATTTTTATGTGTATAAATAGTGTCATAGTGAAAAATAACCTAGTTGGAGATAATGTAGTTCATTTACTTATTTGTGATTATGTTTCTATGTTTCTGAAGGCACTAGACTATATTAGTCTTTGTGTGTCTATTTTTTGTAATGTTTTACGTATTCTACAATAGTGATGTAATTACTTTGTATTAAAAGTGAGGTTCACTATATGTAGTATTAAAGAAATGGTTTAGTTAGAAATTGGAAGCTAAGATGAGAAAACTTTAGTGATAACCCTAAGGAAAAGTCTAGGGATAAGTATAAGGATAAGGAAAATTATTGGAAAATTCCTTGGAATTTTGGTAAATGATAGAGTTTTTGGTTTCCAAGAATTACATCCCTATATAGAAAATAAAAGTGGATATATCACTAACAAAGATGTACCTTGGGATAAAATATCCAACAAGATGTTTTGGGCCTGACTTGGGGTAATCGGGTACATGAAAACAGGCATTACTGAATATCTAGTTTGAAATTTATTTGGAATATTCATTGAGAATTCAGAAAACCCATCATGAACCATCATGAATAATTTTTATATAATTTGCCTATGAATAACCTAGTATGAAATAGGGTTTCATATATTAAATAAGGTTTCATTATTTAGACATCCTATAAGTAATTCTTTCATGACTATGTGGTTTTCTATTATGATAACTAATACTGACACTATGCTAATGGTTTTAGTCAATGGAAAGAACTGAAAAGATCTAGATTAATATTGAATATGATGGATGATTTTATGAGAACCAGTCAAGTGGGATGATCACTGGAGTGAAATATGTTGTGATCTTGCCTAATCGGTTTTCATGGAAAATTATAAACAATGTGTACCAAAACCAACTCTCGGACTCCCTATGGAAGAGAATGGAGTTTTCTAAGAGTTAGAGTAATGAAGAACATGAAGGCAAGAAGATTCAGTTTCCTTTGTTTCAATAATTTGGAAAGAATCATGTAAGTGAATGTCTTAGAAGAATTATAAGATGTTTTGATGGTGGAAAATAAGGACACAAATAAAGTTACTGAAATCTGAAAACGTTGAGTTTGGTTAAAAAAAATGGATAAGAATATTGAATTTCTTAAGACATCTTCGAAGGTGAAGTGTTTTAAGTATGGAATAAACGTTTTGGGAATGTATTGTCTCAACAATAATCTATATTTTATGATTATTTGGTTATTTACAAATATCTTTGTTTATTCTAATAATGTTTTGTTATGTATGTTTTACCGGAATTTATAATATATTTTTAATAAATTTAGCATTGCGAAAATGATTCTGGAAACACTGTTTTTGACACTACGTTATGCTAAAGAGACTGCATTTGGATTATTATCCTTAAGTTCATAAAATTAACATGCGAATGGATCAGAAACCCTACATTGGAGTATAGATTTACTATTTGAAACCCTACGTTCGGTAAAATTGAATGTATGGTTAATCAATTCTAAGTTTGAGATTTTATGTTGATAATGATGAAAATATGGATCATCTTCCCTATGTTAGTTTTTGAACCCTATGCTTTGTAAAGGAACCACAAACTATTCAAAGGAACCTTATTCTACACAAAATAACCCAATTCTATGCAAAGTAACCCTACGCTATGCAAAGGAACCCTATTTGATGCAAAGGAAATCTATGCTATGCAAATGAACCTTACGCTATTTAATGGATCCTTATGATACGCAAAGGTACCATGTGCTACACAGATCAACCCTACATTTTTTCTCAAAGATGAACTTCATCAAGAAACATTTTCAATCCAAGATTACGACAATAGTTAAGCCATAAATAATGACTGATTCTAAGATTTTTTTGATTGTTTCAAAGAACAAATTTTATCAGATAAAATCATTTCTATTTCTTAGGGAATTTAAGAATCTCCTATTTAATTTAAATTTGAATTTCTATAAACAATCATTATATTATTTTGGATCTAGAACACTAAATAAAGTATTTTATGTTCTATATATTCCTTCATAATATATCTTCAAATATATTTTTGATAAGTGATTCAAATATAAGTCTAATTTATTGAAATTATTTTTATGGTGCTACAGAAAATGAAAAACTTTGTTAAAGGACTACATTGTGGAGATATGCATGTTCTATCTTGTTCTGCTATAAGTTTGTGACTTCTCTATTTTGTTGTTTCATTATAATAAAAGATCATTTTTCAACAGGATTGCTTCAGATTATTTTAATCTAAAAGATTTTTTTTGAAGAAGAAGATCCATCTAATTTCAATTTTGTGCTACTAAAATTGTGATGTTCAAACTATTTAAAAAACCATTCTATTTTTCTTCATTTGGAGTTTTAAACTATTTGTACTCAGTTATAATGGACAATCAACTTCTTGATATATGTTTTGGTAAATACATTCTCTATTGTAAAACCATAAGGATTTGTATTTAGTCTTTTGTAATGGTGTCAACTGCCTACACTTAGTTGTGGAGTCATGGTCTCTTGATATGAGTACCATTCTAGTGGAATTTACCAAGCTCCCTGAGAGAGTGATTGGTATAGTAGATTAGGGGAACTTTCTGCCCCCAACCATTATAAAAATATATGTTCTTTATTTCTGGTTATCTGCTGAATATTTTCATACAGAAGAATAACACTTCATATTCGTATAAATTATAGTGGGTGTTAAAACCCTGAATTGCAGGAGATTTTGGAAAGACACAATTCACCTCCTCTTATGTATTACATTGTATATTCATACCTACAATTTTTAGCAAACCAGTGATTTTTGGATAAAGATATAGAAAGCTAAAAATTATTTGGTCTATACAAAGATGGTAATGTATGATCATAGAGAAGGGATGTCCATGTTTTGATCTCCATACTTCAATGGTGAAAATTATGTATGTTGGAAATCAAGGCTGATTATTTATCTTAAAAATCTTGGTTTTAGAGTTTACTCAAAGATCATTTCCCCATATATGATTCCTGAGAAATTGAAAACAGGGGATGCTGTAATCGAAGCAAATATGAAATGAATTCAAAAGATATTAATGCAATTATTTTTGGTCTAGGAGAAAATTATTTCAATCAATTATCACAATGTACAACTACTTTTGAAATGTGGAAAAAAATTACACTTTCCTATGAAGGGAAAAATAATGTGATACCAATGAGATATTTTACAGCTAAGCTAAAATATGAAATATTAAGGATGTCGGATGGGGAAAAAATTAAATAATTTAATTAAAGGATCACATAAATTATCAATAATATTACATCCATGGGTGAACCTATCAAACAATATAATTAATCATTGAATGTACAGAGAGTAGTAACTTTTAAAAAGAATGCTATATCTGCAGCTATTTGATAATAACCCCCTATGAATGATCCCACAATGATAGAACTAATTGGTACATTGTTGATATATGATGTTTAAATTTAAGACAATGTTGAAGATCATTGAATAATTGTTGAAAAGTAGAACACTTATCTAAAGGTAACATCTCAAAAACCAAGAAGAAAAATTATATAAGAAGAAAAAAAGGAGAAGCATTTTTATTCATCTGATTCTGAAATATAACTGGATCAGTTTGCCTAAAAGTTTTTCAAATTTTATTAGAAGAATATATGGGTCAAAAAAACATTCAAGAATGGTGAGAGAGAGAGTCAAAAGAATTTAGATACTATGAATGCAAGAAGTTATCACATATTAAACCTAATGGTCCGTAGTTAAAACATGAATCGAGAAAGACAGATAAGAGATATCATAAGAATGTTGATTATGAACATGAAGGTAGAAGAGAGATAAAATCAATATGAAGTGTTTATGATGAACATATAAGCTCATCTAAATCTTATTTATAAAAATAGAAATCAAATTCTAAAGCCAATATGTGCTTCACGGAAGAAAATGAAAAGGTACAAACATATTACTCATCCAATTATGATTCTGATTCTGCTCGCTCCTCAAACAGTAAATTAACTCCCTACTATTCTGTGTTAGAAATAAAATATTATTCTTTAATAAAAAACCACAAGTCTTTAAATAACATTCACAATGTTGTTTTAGGGGAAAGAGATACCTTTCTAAAACAACATCAAGAGTTAATTGAAAAATTTCACACATCAAAATAAAATTATTCTAATCATGAAAAGAAGATAAAAGCTTTATAAGATGAAGTAGAAACATATAAGATTATTTCTCTTCTTCTTAATAAAGGAGAAAATATATTAAATGACATTATTATAATTAATTTTATTAAAAGAGAACGATTTGGTATAGGAAGTAAATGTGAGAAATATAAACTATAAAAGAGTTATTTTTTCCCCAATTAAAAAAATAAAATATATCACTTTTATGGAATAAAAGGGAATATAAAAAATAGCTTTTATTTGAGAAATATTCAAATTATTGGCATTAAAAGATCATTTATTTCAAAGAGTTTATATGAATCCAGTGATATAAGCTATGGATAAATAAAGAATATCTAGATTCCCAGATCATTGCTAGATAACACTGCTAGACCCAAGGAAGTATGGGCACGAAAACAAAAAAATTTAAAATACATTGCTTAGAAATAGGACACAAGAACAAAAAATCTATATGGTAGATAGACATTGGCTGTTCGAGGCATATGAGTAGAGATCTATCAAATTTTCACATTCTAACTCAAATAGATAGAGGTCCTTTCACTTTTAGTGAAAATTCCATAGAAAAAATAAATGGAGTTCGAACTATTAGTGATCTGAAGATAATATCAATCATCAATGTACTATATGTTCAAGGGTAGAAGTATGATTTGATAAGTATTTATCAACTTTTTGAAGATTTATTTTATGTTAATTTTTCTAAAAATTGGTTTTCTATGTTTAAATACAATTTATCTTAATTTAGAGAACCTAGAATTGATATTGTTTATACTTTGGACTTAAATTCCTTATGTAAACAAAAAGTGAATTGTTTAACAGCTAAGACAAATGAATTATGGATTTGGCATAGAAGACTTGAACATTTTAATATTTATGTTTTACATAAATTATCTAAGAAAAAGTTAGCTGCTTATTTTCTTAGCCTTAAGTTTGAAAATGACAGATTCTGTGATTCAGGCCAAATTGCAAAGCATGAAAAATCATCTTTAAAATATATTAAAAAAATTACTTCATCTAAGCCATCAGAACATATCCATATGTATTTGTTTGTACCATCAACTTTAGAAATATTGGACGGTAAATTATATGTTTATTTTTTATTATATTATTATTCTAGATTTACTTGGTCTTGTTTTCTAAAACACAAAAGTGATGTTTTCACGGTTATTGAATGTTTTGGTAAAAATTATCAATATTAAAAAGGTTTTAAAATAATTTCATTGGGAAGTGATCATGGTGGAGAATTTTAGAATCAAGAATTAAATTATTTTTACTCAAATTTGGGTATTAAACACACTATCTCTACACCAAGAACACCATAAAAAATGGAATTATTGAAAGAATAAATAGAAATATTTAAGAAATGGTAAGGAAAATGTTGAATGAATACAGTCTTCCTACCTATTTTTGGGAAGAAGTTTAAATCACAACCTTCTATATCATGTATATAATTTTAATTCATTCTATTTTAAAAAATAAACCATATGAACTTTGGAATAACCTTAAACCTAAAGAAAGGTCCTTTAAAGTTTTTGGGTGAAAGATGTATATCCAGAACACCAAGGATAATCTTGGTATGTTTGATCCAAAATCTGATGAAAGAATATTTTTGGGATAATATAGTACCCCTAAATCTTATATAATATTTAATAATAGTTAAGGATTGTTGAATAAAATGTTCATGTAATATCTGATGAAACTGACCCTTTCAATAAAGGGAAAATTTGATGAGGTAACCAACTCTTTTGATAACATGAGACTGGAATGTAGAGACCCAAATCTTGATGTACAAGGACATTACATTACTTTTTTGGAATACTTAATACATAACAAAAACAAACACACAAGGACCATAATAGTTTAATGTCTTTGGAAACTCGGAATGTAATCTTCTAATCGTGGTGAAAAATCTTCAACATCTCCCATAGAGATCTTACCCTTTTGGTTTTCTTACCGAAAACCTTTCTTTAAATCCTAGGGAAAAGAAAACATATAAAGGGTGAGATCAAATTATCAGTAAGGGAAAGCATGGATAAAATAAAACAAATCATATACATTTGAACATAAAAACATGAACATAATGTTTAAACATCAAAATTTTGGGCAATGACATAAAACATAATAGTACATAAGGCATAGATAATAAAGAAACATTAATCACGGAAAAATAGCATGGGAATAAAAAATTTGATTTTGGAAACCATTAAGCACGTGATATGATTTCCATAGTATCCAAGGCATTGCAGCCAAGACCATCTTAGTGGAAAAAGTCCCTTTCTGAATCGAGTTCACTCTTCATTCTAGTACTGAATTACGGAACCGGATTTTCTTACCATTCCATCCATATAAATCTCATGAGATATAAATCTTTACCCAGTTCATTGGAAGGAGATATAGGTCCCACCCATCTCTTAATGAAATCATTCTTTCATGTGCTACAAAATCATAAATCATACATCATAGCATAACCCATGTAATAGAATGGGATTCTTAAACATCATGCCATTATAATATAATCCATATAAAAAAATGGATATCATTTCATCATAAGAAGAATCAAACCATGTAAATAATGGAGACATAATACTTGAAACATAATCATATTAAATAATTTCATTTTTAGAGGGAAAATAGTTTTGATAAAACACTTGAAATAAATTCTTGAGGAAAATATCCTTTCTTCTTTAAAATCAATTTCTTATCAAAAAATGCCATGAAATATTAAAAGAAAAGGGTTTTGTTGAAAATAATCAAGAAATATTGTAGAGGGATCTTCATGAAAATGAGGTGTTATGAAACAATAAAAAAAATTCACCCATATAAGTTAAAAATAACATTCTCCCCATACTTTTCTCAGAAAAGTCAAAAAGTTCCTCGTGTAGTAAAAAAGTAAGATTCCTTTCATAACATGTGGTAAAATTAAAAAAATGGGTAAAAAGGTCTTTAAACATACATGAAAACATTTCTAGAAAACGGGGACATGGATGATAACAAAAACCCCAGTAAATACTTAAGAATAAACAATCTCAGATAAGAGCGAGATTGGAATAGTTATCCCTTACCTTATGTCCGATATGATTCATATGTTTCTGAACCTCGTGTATAATGATTTAAATAATTTCATTTACTTATTAAAAAATCATATTAATTTTTATGATATCAAATATGATTCACTTATGACTTTATATTACCCGTTCTTTTGTAAATTCTATGTTAAAGCACCGTTTTGAGTAAAATCGTTTCATTTATCGTATGAGTTTCGACTTGTAGTTCTTGATATTATTACTTATATCATTATTTACATAATTAAATAATGTAAAAAACTATTTATATATAATATATATTCAGAATATAAATATATATGATAGATCGATAAATGGAATGAAATACACCATTTATTGAGACGGTAGGCCATACGTACGCATGAATGCTATTTTCGTTTCCTTATTGAATTGAATGGAATTAAGTAGATGACATACATATATATATATATAAATACAGTATAATTATTATTAAATATATTCCATTATTATTCATTATATATAATTTATAATCATTCATGGATGGTTAACATGGAGAATGAATCTCATCGCGTCGTGGAGACGGTAGTCCGTACGTACGCACAAGCGATGATATCATTCCCATGATTGTGGAATTGTATTGAAGTGTATGTATAATATTTAAGAATTAATATCAATTTAAAATAATCATATATAGTTATTTATTTACACCATTATACCCATCCAAGTAAGGTGGTGGTCGAAAATAGATTACACCACAGCGTGGAGACGATATTCTATAAGTACGCACGGGCGGTGATTTCATTTTCCGTAGTATGGATAGAAGGTAAAATAGAGTTATTTCATATTTATAATTAAATATCAGTATATAATTAATACTAATGTTATTACTTTATAATGATACAACTAAATAAGAATAAGTATAAGAAGAAATAAACTTGAGAAAATCGGAAGAAGAGATTACCTCTTCTTCGAGGCACCACCTTTAGGCTTCCTCTTAAGTAAGTAGAGATGATATTTTGAGAAGCCCAGAACCTCCAGAATGTTACTAGGGATGTGGAGAAGATAAATGGGTAGGGGTTGTCCGAGATTCAAGGCTCAAAAGGCTGTGAAGTGAAGAGGGAAGGGGTGCCCTTTTTATAAGGGAGGAGAGGGGCACCTTTGGAAAAACATAAAATATTATTTTATAACAATGACAAATTCGGTTTTTAATAGCTCCAAATTGATTTGTTTAGAAGCTAAGGTGGGGATGGGTCGAAATAATATCAACCAATATATTTTAGACAGGTTTCGGTCATTATATTAACCTTATCTTTTAGTTTTAACTCTTAGTTAATTAGATTGAGACTTACCATGTCAATTTGTATTTTTATATTATATAGTTAATTAACTTGACATATACATCCAAGAGACCCCAAATTTTTCCATTAATGATACATATATCATGATATAAGTATCGTTTCCTAACTTTAGATTTTTGGGAATATAATAACAATTAATAATATAATATTTTTTTTAAAAAATATTTTATGTCAATTTTGACACTATTTGGTAATGGATTTTTGTGAAACTCATAACAACATTATTATATCTAAAAAAGTTAATTAATTCAATACTAACATGTCATATTAACCTGAAAAAATAGTGGAATTCATAAAAATTCTCAAATTGCATTTATTTGGGTATTTATAACATCAATTATTTTAATATTTCATTATTTAGGTAATTACTGCATCACCAATGTGTCATAAATAACATAAAATTATTTAATGCTTAAAAATTATAAATAAAATACCATTAGGTAGGAAATAGTATTATATTTCTAATGAATATTTATAGTTGAATTTATCTTATGTATTACCCCTTATTAAAAATGATTTATTTTTTAAACTTTGATTTTAACTATTTTAACCCTCCTTTAAATAAATTAATAATAAATGTCTTAATCTAATACAAGTGGACCTAAATGGTTATATTTTATTCCTAAGATTTTTTTGGTCGAATTAAACTTATCCAACATAATTAGAACATGTGTTAGGGTAATAATAATATCATTTTTACCCTTAATTACCCTATTTACTTTTAACCGTGGTAAATAAATGTAAAAAAGTTACTATTCACCAAAAAAAATAATCTCATTGAACCACATTTTAGTCCTTGATATTAACCGTGTCTCTCGGATTTTTGAAATTTCACTCACAAAAACGGTAAAATTATGTTTTATGTGAATTTCCAAATTATCCTAGGAGGTGGGTAAAAGAAGATGAAAAGTTCAATAAAATTTTCATATATCTAAAATTATTATAAAATGACTCCACTTAATTACATTGAAAATATATAGGTATTATGTAACAATTTTGAGCTAAAATAAATTTAAATAAAATAAATGATTATTTAAATAAAAAGTTTGTTTTTAAATAGTAACCTACTGTTTTCACTATTCATCAAAAATTGAAAGTTTTAAGAAAAATAAAAAAAATTAACCCTATGGTAATTTCGATATTCTGAATCCAAAAATGAAGTCCATTTTGAAAGATAAAATTCATAAAATTTAAAAAAGTGGGTATTACTATTCATAACGGCTAGTTTATATAATATTTTAATAACATATTGTTGTTTAGTGAAACTCGATATTGCATACAACACTCGCTATCGTGGAAGGTCGTGATATCATGTAAAGCAAGACAAGTCAAATATGCATTTAGTGCAAGCTCCTTTTTGTGTAGCGTTCAACACAAGACATCAAATAAATTAAAAAAAATATATTTCATAAAATCTCGGGGTGTTACATTCTATCCCCCTTAAAAGGAATCTCGCCATTGAAATTCGTCAGGGTTAAAAATGGTTTACAACTTGAAAGTTTCTTTTAAAGAAAATGACATCGTAAAAAGGAATACCAAAACATGACTTTAAAAAATAAAGTATGAAACATAATGGTTACCCAAATTAACTAATCAATGGGATTCCACATAGGATAACATAAGCGAATATATGGATATGAAAGTGAAATACAACCATAAACTTCTGATGACGAGTGGTAGAGGATATAACTATGAAAAATCCAATAGTCACAAAGCCATAAATTTTGTATGATCTAAGGTACCATCCGATTCATCAGATATGAGAGGACTAGGACAACATTTTTTGTTTTAAAGATCAATTCTCTAAAGATCAAGATTTTGAATTAGAATAAATACTTACTTTATTTTGGTATCATCTCACCGTTGCTCATGCCTTGAACAATTTCCCCTCCATCTCTTCAAGAAATGAAGTAGAATTTGTCTTCAGTGAAGTGTTAGAAGATTATGCGGTAGAATGATAGGTTATTCCATCTATTTCTATCGCAAAACGATTAGCACAAATTATTAAATATACAGAAGTCCATCTATGTTGAGATTAATTGTATATGGTTGCTAAAATGGACTTATACTTCAGATATCATAGCACTTAATAAAATAAAACTAGTTTCTACTAACCAGGGACTTCTTGTAGGCTTGTGGTAGGCGATAAAGGCATGTCGTACTTCAGTTTTGGGTTCGATTCCCGCAACCTTGTCCGATGTGATGGGTTGTCGCCCATTCTGCAGGTTGTCCTTTTTTTTCAAAAACTATACTATCATAACATTTCAGAAATAAAAACAAAAGGTTATAGAATTAAGAAATACTATATGATCTCCATTCCAACCTTTAGGCTTATCGAAAATACTTCTGTCTGATCACTAGAAATTTCATCTACCGAGCATGTGAATTCCTTCATTTTCCCCCCATATATAATAAGATATATCTTGTTGTTGTTCACATTCCAAACATGTGAATACCTTAATCATGTATTCTATTGAAAAATTAATACCCATTGAACTTTAGTGAAAACATGAATGCTGTCAAAAGTTAACTCTTTCTACATACCAGAATTCGAAAATTTCTATATACTCAAACCATGATATAAATTTGTCCTTATATAAGTCACGAGCTCATTTCCTTTTTTCATTATCCCTTCATTATTCCCATGTCATCTTCTATCCAAAAATATTTCAATCACTTTTCATGGTTACTGGTACCATATAATTATTGAAAACCAATACATAGATATTCCAAAATTCCGCGATACCATAAATGAGATTCCATGATACTATTTTGAAATCCCATTACATAAACACTTAATCATTACTCAACATCATTGTCATACTCAAAATCACAAATAGTGATTTCCTGTGACTTCCCTTTATCCTTTTCATTAAAAGGTTTCTCAGGTTGATCATCATTAACCCTTGGATTAGGGCATTTATTAGCATAATGCCCCATTTTCATGCACTTGAAGAATTGAAGTGTTGGTGGTGTGTTCTCCACAGTCTTTTCATTATTCACACATTAACAACCCTTTTTCCATTACTTTGACACTAAGATTCTCAATGACCTTCTTTTCCACACTTAAAACATTTTCTAGTCCCTTTAAGACAATCTCCACCATGCTTCTTTCCACAATTTGAGCATAAAGAAACATTCATCTTCTTTTCACAATTGTTCAGAGATTTCTCCTTAAACTTCATCTTTCATTTCATGCCCAAACCATGAGATGGATATGTAACACCAACTTCCATTTCTACCTTGATAGCACAATGCAAAATTTCTTCATAGCTACTAAAGTCTCTTATAGCTAATTCCTTTCGAAGACTTTGTTTTAATCCACTGAAGAATCGATCAACTTTAATTTCAGGTTGGATGATAAATCCAGATGCATACCTTGCAAGACTTGAAAAATTTTCTTCGTATATACCAACAGATTCATCCTCCTTTTTCTTAAGCTCAAGGAACTCCTTTTCCATCATTGTTCGAAGAATACGAGGGAAGTACATACTGAAAAACAAGTTCTTGAACTCGTCCCATTCCATGGATTCAATTTCATTTTGGGGCCTTGTATTCATAATTATAGTCCACCACTGGTCTTCTTCACCTTCTAAATAGTAAACAGCTAGAATGACTCTATCATGTTCTGAATAGTGAAGTATGAAGAATATCTTTTCAATGGTACTGATCCATTTTTCAGAAATAAGTGAATTAGAAGACCCATTGAAAGAAGGTGGGTGTTGCCTCATGACGGACTCAATGGAATATTGTTCCCTTCTCTGCTCACTCGGAAGTCCAGAATGATTCATACATGCATAATTATAGCAATAAGATTTTTCACTCCATCTCCCATAACATTGGTTTGTTCAGGAGGACAGTCATTGCATTGTCCATTACATTGATCAACACGGTTCCTTCGGGTTCTGGCCATCATCTAAAACCCAAAAAGAATAGTGTGAGAGGAAAAATCATGCTAGGGAAAACAACATAATAAAGGTGGAGTACTTTCAATATCTAACATATTAGGTATAATTATAATATTGTTACCGTAATTTTAGGACTATAACCTATACATATACTTATCCTTAGGGACATCCCTAGGCATACCTTATAAATATCTCTAGGGATATCACTAAAGTTTTCGCATCCTTGTTTTGAAAGGTTAACTAATCCTTTACTCTAATAACAACTGTAGAGACCCAAAGATTGATGTAAATGGACATTACATTACTTTTTCAGAATACTTAATACACCACACAAACAGAAACACAAGGACTGTAATAGTTTAGTGTCTTTGGAAACTTGGAATGAAATCTTCTAATCGTGGTGGAAGATCTTCAACATCTCTCATAAAAATCTTCCCATTTTGGTTTTCTTACCTAAAAACCTTATTTAAATCCTGTGGAAAAGAAAACATATAAAGGGTGAGCTCAAATAATCAGTAAGGGAAACCTTTGATAAAATAAAACAAATCATATACATTTGAACTTAAAAACATGAAAATAATGTTTAAAACTCAAAATCTTGGGCAATGACATAAAACATGGTAGTAAATAAGGCATATATCATAAAGAAACATTAATCATGATAAAATAGTATTGGAATAAAACATGTTATTGTGGCTGTAACAACCCGAAATTTTGAATAAATCTTGTTTCCTAATTTTATGTGTTATTTTATTTTGTTTTTTATACTCAAAAAAATGTTTCATTTGGTAACATGAGTATAATTAAAATGAGACCATTGGGTTTTGACTGTTATATGACCATTGGTCAATATGACCCCTGGAAACTAAATGTTTTGATTATTGTCTCTAAATACAAGTAATCTTGGTTAATTATTATAGAAAGAAGATTTGATGGCCTCACCCAGTAGTCTTGGACCGATCGAAGCCCATCTAACAGAACTTGAGAAGGAGGTAGCACCATTGGGCTTTACTCTGGTCCAAACCCAAGCTGAAATTCATCATGTGAAGCTAGAACGGAATCACCTTTGCGAGAAGTTCAAACTGATAGAAATTACTACTCGTGCGATGTTAGTCGAGCCTCCCTCGGATTCTCTCACCTTAGCACACCTTACACTTAGGTCCTATGCTAGTGTGATACAAGGATATGTAAGGAGACCGTAACTGCCTTGTGTAATCCTTTGTTTTAAATAAAAATTGGGATTTCTTCTTATGATGAAGTTTATGAATTTTAAAATGACCGGATAAATATAGTATGCATATTTTTGATGAATTTAAAAAAAAGGATATTTTAAAAATGTTTATGTAAACCTTAAATAATTAAAAATGTGTAATGATATTCAAAAAATGGTCTTCTAAAATTATGGTCAGTACAAAATTTAGATTCTAATAAGATCAACATAATTTTTGATGAATAGTAAATTATGAATAGTGATTTTATGATTAGGATTAGTAATGTGTCCAAATGGATTAGTTATGTCACTTAAAGAAAGTATTAATATAATATAGGCACCTTGATTTAGTAATGTGATTCAATAAAATGGTTAAATAACGATTTCATTAATTATTATTCAAGTATTAGTTTTTCCGAGTGAATAGTGTTTTTTAATTAAAAATTAAATTAAAAATATTTTTATAAAATGGATTTCATTTTTGAACTCAGACCATCGATATTATGTTATGGTAATTTTTGGGGTCTTTTTTGAAAAAATGAATTTTTGGTGAATAATGTATTTATTTAAAAAAATAAATTAAAAATATTTGGAAATTTATTTTTATAAAATGCAGTTCATTTTTGAAATCAGAGTATTGATATTTGGTTAAGGTGAAATTTTGGGATTATTCTGAGAAAGTTGAATTTTCGATGAATAGTGAAAATACAGTTTTTAAGTTAAGGGTGTTTAATGACATCATTAAATGATGTATTAAGTATGAAATCAATATGGTCGACTTATGAATAGTAAGATAAGGTATGATGTGTCCCAAGTGGCCAATACCATGGGCAAGCCCATGGTTTTTCCAAAACCACTAATGAGGGGTCCCTTGGCCATTAATGCCTTGTCCCCTCACTTTCCCTATAAATACCAAGCCATCCTCTCATCCATTCGACTCCCCACTCTCCCCCAAAGACTTTATGGTCTCATTACCTCCCAAGGATTCCTCCCAAGGTGCCCCAAAGCCCTCAAGGTCCCAAATTTTGAGTTTTAAGAGTTACGTTTTAAGGTAAGGGATCCGATCTCTCTCTTTCATTTCAAGAAATCTCTTTTATGTAATTTTTTTATGCTACATGTTCTTATGTTAAAGGGTGTTCTTTTATACTCCTCTTACTCCCCTTTTCATGTTCACATAATGAGAGATCCCCTCTTACTCTCATTATTTCGTTCTATGAAGTTTTAAGTGGCGCCGTTAGGCTGCTGAAATTTTTGTAACAGATTCTTTCTCCCTTCTCATTTTTCAAGATCTATTTTCATGTAAAGTATTTCAAGTTCCTTTTTATTATGTTGGGGGATGATATCTAAATTTATCATACTGATCTTTTATGATCATATGATTATAGAACCCATTTTATCTCTTCAATTCAGTATTTTGAAGTAAAAGTGGTGTCGTAAGGCTGCTGAATTTTTAAGTGGTCCGTGCACCTTTCTCCATTTTCAAAGTTCTAATTCCATGTAAAGTCTTGAATGTGCCTTTTTATTATGTTGGGTTGTGATCTATAAATTTATCATACTGATCTTTTGTGATCATATGATGAGAGACCCCATTTGATCTCTTCAATTCAGTATTTTGATGTTTAAATGGCGTCGTTAGGCTACTGAATTTTTAAGTGGTCCTTACACCTTTCTCCCTTTTCAAAGTTCTAATTCCATGTCAAGTCTTGCAAGATCCTTTTTATTATGTTGGGTTATGATCTCTAAATCTATCATAGTGATCATTTATTTTCATATTATGAGAGACCCTATTTGATCTCATCAATTCATTTTTGTTGAAGTTTAAGTGACGACATTAGGCTGTCGAATTTTAAAGGGGTTCTTTCACCCTTCTCATTTTCAAGATCTATTTTCATGTCAAGTCTTTCAAGTTCCTTTTTATAATGTTGGGGTATGATATATAAATCTATCATACTGATTATTTATGGTCATATGATGAGAGACCATATTTGATCTCATGAATTCATTTTTTTTGATGTTTTAGTGACGTCGTTAGGCTGTTGAATTTCTAAGGGGTTCTTTAACCCTTCTCATCTTCAAGATCTATTTTCATGTCAAGTCTTTCAAGATCCTTTTTATTATGTTGGGTATGATCTATAAATTTGTCATAATGATCATTTATGTTTATATGATGAGAAACCCTATTTTATCTCATCAATTCATTTTTGTTGAAGTTTAAGTGACATCGTTAGGCTGTCGAATTTCTAAGGAGTTCTTTCACCCTTCTCATTTTCAAGATATATTTTCTTGTAAAGTCTTTCAAGTTCATTTTATTATGTTGGGGTATGATCTATAAATCTATCATACTGATCATTTTTGTTAATATGATGAGAGACCCTATTTGATCTCATCAATTCATTTTTGTTGAAGTTTCAGTGACGCCGTTAGGCTGTCAAATTTCTAAGGGGTTCTTTCACCCTTCTCATTTTCAAGATCTATTTTCATGCCAAGTATTTGAAGTTACTTTTTATTATGTTGGGGTATGATCATTATATCTATCATATTGACAATTTATGTTCATATGATGAGAGATCCTATTTGGTCTCGTCAATCCATTTTTGTAAGTTTTAAGTGACGTCATTAGGCTGCCGAATTCTCATAAGAGAAATATTATTTTTTGTCTTCCTTTTAAGTTCTTCGTTTCAAATGGAATATCATTAAAATTTCATTACCATGTTCTTAAATACATTATATTTTGTTCTCCTACTGTTTTATGTATCATTTTTGAGTGGGTTACTAATGTCCCCTCTCTTTCCAACTTTTTCTAAAACCATGTATCATAGACGTTATGCTGCATAGTTTCGTCTCAAAATGCCTCCCTCTTTATCTCAAAATTATTTTATGTTATTAAGTGAATACACAAAGCTCTTATTTCTAAAGGGGTATTCACATATATATTAATGTGTTATATTTTAAATTCCGGGATTTACATAAATGAAACTCGCTTTCCCTTTCCGTGGGTTTAAAGTGACATAAAGATCATGTCATTAAAGTAGTTTTTAAAACGTTATGATTATGAAATGAAACCCATTTCTTTTATGATATATGGGTTTTTTATGAAATTATTGATGATTATATATGTGGCTCACATGATAATAAATACATGTTAAGGGTGCGCCCAGATAGTGCTCCAATGAATTGGTTAAATACTTAATCTATAGAGATGACTTTTTAGACTGATACCTTGGTGAATAACCTTGGTAAATTTTAATGACACCTTGGGGATCGACCTTGGTGAAACGAAATGATTGTCAATATTAAATGTTGCAGCCACATTTTCAAGTTATAAAAAATGTTATTTTTATTCTGATATGCCTCGTGATTTCTTTCTCATGCCTTAAAGTTCTTTTCATGACCTTATTGAAGTATCTCAAGTTCACATGTAAAATGTTTCTCTTGTTTCCCTTACTGGGCCTTCTCCTCACCCTTTCTTTTGATGTATGTCCCCAGTTTAGGAGATGCAGTAATGAACCTAGGATGAACATGAGGAGAAGTCTTTCTAGTGTTTAAGAAGAATGTTTTATGTTTTCATGTTTTAATTTCCTGGTTTCCAAGACACTAAACCTTAAAGATCCTCGGTTTTGTAAAATGTAATGAAAGTTTATGTGATAAAAAGGCGGGATGCTATAGTTAGTATCAAAGGATGGTTTAGTTATTTGTGGAAATTAGGATACTAAAACTCTAGGAAGAACCCTATAGAAAAGTTTAAATATAAGAAATCTTCCTGGTATTTTAGTGAGTATTGAGTAAGGGGTTGCCAAGCAAATACATCCCTATCTAGATACGAGCAGGTAGAGGTGGCTCTGGCACAGATGTACATAGGGGTAAAACCCGAAAACACTGCTTTGAGCTAGACTCGAACGGGAAATGGTACATGATAACGAGCCTTGCTGCACTCTTGGTTACGACACTCCCGGGGGATATGCTTTGGTAAATTCATAAGCTTAGTATGAACCATTATTAAAGGAACAAAGATAAAATAAAATAAATATTCACATAAGAATATATGATCATGGATAACCAAGATGGGAACCTAGGGGATCACAAGTTAGGGTATACTTTTCTTCTACAAGTTATCCTTATATGATTTCAGTTCCTTTTCATGATTATTGGCTAAGTACTTAAGCCTCTAATTATGCTTTCTCTTCTTAGTTAATGGTGGAAAATGGAAGAACATGCCCCAACAACCAATGTGATAGGAAATGCGACAATTGTCATATTAATATGACAGGGATAATTAGGGGATTAAAATATGATTATTATTTTGGAAGACGTTCACTATTTTAAGGACCCTATATGATCGAGGTAAATAGATTACTACGGTATTTTCATTGAGGAGTAAGGTTGAATTATATTTTGAAGAATCGATGAATTTAAGGTGGGATTATAGTAATTTAGGTTACTTATGGGAATGATTAACCTGTCTTGGGTAAAATATGTTTAGGTTAGATACTTTTGTTATAAGATGTTAGGAGTGGTTAATGTTGTTTGGAGATGAACAATGAAGTTTATTTTGGAAGACTATGTTATCAAATCCTTCTTGTATTTGGCTTTCAATCTTAGTTAGGTTTATTTTGAGGAATTTTGAGGACCGTTATTTATGGAATGGACTATGATGAACTTTGGGTAGTACCATGGAACTTTGAATATGTAAAAGTAGTTTCCATTCCTATGGGATTATTTCATTTTGAAGAGTTGTTTTACCTTACCCTTTCTATTTTTGGGATAATGTTTAAAGATAGAAGAAATATATAGTTAATCTTTTGTGGATTATGTGATTCTCTAGAAGATGATTCTTGTGTTTTGATGAGACCAAGTAGTTTTGAATGCTCATAGTTTGGAGAAAAGATTAGTTTTGGGTAGAAACTTTTTAAAGGATGAAACTCTACATAAAGATATGTATATTTTCTTATGTTTTTGTTTTATGTTGTAAATGAATTCCTTGAAATTATGAAAAGGAACGTAAAAAAAAAACGTTCTTGGTTTACGTTTCCTACTGGGTAATCAAAGACCGTTTACACACATCCTAAGTTTGGGATTTTCTTATGGTTAACTTTCTCCTAATCAGTTTTTCTATCACTCTCCCTCAAAACTTGACCCTTTGTTATCTCCTCCATGTACATGTTTTTGTAAATGGAATCCTAGTGTGGGATAACTTGGGCGACCTTTGTACTTACCCTTTTTTCTTTTAAAGTAATATTTTTACTCACTCCTTTTCTGATGTGGGACTTTCAATGAAATTTCAAAACCCAATTTTAAAAATTGTGAGGACGCAATTTCTTAAGGGGGGAAGATTGTAACAACCCGAAATTTTGAATAAATCTTGTTTTCTAATTTTATGTGTTTTTTTATACTCAACAAAAATGTTTCATTTGATAACATGAGTATAATTAAAATGAGACCATTGGGTTTTGACTGTTATATGACCATTGGTCAATATGACCCCTGGAAACTAAACGATTGGATTATTGTCTCTAAATACAAGTAATCTTGGTTAATTATTATAGAAAGAAGATTCGATGGCCTCACCCAGTAGTCTTGGACCAATCGAATCCCATATAACAGAACTTGGGAAGGATGTAGCACCACTGGGCTTTGCTCTGGACCAAACCCAAGCCGAACATCATCATATGAAGCTAGAACGGAATCTATTTTGCGAGAAGTTCAAACTGATAGAAATTACTACTCGTGCGACGTTAGCCAAGCGTCCCTCAGATTCTCTCACCTTAGCACACCTTACACTTAGGTCCTATGCTGGTGTGATAAGGGGCTATGTAAGGAGACCGTAACTGCCTTGTGTAATCCATTGTTTTAAATAAAAATTTGTATTTCTTCTTATGATGAAGTTTATGAATTCTAAAATGACCGGATAAATATAGTATGCATATTTTTGATGAATTTTAGAAAAAGGATATTTTAAAAATATTTATGTAAACCTTAAATAATTAAAAATGTGTAATGATATTCAAAAAATGGTCTTCTACAATTATGCTTAGTATGAAATTTAGAGTCTAATAAGATCAACTTAATTTTTTATGAATAGTAAATTATGAATAGTGATTTTAGCATTAGGATTAGTAATGTGTCCAAATGGATTATTAATCTCACTTAAAGAAAGTATTAATATAATCTAGGAACCTTGATTTAGTAATGTGATTCAATAAAATGGTTAAATAACGATTTCATAAATTATTATTCAAGTATTAGTTTTTTTGAGTGAATAGTGTTTTTTAATTAAAAATTAAATTAAAAATATTTTAAAAATTATTTTTATAAAATGGATTTCATTTTTGAACTCCGAGCACTGATATTATGTTATGGTAATTTTTGGGATCTTTTCTGAAAAAATTAATTTTCGGTGAATAGAGTATTTATTTAAAATAATAAATTAAAAATATTTAGAAATTTATTTTTATAAAATAGAGTTCATTTTTGAAATCAGAGCATTGATATTTGGTTAAGGTGAAATTTTGGGATTATTCTGAGAAAATTGAATTTTCGATGAATAGTGAAAATACAATTTTTAAGTTACAGGTGTTTAATGACATCATTAAATGATGTATTAAGTATGTAACCAATATGGTCGACTTATGAATATTAAGATAAGTTATGAGGTGTCCCAAGTGGCCAATACCATGGGAAAATACCATGGGCAAGCCCATGGTTTTGCCAAAACCACTAATGAGGTGTCCCTTGGCCATTAATGCCTTGTCCCCTCACTTTCCCTACAAATAACAAGCCATCCTCTCATCCATTCGACTCCCCACTCTCCCCCAACGAAGTTCTGGTCTCATTACCTCCCAAGGAGTCCTCCCAAGGTGCCCCCAAGCCCTCAAGGACCCAACCTTTGTGTTTTAAGAGTTACGTTTTAAGGTAAGGGATCCGATCTCTCTCTCTCTTCATGAAATCTCTTTTATGTAATTTCTTTTATGCTACATGTTATTATGTTAAAGGGTGTTCTTTTATACTCCTCTTACTGCCCTTTTCATTTTCACATAATGAGAGATCCCCTCTTACTCTCATTATTTCGTTCTATGATGTTTTAAGTGGCGTCGTTAGGCTGCCGAATTTTTTGTAACGAATTCTTTTTCCCTTCTCATTTTTCAAGATCTATATTCATGTAAAGTATTTCAAGTTCCTTTTTATTATGTTGGGGTATGATATCTAAATTTATCATACTGATATTTTATGATCATATGATACGATACCTCATTTGACCTCTTCAATTCAGTATTTTGACGTTTAAGTGGCGTTGTTAGGCTGCTGAATTTTTAAGTGGTCCTTGCACCTTTTTCCCTTTTCGAAGTTCTAATTCCATGTCAAGTCTTGCAAGTTCCTTTTTATTATGTTAGGGTATGATCTCTAAATTTATCATACTGATCGTTTATGATCATATTATGATAGACCCCAATTGATCTCTTCAATTCTATATTTTGAAGTTTAAGTGGCGTCGATAGGCTGTTGAATTTTTAAGTGGTCCTTTCACCTTTCTCCCTTTTCAAAGTTCTAATTCCATGTCAAGTCATGCAAGTTCCTTTTTATTATGTTGGGGTATTATCTCTAAATATATCATACTGATAATTTATTTTCATATTATGATAGACCGTATTTGATCTTGTAAATTTATTTTTGTAGAAGTTTAAGTGACGCCATTAGGCTGTCTAAATTCTAAGGGGTTCTTTCACACTTCTCATTTTCAAGATCGATTTTCATGTCAGGTCTTTCAAGTTCATTTTTATTATGTTGGGTTAGGATCTATAAATATATCATACTGATCATTTATGTTCATATTATGAGATACTCTATTTGATCTCATCAATTCATTTTTGTTGAAGTTTATGTGACGTCGTTAGGCTGTCGAATTTCTAAGGGGTTCTTTCACCCTTCTCATTTTGAAGATCTATTTTCATTTCAAGCCTTTCAAGTTCCTTTTTATTATGTTGGGGTATGATCTCTAAATCTATCATACTGATCATTTATGTTCATATTATGAGAAACCCTATTTGATCTCAGTAATTCATTTTTGTTGATGTTTAACTGACACAGTTAGGCTGTCGAATTTTTAAGGGGTTCCTTCACCCTTCTCATTTTCAAGATCTATTTTCATGTCAAGTCTTTCAAGTTCCTTTATATTATGTTGGGGTACGATCTCTAAATCTATCATAATTATCATTTATGTTCATATTATGAGAAACCCTATTTGATCTCATCAATTCATTTTTGTTGAAGTTTAAGTGACGTCATTAGGCTGTCGAATTTCTAAGGGGTTCTTTCACCCTTCTCATTTTCAAGATCTATTTCCATGCCAAGTATTTCAAGTTCCTTTTTATTATGTTGGGGTATGATCTCTATATCTATCATACTAATCATTTATGATCATATTATGAGATACCCTATTTGATCTCATCAATCCATTTTTGGAAGTTTTAAGTGACATCGTTAGGCTGCCGAATTCTCATAAGAGAAATCTTATTTTTTGTCTTCCTTTCAAGTTCTTTGTTTCAAATGGAATATCATTCAAATTTCATTACCATGTTATTAAATACTTTATATTTTGTTCCCCTACTGTTTTATGTATCATTTTTGAGTGGGTGACCCGTGTCCCCTCTCTTTAAAACTTTTTCTAAAACCATGTATCATAGACGTTATGCTGCATAGTTTCATCTCAAAATGCCTCCATCTTTATCTCAAAATTATTTTATGTTATTAAGTGAATACACAATGATCTTATTTATAAAGGGGTATTCACATATATATTAAAGTGTTATATTTTAAATTCTGGGGTTTACATACATGAAACCCTCTTTCCCTTTCCGTGGGTTTAAAGTGACATAAAGATCATGTCATTAAAGCAGTTTTTAAAACGTTATGATTATGAAATGAAAACCATTTATTTTATGCTATATGGGTTGTTTATGGAATTATTTATGATTATATATGTGGCTCACATGATAATAAATACATTTCAAGGGTGCTCCCAGATAGCACTCTAATGCATTGGGTAAAGACTTAATCTCTAGAGATGACTTTTTAGACTGATACCTTGGTGAATAACCTTGGTAATTTTTAATGACACATTGGGGATGGACCTTGGTGAAACGAAATGATTGTCAATACTAAATTTTTCAGCCACATCTTCAAGTTATGAAAAATGTTATTTTTATTATGATATGCCTCATGATTTATTTCTCATGCCTTAAAGTTCTTTTCATGACCTTATTGAAGTATCTCAAGTTCACATGTAATATATTTCTCTCGTTTCCCTTACCGGGCCATCTGCTCACCCATTCTTTTGATGTATGTCCCTAGGTTAGGTGATGCAGTAATGAACCTAGGATGAACATGAGGAGAATCCTTTCAAGTGTTTAAGAAGAATGTTTTATGTTTTCATGTTTTAAGTTCCCGGTTTCCAAGACACTAAACCTTAAAGATCCTCGGTTTTGTAAAATGTAATGAAAGTATATGTGATAAAAATGAGGGATTCTATAGTGGCGACCATGAATCACGTGATATGATTTTTATAGTATCTAAGGAATTGCTTCCAAGACCATCTTAGTGGAAAAAGTTCATTTCTTAATCGAGTTCACTCCTCGTTCCAGTCCTGTATTACTGAACCGGATTAACTTACCATTCCATCCATGTCTATCTCATGAGATATAAATCTTTATCCAATTCATTAGAGGGAGAAATAGGTCCCACCAATCTCATAATGAAATCATTCTTTCATGTGCCAAAAAATCATAAATCATACATCATAGCATAACCCATGTAATAGAATGGGATTCTTAAACATCATGCCATCATAACATAATGCATATAAAAAATTGGATATCATTTTATCATAAGAAGAATAAAACCATGTAAATAATGGATACATTATACTTGAAACATAAACATATAAAATAATGTCATTTTTGGATTGAAAATAGTTTTAATAAAACACTTGAAATGAATTCTTGAGGAAAATATCCTTTCTTCTTCAAAATCATTGTTTCTTCAGAAAATGAAATGAAATATTAATGGAAAAGGGTTTTGTTGAAAATAATCATGAAATCTTGTAGAGAAAGCTTCATGAAAATGAGGCGTTATGAAACTGTAAAAAATCCATTCACCTGTATAAGTTAAAAATAACATTCTCCTCATACTTTTGTCGGAAAAGTCAAAAAGTTCGTCGTGTGGTAAACAAAAGTAAGATTCCTTTCATAAAATGTGGTAAAATTCAAAAATGGGTAAAAAGGCAATTAAACATACATGAAAACATTTTTATAAAATAGGGACATGGATGATAACAAAAACCCCAGTAAATACTTACGAATAAACAATCTCGGATAAGAGTGAGATTGGAATAGTTATCCCTTACCTTATGTCTGATATGCTTCATTTGATTCCAAACCTCCTTTATAATGATTTAAATAATGTAATTGACTTATTATAGAATCATTTTCATTGTTATGATATCATATATGGATCACTTATCACATTATATAACCAGTTCTTTTGTAAATTCAATGTTAAATCACCGTTTTGGGTAAAATGGTTTCATTTATAGTACGAGTTTCGACTTATTGTTCTTGATATTATTAACTATATCCTGATTTAAATAATTCAATAATGTAAAAAATTATTTATATATAATAAATATTCAACAAATAAATATATATTATAGATTGATAAATGGAATGAAATGCACCGTTCATGGAGACGGTAGGCCGTACGTATGCCTGAACGATGTTTCCGTTTCCTTATTGAATTGAATGGAATTATGTAGATGAAATACACATATATATATATACATAAATACAGTATCATTATTATGTCATATATTTCATTACTATTCATTATATATACTTTATAATTATTCATGGATGGTTAACATGGAGAATGAATCTCATCATGTCGTGGAGACGGTAGTCCGTACGTACGCACGAGCAATGATATCATTCCCATGATCGTGGAATTTTATTGAAGTGTATGTATACTATTTAAGAATAAATATCAGTTTACCATAATCATATATAGTTATCTATTTACACCATTATACCCATCCAAGTAAGGTGGTGGTTGAAAACAAATTACACCACAGTGTGGAGACGGTATTCCGTACGTACGCATGTGTGGTGATTTCGTTTTCCGTAGGATGGATAGAAGGTGAAATAGTTTTGTTTCATATTTATAATAACATATCAGTATATAAGTAATACTTATTTTATTACATTATAACGAGACAACTAAATAAGAAGAAGTATAAGAATAAAGAAACTTGAGAAAATCGGAAGAAGAGATTACCTATTCTTTAACGCACCTCAATTGTGCTTCCTCTTAAGGAAGTAGAGTTGGTTTTTTGAGAAGACCAGAACTTCAAGAATGTTGATAGGGAAGTGGAGAAGAGAAATGGTTAGGGTTTGGCCAAGCTTCAAGGATCGAAAGGGTGTGAATAGAAGAGGGAAGGGCTGCCCTTTTTATAAGGGAGGAGAGGGGAACCTTTGAAAAAATGTAAAATATTATTCTATAATAAAGTCATATTATTTTTTTTAATAGCTCCAAATTGATTTATTTCAATAATAATGTGGGTATGGGTCAAAATCCTCTCTACCAATATATTTTAGAGAGGTTTGGGTCATTATATTAACCTTATCTATTAGTTTTAACTCTTAGTTAATTAGATTGACATTTACCATGTCACTTTGTATTTTTATGTTATATAGTTAATAGACATACCATATACATTCAAGTGACCCCAAGTGGTCCATTAATGATACAAATATCATGATATAAGTATCTTGGCCGAACATCAGATTTTTAGTATTATAATGACAATTAGTAATATAATATTTGTTTTAAAAACTATTTTATGTCAATTTTGACACTATTTGGTAATGGATTTTTTTGAAAATTATAACAGCATTATTAGTTCAAAAAAAGTTAATTAATTCAATACTAACATGTCATATTAACCTATAAAATTAGTTTAATTCATAAAAATTCTCAAATTACATTTATTTGTGTATTTATAACATCAATTATATTAATATTTCATTATTTAGGTAATTACTGCATCACCATTGTATCATAAATAACTTAAATTATTTAATGTATAAAAATTATAAATAAAATACCATTAGGTAGGAAGTAATTTTATTATTTTAATTAATATTTATAGTTTCATTTATCTTATGTATAACCATATATTAAAAAAAATTAGTTATTAATAATTGATTTTAACTATTTAAACCCTTCTTTAGATAAATTAATAATAAATGTCCTAATCTAATCCAAGTTGACCTAAATGGTCAAATTTATTACTATGGTTGTTTTTGGCCGAATTACACATATCCAATAGAATTAGAACATGTTTTAGGGTAATAATAATATCATTTTTACCCTTAATTACCCTATTTACCTTTAATTGTGGTAAATAAAAGTAAAAAGTTACTATTCACCAAAAATTATTTTAATCTCATTGAACCACATTTTAGTCCTTTATATTAACCGTGTCTCTTGTATTTTCGAAATTCCACTCACAGAAGTGGTAAAATTCTGTTTTATGTGAATTTCCAAATTCTCCTAGGAGGTGGGTAAAAGACGGTGAAAAGTTCAATAAAATTTTTATACAGCTAAAATTATTATAAAATGACTCCAATTAATTACATTAAACTTTTATATGTATTATGTATCAATTATTACCTAAAATAAACTTAAATAAAACAAATAATTATTTAAATAAAATTTCGGTTTTTAAATAGTAACCTAGTGTTTTCAATATTCATCAAAAATTGAAAGTTTTCAGAAAAATACCAAAAATTCACCCTAGGATAATTTCAATATTCCGAATCAAAAAATGAAGTCCATTTTGAAAGATAAAATTTATAAAATTTCAAAAAGTGGGTATTTCTATTCATAACGGCTAGTTTATATAATATTTTAATAACATATCGTTGTTTAGTGAAACTCGATATTGCGTACAACACTCGCTATCGTGGAAGGTCGCGATTGCGTGTAAAGAAAGCCAAGTCAGGGATGCGTGTAGGGAAAGATCCTTTTGTTGTAGCGTACAGAATAATACATCAATGAAATTAAAAAGAATATTTTTTCATAAAAACTCGGGGTGTTACATAGAAACACGTAAAATTAATTTTTATTTTGATATTAATAAATTTCAGTCCAGTTCTAAATAACATGAAACTGAATAACCTGAAAGTGTTCTTCCTAGATAGTCTATAACCCTAAAGATCCATAATTTAGAAACTATAATATGAGACCTAGATACATGGATTAGAACATGAATAAATATAGGAAACCTATTTTAATTCTTAACCATTCTATCACAATAAGAATAAACGACTATTGAAGAAGCCTTAGATGATGAGAGTTGGTTATTATCTATGTAAGAAGAGATAAATTATATAAAAATAAATGAATTTTGGGAATTTGTAGAAAGACCAACCAATTATCCAGTTATAGGAACTATGTGGGTTTTTAGAAATAAAAAGGATGATTAAGGGATTATAACTATGAATAACTCCTTATTAGTAGTTAAAGGATATAATCAAGAAGAAGGTATATATTATGATGATATATTTTCCCCATTAACAAGGTTTTAAGAATTTTGAATCCTTTTAGCAAATGCATCTCATATGAATTTTAAATTATATCACATGGAGGTCAAATATTACTTTTTAAAGGGTTATTTAATAGAAAAAGTTTATGTTGAACAACCCCTAGTTTTGAAAATCCTAAAAAACGAAATTCTATTTTTAAACATACTAAATATTTTTATAGACTCAAACGAGCACCTAGAGCTTGGTATGAAAGAATAAGTTCTTTTATTTTGAAAAATGGTTTTACTGTTAGCTTGGAAGATCCAGCACATTTTAAGAAAACATTTTTTCTAATATTTTATTTATTCAACGTTATGTTGATCATGTTTTTTTGGATCAACTAATAAAAACCTTTATCTTGATTTTTCAAATTTATTGGAAATAATAATTTGAAATGAGTATAATGGGAGAACTAAATTTATTTTAATCATTTCAAATATATCAAAAAGAATTTGGAAATGTTTTAAATGAAGTAAAATACATTATTGATTCATTGGAAAAGTTTGGACATGATAATATAAATAAATATACAACTCCTATGTGTAACAATATAAACATGATTTGGATGAAGCTAAAAAACTAGTTGAAAACAAGTTATATAGAGGTACGATTGAAAATTTATTATATACTACTACTAGTAGACTAGATATCATGTTTTTTATTTTCCTTTGTGATATATTTCAATAAAATCCAAAATAATTACATCTTATTACTATTAAAATAATTTTTATATATTAAAAAGGAACTGTTTTTCAATCTCATATTCACCACAAAACATTGGATTTTAATTTAATTTCATATTCAGATGTTGAATTTGGAGGGTGTAGAATAGATATAAAAATTACCTCAAGAACTTGTGACTTTTTTGGAAAATATTTAGTTTCATGTTCTAGTAAGAGGCAACACTTAGCTTACCTATCAACCACTAAGGAAGAATATGTGTTTACTAGTAGTTTATGTGAACATGTTTTGTGGATGATAAAAATTCTATTAGATTTTTGACTAAACATTAATAGTATTACTACATTATGTGATAACACCAGTTCTATTAATATTTATAAAATTCTTATAAGTAATTCAAGGACAAAGAAAATTGATATAAGGATTTATTCTCTAAGAGATCATTTCCTTAAAAAGGATATATCTATAAAATTTGTTAAACCAAATATCATTTAGCCAATATTTTTACTAAACCATGTCCCCATTCAAGTATTTATTTTATTAAGGGGGTTTATTGTTATTTGAATTTAATTGATTGTTTATTAATTAATTTTCAGTTCTCTATTCTTATATTAGAAATCTGTATTTAATCTATTATAATTGTTTTTATTCAATTTTGTTTTATCTTGTTTTGAGAAGAATTTTATTTCAATTTTTTTTCTCTCTTCAATTTTTTAACAAATAATTAATACATCCTCGATTAGTGCAAGAAAACCATTTTTCATCTCCTGATCACCTATCCTCTCCTACATGACTTACAAAGCACCTCTTTATTTCATTTCCTACCTACCAAAAACCCTAAACCTTCGAACCCTTCTATTTCAAATCTGCCAGAAATGGAAACATCTATAAAATATGTTGTTGCTGAGTTGGATTACAATAGGTATGATATAGGTACAGATCACAATTCCTTTCTTGGAATGGTAATAGAATTTGAATATTTAGATTCTATGAATAATTATCTTAAAGAATCTATGCAATTTCATGTTTTTGTTTACACCATTAGAGAAGATAATATTCCCATGATTTATAAAATATAAGTTAAATATTTTTTGTAAGAATGATTTGTTTAGCTTAAATTTTTATGAAGATTTTATTCTTTCAAAGATTGAAAGTACTGAGTTTTCATTGTCATATATTGAAATGGATGATATGTTGAGATGTCCCCATGAGGGGGAGTTTTAGTTTGATTTATGGAACATTGGAAATTGAAGACATATATCTGAGGGAATTATGTTTTCTCTGTTTGGAATAAGGGATGTTAAGAAGGTTTTTACGATAGAAATTTTTGTTCACCAATTATTTATGATGAATCTTATTCAATCCGGGATTTTTCATATAACCACTGAGATTGAGAAAGATATCTATCTAGATATGTACATTATATTTATTCTTTTGAATAATGTTAACTATACTTTCTCTCATATTTATGATTCGTTATCTAAATCATTGCCACCAATCAGATGCCAATATGGGGTATTATCCCTATTGTAGGATTATTTATTTCGTTCTAAAGAGAAAAAGGAAGATTGGGAATATGATTTTTGGAAGATCCTATCACCACAACAAAACCTTGAATTTTGGGACAGATAGAAGCTCGGTTTTGTATAGAGAAACTCATGAAATAGTTTTTTACCAGTTGGTTTTGAGCAACAATAGAGGTTTTTAGTAGCTTCTCAGGGGGATCAAAGGGTTATCCATTTAGAAGTCTTTGTGGGATACATACATAAAGATTAAGGAGAGTCAATTCCAAAAGTATCTCTTGTTCAGAGAATAATAGTATCTATTAATGTTCTAGAATTTTTTATGATGTTGTGGTTGGAAATGTGGATGAAATTACACTTGGTGAACAAGAAGAAGCTATTGGTCGTGATAACCCAATATACAAGAAATTTGAGTAGGAGGAAAAATTACAAGATATACCTGATCCTAGAACTCCAATTGTTCTGGATTCTGGTGTTTTTGGAGGATCATATTTGGGAAACAGACCAGTGGGAGCTAGTGAGCCATGCCTGGATATCGTTGAAGTTGATCTGGTAGGGGAAAATTCTCCAGAATCATACGATTCTGAATCCAATGCTTATGTTAAAGAGATACAAAAGTTGGAGGCTCAAATTTCTTTTTTAATAGAACAATTGTAATTTTAGAAGAAAAATATTGTAGAATACAAACTGTTTTCAGTACTAAGATCAGAGTTTAAAGCTCAGAAGCTTCATTTGAGGGAATTAAAAGAAAATATCATTTCAGTTGGAGATATTAACAAACTTATGGCCAAGATGTCAAGAGAATTTTGTGTATTAAAGGATAAATATTTCAATAAGACATAGTTTTATGAATATATGTTAATTCTTTAAAGAGATTTTTAGTCTCTCAAGGAAAGAAATACTGAATCTACCTCTTCTAAACAATCACCGTCAGAACATCTTAGGATGTTTGGGGAAATAAAATCTCTTTTTTTATGAATTTAATGATAGGATACACACTCTTTAGTGTGATAGAATTCCATTGAATATGTTTTTTGGAGAATAATGGGCAATTTATAAGTCATCTTACTTCGAATGAATCCTGATTGGGAACAGTGATTAATCAATTAAAGGACAATCTTACGTCTTTAATCTGGTCTAAATATGTTGTTAATGCTTATGTAAAAATCAATTTGGGTTAGATCTGTAAGGTTAGAAATGATTCCAAGATGCGGCTTCATCATTGGACATATGCATTCAACAACCATTTCCAGAGCCTAATATTGAAGTTGATTGATCATAGCAGTTCAGTTCAATCTATTCCTTGTCCAGTAAAACCCATTGTCACTACTAACACCAAACTCTAAAACATTCATTTTTAACACTCAAGTTGACAGTGTATTTTAATTTTCAAAATATTAATATCAATTTAAATTACATCGTTTTATTCATATTTATATTTATTTTGTTTCAACACTTAATTTCCAATCTTAGACTTCATTTTTTTAATTCCAGAATACATAAATATTCATTTATAGTTCTAGGCTATATTAAACTATGGATTATTTCATTTACACTTTCAAACCATTTTTTCGATATCACAAAAGGGGGATAAGATTTGAGTTTATAGAAACTATATATAGGGGATATGGGGAGAATGTTTTCAACACTAACATTTTATTTTGAAATGTTTCTTTATTGAAATAATTCTATGAGATTAAAATTTTGAATGAATATATTTATCTACTTCTGTGTTTTAAAAATTGTATATTTCCATTAATTTTTAAGTATTTTGTTATGTGTTTTTTTATTATCAATAAGGGGGTGACTTATTTGAATGTATTGTCTCAAAAATATTCAATATTTTATAATTATTTTTGGGTTAAAAAATACGCTTTTTCCAATAATGTTCTGTTAAATGAGTTTTATAAGAATTTATATTCTATTTTAATAAATTTAGCATTACGGGAATGATTCTGGAAAAACTATTTTCAACCCTACCTTATGCTAAAGATATTGTATTTAGATTTTCATCTTTATGTTCAGAATACTAACAGGTGTATGGATCAACAACCCTAATATGGAGTATGGATTTACTATTTCCCGCCCTACATTTTAGAAAATCGAATGTATGGTTAATCAATTCCACGTTCGGGATTTTATGGTAACAAGGATGAACATATTGATTATCATCCCTACATTACATTTTGGACCCTGTGATATGAAAAAGAACCCTATGATATTCAAAAGAACCCTATTCTATACAAAATAACCCTATTCTATAAAAATTAACCCTACGCTACGCAATGGATCCCAATGCTACGGAATGGAATCCCACACTACATAGCTCAACCCTACATTGTGTTCTCAATGGAGAATTTCTTCAAGTCATTTTTCCAATTTGAGATTACTAAAATGGTTAGGACCAAAATAAAGAATGATTCAGGGATTTTTTTGATTGTTTCAAAGATCCGAATTCATTAGAAAAACTCATTCCTCTTTATATTGGAAGTTACAACTACCATAGTTAATTGTAATTTGAATTTACATGACCAATAATGATATTCTTTTCAATCTAGAACATATAGGAATGTCTTTTACGTTCTATACATTCCTTAAAAATATCTCTTCATGTATATTTGTGACAAGTTATTTACATACAAGTCTACTTAATTGCAATAATTTTTACATTTCTACAAAAAATGAAAAACTTTGTTAAAGGAAATTTTTTTGGAGATATACATATTATATAGTTTTCTACTATAAGTTTGAGACTGATTTGTTTTTCTTATGATTTTAAATCGAATATCTTTTTGCAACTGGATCGCTTCAGAATATTTCAATCTTGAAGATATTTTTTTATGAATAAGAAGATCCATATACTGTCAATTATGTGTAGTTGTAATTGTGAAGATAAAACTGTTTCAAAAAAATCAATATCATTTGATTCATTTAGAGTTTTCAAATTCTCGTACTCATTTATGGTGGAGTATCAGCTTTTCAATCTAATTTTTGGTTGACCAGTTCTCTGTTATTGAACCAGAAGGTTTTGTAATTGTTATTGTGTAAATGTGTCATCTGCCTTCACTCAGTTGTTGATTCTTGGTCTTATGATAAGATAAACATTCTAGTGGTGTTTACCAAGATTTTTGAGATACTGATTGGTAGAGTGGACTATGTGATATTTTTACCCTAAACCACTAACAAAGCAATGTTCTTTATTTCTCTTTATCCACAACATATTTTCACATTGAAAAATAACAATGCATATTCACATAAATTATAGTGGGTGTTCAAATATAGAATTGCAAAAGATTTCAGAAATACACAATTCACCCCCTTGTGTATTACATTGTATATTCCAACTTAACAAAATAGTCATTATGCAACTCAATGTCCCAAGAGGAAATTAACTAATGATGATTAGGACGGTGGTACAAGTAATGGTTATATTATTGATGATGAAGTGACTAAAGAATAAATGTAAAAAAAAGAGGTATTATGTAATAGGATGAGGTACCCATGTCAATGGATTAAGGATTAATTAATAGAAGTTTTTATGTATTTGGATTTAAGAATTATGAAAGGTAAAATATATAACGATTATCCATTTTATATTTTTTCACTAATAATTTACAAGAATACATTGAATAGATCTCATGGAATAGAAATGTGATTTAAGGGAAATGATATGTCCAAAGAAAGAACATGATTAAGAGAAATATAACCCCAGATATGTTCCTTATGTTAAGATATTGATTTATGTATAATGATACATGGTATATGAATAAGAAAATTGGATGTCACTAATTACCTAGGAACAAATTAAAGGCATAATGATAGTTAGTTTGAACTATCATGGATGAAGTTTACAACTTCTTGGATTTATGAAATATATCCAGTAATATATGGAATAATAAAGAATGAATGTTTTCCCAAAATATATATGATAATTCAGATTGTTACCATGTTCCAAGGGAATTTACCATTATGGTATTCCCACGATTGGATTGTGAAAACCATGATCTAATTTATGATATATGGGGGGAACACCGTTAAGATGATTTTGGGACTTTATTTCTAATGTTTTTTATTTTCATCTTTCATTAGGGTTATAAGGTTAAAAAACCATTACAATTTTAAGTTAATCATCAGATAAAATATTCATGAATTGAGTTTTTATTGAAAACCTTTGATAAAATGCTATTTAGTTATTAACCTTATTTCAGGGTTCACCGTCATATTTTAGAAATTATAAAAGGGAATCATGTATGTTGGGTGAAAACCAATCAATCCTAGAAAGGTTGTGGGTCTTGAACCCATGAATGAAAAATGATAAGGGTTACATGACTACCATTGGCCCACTAGTTGTCCTGGTTATTATATAATTATTTTTCATGAATAATTTTTATGATGAAGTAGTTGTGTTACTTTTTATCTTTAGAGAGTAATGTATTAACCATATTGATTTTTAAGAATAGTAATAGATAAATAGTTAAATTTTTCATTATTTTATAAGAATTAATATCTTCTAAAAGTGTGTTATATTACTTCGGGAATCAATGTTAATTTCTAGAAATCTATTTCTTGAAGTAATGGATGAATTAGAAACATATAAAATCACAACTAAATAATGAAATTTTGTTTATAGAAATACATCAAGTAAGTATATTTCCTTATATTATTAGTCAATAAAAGAATTAATCCACACTTGGAAAATTATCAAAGGATAATTTGTTGTCCTAATACCTTAGTTTTGTTGAATCGATGGCCTTTTGAATCATTATTGATTTATGAATTTGAGGCTACAACTAGTCTTTGATAAATCACTTGTTTGTGAATGATGACCTCAATCACTCCATATAAATATTTACATTTTTACTCAATGTCCAATATTTACTCTTATCCTATGATATACTATGTGGAAACCTAGTTATATGTTACTTTGGGTAACTATTATGGATTAAACTGTACATTTTTAAGAAACATTATAGTAATCATTGTTACGATGTGGGTTTCTATAAATGAAACATTAATGTATTAAACCTTCAATAATCCAGACAATTTTTGAGTGTGAAATTAACATTATAGTGTGTAGAATGTAACACTCAAATATTTTGGGAGTTATTTTTTAATTAATTTAACCGTTGCGATATCTTTCATTTCACATAACATTTAAAATAGTTTGTTTTATATTAGAAAAATACGTTTGGATTACATTATATGAAAGACCAAGTTAACAGTGAACTACAAACAACATAAATGTTAGCTTTATATACATGGAACATTGTGGTTAGCTGTGACTTTGAGTAAATTACATGCGACACCAACTGGTAGTTTACAACACACAAAACCATCTTTGTGTACGTTACACACAACATTGAGTTTATACGAACCTTCTTTTTGTTGTTATAGTTATTTAAATCATATAATTATAATTTTGCCTTTAAAACTAGTAATATAAATAGTGATAACTGGGTTTCAAATTTTTTTATAATGGTATTATATAAATAAAACATATTGATAATGAAAGATATAATTTTTTTCGTAAAGTCCTTATATATTTAAAAATATTATTTTAACAAAAAACTACTTGTCATGTCCTTGTGTGAGAAAATAATAAAATTAATTTTAGACGTATTTAAAAATTTAATTTTAGAAAAAAAAACTTGAGTTTTTTTAAAATATATGTGACAATTGGGTCTTAATAATTGTACAGACACCTCGCCTTAACATGGCTGTTAGGTCCTGGTCCCCCAGGTACCACCAGTTACCCCGCGGTCACGTGGTCCCCACCCTAGGGCCCACCCACAAGCCCGAATGGATCATCTGACTAATGAAAGTCCCCACATGCCAACATATGTCTTTTCTAGTGTGATTTCTCCTCACTCACACATACCATGGGAAACTTCCCAGATAGTTTCCCATCCTGATCACAACTCTAGGCCAAGCATGCTTAACTGTGGATTTCTAATCAAGAAGGCTCCTGAAAAAGAATTTTCACCTTGTTAACTTGAGACATATCATTTAGTCATTTAAAACTATATTGTTATGGTGTGGGACATTCACCCCCTAGAGCATAGCATCCTAGTTGTGGACCATGCATCTCAACATAGTATGTGCACCGCACTAAATTCTAGTTTCCTCCTCTGATACCAAATGTGACAACTGTGTCCTAGTGACAGCACAGATAGCCCACCATAACAAGGTCATCAGGTCCTGGAATTCTAGGTACCACCAGTTGCCTCTTAGACATGTGGTCAACAACCTAGGGCCACCCACAGGACCGAACGATTCATCTAATTACTGAAAGTCTCCACATGCCAACATATGTCCTTTCTAGTGTGCTTTTTCTTCACTCACACACAACCTTGGAAAAATCCCAGATTGTCACCCATCCTGATCACTACTTCAGGCAAAGCACGCTTAACTGTGGAGTTCTAATCAGGAAGGCTCCCAAAATGGAAGGTGTACCTTGTTGACATGAGTCATATAATTTAGTCATTTAAGCCTTTATTATTCTGGGGTGTTACATTATAATGTCAACATTATATTAGGGAGATTTTTTTGGGAATTTTCTCAGAAAATTAATTTTTCTATGAATAGTGAAAAAGAGCGGATTTTAATTCAAAACAAATATTTCACAAAATTTATTTATATTGATAAATTATTTTTTAATTTGGTTTAAAATTTTAATTAGAAAATAATTTTATCACTAAACCCAATTTATGTCATTGGAATCCATTTCAATTTGAAATTGGTTATAAAAACTTAGAAAAAGTTTGGACATTTTTACTTTCAAAACCTGTTGTGTCGTTCATTTAGTGGGATTAATTTTAAATTAATCTATACAAGTTATGTGATTATAATCTGTAAAAATGGATTCCATATTTTAAATTATAAAAAATTATAATTTCTATTAAGGTCATGTTTTTTTTTCTGACCTAAAAATCAGTGATAATGATTAAAATTAACTAGAATGTTTAATAGATGAATTAGGATAAAAAGTACTAAAAATTAAATTTAAGAACCAAAAAGGCTTATACACTTGTAAAAAACCAATTTTTGTCCATTATTAAATGATTAAACTTCCATTATTTTGATTAATTTATTTTTTATGACTCTTTTAGTTTAAATTTTGGGTACACCTAACTTTTTTTAAAAAATTCCAAGTGTATCCTTTCTCTTCCCTAAAAAAGGTGAGCACCTCTCTCTATTATTGACACATCTAAAACCACTTATCTTGGAAAATATCTATATAATACACTCCCCAAAATCCCTCCATTTTCAATATAATCCTCTCCATGATTTGATCAATTCAATGAAGTCTTTGGGTACAGACCAAAATGAGTTACCCGATTAAAAGGTAACATCTTCTTTCAAGATCCTTTCTTTTTTTAAAATTTTTTATCCACCCATCCACTCTATTTATTCCAATATTTACCAACAAAACCAGTATATTAAATAAACTCAGATGTTTTTATGCTATGTTTTTAACCTACACATATACACACATTTATCTAATGGGTAATGAACATATTTTTTTTGTGGACGTCGAACTATTGGATCAAAAAATGATGACTATTACTATTTCATTACTACCTATCATGGTATAAATTATGAGGGAAAATATATTTATATATTTTATATATATTATATTTATTATTTAATTAATTTATTTAATCATTTCACAACACATACCTTTATTCTTTCTATCTGGGGTAAATATGATCATTTCGTTTGAGGAAATGTGGACTACCGTCCCTTCAAAGAAATATGATTCGTTCACACACTACATGGAATGTATTTATAATGGTTTTAGTGAACTTATATAAAATATATGAAAAAATATTTATAGATTGATAGTGATATAGATATAAATATATCTATACATATTTCATTGACCTTATTTCTTTCATGGTGACAATAAAAATGAAAACAATGTTCATACGTAAGTACGACTTACTGTCTCCATGAATGGTGAATTACATTTTATACTTATATATTCTAAAGATTGTTATAATAAAAATATATTGAATATAAATTATATTTATATAATGGTTGATATTCTGTAAATCCTGGTTTAAGTATAAAGATCAAAGATATAATAAATTAAGACACATGTGAAGAATAAAGTGAATATTACCCAAATAAAAACCTTAATAGGGATATCTAACAAGAGGATAACATAAATTCATAATAAACCCATATATGGTATTATATATAATAATATGGTTTTGTAAAATATGTATAATAAATTTATATTTATTACAATTGAGATTTTTATGAGTACGAATATATTCAATTCATAAGGTAAGGGGATTTCATATCACTATTTATTTCTGTGGCATACATGTTTTATTCACAACCCATTCCTTTTGGATGGTGTTTATAATTCCCATATATTAATTAAATTATTATTATAATTCAATTTATGTATATTTATATTTTTATTATATGGTCTTTATTTTGTGGGTTTTATGTTTGAAAAGTAACCAAATTAGTAAAATAGTTTTTTCTCAATTTTCCTTCATTGAGAATCATGTTTTATTATGCACATAAAATCGTTGTCAATATGTATATACTTCCATTTTATATGTAATATCATGAATATAATTATTTTAATTATATTTTAAACTTAATTTTTTTTAATTTTCTTACATGGAGAGTATGATCCCTAGTTACCAAGTGATAATATTTTATTGTAACTATCTAATAACTTTTCAAGAATGTTAATGATTATGAGTAGTTGATGAAATATTTTGATCCATATCTCATGAAAAAATCACGACTTTCATTATAATATTTTTATTGATTATATATACATGTATGGGAACCATTTTTCTACTCTTTGATACTTAATATAATTAATAAAATGTTTTTAGGAAAATATGATTGTATTTCTATCTTCGGTCAGAAATCTATTTTATTTCAAAAACCATGTTTGACAAAATTTTATTAAATATGTTTTAAAATTATCCTTTAGTATAATCGTAAAAGAAAAAATGATTTTACATTTTTTTATTGTTTTTAAATATTTATTTATAATATTTCAAATTTATATTTAGTGAAATGGGGTTCAAATTGTTTTCCATAATTCTTTACTTGTTTTCAATGTTATTTTCAATGAAATGGTTTTCAAAATGTTTTCAAGCTTTCTTTAAAAGTTTTCAAAGTTATTATCAATGAAATGGTATTCAAAACACTTTTAATATTTATTTTAATATTTTCAATTTTTTTAAAAGGAAATTGTTTTTTAAAATGTTTTAATTCTTATTCCATAGGTTTTTAATAGAAAAGGTTCTCTAAATTATATCAAGTATTATTTATAAATTTTTCAAGGTATTTTCTAATAAAATATTTTTAAAATGGTTTTATACATTAAAAAGACTTTTTAAAATAAGAATGGATATTTTCCCTAAGAAATGTTTTCAAAAGATAATTCAAATTATTCTCCACCTAAGTTGGCATTTGTTAGTGTTACACATGACTTTCAGGTAAATGATTGAAGGTTTACCTTCATATTATTTCGTTGAATTATTTTATATGGAATGGTGATTATGAAAATTGTTTCTCTTTCACAGGTTATATGATTTTGATATCAACTTATTTGCATTAGTTATGTTTATGATGAATTTATTAACAAACATTTCTCTTTTTTCACAGGTTTTGATATGATTACATGTTTATAGTATACATTTTTATTCATGGGTTATGATGTGATTATTTTAGGTTCTTGTGTCACATGTATGTATGATTTCCTTACGATAAAGATAGGACCTATACCTTCCTCCAATTCATTGGGTAATGATTTATATATAATGATTTAGACTAAGATGGTCTTGAGAGCCAACCTTGACTACTAAGATGGCCATGGGAGTGAACAATGACTACCAAGATGGTTTGAGGAGTGAAATAATGATAATAAGATGCCCATGGTTTTAAACCATGAATACTAATATGGTATGGGTAGTGAATCTGCACTACTAAGATGGTCTAGGAAGTAATGACTTGGCTAATAATGAATTTATATTATTTTCTTATGTATTTTCCACAATTAAATTATTTATTCATATGTTATGATTTCATGGAATTGGATCATTATTTTATTATGATTTATGTCTTATGAGATGTAATGATTTAGGGAATGATTCATGTATATGATATTTGATATGCAGGGTATGATATTATAATTTCATGATCATGTTCTCATACCCTTATGCTAATGATTATTCTAACATATCTCCCTTGTTTACCCTTACTGAGCATTTGAGCTCACCCATTTTTATGTTTCCTTCCGCATCTTATGAAGATATTTATTATGTTTGAAGTGTCTAAGTAGGGTAATAGTATATAAAAACCTAATTGGAGATAATGTATCTCATTTATGTAGAAATGTTTTTGTTTCAATGTTTCCAAAGGAACTAGACTAACACGGTCTTTGGGAATCTATTTTTTGTAATGTTATAAGTATTCTACAAAATTTATCTAATTTATATGCATGAAGAGATAGGTTATCTACACTGTAAATTAGAGCAATGTTATCGGTAGTTTATGTAACATATTATTAGTTATTTAAAAATTAGATCATTCAATTTTGTAACATTATTTGGTGGTATCCAAGTGTTATAGATGTAAACATGGATATATTAGTGTTTTTAGATACACCTAACCCTGGGAAACTCTTTTGAATATACATGATTCTAATAATTGGATATAAATGTAAGCACAATATGTTTTATATAATAACCAATTTATTTAAATTGAAATATTTTTCTTGATAAATATAATACCCCTATGTTTTTTAAGGTGTGTTACTATTGAGTTTGGGTATGTATGTGTGTTTTTATGTTTTTTTGGATAATGGGGGTGTCAAGATCCCACGGAAACAATTTTAGGTGGTTGATGATAGGATTTTCTAACAATAATGTAGCTATCGGATCCACCGACTAGTAATGGAAAAAACATTAGGGTTGTAGGGTTTTTTGGTTCCATGAGTGTAGTGTCCTTCCAATGGATTATTGAATGTTTTTACAAAAAATAAATGGTGTAATTTCTTCCCAAGGACCCCCTTATTTATTTCCCTCTTCATCCCTGACCCCCACATGGACTATGACCCCTTTAGAGATACCCATTAAGTGTATTGGTACCTATTCCTCATCACTTGGGTGATTGATGTGCCAATAATTGTGATTGCTTCCTTTCAGTGACTCTAAGATCATTAATACCCAATATAATGGAATTTATTTCTATTTAATGTTTTAATTTACTTAACACTACAAAAAAATATTGTTTTATTATTTCTTATAAAACAACCAATCAATAAAAATTAATTATTATACCGATAGTTTTTAAAAACCATAGCTAATTTTTGTTTTGAAAAAATAAGGAAACCCACTTTTGCCCCTCACATGAATTCATTCCCCCACTGAATCCTTCTCCTTCGAGACCTCACCATCAACCCTCATATTTCTTTCCACCCTGAATCCCTTACTATTTAGTCCTTTAAATTTATCCAATGATCCCTCATCATAGCTGATACCACCCTCTCTCTTTATCTTAGCCTCATAGTCTCTCTTGTTCCCCTTTCCCCATATAACCCATTGTCCCTTGATGTTGATCCATCATCGACCTGATCCCCTGCTATAAATCCCTAGTCACTACTCTTGATGTATCTACTTTTACCTTGATGTGTCCTTTTCTCCCCTTTACCTCCCCAAACCCTATCTCCTATCATCGTACCACTTCATCAACCAATTTCTCACCAGCCATGGATGATTTTCATAATCACTTCATTCAAGTTGAATAATTATTATTTTAAATATGTTTTTTTATTTATTCTTGAATTTTGATTCCATATTTAAAAAATATAATTATATGTGATTTTATTTGTTGTTGATATTTTGGACTAATTTGTAATAATTGAAGGTTGGTTTTATACAAAACTTACTTGATTTTAAAATTATACTTGAGTGTGGATTGTAAGGTTATTAAATTATTTTTTAATTTTTTAATATCATTCTATCACGTTCATTTTTAATTTTCAACTCATTAAACATATTTATAGAAAGATATAATTTTTTGATGGATTATATACATTCAAATTAAAATATAAGAAAATTAATTATCTTATTAATTGTAATAAAAATAAGATTCATAAATGATTTTTTATAATATTGATTTTAAATAAATTAGTAACTTTTTATTAAATATGAAAATATTTCTTATGTGCTTTATTTTTCATTTATGAATCTATGGAATATTGTGATATATGGATAAATGATGGATCACATTTACGAGGAACACACCTCATTATGTTTTGGGTTTGGAGGAGTTTTTAGATTTTACAATTTCAAATCAATACATTGATGGGATAATATGATGTAAATGACCTAAATATAAATTTAGAATATGGTTGAAGATACAAGAATTTTATGAAAACATGATATTGACGAAATTATCTGATCAATATTTGAGTTGTATTTGGAATAGAGATTCAAATATTATTGATAGTTTGAGAACTAATGTTAGTAAAAATAATTATCTACCAACTTCATCAAAAATAAAAAATTAAATGTAAAACCTTATAAATGATGATTTCATCAATGGATTTCAACAACATAAGAACCAAAACATATCAGTACAACCTGTTGAGAGTGCTATAAATAGTAACCTGAAAAATTATCTTTTAGGGACTATTGGACAACTAGATCAACATTGTAACATATCAATGGATCCTCCTCTTGATGATATAGAGACTAATGTAAAAGAGAAACTCAAGGAGAAGACAAATGTGTTACATGATTTAGTTCATTATAGAAATCAAGAGTTGAATGGTGGATGTTTTAAATATTTAAAACATTCTTTTCTATTAATGATTTACCATATCAAATTCCGATGAGGAATTTCAAAAAATGCGATTTACATGATATTACAATTTTTTATAATGCATTTATTAAAGCTAGGATCCCTGAGTATTTTTATTATATGATTTTCTTTAAAAGAAATCTTCGTATAAATTATAAAAAAAAGAAAATCATGTCCCAATGATTATATTCTTTATTGGGAAGAGGAATCAATTAGTATTGATTAGAAAATGTTCATCTTCTATATGGAAGTTAATTAGCGATATTAGAAGTATAAATTTACATAATATTACAAATAATAAGAATAAAAACACACCTATAAACGTTTTCATTACATTCCTTGAAAACATCTATTTTAAAGATTATTCATGTCATTAAAAATCATTGAGGATGTGTGGTGACATGCTATAGATAATAAAAATGATGGGTTAATTCCACATATAAGAGATTAAAAATAGTGGAATAAATTTCATTCATTAAATATTTATTTCTCATATGATCCCAGAAATGTGTGGTTTAGATGGGATGTTAATAGATATAACCCATTTATGACTTTTTGTACCTTTTATATAATTGGGATGGTTTTTTTTCAATCCCTTACAGTCTACCTCCAATGATGTGAATCAGCAAAATGTCTTTTATCATATATATGATTATCATTGAAAAAAATCTTGGAAATTATATTAATGTATAAATCTATCCTATAATTGGAGAATTGAAGGAGTAATGGAGAAAAAGTGTTGAGGCATATGATTCATCTTATGGACTAGTGTAAAAAATTACCACTTCTCTATTATAGACCATTAATAACTACCTTGGACTTGGGAACTTATTTGGTTAGAAAAATAGCATGGGATTGGATTCTCCTATTTATAGTCTTTATATTTATCCTGAATGAAAACATTATAGTGAAATATTTTGTTTCTTATGTCATCATAGATTTCTAATTGTTTCTCATATATTTCAGTTGAACAAGTCATAATTCAATGGCCCTATTTATCATATACCACATCCAAAGTAATAGAAAGGTTTTGAAATATTTCCACAATTAGTAAATGATGAAGGAGAATTTGGGAAGGTTAATAATTTGAATGATATTGTTGAATGAGTTGAAAATTAATCATCAGTTCAAATTATAATGGAAAAAATGAAATTAAAAAAGAATATTATTCAAAAATATGTTATGGGAATTAATATTTTTTCATAATAATATTGATATTATGAATATTTAGACTCATATTAGTAATAATTTGATCCTCAGATTAATTAATGATGATGAAAAATTAAAGAAATACCTCAATTCTCGAAATGACTTACAAATAATGAATAAAAAGAGTGAACTATGGCCATATGAGAATGGAAAGTAGGATCAATCTATATTTTTCCTTAAATATTAGTGAAAAATATATATTAATTTTTATTTTAAAACAAAAGAATGTATTTTATGGGTATTCATGTAAGATTTCAAGTTTTGGTGAATTATTGAATCATATGTTATATGATTGAAAAGTAATTATTGATATATATTTTTATAGAAATTACAACCACTGGAATTGCATTATTTATTACCTAAAATTTTTTATTGGAATTTTAATTCAATTATGTAAATTATTCAAAAAACTATGTGAGAAAAATCTACAAAACTATGAGCTTGCTATGATTCTAAATAGATTTTTACTGATTTTTTTTTTCAATAGAGATGATCATTCCACCATTATTTTATATTTTCATGATTCCTTTAACTGTGCATTTGGTTGAGTAAAATCGATTAGAAGTTCCCCTTAATTATCGAGGGATATATCCAATTGAGATGTACTTTGATAAAATATTCTTCATTTTTAGTAAACCATTCTTGACACATTATTAAATATGTGACTATAATTTATTCATTTAATTTCACAGATACCTTGGTCATTTAAATGCATACATGAAAATTAAAACTCAACCTAAAGGCTCTATTTATGAAGGATATTTAAAATATGTGTGTCATATATTTTGGTATAGAGACTTGGTTGATAGTGAGACAAGTTTCAATTGAGTATGACATGTTAATGACATATCGAGTCAATCTCAACTATATAGGAAATAAAAAATCATTCCTAATATTGGCTAATCAGTTTGGAAGATCTCAAATATTACACTAAAAGAAATTGAATTATTATAAGTGCATAGATTTGTTATAATGAATAGTGAACTTTTATATTCATTTTTTAAAGGGATCATGATACTAATAAAAAGATTTATGAGAGTTTGATCATGAAATGAGAATGGTATAACATAATGTATTAATTAATAACTTATAGAACAGTTTTCACATTGTGTAAGTTCATAAATATTAAAATAAAAACATATATTAGGTTGAGTAATATATTTTGTATATATAATAATCTGTATTAGTTTCTATAGATCATAACTACTAATACTCAAATTGATTTTTTCAAATGATTTAAAGTTTTTGGGCTGAGTTCCTCTAAAATAGGCTTCAAATTTAGACGCTTACAATCTGAATGACATCAAATTTCATGAATATGATTAGGAAGAGGGTTTTAAAACATATAATAGTGTTATATTTATAGTTTTACAATTGGTATACTTTGGAATGTTGACTGATATTATCAAATTAAACTACCATTTTCATTTTTTTATTCAAATGTAAGTGGGTTTGTATTTCCATGGGTATTAAAATATATTTCATGAAATTTAATTATATTAAATTATATCTCTTAATGGATGTTGGTTACCATGAAATACATGATATATATATCTTCTCATTATAAAATAAAATGGTATATTATGTGGAATATTTCATGGATTAAGGGTGGAGGGTATTTGTTCAAAACAAAAGCGACTAGTGTCATATAGGTGATGAAGTGGGAGATTTGACCTCTGACATTGGATCATTATACCAATAAATAGAATAATTTATCGATCATTATATTAAAAATAATAGTATTACAAGGGTGGATGAAGTAGAATAAGTGATAATGGATTAGGATAATGGCCCGATTTAAGGAAATGTTTTTTGTATGTATAATTATATATTATATTATCAACCACTAATGTTTTATTTTTTTAATTTATAGTAACATGGACATTTTATCATATTGAAATTTATTTTTATACATGATTTGAATAATTTTAAAAAATTAAATAATATATTTTTCTTGTGTCCAATCATTCATTATCATACCTATGTATATTATGTTTGAAAATATTATGAATCTTTTATAATTTATAAATTTATTTTCCTCCATGAATATTTTAAAATATATGTTCTAAAATTATTTTTACATGTTTAAATGACAGGAATGACATCGAGAAGTGTTTCAATAATCTAAGGAGGCTATTAGTAAATGTTCCCCTATCTATATACACATCATCAGTGTTACATGATAATCCCTTAGGGTCCCTCCCTATAGAATTTGGGATACCCCTCATATCCCCCATCAGAATCTTCCATAGCTTATTCCTGCCTCTTATTAGCTCCTAACACAACCTCTCTCTCCCTCCCTATATAATATAGAAAATTGCCTCCTGGTTTTGTAGGTTCAGCACATAAAAACTCTATAGTGAGGGAACTGGTTGTCACTCATACTTCTGGTGAGAATATTATAGGGTGACATTAATAGGTATATACATTTATTTGAGTAAATTTAATTATTCTATTACTAATAAATTATTTTTAAAAAAAATTGAATATAGTGTTACTACTAAGAAAAATTTGAGCAGTTTAAAAGCATGGAATCTAAATGAATTGATGATAATCATCCCATTTTATTGTTATGAGGTCTTCGTAAATGATACTGTAGGATTATTTAGCTATATTATAGGATATTTGAATGTTTATGTGGTTAACGGTTTCATTACATATTTTAATGGGATTCATATTACTAAATATTGGAATAATTAAGTATTTGACTCCAGTGTAAAGTTAATTTTAATAACTTATGGTTTAATTAAATGTCATTATATAATTAAATTCTAATAATTTAAAAATGAATCTCTTTGTATAGATGTTATTCTATATAACCATTGCTGATATTATCACATAAAAGTGTAAGTTAAACAATTTGTGTAAGAAATGTAAATATTTTAAATGGATACATTGGAATTAATTAAATGATACATAATTTACCACCTATCATAAAAACAATTAGGCACCTGAAGGGTTACCTAGAGAGTAGAGGAGAGTGTTTGTTGATATCCATCTCCATGAGAAACATTTGGTATTGAAAATATATTATTATATTAAAATAAATTTATAAATATACAAGAATTTAAAAAGGATGTGAAATTTCATACATTATTATTAAATTTATTGATATTTATTTTAGGATTTTTTAAGAAAAAATGTATCATTACGAGTGAAATAAATCATCCTTCGTACTGTTGTTTCAAAGAGTCTTTCAAGAAATATACCAACTATGGTAGTATTTTCATTTGTAGACTTATTTATATCATAATATTATTAGTTATATATATATATATTAAATTTATTAATTATCTTTTTATAATATATAAAAATAATGTATGGCACCATGTATCCAAAAAAGAACATTGGTTATAAGATTAAAAAATATGATTGTAGATATATAAATGATCTTTCCCAAGAAGTTGGGGTATGAATTCATTTTTCATTATAATAAATCATTATTAGTTTTCACTTAGTAAATATATATTACTTAAAATTTTATTTATATTTTATTTATAGGTAAAAATAAAAGATCTATTGGATTCCAATCGTGTATATTCCTTCTCAGCCTCCCAATATGATTCAGCTGATTAGGTCTTTAGGATGGAGTATACAAGTCTCGTGAATGTGATGGTTTCATGCGCGCTAACTTTTATGGTATTTCTCCGATCACTAGGGACATCAGAATCATCTATTTTTTATTATAGTTACTCTTTACCTCTATAATCTTAAATGCAGTTTCTTACAATTCAAAACATAATTAAAAAATATATGAGCACAATCCAGCAATAGAGGACTCATATACCACTACTGGATAAAATATTTATTTCTCTGAAGAAATAATTCGCTGAATTATATAAAAATATGACTGAATATTTCACTCTTGAAATTTTATTGATAGATGGTGTAACATCCCAAATAAGTAATGAATAATAGATATTTTTATCTATGTCTATTAATGATTAAGATAGTGTTTTAGAGGCTTAAAATGAAAATAAATCCAATCTTAAGCATAGATTACACTAATATTCTTAAAAGATTGTTTTAGTACCTTATGATGGAAAACCCTTTTTGAATTTATATTTTGAAAATTTTATAAACTATGTTTGTCAAAATAAACTTTTCCTTTATGATTGGGACATCAAAATTTACCTTGTGTGAATTTTTGTTATTTTTCTGACAATGTTCATTTTTTTAATGAATAGTGAAAAATACTGCATTTTACATCAGAACTGCTTTTTAATCTAATTTATTTATATGATTATATTATGTTTTGAATTGTTTTTGAAGTGAAATTAGAATATATTTTTACCATTTTATCCAATGGTGGTCATTGGAATCAATTTCACTTTGAAATTAGACTTAAACTGGTGTCAATCTTTTGATACTTATTGTTTTGTAAAAACACGCTATTTTCTCTGGCAGCGGGAATTAATTATTAAATTAATTAATGTGACTTGTATGATTTGAATTTTTTAAAATAGACTTCATTTTTGAATTCGGAATATCAAATATAGCTTAGGGTGAATTTTTGGTAATTTTCTGAAAAACTTCAATTTTTGATGAATAGTGAAACCACTAAGTGGTAATCAAGCAAACTGATTTTTCAGTTAAATGAAAGTTTACCTCTAATGTGTATTGAATTTTGAAAATCCGACATACATGGTTGTCATTAAGAAGTAAAATGTGGTTCAATGAGATTATAATAATTTTTTGGTGAATAGTAACTTATTAAGTTCTTAATCGCGATTAGTGGTAATTAGGGTAGTTTAAGGTATAAATAATGCTTTAATAATAGGAAATGACCTAGACACATGTCCCAACCTTATTGGTTGTGTCATGGCCGACCAATACAAGCCATGGGTCAACTTGGGGACCCCATGTAGACACTTTGGTTTGGAAATGACATAAATAACTTTTTATTAAATGTTAAAGTAAAAATGACACAAACAAGAGATGTTTTACGAAAACAATTTTTACATGGGGTTATAAACATCAGATGTTTGATTATAAATAGTCATTGGAAAGATAAAAAGATTTCCTACATCATAGTATATTTTTTATCATTTTTAGACATTAAATAAATTAAATTATTTATGACATAATAATGATGCAGCGATGACATCATTATTTGACGATTAAAATAAAATAGAAAGATAATGTAAAATCTATGAACTAAACATGTCCAAAACCAATTGGATGAGTGGATTTCGAACCCTTATCACCTTATCCACGAATTCTATCAATGTGGGACCTTTTAAAACCTAAACACATTTTCAAGTAAAGTAATATTTCTTTACTTTCCAAAAGTGCCCCTCCTCTCCTCTTATAAAAGGCCTCCAACTCTACCTCATTTCACACACTACTCAAGCCTTTGGCTCGGCCAACCCCTGCCCATTTACTCTCTCCACATCCCTCTACTCATACTAGAGGATTCCCTTTGGGCATAATCCTATCAAATGAAGCCTTTAGACTCAAATGAAAAGGAGATACACTTTTAAAGGTAATTCATTCTCTCATGTTCATTTGTTTTATTTTGCTTCTCCAACCCCCTAAACTCTTTTTATTTACTTATTTTGTAACAACACCAGTATCTTAAATATACAAGGATGTTGTTATAATATTTATTTGAGCTACACTCTCACACAACTACATCAAATGATTAAAGAACATACGGTTTCCGTGGATGGCGAAATTCTGCCTCCCGAAACGATGATTGTTCAACACTCATTTAACACCTTCAAAGGTGGCCATTATGATGTCACTATTTTTATATATGATATATAATATGTTTATGTTTTCCTTAAGCTTCTGTTTTTTTTATTTTGGGCATACCTTTATGGTTTCCATTATGGGTAAACACGATATCTTCATTTTAGGAAGTGAGGACTACCGCCCCCTCAAAGTGATTTGATTCGTTAAATACCATATGTGGGACATATAAAGGATGGAACTATGATATTATATATGATATTATACTGTAATTATAATATATCTTTATATCATTATGATTCCATTCTATAAAATACGAAATAGAAATGAAAGTAGCGTTCATGCGTACGTACGGCTTACCGTCTCCATGAACGGTGCATTTCATTTCTTACCTCTAAATGATTATGTAATATTATAAATGAAAGTATGTACTGGATATATATGACATATATGATATCTACATCATGAATACCATTCTGGATATAATGAACCTTTGACCAAATTAACAACATGTAAGTGTAAGAAGTCTATTTTTGACTTAAGAACCAAATACCGACAAAATGAACATTATTAACTTAACTGATTACATGATGTTCATAACATGGTATAAAAAGAATAATGAACTTGAAAAAGATTCATAATCAAGTAGAGATTAACTCAAGTTTATTATTCAGGAGATTAAAGAACGGTCGGGTCAAGTCGGATACGAGGTATGGGACTTTGTCTCAATCTCCTTTCATTGAGGCATATTTTATTTTATACACAACTTTCTTTTATACGGTGTATAAACCCCCTTTGACTTTTACGTTTATTCAAAAGGAATGTTTGTTATATGAAGAGTTTACTAAATGACAAAAAGGAATGTTTTTGTCGTACGTATGCGGCGACAACGACTTCTCCGCCGTCATGACCGTTATTTGAGTTTCGGCTTCCTCTACAAGCCATACCTTTTTTAAAAGAAAAATAAATACCATGTTTTACTTTTCTTTTATTTTGGTATTGAAAATGGTTTTCACAATGTATTTTGTGTTGTATTGATATCTTGTGATTGAAATGTGGAAATTTTATGTTTCCTTTATGCATGTTTTATATGATACGATTATGTTATGGTTCTTGGGCATTATTATGAAGACGGGTGGTTCCGTGATAAACTTAGGGCAGGTGAGCCCGATATAGCTCTCCAATGCATTGTGTAACGCGAAGGAGTGAAACGTTAAGGTTTCTCTGAAGAGATTTTAGGGAATATACTGTGATGGGTATTCCAAACGTAACCAAGAGGGTTACTCCCTACGTAAGAATGTTATGAAGGCCTCAAGTTACCTTTATGTCTTATGAATTCTATGATTTATTCATGATTTTATGAGGTATGTTAAAGGGCCTATGTTTTATGGGTATAGTATGATTTCATTCTTATGTATATATGAACTCATGTTTCCTTCCCATGTTTTTATAACCCATACTGAGTTTTTATGCTCATCCCAAGTTTTTGAAATGTTTTTCACAGGTCAAGGGAAAGGTACATGATAAGACGATAGAGTCAAGGATGTGTCAAGAAATAATCCTTGTTTTATTTTAAATGTGTTTCCATTGATGGGAATGAAGAATACTATCTTTATTTAACCACTTTGTTTATATGTGGAATGTAATGCAAGTTTTATGATCTAATTCTCTAAAACTCTAAACACGAAAAATCCTCAATGTGAAATCTTGTAATAACTCAAGATTAATTAAGGTTTAAGGCTGGGCCTTATTGTTGGTATCAAAGGTTGGTTTAGATAGCTTTAGAGTTAGAATTCTATTAAATGATTATCCAAAAATATTTTTTTTTCGAAATGATATAGCATTTAAAGATTACCATGTTGCTTCATCTAAGACATGTTTGTTCAGAATGGTTTTCCGCAGAGGAAACAGGGAAGCAGTGCTAGGAAATCATACAGAAGGAAATAACCTTCCGAATCAGCATCCAGAAATGGTCGGAATTGGAACTGAACAGTTTGTTGCAGTATTGGCGCAGTTGACTCAAGCGATAAATGGCGGTGGTATCCATGCACGAGATCAGCCAGATCAACCGTAGAGGAACATGTCAGTGGTGGAACATTTCATAAGGCAACATCCACCATCATTCAGAGGATCATCTGACCCTGTGCTAGCTGAAGGGTGGATTAAAGCACTAGAGAAGATTTTTGATTTCATGGGGTGTTCAGACAATCAAAAGGTTAGTCTTGCTATTTACCGTTTGGAGGGTGTAGCAGATCAGTGGTGGTCTATGGTTAAAATTATCCGGGACACCGATGAGATTGATTCTCTTGACTGGGATGAATTCAAAGGTATGTTTCTTGAGAAGTATTTTCCTAAGGCTGTTCGACTTAGGATGGAAAAGCAATTCTTGGAATTGAGGCAAGAGGAAGACTCAGTGGCTGCCTATGAAGAAAGGTTCACTCGATTGGAATGGTATGCTCCAAATTTTATCCGGGACCTTGATAGTAAAATCAATCGTTTTTACTCCGGATTAAAGCCAAAATATCGAAGGGCATTAGCTTCTCGTGAGTTTAAAAGTTATGAAAAGCTTGTTCGATGTGCTGAGAAGGTGGAAATGGAGTTTGCCGATGACCAAGTGCTCTATAAAAACCAGCAGAAGAAGAGACCGAGGTGGCCGGAGAAAGGTAAGAATTCTTCAAAAAAGTCTGATGGTAAGAGAACTAAGTTTCCAGTTTGTGATAAATGTGGAAAAAGGCATGCTGGGGAATGTCTTCTGAATTCTGGGAAGTGCTACCGATGTGGTAAGATGGGACATAAGGCTCGTGATTGCACTGAAAAGGATCAAGGTGAAGGTAAGAACAAATTTGATTTACAGTTAGTGAAATGTTATAAGTGCAATGAGATGGGTCACTATGAAAACGAGTGTCCGACAAGGAGCTTGAGTGATGGTAAGCAGTTAGACTACAAGCAGAAATGGGTGGTGAAATCCTTTGCAACTACTTCAGCAGATGTCGGGCCATCAAATGAAGTTGTATCAGGTACTTTGTATGTTTTTTCAGATTATGCCAGTGTGTTTTTTGATTCGGGGTCTACACATTCTTTCATCTCTGAAACCTTTTCTAGTAAAATGGGAATACCATCTCAAGAAATGACTCCTGAAATTTTGGTAAAAACACCTGGGGGAAGTGTCGAGGAAAAAAGGATTTATAAGAATCTTCCTATCTTTATCTGTGGAAAGAACCTACTTGCAAACCTTATTGTTCTACCTCTAGTAGAGTTTGATGTTATCCAGGGTATGGATTGGCTCTCTATTTACCATGCTAAGATTGACTGTAGAGCTAAAGAAGTTTCTTTTCAGAAAGACTTTTAGTTTGTTTACAAGAATGAACCCTTACTTTTGATAACATATCAAGAGGTCGAGAAACTTGTAAAAGATGGAAATGAATGTTACCTTGCACACGTCGTTGAAAATAAAGGAACTATTCAGATTAATGATGTGCCAGTGGTAAATGAGTATCCTGATGTTTTTCCTGATGAGTTGCCTGGAATAATACCAGATCGGGAAGTTGAGTTTACTATTGACTTAGTTCCTGATGCTAAGCCAATTTCAAAACCCCCTTATCGAATGGCACAAATTGAACTTTTAGAGTTGAAGGAGCAATTGCAAGATTTATTAGCGAAAGGTTTCATTAGACCTAGCACATCACCATGGGGTGCTCCTGTTTTATTTGTTAAAAAGAAAGATGGTTCTATGAGACTTTGCATTGATTATAGAGCCTTGAATAATATCACTGTTAAGAACAAATATCCTTTGCCTCATATCGATGATTTGTTTGATCAGCTCCAGGGAGCTCAGTTTTTTTCAAAGATTGACCTGAGATCGGGGTACCATCAGCTGAAGGTAAAGGAGGCAGATATTCCGAAGACCGCGTTCCGTACGAGATATGGCCATTATGAATTTTTAGTAATGCCTTTTGGGCTAACCAATGAACCTGCTATATTCATGGACTTAATGAATAGAATTTTCCATGAGTTCTTGGATAAGTTTGTTGTGGTTTTCATTGATGATATTTTGGTGTTTTCTAAAAGTAAAGAGGAGCATGAAAAACATTTAAGGGTTATCTTGAAAACCTTAAAAGAAAAGAAACTGTATGGGAAATTCAGCAAGTGTGAGTTTTGGTTGCAACAAATTTCTTTCCTTGGTCACATTGTTTCAAAAGATGGAATAACTGTTGATCCTACAAAAACAAAAGTTGTGGAAGAATGGCCAAGACCAACAAATGTAACCGAGATTCGTAGCTTCCTTGGTTTGGCGGGCTATTACCGAAGGTTTGTTAGAAATTTTTCACGGTTATCTAGTCCAATGACTAAGCTAACTCGGAAGGGTGTTAAGTTTATCTGGACAAAAGAATGTGATGATTGCTTTCAGGAATTGAAAAGAAGATTGGTGAATGCTCCAGTTTTGGCACTACCTTCCAGGAATGGCGAGTTTGTTATATACAGTGATGCTTCATTGAAAGGACATGGTTGCATCCTAATACAGAATGATCAGGTAATTGCTTATGCTTCACGACAGTTGAAAACTCATGAGGTAAATTACCCTACACAAGATTTGGAACTAGCTGCTGTTGTTTTTGCTTTAAAAATTTGGAGGCATCATTTGTATGGAGTAAAGTGTGAAATATATACCGATCACAAAAGTTTAAAGTATATATTCACTCAGAAAGAGTTAAACATGAGACAGAGGAGATGGCTGGAATTAATCAATGATTATGATTGTACAATTCATTACCATCTGGGAAAAGCAAATAAAGTGGCTGATGCTTTGAGTCTAAAAAGTAATGCTTCATTAACAATGTTGCGGTTGGAACGTGATCCTTTGGTTAACGATTTGATGAACTTTGGCATAGAAGTTGTTGGTGCAAGAAGTCCTTCTGTTTTGTTTCAGGTATCAGTTAGATCATCTCTATCATATAGAATCAAGCAAGCACAGAATCAAGACAGTGAGTTGCAGAAAAGGGTAGAGCTGGTTCAGAAAGGTAAGTTGCCTAAATTCAACATTGATAATGATTGCGTTTTGAGATTTGGGAAGAGATTGTGTGTGCCTTGTGATTCACAGTTGAAGAGAGAGTTGTTATGTGAAGCTCATAGTTCCCCGTTTTCAGTTCATCCAGGCAGTACTAAGATGTATAGAGATCTGCGGGAGTATTACTGGTGGGATGGAATGAAAAGAGATATTGCTGATTTTACTGTGAAGTGTTTGACTTGTCAGCAGGTTAAAGCAGAGCGGCAGTTACCGAAAGGGATGCTTCAGCCTTTACCAGTGCCAGAGTGGAAATGGGAGAATATATCCATGGACTTTGTTGTTGGATTACCGAAGACATCTCGAGGTAATAATGCAATCTGGGTTATTGTTGATCGCTTGACCAAATCTGCTCATTTCCTTACTATACGAGATACTTTCTCTCTTGATCAACTTTACCGTTTGTATCTTAAAGAGATAGTCAGGTTACATGGAGTTCCTCTCTCCATTGTATCAGATCGTGATCCCAGGTTTACTTATAACTTTTGGAAAGGCCTTCAGAAGTCGTTGGGTACTGAATTAAATTTTAGTACAGCTTTTCATCCTCAATCAGATGGGCAGTCAGAACGAACAATTCAGACATTGGAGGATATGCTACGAGCTTGTTCTATGGATTATCAGGGAAGTTGGGACCAACATCTTTCTTTGGTTGAGTTTTCATATAATAACAGTTTTCATTCCATTATACAGATGGCACCATTTCAGGCATTATATGGGAAGCGGTGTCGAACTCCAGCTTTCTGGGATGAAGTGGGTGAAAGGAAGTTGATGGGACCAGAATTGGTAGAAGAGATGGAAGAAAAAGTTCAGCTGATTCAGAAACACATGAGAACAGCTCAGAGCAGGCAGAAGAGTTATGCGGATAACCGGAGGAAGGATCTATCTTTCGAGGTATGTGATCATGTTTTTCTCAAGGTTTCTCCTTGGAAAAGCGTGACGAGATTTGGTAAGAAAGGAAAGTTGAGTCCAAGGTTTGTTGGACCATACGAAATTCTGGAGAGAGTTGGATCAGTTGCATACCGAGTGGCTTTACCTCTGAGTTTATCTCAGGTACACATTGTTTTTCACGTTTCGATGTTGAGAAAGTACATGCCAGATCCATCTCATGTTTTGAGTCCAGAGGTAGTTCAGCTAGAAGAGAACCTATCTTATGAGGAACAACCGGTCCAGATTCTTGACCACAGGGAGAAAGTGTTACGGAATAAAGTGATTCACTAGGTAAAGGTTTTGTGGAAAAACCACATGATTGAAGAGGCAACATGGGAATCTGAAAATGCAATGAGGGATAAGTACCCCCATTTATTCGATAAGTAAATAAATTGTGGGGACGCAATTTTCTAAAGGGGGGAAGGATGTAACATCCCAAGTAAGTAATGAATAATAGATATTTTTATCTATGTATATTAATTATTAAGATAGTTTTTTAGAGGCTTAAAATGAAAATAAATCCAATCTTAAGCATAGAATACACTAATATTCTTAAAAGATTGTTTTACTGCCTTATGATGGAAAACCCATTTTGAATATATATTTTTACAATTTTATAAACTATGTTTGTCAAAATAAACTTATCCTTTATGATTGGGACATCAAAATTTACCTTGTGTTATTTTTTGGTATTTTTCTGACAATGTTCATTTTTTTAATGAATAGTGAAAAATACTGCATTTTACATCAGAACTGCTTTTTAATCTAATTTATTTATATGATTAGATTATGTTTTGAATTGGTTTTGAAGTGAAATTAGAATATATTTTTACCATTTTATCCAATGGTGGTCATTGAAATCAATTTCACTTTGAAATTAGACTTAAAATGGTGTCAATCTTTTGATACTTATTGTTTTGTAAAAACACGCTATTTTCTTTGGCAGCGGGAATTAATTATTAAATTAATTAATGTGAATTGTATGATTTGAATTTTGTAAAATAGACTTCATTTTTGAATTCAGAATATCAAATATAGCTTAGGGTGAATTTTTGGTAATTTTCTGAAAAACTTCAATTTTTGATGAATAGTGAAACCACTAAGTGGTAATCAAGCAAACTGATTTTTCAGTTAAATGAAAGTTTACCACTAATGTGTATTGAATTCTGAAAATCCAACATACATGGTTGTCATTAAGAAGTAAAATGTGGTTCAATGAGATTATAATAATTTTTTGGTGAATAGTAACTTATTAAGTTCTTAATCGCGATTAGTGGTAATTAGGGTAGTTTAAGGTATAAATAATGCTTTAATAATAGTAAATGACCTAGACACATGTCCCAACCTTATTGGTTGTGTCATGGCCGACCAAGACAAGCCATGGGTCAACTTGGGGACCCCATGGAGACACTTTTGTTTGGAAATGAAATAAATAACTTTTTATTAAATGTTAAAGTAAAAATGACACAAACAAGAGATGTTTTACGAAAACAATTTTTACATGGGGTTATAAAGATCATATTTTTGATTATAAATATTCATTGGAAATATAAAACGATTTCCTACATCATAGTATTTTTTTTATGATTTTTAGACATTAAATAAATTAAATTATTTATGACATAATAATGATGCAGCGATGACATCATTATTTGACGATTTAAATAAAATAGAAAGATAATGTAAAATCTATGAACTACACATGTCCAAAACCAATTGGATGAGTGTATTTATAACCCTTATCACCTTATACACGAATTCTATCAATGTGGGACCTTTTAAAACCGAAACACATTTTCAAGTAAAGTAATATTTCTTTACTTTCCAAAAGTCCCCCTCCTCTCCTCTTATAAAAGGCCCCCACCTCTACCTCATTTCACACACTACTCAAGCCTTTGGCTCGGCCAACACCAGCCCATTTACTCTCTCCACATCCCTCTCCTCATCCTAGAGGATTCCCTTTGGGCAGAATCCTATCAATGGAAGCCTTTAGACTGAAATCAAAAGGAGATACACTTTTAAAGGTAATTCATTCTCTCATGTTCATTTGTTTTATTTTGCTTCTCCAACCCCCTAAACTCTTTTTATTTACTTATTTTGTAACAAAACCAGTATATTAAATATACAAGGATGTTGTTATAATATTTATTTGAGCTACACTCTCACACAACTACATCAAATGGTTAAAGAACATACGGTTTCCGTGGATGGCGAAATTCTGCCTCCCGAAACGATGATTGTTCAACACTCATTTAACACCTTCAAAGGTGGCCATTATGATGTCACTATTTTTATATATGATATATAATATGTTTATGTTTTCCTTAAGCTTCTGTTTTTTTTCATTTTGGGCATACCTTTATGGTTTCCATTATGGGTAAACACGATATCTTCATTTTAGGAAGTGCGGACTGCCGCCCCCTCAAAGTGATTTGATTCGTTAAATACCATATGTGGGACATATAAAGGATGGAACTATGATATTATATATGATATTATACTGGAATTATAATATAACTTTATATAATTATGATTCCATTCTATAAAATACGAAATAGAAATGAAAGTAGCGTTCATGCGTATGTACGGCTTACCGTCTCCATGAACGGTGCATTTAGTTTCTTACCTCTAAATGATTATGTAATATTATAAATGCAAGTATGTACTGGATATATATGACATATATTATATCTACATCATTAATAAAATTCTGGATATAATGAACCTTTGACCAAATTAACAACATGTAAGTGTAAGAAGTCTATTTTTGACTTAAGAACCAAATACCGACAAAATGAACATTATTAACTTAACTGATTACATGATGTTCATAACATGGTATAAAAGGAATAATGAACTTGAAAAAGATTCATAATCAAGTAGAGATTAACTCAAGTTTATTATTCAGGAGATTAAATAACGGTCGGGTCAAGTCGGATACGAGGTATGGGACTTTGTCTCAATCTCTTTTCATTGAGGCATATTTTATTTTATACACAACTTTCTTTTATACGGTGTATAAACCCCCTTTGACTTTTACATTTATTCAAAAGCAACCTTTTTTATACGAAGCATTTACTAAATGAAAAAAGGGAATGTTTTTGTCGTACGTATGCGGAGACAACGACTTCTCCGCCGTCGTGACCGTTATTTGAGTTTCGGCTTCCTCTACAAGCCATACATTTTTTTAAAAGATAAATAAATACAATGTTTTACTTTTATTTTATTTTGGTATTGAAAATGGTTTTCACAATGTATTTTTTTTTGTATTGATATCTTGTGATTGAAATGTGGAAATGTTATGTTTCCTTTATGCATGTTTTATGTGATACGATTATGTTATGGTTCTTGGGCATTATTATGAAGACGGGTGGTTCCGTGATAAACTAAGGGCGGGTGAGCCCGATATAGCTCTCCAATGCATTGGGTAACGTGAAGGAGTGAAACGTTAAGGTTTCTCCGAAGAGATTATAAGGAATATACTGTGATGGGTATTCCAAACGTAACCAACAGGGTTACTCCCTACGTAAGAATGTTATGAATGCCTCAAGTTACCTTTATGTCTTATGATTTCTATGATTTATTCATGATTTTATGAGGTATGTTAAAGGGCCTATGTTTTATGGGTATAGTATGATTTCATTCTTATGTATATATGAACTCATGTTTCCTTCCCATGTTTTTATAACCCATACTGAGTTTTTATGCTCATCCCAAGTTTTTGAAATGTTTTTCACAGGTCAAGGGAAAGGTACATGATAAGATGATAGAGTCAAGGATGTGTCAAGAAATAATCCATGATTTATTTTAAATGTGTTTCCATTGATGGGAATGAAGAATACTATCTTTATGTAACCACTTTGTTTATATGTGGAATGTAATGCAAGTTTTATGATCTAATTCTCTAAAACTCTAAACCCAAAAAGATCCTCAATGTGAAATCTTGTAATAACTCAATATTAAGTAAGGTTTAAGGATGGGGCCTTATAGATGGTTTGTGTGTGTAGTTAAATCACACAATTTCTAATGAGTCATTACACAAAATTTTATTGGTTTCAAGTTGAAAATTAAATATACATCACCATTTAATTTTAAAGAAAATTTTCATATAGTTCTGAGAGAAGGGATTTGAGACAGAGATGAATAAAAAGATAATATTATTTCATTAGGTAGTGACAGATCTAGACTTTTAATTCATTGGTGTATTTCGTATGTAAAATCACGAAATACTAACACAATTACAAGTTCATTGAGAAACCATGTTGTGGGTCCGATGAATTTATCTATTTTTAAGGTAGGGGATATATATACTTCTCTTCCATTATATTAAATTCATATAGTTTCCTGATTTTCCCTCTTGTCTTTAAAAATTTTCATTATAAATCAACTTTCATAATCTCTTTAGAGTTATTTTTAAATCACTCCATGAAATGTATTCTATTATACTTTGATGAAATTGTTCTATTTCTTTGGGATATAGGTTTATTATGAGATGTTATAACCCTTCTATATTTTATTAAATATAATATTATAGTTGGGATGGGTAGCAGAGGATCATTATGACGAAAGAAGAGATTTTAGTAGATTCATTTTAAGTGGGACTGTGAAGTTGGCCCATATAATGATTATTTTAGTTAGTAAGTCATGGGTGTATAATTTTTGGGTTTTATCCATTTTTATCATTTTATAATTGTTATTTTTAAATATTATAGTAGTTGTATGGATTCGAAAATGAAAGTGGGTTATTGGTGGAAATTTTATTATCTTATTTTGAGGTATAGATGTTTTTATGGATTAATGAGATTATGGGGTAGTTCAATATTTTCCTATTATATGGAAGCCTTTTAAAATTAAAATTATTATAGTAATTTATTTCTTGAAATTATTTTTATCTGTGGTGCGTTGGAGATTTTTTTTGATGATGTGGTGATGATTTTTGAGGATGTGTGGTGGTGGTATGTAGTGATGTGAAAATATTCTGTAATATATAAGAGCGGGGTTCTATATATATGGTGGGGTTATGTGATTATGTAATGGTATGAAGTGATGTGGAAATATTTTGGAATGTGGTAAAATTAAGTCATAAATGAAGTTGAAATATGATTTAGTTATTGTTTTTGATACAATGTATAGATTATCATAATAATATGTAGTGGTGTGGTTTTATTACTGAAGTGTTCTCATGTTTTGAGTTATTTTTTTGTTTGTTATTGGGGTGAAACAACTATAAGTTTTATTTTTTTAATATTGATATATAGATGAGGTTTAAACCACTTCGATATATGATTAATTTTTAAGTGGTTTTTGAAAACTCCACTATATTCGATAAAATATAGTGGTTGTTAAAATCACCGTTAAACCATCAGTTCAATTTGTAACCCCCCGACCCCAGTTACCCAGAGTCGGTGAATTATTACATAACATTGGAATGATCACAATGGATCAAATCCCAAAAGACCAATCAGTTTAGTAGCATTGGAAACACTAGATATATTCATAAGTCATACATTACATCATAAATTAAAAAAAAAACTAAAACAATATCTTTTCTGCATATCCCCTCATACTATCCTTGCACGTCATTCATAAAATACTTCTTCACATCCTGGGAAAAATAAAACATTGAAAGGGGTGAGCTCAGATGCTCAGTAAGGATAGCAATATAGCAGAAACTTGCATAAATAAACATAAACATTTAAGGCAATGTATAACTAAAACTAAAGCCTTCTAAACTTGAACATCATCATAATATGGAAAAGATAAAATTAAATAATTCCATTTAATTATTCACATGGATATTCTACTAATCGAATAATCACATGCAATATCAATAACCACTTTCATAATGATGTAATGCATAATTCCAAACTTTCATTTCTGTGTCAAGGGCTCATGCCAAGAACTAAGGGATAAATGTAACCCGAACCCAACCCGGAGAGCCTCTATAACCGGACTCTATCCCAGAGAGCCTCTGTAACTGGACTCCAACCCGGAGTGTCTCTAATAACCGGACACCAACCCGGAGTGCCTATAATAACCGGACACCAACCTGGAGGGTCTGTTGTAACCGGACCCCAACCCAGAGGGCTTAATTTTACTGGTCCCCAACCCGGAACATACTAGTCCAACCCATTCATCTTAAGAAGAGGATGAAATATAACATAAACATTCATATTAAAACTAGAAAACAAAATTCCAAAAAATTAATCATAAAACATTAATGGCATAAAAATAACTCATACATAGTCAATCATATCACAGAAACTTAAATGCAATATAGAATATATGTATCATAATAAATCAACTTCAAACAAGTGTAAAATTTATCAAACGATGTTGACATAGATGAAATCAAAACTATTTGAGAGAAATATATCTTTTTTTCAAATCATTTAAAAGTCACATAATTATAAAAGAAAAAGTTTACTTTGAAAATATTCTTATAAGATTGTAAGGGATGATTCAAATATTTTATAACGGCAGAAAATAGCCGCACCCGTCGTATAAGTTAAAAAAAGAACATTCTTACCTTAATTCTGTCGAAAAGGTTAAAAAGGTACTTTTTTGGAAAACGACGGAATTATTCCTTTATAATCTTCTTATAAAAATTAAAACAAGGGTATAAATGACTTAAACCCATATTCTGTAAAATAGTAAGATTGTTTTGAAGTATATTTTTAAGAAATATGGATGTGGGTGATAAAGAGGTCCCAGTAGATAATTACGTATAAACAACCTCGGATAATGAAGAGATTGTGAAATAAACCCTTAAGAAACATACAACCCATTAAAAAGGTATCATAAAATAAATATGTAAATACACATAAATTAAATTGTATTACACAAATAATACAATTATGGTCAGTACATACAACACACAATAGGTAATAGTGGCAATATGCCAGGAATCCCACGGGAATAAGGAGTGAGACGAAAACCTCTTACCTTGTACTTTTCCTTGGTTGAGGGTATGTTAACCTCCTGTATAATGGTGAAATAATTGTTATTAAATTATAAAAGATTCATATACATTAATATGATATCATATATGATCTTTTAACATTGCTTTGTTAATAATATTTTTGTATTATCATCGTTTTGGGTGTTAACTTACTCGTTTTCTTTTATATGTTTTGTTACATAAGTCATGTTTTTATGGATAGGTTGTATCTTATTCATATACAGAATGAAATAAAGTCCTCAGACATTATTTTTAATCATCAAATTAGAATTATACTTGAATGGATATAATGGGGAATAAATCTCATCGCGTTCGTGGAGACAGTAGTCCGTACGTACGCACGAGCGACAATATCATTCTTTTGATATTAAATTAATATTTAATTGGATGGTATATCATATATACAGAATAATTATCATGTTATATTTATTATTTAAATTAATTACACATCATTATTCTACCCATCCAAATAATAATGTATTGAATAACAATTACACGACGACGTGGAGACGGTAAGCCGTACGTACGCACTTTTGGTGACATGTCATTCAAGGGATGGATAGAATACTGTATATTGTTGTACCATATTTATAATAACACCACATTATATAGGATATACTGGATTTATTATTTTAGAATGGAAATAACAAATAAATATGATGTTAAAGACGAAAGTAACTTGAAAGAGGGTGGTGAAAACATTACATCTTCTTCGGGTTCTTCAATTGGATTTGATCAAAATGGATCCTTAGGTTGGATTTATGATAAAAATAAGGCCTATTGGTTTATTTGAGGGATGTTCGGACGATATTTGGGCAGATTTTGGCCAATCCAAAAGGCTTTGAAGGTGTGATGAACTGGTTATAAGTGGTGTCCTTTTATAAGGGGGAGGAGGGGCTCTTTAGGACAAACTTAAAGTATTATTTTATAATAAATTCATATTCGGTTTCTAATGGCTCCAAAGTGGATTATTTCAAGCCCAAGTTGGGGATGGGAAAATTAATTTCAACCAATATATTTTATATAGGTTTGGTTCATTACATAAACCTTAACTTTTAGTTTTAACTCTTGGTTAATTAGTTTGACACTTACCATGTCACTTTGTATTTTTATATTATATAGTTAATAAACTTAATAATACCTATAGGCGACCCCCCAAGTGGTCCATTAATAAAACACCTATCATGATACAATTCCTTTGTCCAAACCCTAGATTTTTGGAATTTAATATCATTTAATAATATAATATTTGTTTTAAAAACTCTTTTTTGTCAATTTTGACACTATTTGGTATTTTATTTTTTTGAAACTCATAACAAAATTATTACTTCGAAAAAAGTTAATGAAATCAATTATAAAATTTCATATTAACCAATAAAATTAGTGTAATTCATTAAATGTCTCATATTATATTTATTTGGGTATTTATAATATCAATTATTTTTATATTTCACTAATAAGGTAATTACTGCATCATCATTGCTTCATAAATAAATTAAATTATTTAATGTCTAAAAATTATAAATAAAATACCATTATGTAATAAATATTTTTATCTTTGCAAGGAATATTTATACTCGAAATCATAACATATATAACCCTATGTAAAAATTGTTTTTCTAAAAGATATAGTTTTATGTCATTTTTGTATTTACTTTTACTTAATTAATATAAAGTGTCATTATCACATACAAGTGGATCCATGGTGTCCAAAAATCAACCCAAATATTTCCATGATCTAACATGTATCAACCAATATGGTTAAGACACGTTTTAGGGTAGTTTATTATTATTTTACCCTTATTTACGGATTTACCTTTAAACCATGGTAAATAAAATATTTACCGAAGTAATTATTCAAAATGTCTAAAAATAAAAGTTACCTATTTACAAAATTTGGACATGTTGATTCCAAATATGGATTTAATTTTTAAAAATTCAAAATACATAAGTGACAGAAATTAATTTAAATTTAATTGCTGCTGTCAAAACAAAAAAAGCGTGTTTTTAAGAGATAATAACTATCAAAATATTGACACTTGTTTATGTTTGGTTTAAATGTGAAATTATGTCCAATTAAAAACATTGTATTAAATGGTAAAAATATATTTTAAATATACTTTAAAACCACTCAAAATCATAATTTATCACTATTAATTATTTCGATTAAAAAAGTTTTTTTAAATAAAAATTTAGTAATTTTCACTATTAATCAAAATATAAAATTTATCCGAAATGTACCAAAATTTAATCCTTGGATAATTTAGATATTCTGAATCCAAAAAATAATTCCATTTTGAAGGATAAAATTTATAAAATTTCCAAAAGTGGGTATTACTATTCATAACGGCTACTTTGATTGGTCGCAGCTTGTTAGAATCTCAAAGTTACATACAACACACGCTACTCTATTGTTCAAAGAGAAGAATAACATGGAATCTTGGGGTGTTACACATTGGATATAAAAATTGATACTAAAAAAATGAGGTAACCACTGCTAAAAATGATTCATGACACTTCCCAAAAACCATTTCCAAATTGGTGAAAATAATGATAGTTAATTCACAACACCAACTTTAGTTGTTCTTTACGAAAACATTCAAATTAATAATTATCGGTGGTTTAAACCACTACAAAATAACAACCACCTATAGTTCCCTGTTGTGTTTTATAATAAAACCTAATTTTAAAATTCTATAGATTATTTTTTATGGATTTGGTGTGTTTCTCATTATTTTGGTGGAAATTCTTGGGGATTAGGATTCCTTAGGATTGATGTAGGAATTTTTTACCATGCCATGATGATTATATTGGATTTCTTCCAATGCAATTCATGTGTGTGTCTATAAATTTCACTGTAAGAAATGAGTTAATAAGGAAGAAAGGAGTTCTCATAGTATGAATACATATAGGGTATCTAATTAGGAATTTGGGAAATAAATGAGTTATAAAAGATTTATTTGATACTAATATACATATTTTATGAAATGTAGGGTTTCATTTAGTTAATCCTCTCAAGTGTGTTCCTTGGATTATTCAAATGAGATTCTTGGAACAGTGATGATGGTAGGGATTATAGATTGGCCATTTATGAGTGGAAAGTGTAATTTTGGCTTCAAAAGAGATAAAAGGGAAATGGTACATTCCATAGGGGCTTGTTTGATGTTATCCCATTCTCTATTAAAGTTTGTTTGTAAGATAAATTTAGGTTTATTTGATGACATAAGAAATTATTTAGTATTACAACATAGATTGACATGTGATAAGGGGTCAACACTGAGTGAGAAGATTTGGTCCTAATGGATGAGGATGGATATAATTATTGAGGTGTTGGAAAAAGTAAATTTTTTGGTGATGATGGAAATAACAAGTGATATATTGGTATGAGTTGTTGTTTGGAGAGTTTCCCTTGTTTGTGTGACCATTTGACACGTTTATGATTGTGATTTATTTTGATTATCCTCTCTAGAACATAAAAATATGGGAATCTATTTATATATCCTTTATAGAGATTTTGGTTAGGTTCTAGTGTGTTTACTGTCCTCCCTATAGTCTATGGGTATGGTATAAGGTGACTTATTAACCTCTATAGTGCCTACAAGTATGGGTTGTTGTGACTTGATGGACACCCCAGAGTACCCTGGAATCTGTTGTGGTTCCCAATGAGTCCATGACATGGCTGATACACATGGCCCATTGGATTTATGTTTCATGGTAGTAACAGAAGATTGTTCCTTTAGATAATGAACTAAAGTTAGTTGGTTCTAGGTTCATGGTGGAATGTTTAGTGCATGATCACTAGGTAGGTTGTATATTTACTAATGCATTCATTCTTTTCCATCACATACACTTTTATATGGCCTAATGAATTTATTATAAAGAAATATTGGTGTCTTATTATTAGGTTTATATAATCAAAATTCATGGGAATTTCAGTGTGTGAGAAAAATTTGATAGCCATGCATTAAGATGAGCTCATGGGACATTCTTAGGTAAGTTGTTTAAGATGATCTATTTGGTTGAAATTATGTCAGGACAGACTTCAGGATCATTTGAGAATATATATTTCTTTCATTCATTCATTGTTATTGTATATAGATCTTCTACATATAGGTATCTTGTGACCTTTTGTGTGGGATATTGCATTTAATTTATTATAGCATGATATGTTATTATTATTTTATTGCTTGCACATTTTTTATAGTTTACTTTGATTATTTCCTCAGTGACTGTACACTCTGATAGTTATCTATTGTCAATTGAATACTCTACCTACGTTCCACTTAGGTCCTCCACACTATTTTATAACCTCTTATGTATGGGGAGGAAAGAAGGAGGCCACTAAAACAAACCTCTACACAAGTTAGGTCATTAAAAATTGTAATTGGGATATTTTATTTTTTTTGTTACTATTTGGGAAATGATAGATATTAGAAAGAGAACAGTTGGGACTTCGTATGGAACCCGTGACTATGATTAGGTAACCCTAATATGATGGAAGTCTATATTTCCAGGTGTGGGAGTATTTTTTGATTGGTTCTTTTACTATTAATCTATTTCACTATGAGCGATGTACATTGTTTTCGTGTTATGATTTTTGGAATTTTTATCTCTTTCTCTAATTGGAAAAAGTGGGTGATTTTATGTATCATCTATAATAATGTATGTTCACATGTCAACACCATGGTTTCTTAATGTTTTTATATGATTAAATTAATTAAATTCAAGAAAAAATATGTCTTATTTCTTTCCAAATACATATTTGTGGACAATTAAGTAATTTATTCTAACAAATAATTTTTTTGAATATACATGACTATGAAAAATGTGAATGTGTGTAAAACATGTCAAATTACCTTATTATGTAGATAATTATTTATGATTTCTTCTTCCCTTGACATGACTTTTATAGTTTCAGATTTAAAACTATTTTGAAAAATATAAATTCACTTAGTAAAAACATTTTCAAAAGGTTTTACATGATATTTGGTTTTAAAATGGTCATTTAAATTCTAATAGATTATTAAAATACTCAAAAGGATCATTTAAAATGGAGTTGGAATTTTGAAAAAGGGTATTTTGGATTGTTTGGGACATAAAAATCACAATGTTCAATGTTTTCATATAATTAATTCAGAGTTGGTGAAGATGGTAGGTTTTCTTCAATTGGGTTATAATGAGAATAATGATTCTTATTTGAATGATTTTAAAATGGTATCCAACTTTTTTTGTTGAATCGATGGTTTGAAAATGTTTTTCTAAATGGTATTTAAAAAAATTGTGGAAACAGTTTGGATCAATATGCCATAATTTTTATGAGGAATATTTGGAACTTTAAAACTTGTATTTTATAATTAGTGGATGAGACCATTTGGGGGACTCATATTTGATATTCTTATATTAGATTGTGGAAAAAAGAGATAAATTAGTTTTGAATCATGGTTTGATGAGTATCCTTATTGAGGGTACGTGATTAGATTTTGTTAACCATTTTGACTAATGTGTACGGTTAGAGATGGACCCTTGGAAGGATCAGGTTGTCATGGAGTTTGTTCTATGATAGTTGGGAAGCTCTCTATATAGCAAGTATAGTTGGTTTTTCTATGTAAGATATATATATAATCTAGATTTAGATATGAACCCTAGAGTGTTTAGGATTGTAGAGATCTAATTTAAATAGAGACCCATGATATGGATGAGTTGTCAAGTTGTTCTTCTACAGACCATTGATATGTGAATCTTGGTTAGAGATATGGGTAAGTATAACTGTATGATATTTTTCTTTTCAACTGTTGGTTCTTTAGTTATTAGTGTTGTAGTTAAACTTCACAGGACTTTGAGATGGATGTAAGTAGGTTGTTCTCCATGTAATGAGCAGAAAGTGAGTGGGAAATTTTGGTACTAGGTTCATGGTAGTTAAAGACTTAGGTTGGAAAGAACTTAAGTGGAAATTATTGATTTGTATGGGATTGGATATTGAGGCTTATTTTTGGTTGTTTGATTCCATTGGAGTATATCATAATGAGTTTCATAGAGTTTGACTGGACAACCATTGAGGTTTGGATTCCTATAGTGGATCATTGTGTGAACTATGTGTTCAAAATCGGGATTCTTGGGAAAATATTATGTGGGTTAGTATGGGTATGTTGGATGCACGAGATGAATTTATCATAAAACCTGATAATATGTGGCGTTCTTTGATACACGTGTCAAAATTATAATGTGGATTTTGGGTAATAATGTGTTAGGAACCCTAGGTTTTTATTTATTTCAATGGGAAATGTCCTTAGGTTGAGGAGTTTGGTTTCGGCATGAAATAAAGGTAGGAAGTTTCCTCTAGAGTTTGATAAATTATGTAAAGGATTTTTTATTGAGATTTACAAGATATGGGATTAAAACATAGGGTTTAGGTTTTTAGTCTTGGTGGCTTTTATCTGAATGGTTCATTAGGGGTGGGGTAATACTTTAAAAAAAGGGAAGTGATTATTGTTGAGTTATTTGATTCCATGGTTGATTTTAAGGCTAATACATGTCATTGGTTTTATAAATTAAATCATGGTTTGTTGTTTTTTGATACTTGAAGAGGCGAAAAACAAATATATCATGGTGTTTTTTTTTGAGATACTTCATGACGTGGTAGCTTGGTATGGTTGTTTAAAAGCCAGTAGAGTGTCCGGTGTTCAAGCATGAGATGCCTGATGTTTGAAGGTTGTCAATATGATCCAGTGGGGCTATAGTAGGTTGGAGTGTGAGAGTAGTGTTCTTATAAAAGATTGTGTGACCCTTTAGGTGAATCTATTGGTATTTGATGAAGGTGATCCTATTGATATAATAAGTGGTGGTCATGGGTATCAATGTTCCTTTTATGTGAGGTGTGTTAATGCTAGTGGATAAATAGGAATGTAAATTCCATATTATAAGAAAAAAGTGACATGAATATTAAACTATTACATGGGTAGTGTAATGTTGTAAATGTATGAATGTTTAATCATCCTATTATTATGGATGAATGATAGGTACCCATGTCCATCATGATTTAGGAAATGATTCTTAGTGAGTGGGATCCATTGGGATTGAGGTATAAATTACTTACTATGAAAGAACATTTAAAATTAATTGCATTATATGACTTACTTGTGATTTCAAATGTATCCCTATGACACCCATACTTTTTTATGTTCATGTGAGTGGGTGAAGTTCTTATTGAAGTGGTGGGATACTTAAAGAGGGAGTACGATGTGTTTTCCTTGAAAATGATGAAAGGAGGTGGAATATTAGGAATTTGTATAGGTCTTTCGACTTCATATTTTGTGATTGGTATGAGTTGTTCAAGAAGGTTGAGGTGAGAGTAGCTTAGGAAAGTTATATTGTGGTTCATGTATTGATTTATCACAAATTTTCACCATATAATTGATAAACATGATCCTTAGAAAAGTGATGATGGTAGGGTTATCTTATTGGGTGTTTTGGATTATAATGTTTCAATCAGGATTGGAATGTGAGAAAATTTTATGGGTGTTTAAGTTTGGCGATTGGGTGGTTCTATCCCTTGATCTCTTGGAGTTTTTATCTAATATGCATTTTTTACGAGATGACATGGGTGAGTATTAAGTGTTATGACTTAGATTAATGTGTGATGATTGGATGACCATGAGTGATATGGTTTGGTTATAATGAGAAAAGGATGTCTATAGTGAGTGATATGTTAGGATGAAGTTCAATTATGATGATGATGACCATCATTAGTGAGACATTGCGCTAGGTTTTCGCTAGGATTGTTTCCATTTCTTGTGTGACTATGGAACATATTAATGCATGTTCATGAATTTGATTGACCTCCCCAAAACATATGTGGATGGGTCAGAGTGTATGTGGCCTCCCCATAGCCTATAGGGATGGGTAATTTTGTTTATTTTCTTCCACATAGTATGTGGTGATGATATGGGGTGATGGATTAAGCTCTCTAGAACCCACAAGGATTGTTCAAGGTGACTTGATGGACCACCTAGAGTGAACAAGGATGGTTAGGGGTTATTGAAGAGTTTGTGGACCAAGTTAATAGTATAGGCCATGGGATGTATGTATCATGGGGGAACTGAAAAACCATTCCTTATAATAATGATCCACAAAAGGTAGGGTTTGGATTCATGGTGGTCTAGTTTTCATATGACCACTTGTTGGGTATTTTATTTACTAATGTATTTACATTCCATCATCACATGGAATTTTATATGAGACATATAATACAGTATAAGGATACATCGGTGGTGTCCTACTAGATTAATACTCACACCATGCATGTGAATCTCATTTTTTATGAATAATTTAATAGTTAGGGATACATATGAGTGAAAGGTCCTTGCTTAGGGCTATTAATCAGGAGGATATACTCTGTAGAGGTGATGCTGAGACAGAATTCAGGATCAATTGATGAGATATCTGTTTATTTATTTTAATTTTTTATCATATATATATATCTTTTACATATGGGGATATCTTGATTACGTGTATTAGATATTTTATGTCATCTGTTATAGAAGGATATGTTTTTGTTGTAATCATTTTATTATTATTTTATTTCTGTACTTTCCTATGATTATTTCATCCGAGATTTTATACTGTAATGGTTATCTATTAGTAATGAAATCTTATCACTTCATTCCCCTTAGTCCCTCACCTATATTCAGTATCCTCTTATATGTGGGGATGTACGAATGATGCCACTATGGTGACCCTTATTCCAGGACATATGCTTTTTGAAGGGTTATCAAAAAAAGTGTAACATCCAAAGAAATGTAATACATAATAGAATAAAAGATAATACCCATATGAAAAAGGTGGACCTTTCTTTTCAAGGGCCTACCTGATTATAAGTCCATAGTTAAGAATGATTACTTATGAGTAGATCCAACAAGGCTGACCTCATGGGATGTATCTCGGTGTGTGTGAGAGTGAGGAAAATAGAACACAAATAAAATATGTGTTGGCATGTGGGGAAAGTATATAGTATAATAAGTGAAACTAATGGATAGTGTCCTTTTGTGTGCTAGGAAGAAAACGTATATATTACAGGAGATCCAAGGGATAAGATGACTAGGTTGATGTTTTGGGGTTCTTGGTTATAAAAATAGGGTAAAAAATAATTCATAGCTTGAATTTTAGTGGAAAACCTTATTTTTAGGTGTGGAGTACATAATAAGGATGTTCTATATTAAGGGATCAACAATGTAGCACCAATGGAATATTAAGGCTAAAAAAATGATTTTTCCTACCCTTGTCAAAAAGGTTCACCTTTATTTTTGGGAGCCCACATAATTAGGTTTCTATAGTTAATAAACCATAGCCTAGTTTAGTATTAGGATGGGTGAAATGCTAAGAATTTTCCCATCATGCATGTGAGTGAGTAAAAAAGAACACTAAAAAACATTTTTTATCCTTTGGGGAAAATTATTAGTCAGATAAGGGACCCCCAATAGGTGATATCATGTGGCATGTTGAGAAGGAACCCAATGTATTATTTGTGACCCATGGGTTTTATGGCTATGTTAATAGACCATTATTACATTTAATGACAATAAATAACACAACTAAAGATTCTCTTTTATTCTTAGCGGTGTTGTATTAATTATTCCATTTAATATTCTTTCAACCGGTGAAAAAATAACATCATTTTCCAGTTATTTTCCCTTGATCTTATTTTTCATGTAATGTAATTTTAAAGAGACCATATAATATAATTCAATCTTAGCATTTTTTTCTTTTTTCATATTCTGGTTCACTATATGAATTTAACGAATTTCATTTTTTATATCCTTATAGACTTGGTGAAGAAGTATTAGGAGATCTATAAGGGACTTCTCAATGTTTTTCATTTTAAAATTCACAACAATGATGTAGAAGCTCCAATAGAGTGAATAAAATATCAGATCAATGAAAATTTTGTCAAGAATATTAATCCCTATAACCATTATATGTTCAGTGCATCCAATAAGATTGACTACATGAGGCCCATCTTGGATATCATCTCAATGTTTTCTCTTGAATAGAACCATAGAGATATCAAACCATTTATATCTATCTCTCTCATCATAGATATCACTAAGTTGATTAAGCGTGATATATGTATCTATGTTTCTATATTACTTCATGAATTCATTATAAATAAATGATAACATCAAAAACTAAAAAACTAGTGCATCATTCCACTTTTTTTCATAGAAGAAAAACTATTCATCACTCACCTCCTTATCAGAAATAAAAAAAATTGGGGATTCTATCACTCAATAATTTAATTCATGGTTTAATATAAAGCACAAGAACCTATAATATTTTTTGAAGTCACTTCCAAAAAGAATATTTTCTTTCTAAAAAATGGATCACATAAATAATATGGTTGATAAATTTTACTATTTACTATAATAATCAAAAATAATTCTATTGATACTTTACTTAATTACCAAATTATATGAGATGAAATAAATTTATTTGTCTCATTTAATTTTATCAAGACCCAAGGCCCTACCCATTTGACTTAGAATTTCCTATATATTGGAAATTATAGTAGAAAGGATACATATTTACCATTTTATAAGCCATACATTGGATATACAAGTTATGTGATGGTATCTTGGTAAGAATCCTTGAAAAGTCAGGGCTTGCAGCTCAATGATCTATTTAGTAAACTCCTAAATACAGAAATATTTATTTATTACTTCCTAAACACATTCCCATATGTAACACCATGTATTAATTGTAAATTCAACCCTTGTTTCCACATAGTCAAGTAGACACAAAATTTTATAAAAATCATTGATAATTGAGAATCACCCAAAATGATTCAAGAAAAGTATTTTTAACTGTAGTTTCATTCATAATGGAAGACTTTTATAAATTAGAATTTTATTGATGGATTTTAATTATTATTCATAAATTACGTTATTTTATCATTTTACCAACATTTTTAATATTTAGTGGATTTCATTTAAGATATTAAGAAAGTGTTGATAAAATATTTAAATATAATCTTTTTACTCTACTCCATATATGCATGATATTTTTTTACATCAATTATTTATGTGATCTTGATAAATAATCAATATAATAAATGAACATACAAAATAAATAATAAAATATGTGTCATGATAATGATATCCATCTGTTTTTTTATTAGTCTAGTTTAAAATAGACATGATGTTGAACCCATGGTAAAAACTCTATGAGACAATCATGGATTGAGTTATGTCATTCCACCTCGTCATTATTATATTTATTAAATGGGAAAATTATAAATTGAGAGATTAAGTATTCATAAATTAATATATTATAAGGGAACAACCTTTGATAATGTTAACACAACTAGGGCGAATTGATATAATATTTTATAATGAAACAAGACACTATCATATGTATTCCCTTATGTGAGTAAATCATCTACATTTTTCCTTTATTCCATGTGTGTAGTAGTTCCATCCCATTGTTGAAAAGGGGATTGAATAAATAGATATAGTATGTAATGGAACAATTGGGTATAGATTTGGACTTGTAGGGAGTTTTTAATGAAAGAAGAATCAATTTCCATTGAGGTTAGCACAATGTTGTTAGATAAACATAGTTCAAAACCATTAAGTTGGAAGACTCTGCATGAAGTGGGTCAACATGACTCTAGAAGGAACTTAATACAAATACAACTAAAACTTAAGTGTCATGTACAATACCCCCCACCACTCCATTAATTTTAGGTGGTAGGACCCATCATCATTGTTATAGATACCATTTTAAGACTTAAAAAACAAATATAGTGGTCTTAGGGAAGGAATATTTGGATGGATGAGGAGAGGTTTATTCCTCCCATAATCATCATTAGGGAGGGCACTTTATCCCACCATTTCAAAAGTAAATCCATTTCCAATAAAATAAATATAATTATCCCTACCAAGTATATCCTTTAGGTGGAGGATCCTCTATGGTGGTCCGTGTTCATCACCTCCCAAATGCACCAACATATAGTAGCTAAGAAGAGGACACATGATTTCTTTTCCTCGTTATTGATATCCACACCTTAGAAAATGTGATGGAGGAATTCACTACTTAGGGGATCTTGAGATTAAAACCCAAATGATTTAATTAAAATAAATCCATATAGTATATCCCCATTCAATTAAGAAAAATAGGTGAGAATTGGATTCCTTACTAGGGTTCTAGAAATATAGACAATTAAAATCTAACATTATATCCCAATATTTTACCACCTTTTCTATTGATATTTCATGGATTTATATTTTCCACAATATGAATTAATAATTCATGGACATATCCTTTTACCATACAAGGACACCATAGACATTAGGACCCTTGTTAGTATACATCACATGATGGTACACATTTCCAGATAAGACCCCTGATTTAGAGGTCATTAAAATTCATAAAACATGTTCATCGACTATATTGATGTTATGAAAAAATTCACATTGATAATATTTTAATACCAATTTAATAAAGGATGGGAAATGGATTTATTTTTTAAAAGATATACATAGAGTGAGAAATCCTAGGAAACCAAGCTCATCGCCTGTCTAGTTGTGGTTTTAGAAGCTTATCTCTCCACATCTTACGATCTAGAGAGTATGGTAAAAGAGGTCATGGATATTGACATACATAATTTTCCATATAAAGTATACTTTCTATAATGACCCAATATTTACATATCGGGATATTAAATATTTTTAGAAAAAATTTCATTATATTAATAAAATACATGCCAGAAGACCATAATAGTTTAGTGTCTTTGGAAACATGGAAACAAAATCTTCAATCCTGGTGAATGATCTTCAGCATACCCCATAAAGATATCCACCTTTAGAAATTATACCTAAATCCTTTCATCATAACTTGGATAAATGGAACATGGACATGGGTGAAATAAAATTCTCAGTAAGGGTAAACAAAGAATATGTGTAAGTAAAATATGATCATAAGGGTATGATAATTTGATCATGAAAATAGAAGATAATACCCTTCATATCAATGATCATATAGATGAATGATGGAAACAATATTGGAAGTTCATAATACATTAATCAGAAGGAATTAAAGGACATATGAAATGAAGAATAACATAGTAATAAGACTTGGAATTGTATCAACACAAAAGCCTATACTGATTTCCATAGTATAAAAGGCCTCAATTCCAAGTCCATCTTAGTATACAATGTTCTTTACTGAACTAGGTTAACCCCTATTATATTCATGTATTACTGAACTGAGTGAACCCTCATTCCAGCCCTATATTACTTAACTCATTAAACCGTCATTACATCCTAGTATTATTGACTAAGTAAACCCTTATTCCATCCTTGTATTACTAAACTGAGTAAATCCACTATCCATCCTTGTATTACTGAACTGATTAAAACCACATTCCAGCCCTATTTATCTCATGATATATAAATCATTACCTAATGAATTGAAGGAATATATAGGTCCCACCCATCACATAATGAAATTATACACACATGTTCCACAAGATAATAAAGAATCATATTATAACCCATGAAATTTAATTGGTATCATAAACATGTAAACATATCATAAACAATTCAAAGATATAGGTTTCATAGTCATTTCATAATAAACATACCCATAAAGTGATGTGGATTTCAAAAGCATATATCCTGTATAAGAGAAATAGGTTTCATAAACATATTACCCATGAAGAAGAAATAGGTTTCATAAAGATCATGACCAAAAAAATATCTCATTCATATAAAGGATATTAATGTAACATTAAGATCATTTCCTATAAGGTATTATTAATATCAATAGAAGTCATCTTAGATGGAAAATAATTTTGAAATATCCTCTCAAAACATTTCTTGAGAAAAATATCCTTTATTTTTAAAAAAATGATTTTTAAGACATAAAACCATTTAAAAAAATTTCCATATAAAATACCTAGAAAATTATAAATAATAAATGAAATAATTTTGAAAACCTTTTTCATTTAAAATATTTTAAATAATCGTAAAAAAATATTAAAAACATTTTTCATTGAAAGCACTTGAAATGTTTTATATTAAGCATGATTTTTTTAAAAACAATTAATTTGAAAATTGATTTGAAACTTATAAATAAATCTTGAAAACGTTTTTAAAATCATTTTTCATGAAAACATATAAATAATCGTGAAACTGTTTTTGAAAAAAATTTTCATTGAAAGCACATTGAAAACTAATTAATAAGACTGGAAATCTTTTGAAAACCATTTTCAATGAAAACATTTAAAAAAAGTTTCAAACCATTTTTAAAATAGTTTTACTTGAAAATTACATTTTAAAAACATTTTCTTAGTTATTAACCTTTTTAACAATTTAAAATTATCTTAGATTAAATGATGGTAGGTAAATCCTTACATGTCTTACGAGGTCCAAAGAACATTCCTTTTTCATTTTAAAAAGGGTAGAGATGTTTTTTTTTGCAAAGAGACAAGAATATTCCCATTAAAAGATTGGTAAAAGAAAAAAAGGTAAATATTTATTTGAGATAATATATGGAAACTATATAACATTATAAAAAGCTATTTTAAGAAAACATAGAATTCCTACTGAAGAGAGTGTAAAGTCCGGATTTCCTAAAAACACTTTCTTACGTAACATATGTACCAAAGTTTATAAAATTGTTAAAATATTTAAAAGTATATAATTAAGTATTAAATGGGAAATAAACTCTATAATATTCATGAGTGATAGACAATAATATTTTATTTAAGGAAGTATAAACATATACAATATCTAAAAGCAATGATGCTTCTATAATAAACTCTTATAAGTTGGTATATTTGGGTCATGCTCTTAATTTTAGGAAATGTAATTAAATGAAGTATATAATATCATGAAAATATTTAGATTCATGAAATTTCATGTATAATGGAAGTATATGCACCCAGAAAAAGAGTTTAGGTGCATACCAAAACTTGTGCCTCAAATAAAGAAAATTGAGACAAAAACATTTTTAACAAACAAGTAACTTTTGAAACCTAAACCCTATGAAAGAAGGATCATATAAATGGAATTTTAATAGCCATACATTTCAATAAAAATATACATATAATAAAATGTTGGGTAGTACATACACCACACAATAGTAGTGTGTGGTGAACAAAGATTGTATCTCACAGAAATTAAAAGTGAGACGAAATCCATGTACCTTTTGTCTTGACTCACTCCGTACTCAGACACGATTCCGGTATAATAAACATAAGATTATTATAAATATTTTATATAATCTTATTCTTATATCTATTACCATATATTTTTTCATTTTGACATTATATGACCCTCTTGTTAACAATACTATGTCAAGGTTTCACTTCAGTCAATATTCTCTTTGTTCTTCACACAATAAGAAAATAATTAGAGTGTATGGGGTGGAGAATGAAATTAAAGGAAAGGAGCTTGAAATAAGATGTTACCTCTAAATCGAGTAACTCTTTTTGTTTTGTGCCAAAAGGTTTCTTTATAGGGTTTATACCCAAAAGGAGGCATTAATGTAAAAGATAGATTTTTTGGGAGTCTAATTGGGAAGATATTGGATGATGTTAAACGTGTGGAGAGGTGTGAGGAATGGGTACAGGTGGTGGCCTTTTATAAGGAAAAGGAATCACACGGAATGTTTAGAAACAAATTAAGTGGGAACATATTATTACCTATAAATGTATTACAAAACCAAAAAAACTCAATAATATATGTTTTTGGGTAGAGATATGGACATCTAAATGGTGTTGGAAACGTTTATAGGTCATTTAGGCCATTAGTTTTAAGGTATAGTCCTTAATTATGCTTAATTTGGCCTTAATTGTAGTGATAAATTTTAATCACTCTTATTAATTATTTTTTTACAAAAATTAACAAGGTATTATTAGAATCTGAAAATTAGACTTAATATAATGATGGATGTCTAAATTTTTAATTTCACTGCATAGAAGGAGAAAAATTAATATTAGTGTTAATCCCATAGACTAGACGAAATAAAGGGGATTTAATGTAGAACAATGTCCAAAAGGTTGTTAAGATTTTATATTTAGTGTCAAAGTGGAATTGATTATAATTAATCTAACTGTATTATTAGATGTAACATTTATCTTATTATACATTAAAACAAATTTATAATATCATTTATCATTAATAATCAATTAGATAGAAAGACAATTTTTAACTAAAATGTAGCATTTTCACTATTTATAGAAAAATGATGTTTCTCAAAAAAATTAATAAAATTCACCCTATACTAATTTCAACATTATGACATAAAAAATTTATTTTATACAATTAAATTTATAAATGTGTCTAAAATTTCTTATATTTTTAAAAGTGGTGTATTCAAGAAAATAAGATTTTTAACTTAAAAGGACTTTACCCAAAAATCTAATGTTTTATTTGTATAAAAAAATTATAGATAATAGTTGAAAAGTATATATCAATATTAATATTAATATGATTAACTACTAGTTTATAATTATCGTATTTAAATAATTTAAAATATAAAAAGAGATATTTTTTAGGAACCAAGTGTTCTATGTAGTGTACGCCAACTCGGTGTTGTGTGCACCATGAGCCAAGTCGGTGTTGCATGGGACATACGCCAAGCCCATGTTTCGTGGAACGTACACCATGTTAGGGTTGCATGTATCATAGGTCAAGTCAATTCTACGTTAAATGAATATTTTACTTATTCCTTTGGAATATATAAATGATAATTTAAATTTATTTTGGAAAAAATAGGTCTTTAAAAACCCGAGGTGTAACATTTAACCCCCCCCCCCCAAATATATTTCACCCTTGAAATTATTATGGATTATCAAAGGATTAATACTTGAAATTTCAATTCACAAAAACCAACATCGTAAAAATGGATTAAAAAACATCCCTTAAAAAGGGGAATTTGGAACCACAATGGTTACCCAAAGTCACATATAACTATGTTTCCACATAAGAGAACATATTTTGGGAGTGAGGATTGGACATAGAAGAAAATTGTAAATATTTATAGGTAGTTATTGAGGTCATAAATCAAAAACAAGTGAATGATCAAAGTAATGTTTAGGTCCTCAAAATCATAAATATATAATGATTTAAAAGTTCATCAACTCAACAAAAAATATGGTATTAGGACAACAATTTTTTTCGATCACTTTTAGAACATTGAGTAATCCATGATAAAATTTTTTAAACAAAATTTAATTATTGGGTTGTTCTTTGAAAATTTTCTAATGCATTCATTACCTCATGGAATGAATTCTAGAAATTAACATTGATGTATAAATCACTAAAATATGATAATAATGGATTTTAAGACCCATAATGTATAAAAATTCTAACTATTTGTCTCTAAACAACAACATGAATTAATCTATAAAAAAAGAAACACAAATAGTTCATCATAAATATTTATTCATTAAAAAAATACACATTTCCTAGGACATTTCTTAGGCCAGTGGTAGGCATGAAACCCTTATCATCCTTCAGTCAAGGGTCCACGACTCGGAGCCTTACTAGACTAGATTGGATGTCACCCGACATACTTGATGTCCTTTTTTAAAACCTCACTAGTATAATATATAATATGGACATCCTTAAAATAAGGTCAATCAATGATTTTCCTTTTAACCAAGTTTTTCAATACAAAATCAGTGCAAAAATAAATCCTACAATGTTTAATTTAATATTTTCATGAATGGATAACCTTATAACCCTTCAGAAGATAAAAATAAAAAACGATAGAAAGATATTAATTGAATAAAATTAACATTGATCCCCTGTATAACACAATGTATCTCTTGGGTTTTTCATTCCAACCATCTGAAAAACCTCATCATATATTCTCTTGAAACATGGTGACAATAAGAATTACCATAAATCCTCTTGGAAAATGTGCATGCTTCCTCATTCCAAAGTATATTGGATTTACTAATTAAATCCAAAAATGTTTTAAACTTAATTAGTGGTAGAATAAGACAGCTATAAATATTTCCTTATATAGTTCCAAGGTAATCAGTGTTGTTTTATTTTCTTATTCATATCCCACGTATCTTTATACATACAACATAATAATAAAATAAATAACATGTTCAGGGTTACCTTACCTTAGTAAAAATGTTATCTTTAATGAGGTAACATTTCCATACCATCATGACCATTCAACTAATTCTGATAAATACTGAGCAAAAACATAAAATATAGAATACATACATAATTCCCCATTCCTAATTATAGAATACACATACATAAATACTTCAATTACTTCATCCTAAATAAAATACCAGTAATACCTCTATCCTTTTACATTTCATCCACAATCTCATCATCATCATCAATGTAACCATTACTCACACCACCTTGTTGATTCTCTTCTAGAACATTCATCTTGGTATACTTAGTTTAAAAATGACTATTTATTCCACACTCAAAACCCTTAACCTTAAAAGATGAATTAGGGAGGCCAAAATTCCCATCCATTTCGTTAACTTAACTCTTCGTTTTTCACTTATAGTCACTTTCTTTGTGTCCTTATTTTCCACAGTCAAAACACCTTCTTGTTACTTTAATACATTCACTTAGGTTATACTTTCCAAATTCTTGACAAAATGAAAAATGAATCTCCTTTCCTCCATGGTCTCCAATACACAAAAACTCAGAGAAGTCCTTATTTATCTTCATTGGTGAGTTTGGGAGTTGGTTAAGGTAAATATTTTTAATAATATTCCATGAAAAATAATTAGGCAAGATCACAACATAATTCACTTTAGTGATCATCCCACTTGAATGCTTATTATAAAATCATCCATCACACTAAACATTAATTTAGTTCTTTCCAGTTTTCTCCATTGACTAAAACCAGAAGCATAGTGTGAGCATTACTTATCATATCAGAAAACCACATAGTATTGAAAATAATTACTTATAGGATGTATAAATAATGACATCATAAATAATATAAGACCCCTTGTATTTATCCTAGATTTTCATATCTAACATATAAATAAATACTTCATGATGGTTCATGAAAAATTTTTGAATCCCAAAATCATATCCCCTAGGAGTGTCAAACTAGTGGTGCAGTAAGGCCCATTGTTGTGTACCAGATTATGTCGAGTCAAGCACAGAACATCATGTCTGAGTTGTAACCCCTAGGTACATCTATTCCAAATCCATATCCACTTTTAGTATCTAGAAAAGGATGTTTATCTCGGAAACCACTCACTCTATCTTTTACCAAAATTTATATAGATTTTCCTCAACGTTTACTCATCCGTATAATTATCCGTAGAGACATCCCTATACATATACATAGAAATATACTTAGGGATATAACTAAGGTTGTATCATCCTAGTTTTGAAAGATTTACTAAAAATTTCCTTGGATACAAACTATAACAACCTAGGATTAACATTCACAGATATTTCATCTTTTTATATGAATATTCAGTACATTAAAAAAATACATGCCAGAGAACCATAATAGTTTAGTGTCATTGGAAACATGGAAAAAAACTTATATCCTAGTGAATGATCTTCAACATCTCCGATAAATATATCCACCTTTATTAATTCTACCTAAAACCTTTCTTGATAACCTGGTGAAAGGAAAAATGAAAGGGGGTGAGCTCAAATTCTTAGTAAGGGTAAATAAGGGACACACGTAAGTATAAACTTCTGCATAATGGTATGAGAATGTGATCATGAAAATAAAATATCATACCCTAAATATCAAATATCAAACACATGAATCATGGAAAAAATATTAGTAGTTCATAATATATGATTCAAAATGAAGTAAAGGACATAATATAAGAAGAATGAAATAGGAATAAGACTTGTAATTGTGGAAAAACATAAGAATATACTGATTTCCACAGTAGCCAATGCCTCAATTCCAAGATCATTGATTGGACAAAGTCATTAACTGAATTGGGTGAACACCCCTTCCATCCATGTATTACTGATCTAATTGAACCCACATTCCATCCCTGTATTACGCCACTGAGTAAACCCTCATTCTTTCCCTATATCACTGAATTGAGTAAACTCTCATTCCATCCCTATATTATATAACATAGTAAACCCTAATTCCAGCCCTATATTATTGAACCATGTAAGCCCTCATTCCATCCCTATCTATCTCATGAGATATAAATCTTTACCCAATATGTTGGAGGGATATATACATCCCACCCATCACATAATTAAATCATACATACATTTTCCACAAGATCATAAATAAACATATCAGAACCCAAGAAATGAAATGGGTATCATAAAAATTTCAAAATATCATAACCTATGGAAATAGAAATGTTTCAAAATAATTTCATTATAAACACAACTCGTGAAAAGAATCAGGTTTCAAAAGAATATATCATATGAAAGAGAAATGGGTTTTATAAACATGTTACCTAGGAAGAAGAAATGGATTTCATAAAAATCAATACATTAAACAAAACTCATTAATAGAAATTATATGAATGTAACCTTTAGATAATTTCTAATAAGGTATGATTAACATCAATAAATGTCATCTTAGATGGAAAATAAGTTTTAAATATCATCTAAAAACATTTCTTGAGGAATATATCCTTTCTTTTTTGAGAAAGAATTTATAATACATAAAACCATTTGAAAATCATTATCTTAGAGAATAATATGATATATTATAAATAATAAATGAAATAATTTTGAAAAAAAATTTCTTTTAGAAAATTTAAAATAATATTTAAAACATTTAAAACTATTTTTCTTTGAAGTGATTTGAAAACATTTAAAGAAATCTTGAAATTTTTTTGACAATATTTTCTTTGAAAATAATTTGAAAACATATAAATAATTCTTGAAAAGGTTTTGAAAATAAATATTCATGAAAACTTATTATGAAGCTTGAAAACGTTTTAAAAATCACTTTTCTTAAAAACATATAAAGTTTCTTGAAAAGATTTTGAAAACAATTACTTTTAATGCACATTGAAAACTGGTAAATAAGACTATAAACCTTTTGAAAACATTTTTACTCAAAAAATTTTAAATGAAGTTTGAAACCATTTTGAAAACAATTTTCCTAAAAAATTAATTTTTCAAAACATTTTCCTAAATAATAACCTATTTGATAGTACAATGGGAGAATCAAGGAAATGACAGTGGGTAAATCCTTACATGTCATACGAGGTCAAAAGATCACTTATTTTGAACAGTAAAAAGTGTATAAAAGTTACTTGTTCTGAAAGAAACAAGAATATTCCCTTTGAGATATTGGTAAATGATAAAAAGGGGAAAATTAAGTTTCAGATATTATATGGTAATTATATAGTGTTCTTTGAATCTCTCTTTAGAAAACATATATTCCTGATTGAAGTGAGAGTAAATTCGAGCTTTCCTAAAAACACATTCTTAACTAACATATGTTCCATATAGTTGAAAATGGTACCAATACATGAGTATATTATCAAATAAATTAGTATATGTAATATCATTAATATTCTTGAGATATATATAATACTATTTTATAATAGGAATAATAAACATAAACAATCTCTAAAAGTAATGAGATTTCCCCAATAAACTCTTAAAACTTGGTATATTAGGATCATATTATTCATGTAAATAAAGGTAATTGAATGAAGAATATAATAACATGAAATTATATAGATATATGATATTTCATGTAAAATTTAACTATATTCACCTTTAATGAGAGTTTAGGTGCATAACAAAACACGAGTCTCAAATAAGAAAAATTGAGACAAAACAATTTTACCAAATTAGTAACTTTTGAAACTTAAACCCCATGAAATAAGGATCATAAAATGGGAATTTTATGTCTATAAATTTATTTAAATGATACATATAATACAATCATCGATAGTACATACCCCCACACAAATGTAAAGAGTGACGAACATAGCTTGTATCTTATAGAAATTTTATGTGAGATGAAATCCCCTTACTATATGTATTGACTCTCTCTGTAGTCGTACAAGATTCCTGTATAACTAATATAAATTTATTATACATATTTTACATATTAATATTCTTATATCTATTACTATATATTTTTTTATTATGAATTTAGATTACCCACTTGTTAACGATCCTATGTCAAGGTTTTACTTCGGGTAATATTCACTTTGTTCTTCACATGTATCTTAATTTGTAATATCATTGATCCTTATACTTATATTATGATTAAAAATAGTAAAAAATTATTTAAATATCAGTTATATTCAGTATAATTATATTATAATAATATATATCAAAATGTAATGTGTAATTTAATACGCTGTTCATGGAGACGGTAAGTCGTACGTACGAATTAACGTTGTTTTCTGTTTTTATTATATTATTGAAGGAAAGTATATAAATTAAATATTTATATATATATATAATTATCAGAGTATAACAATTATATGATATATATCATATATGTTCATTAAACCTATCCTTAATACATTCTATTTGGTTTGTGAATTAATCACATCACTTTGAGGGGGTAACAGTCCACACTTCCTCAAATGAGATTATAATATTAACGACAAATAAAAGGTAAAAATATATTTTTTTAATGGAATAAATAATAATTCAGACATAATAAATATGATATAATAAGTATATAAATATATTTTCTATCATAATGTCCCCCATGATTGTTGGTAAAGGAGAAATGAACAATCATCGTTTCATGAGGCAGTAGTTCATCGTACATAGAAACAATATGTTCAACATCCATTAGATGAAGGTGTGTGAATGTTAAGGTCATAAAATTTTCATAAAATCATCTTATTATATTTAAGATACTATTTTTTTAACACAATAATTATACAAAGAGATTGGAGGGGTGGAGAATGAAAATAAAGGAAAGTAGTTTGAAAGAAGATGTTACCTCTAAATCAGGTAACTCCATTTGTTTTATGCGAAAAGGTTTCCTTGAGATGTTTTATGATCAAAGGGAGGATTAAAATTTGAAGAGATGATTTTTTGGAGGCCACATGGGCAGAATATGGAAAATCATAAATTTTTTTAGAGAATTGATGAATGGGTAGAGTTTGTGGCCTTTTATAGGAAAGGAAAAGGACTCACGTGGAAGTTTTAGAAAGGAATTAGGTTGTCACATGTTATTACCTAAAACATGTCTTAAAAAACCAATAATGCTAAAAAATATAATGTTTATAGATTAAATATGGACATAAAATGGGTTTTTTAAAAGTATCTATGGAATTTGGGCCCTTAATTTTAAGGTTCAGTCCCTAATTAACCTTAATTTGTCTTTAATCATTATAATTAATTTTAATAACTTTTACTGATAACTTTGGTAAAAACCTAATAGGCTATTATTAGACAGTATACATTATATTTAATACAATTGTTATTGTAAAATTTTTAAATTCACTACAATGAAGCAAAAAAATTATTATTAGTGATACTCTTGCAGATGAGATGAAATAACAGGGTTTTTTAGTAAGAAAAATTTCAAAAGTTTGCTAAGATTTTATATTCACAATCAAAGTGGAATATATTCTAATGAATTTAATTATACTATTAGATTTATTATTTTTCTAATTTTACCTTAATAAAATATATAATTTCATTAAACATTAATAATTTATTAGACAAAAAGGCGATCTTTAACTAAAAAGAAGTATTTTTCACTATTCATCAAAAAATGATGTTTGTCAAAAAAAAATCACAAAAATTCACCCTAGTATAATTTAGAAATTATTAATTTAGAAACGAAAAATTATTTTATCCAATTAAATTTTTATGTGTCTCTAAAATTACTTTTATTATCTAAAGTTATTCATTTAAGAAAATTATATTTTTAACATAATTGGTCTTTACCAAAAAATCATATGTTTTATTCATATAAAATAATTTTAAAAAATATTTGAAATTAATTATTTACTATTAATATTAATAATTTTAACCTCTAAGATATAATTATCTTATTTAAATAATTAAAACCATTAAAATAGGTATTTCGTAGAAACTCAGTGTTGCGTGCATCATACACCAAGTCACTATTGTGTGGAACGTACACCAAGATAGGGTTTCATGTAACGTACATCGATTTAGTTCCATGGGAAAGGAATCTTTGACTTAGTGAATTCTATGATATAAATCAAAATTTAAATTTATTCAAAAAAAATATGTCTGTAAAACCTCGGGGTTTTACACTTTCCCTCATGGTGAGTTCAATTCCTTTAAATACATTCCCAAGATGAATATTCCCCAAAGTCAATGGCCTTATATAACCTCCCACACAATCATCCATTTTAATCAGTGCATCATGTCTACAATGAGTCTCACATTATCACCTCCTTTCTATGTCATTTTTTCCATCCTTATTCAAAAACCCAAGTGGAAGCTCTCAACGAAGTCAGATTTTCATGTGAAGGAAGAGATGAGGTTTTACATATCTTTCATAACTTACATGGATACATTAAAAATGGATAGTACATGAAAGGGTATTGAGGAGATAATTTAGTTAACTAGGCTTATCATGTATCCAAAAGAAGGGAAAATAACCTTCCAGTAGTTGATATGATTAGAGAGCCCATCGCCCACCCCTAGAAGTTCTAGATGCACAAAAATCTAATGAAGATATGGGATCCCATGCAATAAATGTGTAAACACCTCATCTAAATAAATAGGAATTTTTTTATCTTTCTATCATGTCTCTTCAAAAAATAGGTCAAAAGAAGACACTATTCTCCTAATGTGTGATGTGGTGTTCACCCCAAATGAATTTTTTTTTCTGTGATATTGTTGAATCCATGAATGGATTTTTTAAATTATATTCAAAAAATAAAATCACAACATTTTCAATTATTAAGTGTGATAAATCCTTAAAATAAGGCCTTTATTTGGAGGGAATGATGCATCCATTATGTAGAAAATTATAAAGGTATATACTAAGGGATTCCTATACCATAATGAAAAAACTAGGAGTCATCATGTCACTTTCCTCATCCCCATAACTAACATAAAAAAGTTTCATCTCTTCCCAATAATGATTATAGATATCCAAGTTGAACTAAAAAAACTGAAGAACAAATCACCCCCCAAGAAAAAGAAGACCATATAATCCATCTCCTTGAGAGTAAAATTCCACTTCATTCTATCATAATCATTCTCCGTGAAAACTTTCATTTGAATTTTGGATCCCATGGAATTCTTGTTTATATTACATATCATATTACGGTAAATAACAATATCAATTTGTATGGACCAAACCTTGATTAAATCATGTTGTTACACATAGAACCAGCTGGGGAGGTTCATTGAGAGACTCATATTGACAACACTAGAAAGGACCTTATAGGGTAAATTTCACATGATAATCAGTCGAAATTACCTTAAGGATTATTTTTCATACAATTTTATAATGGGGAAGAGAGTGGTAGTGTAATCCACCCATGTAAAGCCCCATGAAAATAATAATCCCAAAGATACATCACATGCTCTCCCATGATGACTACCCATGAGGCCACATAGAGTGACCTTAGGAAGTTATCAGGGCTAGATATACTTTTTAGGTCGATGGATCTATATTATTTTTAGATTATCATACCATCATGAATGTTAACAAAAAAATATTTATTTTCATTATAACCACATGTGGGATAGAATTGAATAGGTCTGCATGGGCCCTTGGATAAATATCCTACCACCATTTTTTTGGTTTTTAGTGAAGGATCTATATTACATGTGAATTTTTATGAAACTACCCTACTTAATATCTTTTAAAAAGTATTGGATGTATAAATCATTTCAATCAACTTAGTTATGAAAATTTTCCCTATACGGTTCCAAATCCAACCTCTCTTTCATTCTGAGAATCTCTAACCCAAACCGTTGTGTGAAATGTTCTCATACCTATAAAAATAGACCTAATAACTATATGTACACTATGGATCCAGTGCATGGTGTAAGAGATGAATATTAATAGGTTTTCGCTAATTGAACCTAATATACTTTATCATATATGTTTTTTCATTATGGAATATAAATAATAAAGAAGTAACCATGCACGTTTGTTCATCATGTGTTAACTAGAACAACAGGACACTTGACCATGCCTACTTTGAATTTAACTGGAAACCAATTGTCTCATGCCACACATAACGAACCATAATAGAAGAAACTAGGTAGTTTGATATGTAACTTCTCAACCCATACCTTAATATGAAGGGTAGGGTATTTTTACAAGTCCCGACCACTGCCTTCCAAATCAAGGTTGGGTCCTACCAATACCTTTTCACATAAGGTATAACCATCCATTGAGATCTCAAACACTACTTTATTATTCAAGGTAGATACTGACATGTTTATTATAACTAATACATTATCATTTATGGTATCATCCATTCACTACATCTTCAATCAATGTGAGGATATTATCTTGACCATTACCTTACCACTCAAGGCCATGTTTGATATCACATCTCAACTTAGACTGACACTCACATTCAAACAGGTCTATGCCAACACCTTATCACCCAGGGTGAGGATATTATCATTAAAACACCTTATCACTCAAGGAATAGTTCAATATTAGACCACAAAAAACCAATACTTCAACACAAAAAGATTTTACTATAGCTTTTTCCATTAATTAAAACTATTTTTGAAAACATTCATTAAAATGAAACACTGATCCAAAATGCATTGTGATACACTTTATTAAGTTAAAATTTTAAACATAAAATGTGACCATTATAAATTTATCCAATATAAATATTAAAAATAAATTTATGAAATATATTGAAAAATTAAAATAAAAATCATTTTTACCACTAATTCATTGATAAAATTATGCTAGTATAACTAAATAACTAATACTCAAATTTCATATTTTTATTTCCCGATATTTCCTCTATAAATTTGGGCTGAATGGGAACCTTTACATGAACCAAAGGCGTATATGCTCGAAATTCTAAAATAAATTGGCTAGAGAAGCATGGGAATACTGATCTTTTATCTTTTTTGACCCGATTTTATTGGAATAACCCCACCCCATAGTTATTTTATGTGTTAAACTATCACCCCAATTAAAGTTTCTAATAAATTTTAATGCCATTTGTATCACTAAAAATGATGATAGAGTAACCCTTATATCCCTACTTTAATCATGGGTCCTATTTTCTGCACCTTGTTAGTGTTAATATGATCATTTTATGATTAATAAATATTTTTTTTTCTAAAACATTTTTTATGTGCCATGAGTTTTTATTTTATGAAACTAAATATATCATTTTTAAAAAATGATTAATTAAATTTTCATTACGAATAATATATTTTCACTAATTTAAATAGTTATTAATAGGAAATGATAATAAGTACACATAATACTAAAAATATCATTTTCCTAAAAATTATTTCTTCATTATATTTTATTTTTATTTTTAAAAGTTGAATTATTGAATTTTAGGATTTCAAATTTATAAAATGAAAGTAATTTTTTAATTTATAACAATAATATTAGATTAGGATTCATTTTTAGATTTTTATAAAAATATTGATTTTTTGGATGAATAGTGAAAATTATTGTTTTTACAAATACTATGACTATTATGACACCATTAGGATATACGGATGTATTTTAAAAATATTAAAAGAATCCTAATATTTTATTTATTTGATATTAAAAATTATACATTAAAATTATTATTTTTAATTTATAAACATATGATTATTATTTTACAACCTAGCTAATATTTTTAAAAAAACAATTATGTGTTAAAAAATAATAAGATTAGAAATAATAATTATCAATTATAACTATTTAATATTATGAAATGGATATCATATTTTTATTTAAAGACCATAAATTATATAATAATAATATTTTTTTATTAAATTTTTTACCAAGGTTATAAAAAGAGTTCTTATGGTACAAATGATTAGGATAAATGTTAAAACTACAGATAAAGTGACTAAAAACATCAAAAGCTGTCTATAAAAGTTTGTTTATGGGTTTTATAGAACTAAAATCCTACCCTATACATTATTCCCCACTTTTGGATCCACCTTCCTCGAATATTTCATCTTTTATTACCAAAATTTCACTCCACTCACTTATAATAAGAAAATTTCACCACCATACTTCTCCTCATTCCACAAGCCCCCTAGTTAAACTAAAATATAGAAAAATACCTCCCCAAAACCTCTAGAAACATCAGAGCATTTGTTGTATCCTCAAATTACCAATCCTAAAAGCCATAATCAAAGTTCCAAAGGTTTTATTCTATGTTGTAAGGTAAAAATTTCCAAATCAATCATTTTTATTACTATTTCCATCAGTATTATTTTTCTAACTCAATGTATGTTTAAAAATTTTAAAATAAAAACATTATTATATTCAATATACTTAAATTTTATTATTTGGATGAAAATATCGTTATCTACCAACCTCCTTCTCCTTTTAAAAAATGAAAATGGTATCCATGTGTACATGGTAACTAATTCCTCCATGACAGAAATGTTTTATTTTTCATCAAAAACATAAATGGATAGTTTTAAAAGTGTATTTAGTAAATAAATATGATATTTATAGAAAATTTAAAATTATTAAATGAGAAACCATTTCATATCCCACTCTTGTTCATTGGAATATTAAAATTTTATTCGTGTGCACATGTATACTACCACCTCCATGGAACAACGTATATCATTTTTCATCACCATATTACATAGATAGTTATAAAAAAATATTATAAATATATATGATAAAAAGGATTTATATATATATATATATCATGAATAATATTATTCCTTGATCCCACATTCATGGATTAAGTTCCATAAACACATACTTTATATATTCACATTGATACCGGTTGTAAAATCCTAGATATAATATTCCTTAATTAAAAAATAATAATTACACTATCTCTTACATTCTGAGGATATTTTTCTACTTTTTAACTTTATATAATTAGGAAAAAACCTAATAAAAAAATCTTGTTATTTGTATCATAAATAAAATGTTTCCCAATATATATGAAAACAACTTAATGCATAATAAATATTCTATATCTCTTATAAATTATTTTACATGTAATATTCTTATAAACATATCACGTATACTAATTTTCTATACAACCTTGGTAAATTGAAACATAATAAGGGGTATGTTAAAAAAACTCGATAAGTTAAAATCTAAAATTAGAGTAATCATTTTATTAACATGGCATAAATATTATTGCAGGAAAATATAAACAACATAAGTCCATAATCAACATGAAACAGATAGCATGTTACATCCATAAAAACAAATTAAAACATAGTTATTAATAAAACTAATCTCATACTTATCTAATGATGAATTTTAGATATTAAACCTAATCTTTTATGGCCTTATTCCATGAAATTTAATTTTCTTCAATACCCCAATAAAGATATCTTATAAATTGGGAAAGGATACACCAAATACCAAAACCAATTTTGTCTCATGAGACCAAGTAATTTCTATAGGGAATATATAAATCTAGGCTCTACTCATCACTTAATGAAGTCCAATGCATTCAATATAAGAGTCATCAATACCTTTTATACCATTCCTTGAGACACCTCTTACTGAATGTAAATTATTTATCCATATAATAAAAAACACACAAATCAGTACATAATAAACCTATGTTAGGATCCAATAATCTTAAATAATTTCAAAACATTTCTCAAAGATAAAAATGTATTACATTATCATAACTTATCCTAATAAATAAGGAGGATATAAAAACAATAAATAGTAAAATTTCCAATATTGATCAAATATTGTAATAAGAATATAAAGTATTCCAATACTTTCCCTCATGTCAAAAAATGGATAACATGATCATAACCTATCATGATAATAAACATTTAGGGTGAATCATTATATAATCTACTTTCAAATAATAATATTTTTTAGAATAATAACTTGAATAACTCCCATACTTTACCCCATGTCAATAGTATAACATTCTTTCAAGGTGAACATCATCCAATATTATTAATGTAAAAAGTGATGTTCATGTCATATATAGAAATGAGTATACGACTTGGTAAAAACATGAAGCAAATGATCATAAAAAACATTGGAATAAGGTGGATGGTTTTAATATAATATATCCTTAATGAAACAATGTAAACCAAGAAGGATGTTGATAAATATTAATAATATCCTTGTAAAATATTACATTAATGAAACCACATAAGGATGGATCATGAATTGGATTGTTTAGTATCATGATATCATTACCACAATATATATATATTAATATATATTAGAGGATATATAGTGAAACATTAACCAAATTTGGGTAAATACATTTAAAAATAAAATTATAAATGGAATTGAAAACATAAAAAGATATTTTAGAAAACATTTTTACAATTTATGTAAAGGAGAATATTACCGGTCACTTCCAAGAGTCTTTTTTAAAATCTGAAGTGAAAAATAAATTTTAAAAATTACTTTAAAAATAATCTAAAATAATGTATTTTTTAAAATGAAATAATTATTTCTATAAGAAATATGGATTCAAAAAATTGATTATGAAAGGAATATTTTTAATACTTGAAATTACAATATTTGGAAAAAACATTATAAAAAGAGTAATGAAACCTTCTTTGAACTAAAACATAATTTTACCCAAAATGATTATAAAATACCATATAATAAAATATTAGTGTATGAGAACCCAATAATTGGAGAATAATTTTAAACATAAAACATTATAACTTAATGAAGAATATTTGAGTTATAAATATCCCTTATGGGAAATATATATCAATAAGTGAGAATTAAATTTCAAAGGGTTTATGTGGTATGAATTTATGTCTCGAGAACACAATGAGAGAATAACACATAATACAATCAAGGGTCTTAATGTTAAAATATTATAATTGTAGGTGAGAAATCACAACTCAATGAATGAAATTTGAGTTACCAAAAATCCTCACTAGAGGGGAAACAACTAAATAAATATATACTTCAATATGGAAAAAGTTTTAGGATTTTAAATCACATTAAATACAAGGATTTTGGTAAAAATATATATGTGGGTTCTAAATATGCTATACCAATGAATCATAGGGTAGAAAATGTATTATGTCTCAGTAAATTGGAATTGAGACCGAAAAAACCCGTGTGAATTTAGTAATATATTAATCAATACCCCCTTGAATATGAAGGTTAGTAACTAAACATTAAATCGAATGATTAAAATATAATTCATTATATAATATTTAAAATTGGAATTATATACGCACCACAAATGAAATTTCATGGAGAATTTCCAAAATATATCAAAGAGAGGAATTTGAGATTAAATCCCTTACCTCTTGTCCTGACATCCATTAACACACTTTAACCTCATGTATCATAAACATGTCTATCTTAAGAACTGAATTTATAACCTTATTCATATACATTTTCACTAATAATATTCATAAATTTAATTATTAAAATTTATTTTTTAATTTTTCCCTTAGGTGTTTATATTTTTGATCGTTTCTACAAGTTAAAAAAAAACAATGTTTATTTTCATTATTATTATAAATTTAATTGTTTTATGTAATTAATTCCATTTTTATAGGAAATTTATAATAAATTATTATGATTAAAATTCCATTCATGAAGGTCTTAGTCTTTATCATTGATTATGAAGTCAATAATAGACATGTTTGAGTGATTCTTAACAAACGAAGGGTGTTATTGTAAATGGTGAATAAATATTGATAAAAAACCTTCAAAATAATTTTTTTACATTTTATATCATGTTAAAATATTAAATAATTTATCAAATCATCCATTACATTAAGGTATAGTATTTTTCAAGTAGGCAATTAAAAAGAACCAAACATGAACCTACCATTATTAGTGGGTGATTATGAGAAAATTTAACTGTAATATAATTATACTAGGATCATCATGAAAATATATAGTGTTTATTTTTTGTGATATATCATAATTATAATGAATTATAAAAATAATTAATTGTTATTAAATATTAAAAAATTTAAATAAATAGTTATCCAGTTAGTAAGCTTATTTTTAATGGTTTAATTAACATTGAACCTTTGTTAATCATATCATTATTAGATTCTATAATTTTTCATGATATAAAATAAATTTTACAAAAATAATAATAACTATCCAGTAATACCATCATTATACCTATCTTGGAAACCGAGTGAAGAAAAACAAAACATGTTGGGTTGTGTAGGCGGCTGTCTACACAACACACGAACACCAATTTTTTAATTGATAGGGTATGTGAATAAATAATGATAATACCATTAATATAGTAAACATAATATATATATATTATAATAATAACATTATATTAGTCTATAGAGAATAAATTTTAGTAATGATAATTAATAACAAAAGGAATTATTTTATAATACTCACGTCAGGGACTTGAATGTACATTGAAATTATCTTTAAATGTTAATGAAATGTGATAGTTATGAGTGAAAATGGGATGATATTCATGTGATAGAGAAATATAGAGATTATATTTTGTGTTTCATAGAGGAATTAGAAGTTAAAGGTTATCATTGAAGGGTGGACATGGTATGTTTTTATAAATGAAAGTAATATCTCTTTTCCAAAAACCTTTATATTTTTCAATAATGTAATGTCCTTTTCATGTTCCCAAGGCATAAAAATGGATGAAATTTTAGAGGAAACATATCTTAGTCCCTAAAAATCACAACCATTTATTTCAAGGAATATTCTCAATGTGTTTTCTAACTTTAACACTAGGTTAAACTCAATTTACAACTTTTACATTTAATGAGATAATTAATATTTTACCACTGGAATTGATTTCAATAGAAAAAATTAAGTTTTAATTTTTTTTAAAAAAATTTAAATTATAATTTAAATCTAAAATATAATTTTATCATATAATATTCTTAATCTTTTGAATATTTAATTTAAAAATATATACACTTAATTACCTAAAAGTTTATTTTAGAGAAATATCCTTTTAAGCTCTATGTTTATATTTAAGATAAATTATCATGGATACTAGTTTTAATGAATTAGATTGGATTATTAAGAATAAATAAATGTTATAATTAAATCAAGATAATTCAAAAACATAATCCCCCTTGAAACTAAATTATTCAATTAAAAGATCAAAAAAATTATACAAAAGAAATATTTTAATTAGCTAAAAAATGTTGTAAATACAATATATAAGTTAAACAAATATTTTAAAATTAATATTATTATTCTTAAAATTAATATTTGATTAATTAAATGTTTTTTCAAAATATGTAGTTTATTTTTATGAAATTATAATTCTACAGCCATATATTTTTAGAATTTTTTTTTGAATTAATTTAATTTTTTGATATTTTTCATTTCATACAACACTGAATATATATTTTTTATACCAAAAAAACAAGTGTGTATTTAATTTTAATAAACAAAAATTTAATATTGTGCTACATGGAACACATAGATTACCTTTTGGTACACACAATACTATGTTTTCCTCATATTACAAATAATATTGTGTCCCTTAGATAACTTTCATTACATGCAATGATGAGTTTTACCAAACTACAATATGTTATTAATATTATAGTGAAATTATGATTATATTTTCCACCTATTAGTTAGAATGAAAGTTATTAATAATATTAAATAAATTTTAAAAATATTAGTGAGCGTAATTTAAATTAATTATAACAATTAAGAGGAAAATTTGCTTAATAAATCACTAAAAATTACAATTAAGGGCCAAAATGACTTGGACACTAGTCCAAAATAAATTAGTTGGACATAGTTGGAAAATATTATACCTTGTACTAAATTATTTTCATTATTGGAGCCACTTATCCAATGAAAATAAGGTTTGGATTCCCTTTTCAAAAATTTACAAGAATGCCACTCCTCCTCCGCTATAAAAAAGCATTGACAGCTACGACTTGTTAAAAAATATAAATCCATTCTATTCTAAAAAAATTTGAATAAATAATCTCTATAAAAACTAAAATTCATCCTTGAATCCTCCCTTTATAATTAAATACATCCATGGAATCCCTTTGGTGAAAACCAAAACGAGTTACCCAAAGAAGTGGTAACATATTTCCTAATGCTATTTTGATTTATTGTCATTCTCCACCCACAAAAATATTCATATTACATGATTATATAAAAACATAAGTGTCATAAATGTACTGATATGTTTTTTATTCTATTTCTTTTACCTACATTTACACACACATCCATAAAATGGGTAATTAACTTACCATTCTTCTCTATGGTGAACTAACGCCTCATGAAACGATGTTGTTAGTTTTACTTTACCACCTCTCATGGTTGTGAATAATGATGTAAAATAAATATTTTTGTGATATATATGATATTTATGATATATTTATTCTCATTTAATTATTTTATAACACATTACTCTATGATTTCCATTTTGTGTAAATATGATAGTTTTTTAGGGGAGTGTAGACTACTCCCTCCTCAAACCGATGCGATTTCATTCACACTAAACATATAGTGTAAAAAAGGATCATTTTAATAAAATTATATGACATAATAATTCTAATAGAATGATATTATATACACAAATATATTTATTTTACTTTCTTTCTTTTAGAATGATGATAAAATAGAAACTGTGTTCAGCTGTACATATGACTTACCGTCTCCATGAACGGTGTATTCCATTTTATATTTATATATTATATATATTATTATAAATATATATATAGTGAATATATATGATATTTTTATCATTTTTTAAATTCATAAAATAATTAAATCATGATCTTAGTAAGCATATCAAGAATAACAAGCCAAAACCTATACAATAAAGAAGATATTACTCAAAACATAACATTAACATGGTGTTGTTTATAAACGGGTAATATAAAGTCATAAACAAATAATATATGGTATTATATATCATAAAAATAATATTTTTTAGATTTATAATACATTTTTATTCATTATACAGGTGGTTTTAACTTTTAAAAAAAAGTCAATAATTAGGGTATTGGAATTACATCTCACTTTTTATTTTCATGAGACACATTTCGTATTCCCCATTCACTTCTATTGTTTGGTGTATATACTTTCTTATGAAATTATATATCATGAACATAATTTATTTAATTTTATTATAAGTTTCAATTGATGTTATTATTTCATGAGGATCGTGATACAAAAGTTACACAAGTAGTAAGGGTTTTCTTGTCTCACTTTTATTTTCTGTGTGTCACATGCCATGTTATTATCCTATTTCATATATGTCGTGTATATAATGAACCTGGATGTATTATATGATTATTATAATTAAATTTTTGTATATCTATATACCCATTTTGACCTTTCTTTCATTTTTTTTGTGTTTCAAAAGTTACCAAATCAATACAGTAATCTTATCTCAATTTTTCTTCTTCGAGACACATGCCATATTACGCACAAATAATTTCTATAACTTTTATAAAATGAATTTGGAATTTTATATAATTAATATAATTATTCTAATGATATTTTAATCTTTATTTGATTTCATTCATTCTATTTTATAATGATTCATAGTTACCAAAGTGGTGACAGTTTATCTCTACCATCTCATCATTTATCGATATTGTTCATGATTTTTCTTATATTGAAGAAATATAATGGACCATAATTCATGAAATTTATTAAATTTTATATAAATATGTTTATTAATGTTATATAATGGTAATTGTAACATTTTTGCACTCTTTGGTACTTAATATAATCCGGAGAATGGTTTTAGGAATATCAAACATTATTTCTCATATCGGTTGGAATGTTTAATTATTTCAGAACCTTGTTTTCATAAAATGTTTTAGAAAATGTTTTACTATTATTATATGAATATTAAAGGAAATTTCTATCCTTGTCTTAACTTAAAAAATGTTTGTAAAAGGAATCATCTAGTCATTTTAAGATCAAGCTACCTTTCTAAACATTAAGGTGAAAAAGGAATGTTCGACACGTATGAACTTACCCATCATAATGACCATCATATCATTAGAGATTATTTTTATAATTTTGGAAGGATATTTAATAAATAAAATGTTTCACTAATATTATATGAATTTTTTGTGTTATTTTATTTTTCAAAGAAATTTTTTTTCAAAGTTTTTCTTGTTTAAAGGTTTTTAAATTATTTTCAAAAATTCCTTATTTATGCTTTCATATTTATATTTACAAAGAAAAGTATTTCAATGATTTAAAGATTTATTTTGAAGTTTTCAAATAAATTTTATAGAAAATTTGTTTTAAAATGATTTCAATTATTCTATTTTGGTTAAAAAAATTATTTCTATATAATATTGTTTTCAAAAAAATTAAAGATTCCTATATAAGTTTATCAAATGTATTTAAAAAAATTTTCCAAAATGATTTATGTTTTTTAATAAATTTATTTCATAGAAGAAAATATATCTTCAAAAATAAATTTTTTAAATTAAATTTTGATTCTTTCAATATAAGAAAAGTATTTTGAAATAGTTTTATAAAAAAAATTCAAAGAAATACTATTTTCTATAAGAAGTGTTTCAAGTGATATTTCAAAATACATAACCCTATAATATGATATACATTGATATAGTTATGATTTATGGGGTAAATAATCCAATAATACCATTAATATTCATTATTTAATGGTTTATGTTTTGATGGAATGATGTTTATGACATCCATTCCTCTTCCACAGGTTACCAACTATTGAAACCCATTTCTGTCCACGGGTTATGTACTTCTGAAACATGTTCCATTTCAAAGGTTATTTTTGATTAAATTAGTTTGAAACCTATATATTTTATATGAATAATGATATGATAAAATTTTAGCATACCGATTTAATTTTATGGGTTAGGATATCAATTTTATAACTCCAATCTCTTTTTATGGTTCATGATATGATGCATGTTTTATTATCTTGTGGAACATGTATGTATGATTTTATTATGTGATAGGTGGGACCTATACCTCACTATAATTAATTTGGAAAATATTTTTATCTCAAGTTATAATTATGGGAAACAATTCATCAGACTTGATCAAAAATGTGAAACAGGTGCATCCTGGTCCAAATCAGAAAAAGTTGTGTCATGATACACTATGGGTAGATGGGGAAACCAGAAACACTATAGAAATATGGGGAAACAAAATCAACTATGGTAAGATGGGGAAACCCAATCTACTATGGGAATATGTGGAAATCCAATCACTTATAAGGAAAGGACTACGATTGGGGATGATGGTGTGTCCCGCCCAATAAGTGTAGTCCCCATGAAGTGCCCTGATAATTTTTTGGAAATGAGCCCTAACTTATAGAGAATTAATTAACATGTTTACTTATCTACTGTAAATTATATGTCTTATGTCTTTTAAATTTTCACATGGTTCATTTTATTGATTATCTTTGGATTCATGTCTTATGATCTTCCGATTCATGTTCTATTTCTAATCATTATGATCTTTCTATGAAAGGTAGGATCTTAAAATGTTATTATCATGTTCTCATACACTTATAATCAAGTTATTCTAAATAATTTCATTTATTTAACCTTACTGATCATTTGATATCACACATTTCTTATTTTTCAGTTCCCTAAGTTATAAATAAAGCTTTTCGGTTGGAGTACTAATGTGGAATATCATTAAGGGTGATGTTGAATATCTTTCAGAAAACTAGAAGAATGTGTTCCAAGATTTCAAATACACTAAAATATTATGGTCCTACAACATGTATTATTTTAATATGATGAATATTTTTCAAAAATGATGTAATATCCATGTATTTAATGCCTAGGGCACTATAGTAGGTATACAAGGAAAGATCTATTCGACCTTTGGAAACTAGGATGATAAAAATTTAGTGAGATCCCTAGAAATATTTCAAAGGATATTTATATAGATGTCTCTAATGATAAATCTAAGGATAATTTGGAGTATAGGAAAATTTCATAGAATTTTGGTAAAGGAAAGATTGAGTTGTTTCCTAAAAAATACATCCAAGTCTAGATACAACAAGTGAATGTGGATCTAGTGTAGATGTACATAGGGGTAACAACAATGAAAACTTCCTATTGATCTAGACTTGATTGAGAACCCAAGCATGACACTAGTCCTTCTTGCATGACTAGTTTGACACTCCCGGGGAATATACTTTAGGAATTAACGAACTCTTTAGGATCCATTATGAAGGATATAAATATAAGATTAATAAGAATAACCTAGTATAAAACTAAGATTTTATAAATTAAATAAGTATGTTTCATTGATTTAGACCTTATATGAGTACTTTTTTATGTGATTATGTGGTTTTATGACATGATATTTGTTTGTCACATTATTATTTATGGTGTTATTAAATATAAGAAAATAGGAGGATTTGAGTTAACATTGAATGTTTCGAACATGGAAAAAATGATCATTATAAAAATCAATATCCTAAGATCCCATGAACTAAATCAAGACGGTGCTACGATTATTTGCAATACTTATAAATATAAAGGGAACAAATACTCCATGTGAAAGGTATAGAATATTCTAACAATATTTTTTGCATTAAATGTATGGATAATGATTTGATTGGGGTTGAGAAACCATAATATTTGATCCATATTTCATATTCTTCGACAAGGGGTATTAATGAAAAAGATGATGAATCCTGAGTAATATTTTAATAATAAAGTTGCAGATTGAAGTGTATATGTTTTGTAATTCAAAGATTATGTTATATGAATCATGAAATATATATATATTTTTAGTATAATTTTATCATTAAGGATTGAAATGGATATGTCCAATGGTGATTTTTTTGAAAGGTGATATTTTGAAATAAGGTAAGGTAGCCCTTACTATGTTCAATATGTTGATAAAAACTTTTTTAGCATGGATAAATAGATGATGGATATATATCATGTAAATTGGATAGTATTTATTACCATAGAACTGGTTATTGATTTATTGAAAAAGTGGTCAATGTCATCCTGGATGAAGTTGAAAGCTTCTTGGTTTTAAGGAATATAACTAGTAATCTTTGGAATAAGGAAGTATTCATTTTTTACAAAACTATTTATATTAATTTAGGTTAATACCATATATCAAGATAATATATGATGACGTTATTTGCGTGTTTCCAATGAAAAAAGAAATAGATACTTTGTGATTTATGGGGGATCAATGTTAATATGATTTCATGACCCTATTTCTAACATTTTTTATTTTCATTTTTCCAAAGGTTTGTATGGTTAACCATTAATGGAATGTTTAAGTTAAAACTTGCATGAATATTGTGAGATTAAATTAATATCTTAGCACATTAGGATTTTTTATATTTAATTGCCTATTCGATCCAATTTATGTTTATGGTAACTAAATACAGATGAGGTGACTTATCGTGGATCTCATGATCTGTTAGTGCTTCTGGAATGAAAAATTCAACATCATTTTTGGAGAAATAGGAGAAGTGGAAATTTTTAAAGACACTACCAAAGAGTGGAATTTTACTTATGGAAAGAATTGAAACTGAGTAAGTATACATTCTTCTGAAAAAAATTATTCAACTTTTGGAAAGTGTCTCTCAATAAATTTTTGTCCAATTATAATCATTTTTGAAGAAATCAATGGCCTTTTTCATGCTTCTTCAACATATGGTTTTTTGATTTTTACCTTTATATATATTGTCCAATTTCTTATGATGAGTGATATTTATCAATATCTAATATTATTTACACTTTTCATTAATGTCCAATATTCATTTCCCACTGATGTTATCCTATGTAGAAACCTACTTTTGTGATACTTTGGGTAACCATTATGTTTTCAATTTTCCATTTTAAAGGAAGTTTTAGTAATCATTTTTACGAAGTGGATTTATATAATGTTAACATTCGAGTGTAAAAATATTAATAAACTACGAAAATTTTGAGTTTAAATTCATTTTAAGGGGGGTAGAATATAACACCTCAATATTTTTTCATTTTTTTCAAATTAATTTAATAATTTGATATTTTTTATTTGACACAACACTGAATATAATGTTTGTTATACGAATTTACTAAGTGTGTCTTCCATTATACGCAACACGTTTTTAATATTTCGTTACATGGAAGAATTATACTATATTATGGTATAACGAACAAGGCTTAACATATATGGATATTACATCATTTGATATGAATATTTTGTACATTACAAAATTACCTGCTCGAGAACCGTAACCGTTTAGTGTCTTTGGAAAATTTTAAACAAAATATTCTATCCTAGTTAAAGATCATAAAAATATCCCATAAATAACTCCACATTAATACTTCTTCTAAAAAACAATCCTCATTATCTGGGGAAAATAAACATTAGAAAAGGGTGAACTCAGATACACAGTAGGGGTAAAAAAAATAAAATGAAAAATAATAACATTAATATAAGGGTATGGAACTTGGGAATAACATTTTAATATCATACCCTAAATATTAGAGATCAAAATAATGATTGGAAGTTCATAAGACATGAATCATAATTAAATAAAGAACATATGTCATGATATCATAACATAGGAATAAAAAATGGAATTTTGAAAAATGAATAAGAAAATGAAACCCTATTTCAAGGTGTCCTACAAAGGACTTTGTAGCATGTTAGGCTTGGGTTAATCACCAATGAACCTTCTTTGGGATTTTGATTCCCTCTCGTGTACCCTCTTAATTTGGGTTAGGGATGTCCTCCATTGTACCCTCTTTTTTCGGTCTGGGGATGTCCTCCCGTTTACCCTCTTGTTTTGGAATTGGGATGTCTGGTCCTATACCATCTTATTTTAGGCTTGGTATGTCCTCTCATGGAACCTCTTGTTTCAGGCTTGCAATGTCGCCCTATATACCCTTTTGTTTCAAGAATGGGATTACCTCCCCTGTACCTTATGATCTCATAAAATATTTATCATTACTCAATGAATTGTAGTGAGATATAGGTCCTGCCCTTCATATAATGAAATCATACATGATTATGCCAAAAAAATTCATCATTTCATAACCCATTAAAAGAGATGGGATTTATAAATATTAAATCATAAACTGTGAAATGAAATGGGTATCATTAACATTTCATCACATCATAACCTTTGGAAAATATTTAAGTCTCATAATCATTTAATAAAATCATAACCCATGAAGATAAGCGGGTTTTAAAAGCATATAACCCACAATAGTGAAATGGGTGTCATAATAATTATTAAATCAAAACATAAACTATTAATGAATGAATATGAATAGAACCTTTGGATCATTTCATAGAAGGTCTTTATTAACATAAAATGATGTCATATTTGATGCAAAACAAGTTGTAAAGATATTTTGAAATGATTTATTGAGGAAAATATCCTTTCTTATTTTAATTTTTTTAATGAATAATACTTTTGTAAATATTTTTTCTTTAAAAATAATTTTAAAACTTAGAAGAAAGACTTGTAATCATTTAAAAAAATTTCCCTTGAAAACTTATAAATGAATCTTAAAAACATTTTGAAATATATTTTCCATGAATACATATAAAATAAGATTCAAAATTTAAAAAAAAAATTACATTTAAAACACATTGAAAATATATAAATAAGTCTTGATAATGTTTGGAAAATAATTTCATTTAAGATACTTGAAAATTTTATAAAGAAAACTTGAAAACGTTTCAAAAACCATTAATTTGAAAATAACATTGAAAACATATAAAAAAGATGTTAAAACCATAAAAATTTACATTCCTTTTTAATTGAAATTGATATTAAAATTTCATTTAAAAAAAATTGAGACCATTTTTGAAACATTTTTGAAAACATAGTTTTGAAATAATACATTTTTCCAATTGAATAGAGAGACACTATCAGCTTTTTCTTAAAAATATTTCTTAATTATCTTAAGTGAAAGAGAGTGGAAAATGCTAAAAATACATGGATAAATATTCAATTAATATAGGATAAGCAATATCATGAGTTTTCATCAGATTTGGATCATAATATTTCATCAAAATAAGAATAATCATTAACAATCTTTAAAAGCGATGTGATTGTTTCAGAAAACACTTACCACTTGGTTACATTATATCATACTCATCATGTAAGAAAATGAAATGAAATTAATAATTATGAATCATTAATATAAGGTTATTAAAAATATAAAATTTCAATTGGAATGTTATACACCCTGTTTAAGAACATAAGTGCATAACAAAACATGTGTCTCAAAGAAAATAATTTGAGACAAAATTAATTTACTGATTTAGAAAATTTAGAAACATTAACCCCCTGAAATAAATATCTTATAATAGACATATAAATATCCATAAATTTAATTATATGATATATATAATACATTCTTGGGTGGTACATACCCCACACAAAATAAGTGAGTGGAGAATAAAGCATGTATCTCATGGAAATAAAAAGTGAGATGAAGTCCCCTTCCCTTGTGTCATTACTCTCATCTTACTTGTTCCAAAATCATATATAATAAATATAAATTTATTATAAATATTTTATAGAACCATACTATTATATCTAATTTCATATATTGATTGATAATTATTTTATATTAACCATTTATTAGCAAGTTTATGTTAATGTTACATTTTGGGTAATATTCTTTTTGTTTTTTTCTTGTGTCTTAATTTGTTATATCATTGGCCCCTATAATTTTATCAATATTTCAATAATTTAAACCCTAATATAAACTTAATATATATTCATTATATTTTTATTATAATAATCTATATAATTTTTAATTATGAAATTGAATACACTGTTCACGGAGAAAGTAAATTGTACATATGCATGAACAATGTTTACATTTTTTTATTATCATACTAAAAGAAACAAATTACATGAAATATATGTATATATATGTATATATATCCTTATTATAGTAGAATTATATTATTTTATTTATCATATAAGTTTAATAAACCCATAATTAATATATTACATGTTGTGTGTGAATGAATCACATATCTTTGAGGGGGAGATTTGCCACACATCCTAAAAACAATTATCATATTTACACTGAATGAAAACTAAAAATATATCTGTTGTAAGAGGAATTCACTAATGAACCATACTTTTATAAGTAAAATTTCCCTTTTGATTTAATTAAATGTCTTATTTTGTAAATTGGATATAGAAAACACATGCACTCCATTTGTTTTGTTATATCCAATTGGATTTAAATGATTATTAAGTATCTTTACCATTTATAATATAGTTGTTGAATAGTGATAACATGACTAGTATAAATATAGGGTTTTAAAAAATTCTTTCGACAAAGAAAAAGGAGTTGATGGCCTAAACTAATAGTATTTTCCAATATGAAGCACATTTATCTAATATTTTGAGGGACATAGAATTTCTGGGCATTACCCTAGACCAAGCCCAAGACAAGATCCATCAACCTAAGCATGAGCAAAACCGTTTACAAGAGAAGTTTGAGCTCATCGAGATCACAACCCAAACCATGTTCACCGAACGACCCAATGGAAGACCCACCATTGGACACATTACTCTTAGGGAGTATAAAGGTTTAATAATTTAATATGTAATAAGACCCTAGTGTTATGATTATGTATATTATTTTTGTTTATAATAATGAATATACTTTTATTTTTTATTTTTTTTAAAGAAAAATAGTATTTTTGGTTAATATACAAAATAAAATAAGAAATATATTTTAATGAATTAATAAATATTATTTTGTTAAAATATTATTATAATATTACTTTTATTAAAAAAAATGATCATATAATTTTTATGTGGCCAAATGAAATTTTTATTAAGGTTTGAAAAATATTTTTGTCAAAATCCATCAATTATAAATAAATGTCATTTTTCATTTTAAAAGTAAAAATTGACATACGTAGAAAAGTTTTTGTATAAATTGACTATATATTTTTTTGAATTAGGACATCAAAATTATCCAATGGTAATTTTTTCATAATTTTCTAAGAAAATTAAATTTTTGGGTACAAATTAAATACCATTTATATATATATTGTGTTTTATGACATCATAATGGCCCAACAGTGATGTAATAAATATTATAGAATTTAAATTAGGCCAAATATATGTTTTACCTTTAAAATAATGTGATTTTTTATTTTTTTACTTATTTTATAAAGCCTTAATGAATCCTCCAAAATGTATAATATATTTTCTGATTTTAAGTCATTTCTTTTACAATGTGACTCACTTGCAAATAAGAAAGGCTAATATTTTAATATCTTCATCCCATGGCCTTATAAAATAATATTTCCCACTCCTCTTTTTCAAATAAATGGGAAAACCCCAGGGTAAGGTTTTCGGTTTTGAATATTTAATTATATAGATTCCAAAACCCATGTTTCTGTAATTTTAAAGAATTACCCTCCCATTTCATATATAATCCCACCCAATATCCCACTTCCCATTTATCAAAATACTTTTATAACATACTTAATCTGTATTACACTCTCTATAATCCTATCAAGGTTCCCCAACCTCTCAGAATTCCCCTCCTCAAGCTTTTGAAGTCAGACACTCAAGTAAGGGTTCCTTCTATTCTCTTTTATATCCAAGTTTCCTTATATTGTTAAATTATTTTATTTTCATTTAAATATGATGTGGTATGTTTAATCAAGTCCCCCATAAATCCTTTATTTTTTTTATAGAAACCTTAATCTATCATTAATCCCTCCCACATACACTCATTACCTTGCAAAAATTTCATAAGAGTTATTCAATTTCTCCTCTTTCTACATGTATCTTTATAATGGTATGCCTTCTATTTTAAAATTACTTATGTTGGGACATTTATTTATATTACATTATTACTATCCATTTTAATTTTTCATGATGATAGACGTCTTTCACTCTCTTCAAACCTTTTTATGAATTTTTATGTCACACTGATAGGATGCCAGAATTGCATTGTGAATCTTCATTCCAAAAACATTGTGTATGTGAATTCCATACCCATTACCTATTAAGGGTGTTAAATTTTATACACATGTTACTTTTTGTTTAGGACTTATATGTATTTATTCCATACCCCTTTATCATGTAAAAAATTATAATAACAAATGAATCTATGCTTTAGGATCTATGTGACACACTTAAGCATGAGAATGAAGTAAATATGATGGGTGAAACCAGAATTAAATAGTTCTCCAATGCATTAGCTAATGTATAGTATCAAAACATGAAATTTTGGTATAGGGGTTTACTTGATTACTTTGTGATATTTTTTCCACTATGAGGTCTTGGAAATTTATCCTTGACCTATGAGGTAATGTTTTAAGTTGTTTCCACATTTCTATATTATGATTATCATGCTATATCATTACTTTATGTTAATGATTCTTTTATACTCCATTTATATTTATATTTTCTAAATTTTTTTATCTTCCCCATGTTATTCCATTACTGGGCATTATAGCTCACCCCTTACTTGTGTATGTCCTTAGTTTATCCCGTGAAATGTTAAGAATGATGGAATGTTGTGGGCATGTAAATGATGTTTTTAATATTGATGTTGTATTCCTTGTTTTAAGTTGTTATGTAATGTTCCTAATTTCCCAAGTCCCTAGACTTCTCAATATTTTAGTTTATATTAAGTGTAATTTTATGTCATTAAATCATGTATGATTGTAATAGACATAACATGGTTTTAATAGTTGGTACCATAGGGAGGTTTAGTTTTTTGTGGGAATAGGATTAGAGAATCCTAGTGAAATACTTTGGTATAAGTGTCACGACCCATCCTCGAGGCCCATGCAGTGACTACCTCAAGCCCGCCTTCCATAGGACAGGGGATGGAGACTAGCACCATAGGCATAAATCCCGATAAAAGGGAAGGCATTGCCTTTATATAAGTAATCAATCACAACAGAGTACACATGCTGAAGTAAACACTAAGTAAACTGAGTACAAAAGTAAGTGCTTGAAAGTAAATAGGCCAGAATTCAAACCCAATTGAAAGTACAGTACAGTAGTAAAGAAAGAAGAGTTGTAGTAAAGTAAACCAGCAACCACTGAGTCATCATCCAGATATCCCACCTGATGGGTGGATACAAATGGTCTCCTCAGCTCCTCGGGTCTGGTCGTCCGCTCCGTGTATGTCCCACCAAGTGGTCCACCACCAGGTACCATCCCACTCCACAAGACTCCACCTCGATTGGTGTTGTCTGTCGTCTGCATCCAATACAATGTAGTACGGGCATAGCCCATGCAGGGGTGAGTATACGATACTCAGTCGGGATCCCGAGACCCTAGAAGGTCTCCCAGAATCCACAATGTATAAACCACAAGGAAGGACACAAACAAAAGTATCAAACAACTCTACTTAGGTATATGACCATAGATATACCTGAGTCATCAGTTACAGTTCACCTCCAAGTCTCGATCCCAAGCACAACCCAGTCCACACAGAAAAGCACAACCTAGTCCACATAGAATAGCAAGCCAATCACAACAAAGATAATCAATGAAAGTCAAGACTCAACTCACACAGGTATAGTACTCATGAGGAGGGGTGGAGATGATAGATGTATCCTCTGAATCATCTCCCCTGCCGAACCCACATAGGATCCAAGTGTCGAAGTCATCGCTGCCAAACCCACGTAGGATCCAAGTACAGTAACCATCACTACCGAACCCACATAGGATCCAAGTATAGTCTTCATCGCTGCCGAACCCACGGAGGATCCAAGTAAAGTCGTCCTCACTCCCGAACCCACGTAGGATCCATGTACAATCGTCATCGTCGTTGCAGTCGCAGCCAGCTCTAGGGTTCCCGCACACAGCATGCTCAATTCCGGGAGTGTCCGCTCCATGAGCCAAGGGGGTCGATACATAAACTTCCACGAAGTATAGAGTTGATGTATCCCGAACTTCTGCCTCGTCAATAAGAACTCACCGCAACATACGGCGCGCCAATCGGATGCCTGGTCTGAGAGATATTGGATTTTCAGTCCGAGGTGCCCAGTTAGAAATACACTCATTTCTAACCCTGATGATATCCAAATTCATCTAAAACTCACTTATAGTATTGAAAAAGAACCATCGCGTCGAAAGGGTCCTAGTGACGCAGACGACGCGTCGATCAGACACGCGGCCTTTAAGTTATTCCCGTTTAAGTGATTAACAGGCCCGACCTGTTTAGCCCAGTCGGCTGATGGTTCAGGTTGACCCAGTTTGACGGGTCCGACCCAGAAGGGATTTAGGACTGGTCTGAATAAAAAACTCAACGCGGCCCGAAGGGATGCAGCTCGGCCCGAAGTGGGGAGGCCCATCCCGAAGTGGCGCGGCTCGGCCCGGTGGGGCGCAGCCCGGCCCGGCCAGGCGCGTCCCAGTGTGGCCCGGCTGGCTCGGCCGGCTGGCCGAGCGGTGCGGCCAAAGCCGAGCGGGTTCCAATGGGTGGGTGCGGCCCCCCCAAATTTTCGCACCGGCGTCGCCGCCCTTCCCCAAACCTGCCGGCTAGATCGGCCGGTCTTCTGCGCACGCGGCCTGCATGAGCGTGCCGTCAGTTCTCCAGCACGGCGCCCATCCTGGGGCCGTGGTCGAGCTCCGCCCGGGAAGCTGATGGGCTGGCCATTCCTCTAGCGCAGCGCCCTCCTGGCTCCGCGACTACTCATCGCCCGGACAGCCGACAGGCCGACCGGTTCTTCCGCCGAAGTGACCCATGTAGCGGACCATGGTTCATTCCGCACAATCGGCGCGATGGTTCCGGTTCTCCTCGCCACGTTCTAGTCACAACTCAATGGCACCATTCTTACTTTGTAGACAATTTCCAATTCTAAAAAATAATAAACGAGAACAATATAGATTTTTCATGTCGTGTTCATTCGGCCCACACCCTCCGTGTAAAATGATTGAAATCATCCATATTTAACAAAGATTTCCAATGAGTATGGGGTATGTAAACATCCACTTTACAGAATAAACCCCTACCTCGATAATCGATTTTGATCATCGGCATCATGGTTGGAGATGTCGCGAGATAATGATTCGTAGACGTCAATGAAGAGCATTTTAGGAGGAAGTGGTGTCTCCCCTTTTTATCACAGAGAGAAGAAAACAAGGCGTGACGTCGTTGGCGAGTTCCAGCGTCAGTTTCTTCTTCCTTGTCGCGGAGGAAGAAGAGGATGGAGAATTTGGGGTCACCGAGTCGAATGTCTTCATCGGAGAGTTGGCGTTCTTCAACAAAGGAGATGAATCATTCTTCAAAACTCTAGAGATCTTTACCCAAAATCTCAACACAACAGTCCAACCAAAAATAAAATAATGATTCTCCTTATTTTATTAAATCATGCCATGCATTCAAATTTAGAAAATTCAAATTCCAATTCACTTATTTAATTAATCCATGAGTTGTCTAATTAATTAAGTGATAGGTTGGAAATTTTTAATGGAGTGAGAGAGGGAGAGGAAGAGTCCTCATTAAAGAGGAGTTAACAAGTTTAAAGGGGAAGGTTTAAGGAGTTTTAGGGAATGAGAAGGGTTGGGGATTGTGTGGGACCCACTTCACAAATATCATCAAATGGGTAGTTAGGGCCCCACCCCAACTCCCTTATGTAGGATATAACCACCTAGATATAGAATAAAAATTGATCCAAATTTTTATTCACTTCTTATTTAATCGACAATTTTTAACTTCTACTCCCTCACAAACACAACTACAGAAAAGGACCCCTTAAGCAATTACTGGCATTGCGAATTCATCGGTGCCCTCAAATTTAAATTCCAAGAACCGGTTGAAAAGATAGACATACCCGCTCATTCTTTTATTGAACGTACCCGACCTAAAATATGAAAATTGATTCCGAGCACACCGGGCCTCGGAATCAAGTGCCATTGGAAGTCATAGACTTGTAAAATTTCAATGTATTTAAGAACAAAAATTTCCTTGAAATTTCTGGGTCGTTACAATAATACTATGTATAAGAAAAACATAGCTAAATCTTGGTGATTATAGAGAAAGTGGTTTATCAATAAAATACATCCATGTCTGGATAATAACAGGTGGATGTGGCTATGGCACCAATGTATCCATGGGTAAAACATGGAAACACTTCTTTTAGATAGACTCAAGCTGGAACTAGTGCATGACAATAGGCCTTGATGCACTCCTAGTTTGACTCTCCCAATGGGATATACTTTGGTAAATTCTTCATTTTAATTTGAACCATTTTTAAGGGAATAAAAATTAAAGATCACAAAAGAATATACATTATGAAATAGATCATGGATAACATATATTGAAGCCTATAAATTCATAAGTTAAGGAAATAAATATAATTTATATGTTATACCATAAAAGAAATTGTATTCCACTTTATGTGTTTAATAATTTAAAATACTTACCCCTAATTTTCCTTTTATTCTATCCAATGACCAGTAATTGGAGGAATCAGGCTCACAACTGATTGGAAGATCAATGTAATTAATGCCCTAATGAGAGTCCCAATATACTGGGAGCTAGAATAAAAAAAATTCATGAAACTCTATCAATTAAATCATGTTTTTAATATATTAATAGATCATAAAGAAAGTCCAACCCCAACCAAAAAATAATAATTCAAAATCGAGAGATTCATGAGACCAAGGCCTCTTAATTTAAATGGATCATTTGATCCCTCAATCATTGAAAAATGGATCAACTCCATTGGGATGATCTTTTACACCCTTCAATTCTCCTAAAAAGAGAATGTTCTTTTGGAATCTTATGGTACAATGGTTGAATCTGATCAATGGTGGACATTGATAAAAAATATGAAGTCTGAGGAAGAGATCAAGGTGAGGGTATGGAATGACTTCCTGATAAAAAATCAATAAATATTTTCCTCGCACCCTCTGACATAAGATGGAAAGGAACTTTCTTTCCCTTAAGAAAAAATATTATAAATCCATCAAAGTGTACGATGTAAACATCACAATAAATACACGATATGACTCTATATTTTTTCTTACCACTAAATTCAAGGTTAGCCACTTTTTGTTTGGGATAAAACCAAGCCTATAGAAAGCCTTAGTGATACATGACTTCGATATATGTGTGGAAATTGTCTGATGTTCCCTCAATGTTGAAATGGAGATCAAAAAATCTTAGGGTTACCATGAGGATAATATGACGAAGGTGGAGTAATATTTTGGTGATCTAATATAGATATATAACAGTGAAAATAAATTCTAACAACCCACTTGCTAATTGTGTGGAAAGAAGAATCATAGAAATTCCCTGAAGGGGATAAGGAAATCATTTAGGTGTAAGAAGGAAGGGTGCCTTGCTAGTGATTTCCATCAAGAAAAACCCACTACTGTTATGGAGGAACAGAATGATCTAGTAAACCCTCAGTGCATTGTTCATTGATATAACTACAAGGAACCAGGGAATTTTCCAAACCAATGAACTAATCCAAGGGTTTTTAGAGACATCCAATAACCTCCAAGGCAACAAGGGAAATCTTTTTCCATCACTATTTCTGAAGTGATTCATGACAACTAAGTGGTGATAGGTACACTAGTTAATCATAAGATAATAGAGAACATACTTTTTGATTCTAGTTCTATGAATTTATTTATAACAAAAACGTTTAGTATAATAATAAAAACACCACAACAAATTATGGAATTAGAGATGTTAGTGAAAAATAATAATGTGGAAATTATAGCATCCCATATACATAACTCCTCCCCTATCACAATTTGTTGATTGAACTTTCTGATGAACCATATTATACATTCCTTGGTGGAATTTTATGAAGTTATTGGCATGGATTGTCTTTCCCTATATAGAGCCAACATAAATTTCCATGAGAGGGAAATCACTCTCCATATGGAAAATCAACCCCTGATTATATACAAGTGCAAGGCGGAGGATGGATATTCCTTAGAAACATCATCTCAAGAATTGATATTACATCCATATGAACATTTACATATTTATAAGATGATCGAGTCTAAGGAAGGAACCATCAATGATGACATTCATATTGTGAGGGAATTTACTGATGTGTTTCCCAAGAAAATGTTTGGTCTTCCTCCTAGTAGAGATGTCAAATTCTTGATTGCTCTTATACCCAAAGAATTTCCAATATCTAAGACTCTATATAGAATGGATGTTGTGGAACATAATGAGTTAAAGAAACAACTATTGGATAATTTGGATAAAGGGTTTATACACCCAGTTATTCACCATGGGGTGCACTAGTCCACTTCGTCAAGAAGAAGGATGGGTCAATGCACCTTTGCATTTTTTTGGCCTCAATTTTTTTTTGGAATTTCATTAAAAATATTTTATGGTAGAGTGGGAACCAAAAAAATTACACCATATGAGGGGAATTCAAAATTCTGGGAGACAACAAATAAGGTGGCGTAGTGTTCAGCGTGGCAACATAATCCTGCGAATCCCCCAAATCCCGCAAATCATAAAAATATTACAAATCCCGCAATCTTCCCAAGAAACCATGTCACCATTGCATCATTGTCATCCTCATCGAATAACCTTCTTCAACCCCATCACCACCGCATATTATGACCGGAGCAGAAAAATAGCACCCTTCGAAAGTTCATACGCCTTCAACCGTCACTGTAGTTTTGATAAGTCACTACATAAAAACTCCATTGATGCCGTTGAAAACCATGACAAAACATCACAAAAACCGAACATTGTCGAGGGATAGAGCACATCAACGACCATCGTCGGGACTCGACATGTCACCAGGGTAGATCGCCTATGGCATTGAAGAGCCATTGTGACCCCGAAACAACACCAGCATCTAAGAGTATGCTTCTAGAACATTCATGGCTGCCAAACCTCACAACCCAGAACCTCATAGTTACTGCCGCTCGAGAGCCGACCTAGAGAGGAACCATAGAACGCGAAGTCATGTCAGGGATGAGCAGCTATGTACTCAAAGTTATGACGTCGATGACGAGGAAGAAGACTCGAGTGGTGCCATGAAACCCCTTGATCACCGACCACAGATCCCAAAACCCCTTTGTTACCTACGCTCCGTGTCCAACTTGGAGAGGCACTGAAGAATAAGGGGTCAGAGCAGGGGAAGAGAAACCAAGATATTCAACAGCACTAGACCATCACTGGAACCCTAAAACCACTAAGAAAGAAGTCTTCGTCAACAAAACTTGGAATGGAGTGGCCACGAAAGAAACACCGGAGTAGATCCCACGGAGACTACGCTCTAACGGAGAAAGAAAAAAAGAAAAGAGGAGGGATATTACCATCTGTAAAGAAGGAGGATATTTCCTAGATATATTTTCTTATAAGGTATGTGCATTATGAGTTTATAGTGATTCAATTTAGACTCACTAATTTTCTAGTAATATTCATGGAATTATAGAATAGGTTCTTCAGAGAACACCTTGACAAATTTTTTGTTGTCTTTATTGATGATATTCTAATAAAATCTAAAAGTAAGAACAAGAATGAGGATAATTTAAGTACATTGTAGAAGACCATTTAGAAGGAAAATATGTATGAAATGTAAATCGAATGTGAGTTCTGGTTAATGGAAGTCTCTTTCTTGGGGAATATCATCACAAGAAATGGGATATATGTGGACCCTTCAATGAATGAGCCAATTTATGGATGTGTGAGTCTAATATCTATTACATATATCTATATTTTACTTGGATTAGATGGGTATTATCATCTATTCATGATAAATTTCTCATTATTTTTAAACCCTCTAACCAAGCTTATTCGGAAGGTAGTCATGTTTTTTTGTAATGATGAATGTGAAGAGTGATTCAAATAGTTGAAAATATTCTTATCACTAATCATGTGCTCACACTACCTACAAGTGGAGATATATTTTTTGTACATAGTGATGCTTCGAATAAGGGTCTGGGATATGTGTTGATACAAAATGATAAAGTTATTTTTTATGCCTCAAGGAAGTTGATTGTTCATGAGAAAAAATATCTAACACATGGTCTGGAGTTGCCGTAGTGATATTAAATTTAGAAATTTTGAAATAGTACCTATTTGGGGAGAAGTGTCAAATATATACAGATCACAAAAGCCTCAAGTATATATTCACAAAGAAATATTTGAATATAGACCAACAAAGATAGTTAAATCAGATCAAATTCTATGATTTCTCAATTCACTACCATCTGGGGAAAGTGAATAAAATTTCATAAGATCTAATTAGAAAGGATCCAACAACTCTTTCATTAATGAGAATTGAGAAGGAAAAGATCTTATTAAACTTGATGGGGATATACATGGGAATCATAAAGGAAGGAACAACATCAATCCTTTCACAAATTATTTCTCAACCATATCTTCTAGAGAGGTTAAAGGATGATCTAAGATACGATATGGGAATTAAGAACAAAGTAAAAAATATTAGAAGAGGGAAATCCTTAGAGTTACATCTTAATGATGAAGGTGTTGTAATATTTTTGCCAAGACAATGTGTACCATCAAATCCTGAGTTAATGGAGCTATTTGATGATTCACAAAGCTCAACCTTCTCTATCCACCATGGAAGCACAAATATGTATCGAGATCTCTAGTAACACTATTAATGGGAAAATATGAATAAGGAGATCACAGAATATACATCAAGATTTCTCATTTATCAGTAAGTGAAGGTGAAAAGAAAAAAATCTAAGGAAAAGGTGGAACCATTACCCATACCTACGTGGAAATGGGAAAACATAAACATGAACTTTGTCACTAGGATTTTGAAGAAATAGATAGGAAAAAATGATATCTGGGTTGTGGTGGATCATCTTACAAAGATTACACACATCATTGTGAATTTAGAGGATTTCTCATTGGATAAAATTGCACGTATATACATCAGAAAAGTGGTGGGTCTGTATGGTGCACCACCATCAATTGTATCCGATCAAGATCCATGATTCACCTCTATGTTCTGTAAGAGTCTCCAACATGCTCTAAATACTTAGTTAAACTTCATCATGGCCTAAAACCCTTAAACTGATGGAAATTTTGATAAGACTATCTAGAAACTTGAAGAAATGTATAGAACATGCTCAATGAACTTCAAAGTAGGAGGGGATCTACATATTCTTCTATTTGAGTTCTCTTATAACTACAGTTTCCAATCAAGAATCCAAATATCTTGTTATGATTCCATTTATGGGAAGAGGTTCAGAGCACCAGCATTCTTGGATGATGTTGGGGAATGAAAACTATTAGGTCCTGAAATGAATTAGTAAATGATGGTGAAGGGTAAGACAATTTAGCCGCACGTTAAGGCTACTCCGAGTCGACAGAAAAGATGTGAAGATAATCATCGATAACACATAGGGTTTGTTGTTGGATACATGGTATTTCTCTTCTTATCTCCATGGAATATAGTAATTAGATTTGGGAGTCCAAGTTATATTTCCCAATTTTGAGATCCTTGGTTACATCAACGCGGTGGCCTACCGACTAGTACTCCCACCTAATCCATCTCAAGTACATGATGTACTCCATGTATCCCTCTTAATAAAGTAAATACCACAACATATCATGTAATAAATCTAGAGGTGGTACAATTGGATAATGTCTTATCTTATGAGGATAATATAATGAAGATCATAGATTATACATACAATATTCTACGAAATATGACAATGTACCTAGTCAAAGTGTTGTGGAGAAACCAAATGTTTGAATAATCAACGTGGGAACATGAGGAGTAGATGAAACAAAGTTACCCTCATCTGTTTTATTTTGGTAATTGAAAATTTCAAGGGATAAATTTATTATGGGGGAAATATTGTAACGACCATAAATTTTAAAAGTAAAATTTCCTTTTAACTTTAATTAAATTTCTTCTTTTGTAAAATGGATATAGGAAACACATGAAATTAATTTGTTTTTTTATATCTAATTGTATTTAAATGGCCATTATGTATCATTACCATTGATAATATACCCATTTAACAGTGATCACATGACTAGTATAACTATAGGGTTTTACCAAATCCTTTTGACACAACCAAAGGAGATGATAGCCTCAACTGATAGGATCATTCCCTATGAATACCATTTATTGGAGATTCAAAGGGACATATAATTTTTAGGATTTTACATAGACCAGTCCAAATCAAGGATCCAACAACTTAAGCATGAGAGAAATAGTTTACGGGATAAGTTCAATCTCATCGATATCACGACCAAAACTATGATCATCGAACAGCCCCATGATAGCCCCACCATCGCACACCTTACTCTTAGGGTTTATGCTAGTGTAATAAAGGGATATACATCAAGAACCTTGCATTATGATTATTTAAATTATTTTTGAATAGAATAATTAATATACATTATTCTATTATTTTTTTAAATCATAAATAGAATTTTTGGTTAATATTCAAATTGAAGTAATAAATATATTTTGATGAATTAATAAATAATAGTTTTATAAAATATTATTATTAAACTACTTTTATTAAATATAAATTATAGTATAATTTTTATGAGTCCAAAAGTAATTTTTATTATGGTTTAAAAATAATTTTTTTTAAACCCATCAATTTTCAATAAATGCCAATTTTTATTCAAAAAGTGAAAATTTACATATTCAGAAAATTATTTTGATAAAATGAATATTTTTTTTGTTATAATGATTTTAAAATTATCAAATGGATTATTTTTTATAATTTTATGAGATAGTCGATCTTTTGGGTAAAAATTAAATACCATATAAATATATAGTGTGTATTATGGGATTATAATGGACCAATAGTGATGTAATAAAAACTATACAAGGGATATTTGGCCAAATATAATATTTACCTTTAAAATAATAATATTCCTGATTTGTTTGACTTATTTTATAAATCCTCAATGAATCCTCCAAAATGTATAATATATTTAATGATTTTAAGTTATTTTCATTAACAATGTGACTCACCTCTATATAAAAAAGGATAATATTTTAATATCATCGGCCCATAGACTTATAAAATGATGTCTTATAATCCAATTTTTCCAAAACCTTTGGAATATACCATGGTATGGTTTGTGGTTTTGAATATTTATTTATACAGATTCCAAAACCCAAGTTTGTTTAATATTAAATCATTCCCCACTCAACTCCTATATAAACCCACCCAGGATCCCACTAATATTCACTAAAAACACATGACTATGTCCTAAAACTATTATCCCCTCTCTAGAATCCTCCTAAGGTTCCCCAAGCTCTCAATAATCCCCTCTTCATGATTTTAAAACCATACTCCAAAGTAAGGTTTCCTTGTATTCTCATTCTTATCCAAGATTCCTTATATTGTTACATCCATTTATTTTCATTTCAAAAATATGGGGTATGTTTTTGAGCCCCCCTCCCCATACATCCCTTATTATGTTTGAGTGATGAGATAAACCAATATCACTCATTAATCCCTCCCACATACACCCATTACCATGCGAAAATTTTATAAGAGTAATTCTATTTCTCCTATTTCTTCATGTTTTTTTAATTATTTTATACCTTGTATTTCCAAATTCATTATTTTGTGACATATATTTATACTACCTTCCTATAATCCATTTTATTTTTATATTATGAGAGACCTATTTCTCTCCCATCAACCCTTTTTATGAATTTTTTTGTCACACTGTTTGGATAACGAAATTGCACCGTGAATATCCATTCCAAAACAATAATATAACTGAATACCATACCCATTCTATATTAAGGGTGTTCACTTTTATACACATATACCTTTTTATTATGGCCTTACATGTATTTATTCCACACCCTATGATCATATAAAAAAATATGATGATGAATGAATACATGCGTCATGATATATGTGGAACACTCAAGCATGAGAATAAAAAGAATGTGACGGGTGTGCCTAGAATTATATAGTGGTCCACTGCATTGGGTAATGTTTAGTATCATGATGCGTCATGATGGGGCAAGGTTTTACTTGATTCATTTTTGGTAATTTGTTCACTAGGATGTCTTTGTAGTTTAGACTTAACCTATGATGCAATGTTTTAAGTTGTTCCCACATTAAATTATTATGATTATCTTGTTATGTCATGAATTTATGTTCATGCTTCTTTTATGATCCATTGATATGCGTATTGTCTAACATATGTTGTCTTCTTCATGTTATTCCATGTTTATTCCCTTACCCGGCATTATAGCTCACCCCTTTCTTATGTATGTCCAAATTTTATCCCATGCAATGTTACGTGCGAAGTAATGCAGTGGAAATGTAAAGGAATATTTCGATAATGATATTTTATTTCATGTTTTAAGTTGATATTTAATGTTAATAAGTTCCCAAGAACCTATACTTCTTGATCTTTCAGGTTGTATTAAGTGTAATTTTATGTCATTAAATCATGTATGAATGTAATAAAAATAAAAGAGTTGTTATAAATACGGAATATTAAAGAAATAATAAATATAATATATAGAACATATAAATATATTTTCCATCATAATTTCAACCATGATTAGTGGTAATGAAAAAATGAAAAATTGTCATTTAGTGAGGTTGTAGTTTGATGTACACATAAATAGTACATTCGTTACCCATTAGATGGATGTGTCACTATGTATTAGTTGAACACATAGAATAAAAACATTATTCTAAATTTAGGATACTGGTGTTTTCATAAAATAATGAAATAAATAGATTTAAAGGGTTTGAGAAATTAAATAAATTAATCGGGTTTGAGAGAAGATGTTACCGCTTAATCAGGTAACTCCTTTTGGTTTGTATGAAAAGGATTCCTTATATTTATTTCATCAAAAAAAGAGGATTAAATTATTAAGGGATGGATTTAGGGAAGCTTATTGGTCAGATATTTGCTGAACTAAAGTGATTTTAGAGGTTTTAGGAAGTGAGAGAGGTGGTGGCCTTTTATAGGGAAGGAAAAGGACTCCTGTGGAATTTTTAAAATGAGTTATGGGTACACATGTTATTTCCAAAAATAAGTGATACCAAACCAACAAAAATAAATAATGGAAGTTATATTTACAAATTATGTCAAGATAATGGGTGTTTTAAAAGTTCCTAGGTCATTTGGGATCTTAAGATTAATTTTTATTACCCAATTAATCTTAATTTGACCTTAATTACTGGGATTAGTTTTAATCAACATTACTAATATTTTTTTCTAAAAATTTAACATGATCTAATTAGAATATAAATATTATACACATTATAATGGTTTCATGTCCATTTTTAAAAATTCAATTCACATTAGTGAAAAAATTAAGATTAATGCTAATCCAACAGACGTGAAGAAATAACAGGTTTTTAATATAGAAAAATGTTCAAATGTTTGTTATGTTTTATAATTATATTTCAAAATTAAAATTGATTATAATGAAATAAATTTCATTAATAGATTTATAATTAATCTAATTTTTCTATAAAAAATTTAAAGTATAATTTTACATTAATACTTGTTTAAATGAAAAGGATGTTATTAACTAAAATTTACTATTTTTTACTACTCATCAAAAAAATAAAGCTTCTTAGAAAAATCCCAAAAATTCACACTAAGATAATTTCAGAATTCAAAATTTAAAAATGAATTTTATTTTATAAAATGATATTTTTATATGTGTCTACAATTTTGTTTTTTGATATTTACAAAAGGATATGAAAATTGGTTCATATGAGAAAATATTATTTTTAAACATATAGACATTCCGGAAATTATATTTTCCATTAAAACTATTTTTTATTCATGTAAAACCATTATGAAAATACTTGAAAAGTATTTAATACTATTCATATTACTATATTATAACATCTTGGTTATAACTAACGCGTTTAAATAATTATAATAAAAAAATGATTTTTTAGAAACTTAATATTTCATGTAATGTAAGCCAAGTCGGTGTTGCAGGTAGCGCAAGCCAAGTAAATGTTGTGTGTAGAATAGTCCAAGTTGGTGTTTCATGTAGCTCAATCCAATTTTGTTTTGTGTTAAAGGAGTGTTTGAATTTTTATTATATATGTATATATATTACTATTTCCAATGTAATGGGACATTAAAAATTTTAAAAAGATAATTTATTTTAAAAAATATTTGGGTGTTACATTCTTCCCCCCTTAAAATTAATTTCTGTCACAAATTTCATCTCGGATATTAAAGGATTCATACTTGAAAGTTCCTTTCATAGAAACCCACATTGTAAAAATGAATACTAAAACTTCCTTTTAAAAGGAAGGTTGGAAACATAATGGTTACCCAAAGTACCATATAACTAGGTTTCCACATGGGAGAATATAGGTGGAAAGTGAAAAAATGGAACATAAGAGAAATAAGATGATCATATTCTGATGGACAGTGATAGAGAACAAAGTCATGAGAAATATAATAATTAGAAAGACATGAATATATGATGAAATAAGGGACCATATTATTCCATGTAAACATGGGTACTAGTATAAAATTTTTGGTTTCAAGATCCAATTTCACAATGTTAATGAATTTTCATGAAAAGACATACTTTCATGATTTCAGGAAAACCTATCCATTTGTTGTTCCTTGATCCACTTCACCTCTTTCTCAAAAAAGAAAGGTGAATTTTTCATTCAGGAAACACTAACTGATCATGAGATCCATGAAATGATATCCCTTCTGTCATTAATTATCATCAACACCACGTTTTTATAACAGGTTATCCAATATGATTAAATCCTCATGTTGTAAGACAATAACTTATTCTCACAAACATCATCCAATGTTGAACTTAAACATCCTAGAAATTGATAACATTATAAACCATATGAAATATGAAAATTGAAATATTTATAAACAATTTCATGATGGAAACATATCCTTGGTCCCCTATATATCAAATAGTACGATATGTTTTTCAAATTCGGAACATGTGAGTACCCTTATCATATATTCCTCTCAAACATTGTAAAGAACTTAACTACCATAAATCCTTTTGTAAAACATTCTTTCTTCCTTACCCCAATGATTAGTGGATATATTATTTAAATCCAAGAAGTTTTAAACTCTATCCTTGATTAAATAGATCACCTTTTCAATAAATAGTTATAGGGTATTCAGTACCTTCCAATTTTATTGTTGATACCCATCATATCTTTATCCATAAATAATTATCTCAACGTCAGAAATTAATTAAGGGTTACAATCCCTTAATAAAAATATATCCTTTCTATGAAACCATTTTTCTATTTATTCATCACCATTAAAAATGTCTTTTCAATCATTAATGAAAACATATATTGAAAATAATCATATATTTCACGATTCATATAACAAAATATTTGAATTCCAAAACAACAATACTTCCTTCCCCTAATATTATACTTACATTAGTTAGTCTTCATCAACATGTTCTTAATACCTATTTCATAGAATATAAAATATGAATCATGACTTAAGCTTCCTCAACCTCAATCTAATCATGCTTCTTATGTTTTATATAAACAATACTAGAATAAAATCACATTCCATTCACATGTCATTTGAGGTCTATTCATCTTCTGAATTATAACCAATACTCATACCACCTTCCTGATTCTATTTATGATATTTCCACTTTGGAAATAAATTCGAATAATGGCCACACTTTATATATATAAATCATTAAATGTGAACCATGTTCCTTTGAGTTCTCTCCATTTACTAAAACAGGAACTAATAGAGTGAGAAACATTAATCCTTTTATTATACCATATAATCATGAAATATTACTTGTAGGATGATTAAATCATGGATCATACTTGTTTAATCTATAAAACCTAATGTTTATACTAGGTTATTTATAGTCATACACTATTTAAATCCCTTATGATGGTTCGTGAATAGTTTGTAAATTTTCAAATCATATCCCCTGGGAGTGTGAACCCAGTTGTGCAGAAAGGCCCATTTTCTTGTACCAGATTACCCCAAGTCTGGACCAGAACATCTTGTCATATTTTTTTACCCCTATGTACATCTATTCAAGATATATATCCACTTGTAGTATCGAGATCGGGATGTATTTCTAGAAATCCACTCACTCTGTCCTTTACGAAAATTCCACAACATTTTCCTAAATGTCAAATCAAACATATAATTATCCTTAGAGACATCCCTAGAAATATCCTTATAAATATACCTAAGGATTTCATTAAGGTTTTCACATTCATTTTTCAAAGGTTGACTAAACCATTACTTTGATACTAACTATAGTAACCTAGTATTAACATACCTGGATATTGTATCCTTTTGTATTAATATTTAGTGAATTAATAAAATACATACCTGTGGACCGTAATAGTTTAGTTTCATTGCAATCTTGGAAAAAATATTCTATCCTGGTGATATATCTTCAACATCTCTCAGAAATACCTCTACCTTTACGACTTAGAACTAAAACCTTTTTTCATTACCTGGGTAAAGGAAACATAAGAAAGGGTTGATCTTAGATTCTTAGTAAGGGTAAATAAAGGAAATGTGTAAATGTAATATCAACATAAGGGTATTAAACATGAACATAACATTTGAATATAATAACCCCTTTATTATAGATAATAATAGATATTGAATGTTCATAAGACATGAATCATATTAAAATAAAAATCATTAGACATGAAACCATAACAAAGTAATAGAATATGGAATTATGGAAAACACAAAAGAATTTAAAAAAACAGTGCTAGTGAATCCTACCAAGGATTTTGTAAGATTCTAGTCTTTGGTTAATCCCTCGTGTTCCTGATTTAGGGTTGGGATTCCCTCCTAAGTACCCTCTTGTTTCTGACATGGGATATCATCCAATGTAAGCTCTTTTTTATGTGTGGGATGTCCTCCTATTAACCCTCTTTTTTCGAACATAATATTTCCTCTTGTATACCCTCTTTTTTTGGGCTTGGGATGTCCTCTCATGTACCCTATTGTTACAGGCCTGATATGTTAACCCATATAACCTCTTGTTTCATACATGGGATTCCCTACTATGAACCCTTTGATCTCGTAAAACATTTATCATTACCCAATGCATTAGAGGGAGATATTGGTCCCACCAGTCACATAATGAAATCATACATATGTGTTCCAAAATATTCATTATACCATGACCTATGAAAAGAGAAGGGTTTTATAGACATCAAATCATAACCCATGAAATAAAATGGGTATCATTAACATTTTCTTACACTATAACCTATAAGAAAATATATAGTTTCCATAATCATATCATCATAGAAAAACCCATGATGGGAAGTAGGTTTCAAAAGAATAGAACATGTGGAAGTGAAATGTGTGTTATATGAATTATTCAATCGAAAAATAAACCATTCCAGAATGAATATGAATGGAACCATTGGATAATTTCCTATAAGGTCTTGATTAACATCAACAGATGTCATCATAGATGAAAAATAAATTGGGAAGATATTTTCAAAACCTCTAATGAAGAAAATATCATTTTTCCTTTGAAAATTCAAATTTAAAACATTAAATAATTTTTAAATCAATTTTCATTTAAAATACATTGAAAAAATTAAAATAAGGGTTGAAATCATTTTGAAAACCTTTTTCCATGAAAAATTGTAAAATAATATTGAAAACATTTTGAAAACCTTTTTCAATGAAAGCTTATAAAATAAGCTTCAATAAATTTTAAAACCCATTTTCATTTAAAACACTTTGAAAACTTATAAATGAATATTGATAATGTTTTGAAACACATTTCATTGAAGATAATTTGAAAACTTTTAAATAAATACTTAAACTGTTTTGAAAAAAAATATTTTAAAATAACTTTTAAAACTTATAAATAATATTTTAAAACCATAAAAAAATTTAAAACAATTTTTCCTTTAAAATTATCTTAAAAAATAATTTGTTTTTTTTGAAAACTTGGTTTTGAAATAAAATATATTTCTAACCTAAGAGAGAGATACGATAAGATTTTTCTTAAAGATATATTATTAATTTACATATGCACCAAAGAGTGTAAAATTGTACTAATACATGGATATATCTTTAATAAATATATATTAAGAATTCTCATGAGTTTTCTTGATATATGGATCACAATATTTTAGCAAAATAATCATAATCATTAACAATCTTGAAAAGCGACGAGATTGTTTCAATAAACTCTCACCACTTGGTTACTTGGTATCATAATATTCATGTAAAAAAATGAAATAACATGAATCATAAAATATCATCAAAATAATTAAATTCATGATATAACATGTCAATTGGAATCATATACACCTTGTTAAATAACATAGTTGCATAATAAAAAATGTGTCTTAAAGAATGCAATCTGAGACAAAACTACTTCACCGATTTGGAAACTTTCGAAACATTCACCCCATGAAATAAATATCATAGAATGGAAATGTAAATACCTATAAATTTATTTATTATATACATATAATATTCTCATGGCTAGTACATACTCCACACAAAATAAGTGAGTGTTGAATAAAGCATTTATATCATTGAAATAAAAACTGAGATGAACTCCCCTTACCTCGTGTCTTTAATCTTATCGTACTCATCCAATCCTCTTGTATAATAAATATAAATCTATTGTTAATATTTTAAAGAAAAATATTATTATATATAATTCCATATTTTGATATATTATCACCTTAAATTACCCTCTTTTTAGCAATTTCATGTCAAGGTTACATTTTGGGTAATATTCTCTATGTTTTTGCTTGTGTCTTACTTTGTGTTATCATTTGTCCCTGTAATTATATCAAGATTTATATAATGTAAAAATTGATTTAAATATAATTTATATTCATTATATTTTTATTATAATAATCTATATAATATGGAAGTATAAAATTCAATACAGCGTTTGTGGATATGGTAAGTCGTACGTACTCCTGAACGATGTTTCAGTTTTTTATTATTGTATTGAAAGATAAAAAGTTCATGAAATATATGAATATATATCATTATTCAGGTAGAATTATTAGATCATATATATTTCATATAAGATCACTAAACCCATCCTTAATACATTCTATGTCGTGTGTGAATGAATCACATCGCTTTGAGGGGCGGTAGTCCACACTTCCTCAAATAAAATTATTGTATTTACTCAAATTGTAATGTAAATAGATATGTATTATAAAATGAATACAAAAGCGTAAAGATATAATAATTATAATATATTGAATATATAAATATATTATTCATGATAATGTTCACCATGAGAGGTGGTAAGGGAAAAATGAACAGTCAACATTTTGTGGGGCGGTCGTTCTGTGTACATATAAACAGTACGTTTGTTACCCATTAGATAGATGTGTGTGTAAGTGATGGTAAAAACATTAGAATAAAAACATAATAGTATAGATAGGATAATTTATTATTATAAAATAATTTAATAAAGATAGTTTTTTGTGTGGATAAAGAAAATAAATGAAAGGATCTTGAGAGAAGACGATTCATCATAATCGGGTAACTCCTTTTGGTTTCTGCCAAAAGGCTTCCTTGGATTTATTTATGCAGAAAGGGAGGATTCAAGGAGGAAGTGAGAGATATTTTGAATTTCATTGGGAATATATTTACTAAACCTAAGTGTTTTTAGATGTATGAGTAAGTGGGAGAGTTTGTGACCTTTTATAGGGAGGGAAAAGGAATCCCTCGGAATTTTTGAAAACAAGTTAGGTGTACACATGCTATGACCTAAAAAAGTCATAAAACCCAACATAAATAAATTATGTAAGGTGTATGTACGAAATATTTCCATAAAATTGGTGTTTTAAATGTTTCTATTTCATTTGGTCCCCTCTGATTAAGGTTTATTCCCCAATTAATATTAATGTGACCTTAATCGTTGCGATGAATTTTAATCACTTTTAATAATTTGTTTAGTAAAATAATTTAGAGGATGTAATTAGACTCTAAATATTATATTGATTTAAGTGGTTTATATCTATTTTTCCAAGTGTAAAAATTATTTTTATTTCTTATCCCGCAAACAAGGCGAAATAATGGGGTTTTAAAGTCAAAAAATGATCAAAAGTTTGGTATGTTTTCATATTAAATTTCAAAAGTGAAATTGATTATAAATACATAAAATACATTAATATATGGATAATTGATATAATGTGACATTAAATAAAATTTAAATTGTAATTTAGAATTGATAATTAAATAAATGAAAAGGAATTTATTAACTAAAATGCAACATTTAACACTATTCATCCAAAAAATTATGTTTCTCAAAAAAATCCCGAAAACACACCCATGGATTATTTCATCATTAAAAATTGATGCATAACATTTATTTTATAAAATTAAATTTCTATTTGTATAAAATTAATTTTTCCCCTTCATAAAAGGCCATGAAAAGAAGTTCATTCTAGGAAATTGTATTTTTAAACATAAAAAGATGTTACAAAAAAAATTATATTTTTCATTATAAATCTGTTTAATTTATATAAGAATATTTTAAATGTTTTTATTAATATTAATATTGATATGTTTTAATGTCTAGGTTATAACTACATAGTTTAAATAATTATAACAATAAAATGATGTTCGTAAAAACTCGGTACTGCGTGTAATATACACAAAATAAATGTTACGTGTACAGAAATTAAAGTCATTGTGGCATGTAGCACAATCCATGTTGGTCGTGCATGTAGTGAAATCTAATTTTGTGTCTTGTTAATGTAATATTTGACTTATTATTTTAGTATATATATATATATATATTAAACTATTTTTAGTGTCACGTGAAATGAAAAAATATCAAAAAGATAAAATAATTAGAAAAAAAAATTTCAAAAAATATTTGGTTGGTGCATGTGGTTTACAAAACACTATCTTTGGCTCTATTATAAATAATACTAATTCCCTTTGAAATATTTTGTTACACGCAATGATGATTTTTAACAAACTATAATATACTATTTATATTATTATTAAAATATTATTATAGTTACCACATAGCTATTGGAACGGATGTTATTAATAAGACTAACAAAATTGTGAAAAATTGAGTTCAATATTTATATAAAATTAATCATTTGGTTATCAATTACATATAGTGAAGGTAATAAGTATTTGAAAATAATGAAATTGATTTTCTAAGAAAAATATTTTTCTATGTGCAACATAATTGCATCATAATAAATTAAACAAACCACTTATGATTTATATTTTCAACAAAATTTATATATATTACATATTCAATGAATATTTTTTATAATCATCAAATAGAATTTATAGGTATAATATAAGAATAAATCTATTTTTTTTGAATAAAATATGTATTCTTATAAAAGATAATTCTACCTTCTTTTAACAAGGAACCATTTTTAAATCATCTTTTTGACAATTTTATCATTTTTATTTGAAAAAATATAATTCTTTTTTAAAATATGAAGATAAAAGTTAGATTAGGGTTAATGTTTGGTAATTTTCTGTAATTTTTCATTTTTTTATGAATTGTGAATAATACTGAATTTTAATTCAAAATTACATTTTCATCGAATATATTTTTCAGGATAGATTATGTTTATTAATTGTGTAAAGTTCATATTAGATAAATTATACATCAAATAATCCAATTTAGGTCATTGGAATCAATATAAATTTTAAATTGGATATAAAAATCGTACCAAACATTTGATTGTTTTTACTATAAAATCCCACTTTGTCATCCCATCTTTAGTATTAAATATGAATAAATTTCTTCTAATTATGTGATTTAAATTTTAAAAAATATATTAAATATTTGTAATCATCATAATATATAATTTAAAATAATTTAAAATTAGTTTTTTGAACTATTAGTTAAATTAATTAGAATGATTAAGAGAAAAATTATTTTACCAAGGGACTAAAATTCACACTTAAGGGCCAAAATGACCTAGAAACTTTCCAAAATAAATTTTATGAATAATTTTAAACCCTATTATCCATTTTACGTAATTTTACTTATTATTACATCCACGTTTTACGAGAAAAATGTTGGTGAAATTTCATTTAAATTTTTTTTAAAATAACATCATTCCTCCTCCACTATAAAAAAGCCCTCAACAATCCCACATATTCGCACATCTCAAGACTTTTGGGTCACCAAGACTCTAATAAAATAGTCTCTCAATATCCATAAATTCATCCTATAATCCCCCCTTTAGTATAAAACTCATCCTAGGAAGATCATTGGTGCAGACCAAAAAGAGTTACCCAAAGTAGAGGTAACATCTTTCCTCATGATATATTGTTTTATTTTTGTCTCCACTCCCCTAATATCATCATATTCCATGATTATTGAATAATCTCAGTATCATCAAAAAAATAATATGTTTTTATTATAATGGTTATACCTACACATACACAAACATCTGTCAATCTGGTAATGAACTTATCACTCTTATGTACGAAGAACAATCGCCTGTTGAAATGATGTTGTTCATTTTTCCTTTACCGCCTATCATGTTTGGTAATTAAGATGAAAAATATTTTTTTATATGATATTTAGGATGTATTTATTCTTCTTGAATTATTATATAACACACAATTTCATTCTTTCTATCTTTTGTAAATACGAAAATTTCTTTTTGGGAAGTGTGATCTACCGCCTCTTCAAAGAGATGTGATTCATTCACACTCTACTTTGAAAGTATTAAGGATGGTTTTAGTGAACTTATATGATATATATCGCATAATAATTCCTCATTAATTTTATTATATATATAATTATTAGTAAATTTTCTTCTTGTAATATGACAATAAAATGGAAACATCGTTCAAGCGCATGTACGGCCTACTGTCTCTATGAACGGTGTACTCAATTTCATGTTTCTATAATATATAGATTATTATAAATAAATATATGATGAATATATATGATATATATATATAATCATTTATATTATGAAAAAAATTAAATTATTATCCAATTAAGAGTATAAAGAATAACAAGCCAAAACATGTATAACAAACAACACATATATTACCTAAAACATAACATTAACATACAGTTGTTAATAAACAGTTAGTATAATGTCATAAAAAATCGTACATGGTATTGGATATAATGATATGGTTCTTTGGTATATTTATAATACAAATATGTTTATTATAATGAATTTTTGAACAAGTATGGAGAAATTTAAAATATAAAGTAAGGAAATTTCATCTCACTTTTTATTTCTGTGAGATACATTCTATATTCATCACTTTATTATATTATGTGGTTTATATACTTTCCTATGATAATTTTTATCATAAATTTAATTTATTTAATGGTATAATATGTTTCAATTTATGTTATCCTATTATAGGGAAAAAATTCAAAAGAAACTGAAGTAGTAAGGGTTTTCTCGTCTCACTTTTATTTTCCATGAGACACATGACATGTTCACCACTAATTTCTTGTATGTGGTGTGTATAATTACTATGGATGTGTTATATTATTCTAGTACATAAATTTATGTGTATTTAGATACCAATTTCATTTCAATTCATTCAAAATATTTATGTCTCAAAATTTATCAAATCAGAAGAGTAATTTTGTCTCAATTTTTCTTCTTTGAGACACATGACATGTTGTGCACCTATGTTTTTCTATGATGGTTATATACTATATTTGAAATTATATATCATAAATATACTTATTTTCATGATATTTTATGATTCATGTTATTTTATTCCATCCATTATATTATGATTCAAATTCACCAAAGTGGAAGTGGGTTATTGGTATAATATCATTTTCTGTCGAGATTAATTTTTAATAGAAAATTAATAACTTCCATCATATGATAATGGATGTTTATTAAAGAAGAAAGAAAACAGTATAGAAAAGTATATATAATCATAGAACACCCAAAAACCATAATGAAATAGTTATAGTGTTAGATATCAAAATCACATAATTAAAAATAAAAGCATCCAAAACCACCCAATAAATATGAGGTGAGATCTGGATGTCAAAAGTAGGATCTTCCTTTATTTCCAAATCATATGGCTGCTCCATGAAATCCATTCATTACATTAACAGAAATGAGGCAGGCCACTCCAGATGCAACAAGGAAGCAGTAAGGCATGCCACTCTAGGTCCAAAAGAAGCAGCAAGCTATATGTAGCTGTGGTTGTCTTAGATAAGCGGCCTTGGGGAAATTTCCCACCATTAATATTTGTTGTAGATCCTATACAATAGAATTCAACATCGAATAATAAATTTCATGAATTCCAGCTGTAGAAATTCTTAACAATGATAAAAAAATAGGTTGCTCTATTCATGTCAACATCAACCAGATATGAATAGAAATGAAAAATTAAAACAGTTAAATTCATAAGAAAAAATAGTTGACTTGTTGAATCCCGTAAAAAAAATAAGGAACATGTGACAATAAATGTCACCACTAGAGGCCCATTCCAAGACATAAACTGATCCATGAATTCCAGTAGATAACCCTTGAAACCTAGTGCAGAAATTATCAACAACAATCAGTAAACATGAGACTTCATTCTTGTGGAAAAAACATTGAAACAGACCACTCCAAGGAAGCTGAAAGAATGATATTAACCAAACAAGCCCAAAAGAGTTAATAAAAAAGTCAAAGATATTAAAAACATTATATAACAACATCAACCATAGATGATAAGCAATCATAAAATTCAATAAAATGGAATTAGGACACCACAAATGACATTTTAAAACCTAATTAATATTAAAAATAAGATACAACTTACACATGTCTAAAAATGGGAGACTTATAACAATACCTTTTACGAAAAGGAAGAAGACCATCAGAAACTTGATCATACCAAGAAAAATCAACTCCATTGACACCTTTATTTGCAAGAACATCAGTAACAGATTTTGATTCCCTATAAATGTGAGTTATAATATGGTTCATAGAAAAAAGAGTATCAAAACATTTAATCCAACGATTAGTTAGCTTCTAGGACAAGTGAGAAAGACCCATCCTAATAGAAGATACAACTATAGTAGAATCACTCTCAATCCACATATTATCCAATCCATGATTCACATCTTGTTTCACCACAACGACAATGGCATGAATTTCAGCCTCAAATGAAGAGTCAAGGACACAGGAACCAGGGAGACATCCAAGGACATCCCCTTTATGATTTCTTAAAATAACACTATAACCAAAGAGCCCCGGATTACATCTAGAAGCTCCATCAGAATTAACTTTTAACCATCCAACATGATTTTACTTCCAAAAAACATCAAATTTTCCATGTGGAGGCCAACATTCTCCCTTGACACATATCCAGTTGAGTATAGACAAATCATGAACCACGTTAAAGTTAAAAATACTTCCTCAATATTTCTGCATTACGCACAACAACAATAATGGCTGATAAAACCCCACTGACTGAGAAGGAAAAGTTTTTATGAATCACCTTATTCTGAGAAAACCAAATAGAACGAAGACGTTTAATAGATGGATCCCGAAAAACATCCCGCAATTGTGGAGAAAGTTAAGTTGAATGTCAACCTTGGAGGAATTCTTCGATAGAAGACACACTAGGAATAGGGATTTTAAGGATATCATGAGAAGCCTTATACATGTATGAGGTAGTAACAAAAATAAGGAACAAATCATCAATGTATTCCCAATGTTTATGGGAAAACACACATGAGGAACAGAGAGAAATACCATATTTTTTAAGGAAAAAATCAGTAGGAAGCTTCCCATGAGCCTGTCTCTAAGAAAATGCTATCTGAGAAGGCCAAATAAAGATCATATGTAAATTTCCCATCCACTAATAACCTATATGGTAATATGAATAATTCCTATAAAAACTTTTAGAGGACATCAACCCATTGACAGCAGGTTCCCTTGCCCAAAAATCCCTTCTGTTAGAGAAGCGGTAACGATTGATAATATTAAAAATATGTTTTGGGAGACCCCCCATATTATCAAGAAGAACTTTAATCGTGGAATCCATATCAGAATTGAATTCATCATGAAGGCATCATCAAGGTTACAACTAGTCCATTTGGACATCCAGAGGGATAATGATGAATTACTTGAAAAAATCCATCTGGAATGAGAGTCAATAGAAGAAAAAATGGATTTAAAAGAAGGCCAAACAGATGAATCCAGATGATTAAAAACCCCATTCTCGAGCCTATACATGAATTTATTTTGTAGAAAGTCTAGAGACAAATAATTACTATTGGAAAGAATCCATACAAATGAAGCCTATAAATAATCATTAAACATATCAGGATTTTTAACCCCACGACCGCCTACATCATAGGGTTTACAACAATTATTCCAAGAGACCATGGCTAATTTCCTATCTAGAATGTTAACACTCAAAATGAAATTTTTAATTGAAACATTAACTCTTTTGATGAGAGAGACTAGACACTTATAGACCATGAAATAATAAACAAACTTAGAAATAATTACATCTATAAACAAATATACATGACCCACAAGGGATAGAGACTTTCCCTACCAAGTAGTAAGATGAATTTTGATTTTACTAAAAATATCATAAAAGTAACATGCTTTAGGCCTCCCCCAAAACATAGGAACACCCAAATATGTAAAGAGAATAACTCCTTCATGAATCCCCAAATCCCTGATAATTTCCTTCTTTCCGGTTCTTCTGATTTGAGAAAAATATGTACATCTCAATCCTCTAACATTACCAGACATGAAAATGGTGGTATTTCTGTAGTCGTGGATCCAGAGGCTTTGCAACAACGTTTTGATTTTTTTATGTTTTCAATTACTGGATGCGTTATTTTTTACAAGGGTGATAAAGCATGGTCTTACATTGATCTTAAAAATAGAATATCTCATTTCCTAGGTTTTAGTAACAGGAAATTTATTCCTATAGGGAGGGGTTGCTTTCATTTCATTCTTGAATCAGGGGATGCTTTTAATAGAGTATCGGATATTGGATACCTATATCTCAAACCTCAATCTTTGAGATTATCTGAATTGGATGTTAATAATAATCCCTTTAATCTTAATCAAACCAATGCCTGATTTGGATAAAACTTCATAGGTCTAATGAGATATATTGGAATCCTAAGATCTTAAATGATCTTGCTTCATGAATTATCACTCCTATTATAATGAAGTATAAAACCTTGGGGGGGATCTTGGATATTTTTCTAGAATTCTGGTTGATGTTAATTTTGAAACCAAAAGACCTTATAGTGTTACCTTTATTTTTAAAGGTAATAAGATTGACGTTAAAGTAGAATATGAAATTGTTCCTCATTTTTTTGATTTTTGAAAGATTTTTGGTTATTCTATGGTGAATTGAAGGATGAAATGAAAAAAAGTTTATAATGTTCCCAAATAGAATAATTGGAAGTAGGTTAACTGAAATAAAAAAATAAGAAGGTCATTTTGGAAATGGAGGGCCCCTGGATATACCTGGTCCTTCTAGTGTTATTGTTACTTCTAAGAAATCCTAGGCAAATATATCTAAAGATGTTGAACAAGGTAGGATTCTTGATCAGACTATTCCTCTTGCTGTGATTGATATGGAAATGGGTAAATATGGTGGATACACATGCACAAAGGATCACATTTTGTAACAGAACATCTCCTTTGAGATTTATAACCGGGTCGGTTTTTTGAAAAAAGACATGGATGATTGTTTATTGAGGCAGGATTTGGAGGAAAATATTTTTTCTCTTGTGGTCTCATTATAGTATAGTGAGACTTCCTTCATTTACCATGTTTTTAGTAATTATTTTATTTCCTCTATTTCACCTGTCACTTCGCCAGTACACGTGGATGGAGTTTCATCCAGGAATGATATTTTTGTATTGGATAGCTTGACCGAGGCTCTTTCCTATTGAAATGAAGATTCTGATATAAATTAAGTGAGAATTATGGTTCCTGATTCACTCAAGGAATATTCTGCTACATTTGGAAGGGTTCATTGGGGATCCTATTTCAATAGGTGGTACTGTCACATGGGTTGATGAAACTGAGGTTCCTATTTCATCCAGTGGTGATGTTACATTGTAGGATATTGTTGTTCCTAATTCATAAAGAGGTCCAGTTGAAACTCTCTTATTTGTTGTTAAAAATTTAAAAGGAACCACAAGTGCTTTGGATATAAGTGATATCTTATAATGGGCCTCCAGTCCTAAGTGAAAGGCTGGAAGGCCACCTATATTAGGAAAGCAGGTAACATTGGGGATCAAAAAAGGGGTAAATCGTCTCTGACTTATATTTAAATGATGATTCTATTCTGGAATTTCCAGGGACTGGCCTATCATGACACTATGAAATTATTTACGAACTTCATTCATAATCATATTCCCTTTTCATTGGTTTTTCTGAACATAAAAGAGTTTTTTCTCCCAGTTTTTTCAATTTAGAAAATATGGACTTTTATTTTGTGGAATCTAACAAATGTTAATTGAATGTTAAAATATTCTAGGTCTTGGATGATTTTTAATTAACTAATAATTCCTGGATTTCTAATACAGATCAATATGTCACATGATCCATCAATTTTTAAGGGCTCCAACATTTCTACTCTTTTATTTATTCCCATAATTATTACCATGACCGTAAGAATTTATGGATTGAGATTATTTATTGTTATGCTTCCATTGATAAAATATTATGACACATGTCTCAATAAATATCATGAATTTTCTAACCCTATGGTTATTAATGTTATATCCAATTAATGGTACCATTTATTTACTCTATCATACTTATGATTTTTAAGAAATTTATTTATGAAAATACGACTTTATTTCTCCTTTTGATTAGAAATCTGTATTTCTAGAAAACCTTGTATTCGAAAAATGTTTTAAAAAATTATTTAATATTATCATATGATATTTGAATTATATTTGTAAATGTATTTTACCTTTATAAAAACATTTTTAAAATGAATATTATTTTAATTTTCTGATCAAGGTACCTTTATAAACATTTAAGGAGAAAAAGGAATGTTCAGCAAGTACAGACATACCCTCCATCATGAAATTAATTTTCCTAGAGAATAATTTATAAGTTTAAAAGTTATTTTTTAATGAAAAACATTCTTAATATTATAAAAAATTGTTTAGATTAAAGTGTTTTTCAAAAAAAAAAAGGTTTAAAAAATGTTTTTTATGTGTTTTAAATTATTTTCAAAGCTTCTTCTATATGTTTTGAAAAGTTTATTTTCAAATAAAATGGTTTCAATGAATTCTTGATTTATTTATATTTTCTAAAATCTATTTTCTAGAAACTTCTTTTCAAAATAATTTCTATCCTTCCTTTTTAGGTTATCATTGTATTTTTAAAGAAAAATGTTAACCACATATTTTTAAGACAATTTTAATGGTTTTTAAAAGGTATTTTAAAAAGAAAAGGATTTTAAAAATACTATATGTTTTAAAAATTAATTTTATTTCATATCAGAAAAGATATATTCCTCATGATATTTTTAAAATTAAATTTTAATTCTTTATTTATAAGAAAATTATTTTGAAATGGTTTTATAAAATTGGTTTTCATAGAAATGTTAGTTTACTTAGGTAATGTTTTATGTGATATTTCAAAATCCTTCTCTATATAAGATGTTATACTTTTCTATATTTATTCATTACTGGAGACATTATCTAATAATACCATTCACATTCATTCCTGAATGGTTTATGTTTTGATGGAATTATTTTTATGAAACTCGTTCCTCTTGTATGGCTCATATTTATTTGAAAACTATATATCTATATGGGTTATATGCTTTTGTAACACATTTATTTTCATGGGTCGTTATTTGATAAAATAATTATGAAACCTATCTATCTTCCATGGGTAATGATAGGATAAAATTTTACGATACAGATTTCATTTTATGGGTTATGATATGAGGATTATGAAACCCATCACCTTTTATGGGTCATGATTTGATTCTTGTTTTATTATCTTGTTAAACATATATTTATGAAAATATTCTGTGATGGGGGTACTGATATATCCCTCCAATGAATTGTGTAATGATTTATATATCATGTTATAATGATGGGAAACAAGTCAACAGGCATGATCCAAAATCTGAAACCGGTGCATCCTGATCCAAAATTGGAAACAGGTGTATCCTGATCCACTATGTGAATATAGTGAAACCCAATCCACTATGGGATGCTAAGGAAACTAGATCCACATTTAGAATATAGGGAAACTCAATACACTTTGGGAAGATGGGGAAACCCAATCACTTATAAAGAAATGATTTCGATTGTGGGTGGTGGTGTGTGTCACCCAGTAGGTGTAGTCCCTATGAAGTTCCCGGATAGGTTTTTGATAATAAACATTGACTTATAGGGAATGATGTCAGATTTTTATGTATCTTCTAAATAATATATTTGTTAAGCCTTTGATATGATCATATCATTCATGTTCTTGATTATCCTATGATTACTTCTTTATGAACATCCATGTCTCATTATTATGACCTTTTTATATATGGTATGATCTTCAAATATTATTATCACGTTCCCATGGACATATGGTCCTGTTATTATCACGAATTTCCATTATTTAAAACTACATTGCAATTGATATCACCCCTTTATTATGTTTCCTTTCACTTGGTTATGAATAAATGTTTTATATATGAGTACTAAAGGATAATATCATTAAGGGTTGTGTGGAAGATCATTCACCAAACTAGAAGAATGTGTTCCACATTTCTGAGAACAATAATCTATTACAGTCTTGGTGTATGTGTTTTTTGTAATATACATAATATTAAACTAAAATTATGTTATATCCACGTATGATAAGCCTATTTCTCTTTTGAGAAAGTCATACCCATTAAAAGTTTCATGAAAATTGTATTTCTCAACAAAAAATATCCCTTTCCTGAAAAACACAAATAGTCATAATAAATCGGTAGGCTTTAATGACCATACTTAAATATTTATATTTTTCTATATATATCATGGTTTTTTATATTTTTTATTGCGTGTAAATAATTGTTTTGGAAAAATTAACTTATTTAAATATATTCATATATTAAGATCTCGGGGTGTTACATTCTCACTCCCCACCATTAATAAATTACATCCTCACAATTTGAATCATTGTAATTTATATTGGGAATTCATAATTAATCATACACCGCTATATGATCGTGAGTTTATTTTGGATGTGGAATGATATTTATCTATTTGTAAAATTATTATCAGTTATTTATAATGAGATTTAACTCATTCGGGATTTTACATACAATTTAATAAGGGAAGAAGATCTATATCCATAAGTAATAACTTCTTACAAACCAAGAAAATTATTTATATGAAAATAAAAAAATTGATATCCAATAGTTGGTGAAAAGTAACACGACATAAGTCATTATAAATTATTGTGTGAAAACCATCTTCATGATAAATTAGTAATTGTTTCACATGAGATTCCTTGTTATTATGGATTTTGGTAACTATCTCTAATATTGGGCCATGGATTTGGATATTTATCAACATAATGGAAAACTCTCTTACTTTTGAAAAAATTTAATTTTGTATCTTCTATCATTCCCTTACACTTGTGAGTCTGATGACCTTCGTCACATGAACTTTCATAAGACCTAATATTTAACTTCTTTGGTTTGTTTCGGACATCGACTAGGTTCACATTGCTAATGAAATTTCATGTTTTCTTATTTCTAATAATCACAAGATTTATCACACCATTTCCCATTATGTTGGTTCCTTCATTGAGGTAATATCCTCGTTGTCCCTTTCACTAATGGTAACTTCTACTTCTATCCTTAATAAAACCCAAAGGTTTGAAATGAATAGAAAAACATTATCCAAACAGGGGAATTATCATAATCAATAACATAAGTAGTATTTACCCTTAAAAACTTTTACCCTTATTATCAGATTTTATATAATTTCATTTGTTTAACCTAAACCAATCTTAATTTAACATACATAATTATTGGTTCAAGATAGGTTACTATGTGTTTGGTTCTCTCATAATTCTTATCCTAATGCTCAAATAGATATTGAAAATTACTATACAATATCTTAAAATATACTAAACACAAAAATATTTGAATTACATGATATAAAAATACATCTTATCCTTCCTCAAACAACATTCATCATTTATATATTCATATAATCAAGTATTTATATATCCTAATAATATACTATAAATAAAATAACATTCCCATAACCTATTTTAATATTCAATACATTAAACCACAATTACACAATATATATTCTTAAATAAATTTACAATAGTATTAACCCTCAAATGGTATTAACCGCTAGTTCATAAGGTCATACACTATTCAATATATATCAAAATCACAAAAATGAGATGAACATATCCAAAAATATCATGAATTAATTATCAACCCTAAGGCAATAATTTCCATCAAACTTACTTATAAAAAATCAAAACACCCATTAATATAAATTTCTATAACTTTAATGTAAATAAAATTGAATAAAAATTCTTTTATTTCTCATGTAATACTCATAACTTTTAAAAAATACAATAATGTAATTAATAAATATCACTCAATAACATGAATAGATAAGATATTCTATATTTAACTTCTATTAAAATTTTAACCTCAATACTATAGGTAAGAAAATGAAACTCACATTTCCCATTATAATACGAATATATCAAAATTATTTACCATTTATAGATTCTCCTTTTTTTTGTTAATATACATTGTGATTTCTAGATACATACATTTACCAACATCATTTTTATAAACCAGTTTCAATCAAAAACTAAAACCAAAATGGTTATGAAAATATCCAAAATATGATTACGAAATCATCATTCTAAATTTGTATTCCATTATGAAATTTAATTTTTTTAATATTATGTACTTTTGGATCAACTTATAAATCTCCACGCTCAACCATTTTTTATCCATGGACATTTTTTATTGTGTTCTAAAAACTAATTTTTTATCCCCATTCATTGATCATTTATAATGGTGTATAATTATATTTCAATTAACAAAATCATATACACTAAGAGCGTCTAGATCGGTATGAAATCATAGTCCCCCTAATCATGCATCAATGTTGATATTGAGTCAATGCTCAACCAAAACTTTTTTGAGTGATTATCCCTAGGTGAATCTATTCCAAAGCCACATCCACTTCCCAATATCTAGATAGGGATTCATTTCTAGGAAAAATCTTATAATATCTACATTACCAAAATAGTATGTTGTTATCTAATAATTATAAATGTTCCTAGGGTACTCAAAAAATTTATCTTATCAAGATCCACAATTATATATTGTATTGTTAACTTATATTTAAATAAAATAATATCTCAAATTATAATATATACCTTATAAATTATAATCATACTTAACTTATCAACCATTAAATTATCTTCATCAAACATCATAATATCAAGAGTTATCTAAAACATTTCTTTTATACCAACTATGATTCCCCAGTCCTGTACTCCTCAATCTGGTTCCACAAACACATACATTACGTACTTTCTTTGATACCAGTCGTAAAAAATGGGATATAACTATCATTAATTAAAAAAATTAAAAAAAAAATTATTTCTTCTATTATATTTAAATTACCATTTTGGGTTTGGATAGTTATATAATTTTTGAAAAACCTAAACAAAAAAAAAATTAATTTTCATTGAATCATGTGGAATTTTTTCCACTATATATAATACTTCTTAATCAATAAAGAATCATCACCATCCCTCATTAAATCTTTCACACATTCTATCCTTCTAATCATGAAGTTTAAATTACTTATATTCATATACTAGGTAAATGGATATATAAAAAGGTGTGGGATCAAATGATCAGTAAATAAAAAAATAAAATTGATTCAATATTTGAATAAATATTGTATATATATTATGAAAATAATAAGTAAACAACATGATACCATAATCAAATTAAAATTGAGAGCAAACTATATACATGAATATAAATTAAAACATTAATATCAATAATATTGATATCATAATAATTTAATTAATAATGTTGGACATCAAACACCTATTGGAATGGCCTTTTTCCAGGACAATTACTTGTTTATAAAACCACAATAAATACATCTTTCTAAATTGGGAATCCATACACCAAATAAAAAAACATTTTTTGTCCCATGAGTACTATCAATTCATTAGTGGTAATTATTGTTTTTTCCCCAGCTGTAATCTTTTTTATATCCAATAATGTCATGATATGATTCATCAAGACATTTCCTACCATTCCCATGGGAACGTCTTAACTAATAAAACATTATTATCTATATAATGTCAAATAAAAAAATCAATACACAATCGACCTATGTTTCTAGTCAATAATCATCAATGATTTCAATATTATTTCTCATTCTAATAAAAGGGATAACATTATCAGAAATAATCCCAACAAAGAAGGTGGATGGTCAAATAGTACATGGTCAACATTTCCAATATCATCTGTATATTATAATAATATAAAATATGTCAATACTTTCTTCCATATCAATAAAAGGGATATCATGATCATATACGACATTGAGAATGAAAGTTTATGGTCAAAAAATACACATTAAACATTACAAAAATCAATTTTATTGTAATAATGACACAAGAAATTATAATACATTCTCTAATGTAAATATAATAACATTATTTATAGGTGAAAATCATCCAATCAAAAATTTATTACATGGTATGTTCAAATTTTATAGAGAAATGAGCATATGGAAAAGTCAATACATGAAAAACCAAGGTAATGATTCATCTATATGAATAAGGTTGATGGTTTCAAAATAAAAGATCCCTAGTCTAATAAAGTAAATCTTAAAAGATGTTTAAATAGAGGAAAAACAACATCACAGAACAAATATTGAATAGTGCTACATAGGAAGGGATCATGAATTAGTTTTTTTAGAATCAAGAATTAATTCCCCAAAAAGATATATATATATATATATATATATATATATATATATTAGAGAATAAATTGTGAAACAAAAACTCTATTAGGGTAAATCCATGTGGAAATTAATAGGGAAATGGAAGAGTAATCTTAAAATAAATTTTAGAAATCATTTGTAGCTTTGAAAAAAAAGATGAATTTTTTGGTTGCATCTAAAAAAATGAAAAGGTAAAGTGAGAAATGATTCTAAAATTTTAATTTTAAAGCAATCACCAATAATAGAGCCCTAAAATGAAATAAATTCTTCTATATGAAATGTGGATCCAAAAAAATTAATAATGAAAGGGAAATTTTTAATACATGAAAATAACATTGTTAAAAACCATCATTATAGAAAGAGTAATGTAACGTTATTTGTATTAAAAACCAATTTTCTCAAAAAGGATTATAAAATACCCTATAATAAAATATTAGGGTGTTATAATCCAAGAATGGGAGAATAATGTTCAAGATAAAACATTATAATTCAAAGAAGGAGATTTGAGTTATCAATATCCCTTATGGGAACATATATTGGGAAGTGAGAAATACTTTTAAAGGGTTTTTCCGTAATAATGTATATCCATTGAACAAAACTATAGAATAACATGTAATAAAATAAAACGGAATGGTAGTTTATAAATATAAGTTCAATAGAATAAAAATGACTCAATGAATGAATGTTGAGTAACTGGAAATACATACTAATGTCGAAAAATCTAAATCAATAGACACTTGAATAAAAGAATATTTATTGTATTTTAAATCTCATGAAACAAAATTATTATAATAAATATTAATATATAGGAATGAAATACATTGTACCAAGGAATCATGGTGCACAAAATTTATTATGTCACAATTGAATTAGAATTGTTACTAAGAAAACCCATGTGGATTGATTAACATTTTAATCAAAACACCTTCAAAAGGGAAGGATTTTAATTTAACTTAAAATTACATTACTAAAAGATAATTTATGGTTCTATTTTTTAAATAGTTATTACATATACCGTATAATTTAAATTAGGGGCATAATAAAATATATATCTCAAAGAAATGAATTTGATTTCAAAACTATTGAGAATTGTCCTGACTTTTATGAAGGTACTTCAAAATAATTCATCATAAACAAATATATCAAAATAAATTATTTATCCACGCTTATTATATAAATTTTTATTTATACTCATCTTAATTAATCATTATTTCTATTAAATCTTTTCTTTTTTCTCATTAGGTGATTATGGTTTTGATCGTTCATACAAGTTTTATAATAGTAGTGTTTTTATTCAATATATTTTTAAAATAAATAATTAATAGACCATTAAAGTTACTATTATGGATGAATTATTATAATTTATTAATTTTCAAATTCCTTTCATGATTTTTTTAGTCTTTATCCTTGGTGATGAAATCAATAAGAAGAGTGTGTTGGTGATTTTTGACAAACAAATGGTGTTTTTTTTAATTTAGGAATTAAATATTGATATGAAAAATCTATATTTTAAAAAAATTATTTACATATTTATATAATATTATACTATTAAATAACTTCTCATTTTCATCCATGAATTAAATGTTCATTATTTTTCAGGTTTGTTGTTAAACCGACCCAAGAATAAATATACCATGATTAGGGGATGATAATGAGATGGTTTAGTAGTAATATCATTATAATAGGACAATAATGATCTTATTTAGTTTTTATTAGTGAAATTATGATAATTATAAGAATTATAATAAGGATTAATGGATATGAAAATATTTATCAATTTGAAGAAATTATTGTCCACTTAATACACTAAAATTATATAATTAAATTAACGATAATAGTTTATTGATCATATAATTAATAAACATTTATTTTAACATTTAATACCTTCTGCATATATATTCTATTATAGTGGTTAAAATGAAACATGTTATATTGTCGAAGTGATAGTCTGCATAATGCACAAACAACAATTTATTCATAATAACTGGCTTATATAGAAAAATAATGATGGTAAAATTAATATAGTAACACCAAAATATTTATATCATAATATTATCATTATATTATTATGTATATACTAAATTTTAAAGAAAATGATTAAAAATAAAATTATGTAGTTGATAATAATCATGTTGGGGACTTAGATTTTTCTTGGAAGTATCATTGGATTTAAATGGAATATGTTGACAATTATTATCCCAGGGTTTCTATTCATGGGATATAGTTCTAGGGAGAGTACAATCGAATAATTAAAATGGGGAATTATATGGTCAAGTGTATAATTTAATGTTGGTAGTGGTTTGTTTTTATATATAAAGGTAAAATAATTTTGGAAGTTCCTTTATATTTTTCAATAATGAAATGTCCTTTTCCAGGCCTAGAGGATTAAAAATAGAACTAATTATAGGGAACACATTTATTGGTTGAGAAAAATATCAACCATCCAATTCAAGGAATGTTTCATAAATCTTTTTTTTTGATTTTTATGCGAGGTTAAAGTCAATTTAACCAATTTACCTTTTCTGTGATAATTTATTTTTACCTTGGTAATTAATTTTAATGAAAAATATTAGGATAAAACATTTTAACTAATTTGATAAATATAATTTTAAATTAAAATATCATTTCACAAAATAAATTTTATAATGGTGTGAAAATTTAGTTTTAAAATAAATACACTTAATCATGTGAATTTTTTTTGATAAATAATGTTTTAAACAATATGTTTATATAAAAGATAAAATTTAATTCGATGTTGACTTTAATAATATAAATTTTTTCATCATAAAAAATTAATTTTATGATGATTTCATGATAAAAAAACTAAATACTATTAAAAATACTTGATTGAATGAAAATACCAAGACTAGTTTTTTATACTAAAGTACCATTTTTATTAGTTCTAAAAAAAGATGTACATATGATTTATAAGTTTAAATAAAATTTTAAAATGAGGATATTTACTCAAAAAAATCACTTTTGATTACATAAATTTTCTTAAAACTTCTAGGTCATTATTATATAATGGTCATATAATATAAATTATAACTCTCATGAAGATAATATTTATCAACTAAAAACATCAATTTTCCAAAAAAGATAAAAAAATGTATACCAACATAATGTTTATCTGAATAATTCAACAATGAAGTCTATTTTTATAGATTTCAAATTCTAAAATTTATAAATTTAGTTCTTTAATAAATCCAAAATAATATAATAAAAAAATTAATAGAAGACAAAATTTTCAAATATAAACTATTATTATTTTTATTTCATATCATTTACCTTATAAATTGGTGTCAACTAATTTTAAATATAAAACAAAATTTATCAATAATATTATGTTTCATGATATAGAAATGTGTGTCTCATAGAAGGAAATTTTTTAGAAAAATGATCTTATATACAATAAATGATCTTATTATTCATTTTTGGTAAACAAATTGAATTTAACTTATATAAAATTTGGAATTTATTTTATTTATAATTATATTTAATAAATATATTAGTCCTTTTCATTACCTCTAATTCAACATATATATTTTAAAAACAATACTTACATATTTATATTTCTTCTAAATGTATCATGTTTTTGTTTAAGTCTAGTGTTTTTTAGTTAAAACTATTTAAAAATTGAAAGATTTAACAAGTAATCATAAATTAAGATATTATGGTTTTCTAAATAAATTCCAAAAATCAAGATATGAAAATTAATGATCATTATAAAGTAATCTGTAGATATAGGTAAATTACCCAAAATAAGCTCATTATGGATTTATTTATATCAAACCATGTTTATATTTTACATCATGTGAACATGGGGATTCCTAAAAAATTAAAAAAAAAATGATTTAAATATATTTTATAATCAATTAGTAATGAACTTAGTAACAAATAATGGTTTTTTACACCAGTGTTATTAAAATTTGTATAAAAAACAGAAATAAAATATCTGATAATGATAATAAGAATTAAAATAAAATTAAATGAATAATAAATGATTATAAAACAATAGTAGTAAATATTTTTATATATCAATATGTTTATAAAATTATTTATTTTGATATTAATTTTTATTATAATTTAGGTTAAATCACTTTCATGGAACACAATAATTAAGGTAAGGGTTTCATATTATATTTACCTCTTTGAGAACTGTTTTATATTATAAAACTATTTTTTATATGGTTTATACTATTCCAATATGAGTTATTATATCATAAATTTATATTTATTAATTTTATTAACAATTTCATTTATTTTTCACTGCTTTCAGTGGGTTTAGCCCAAAGGATATGAAAGTCATAATGGTTTCATTCTAATCTCATTTTCAAATTAGGATTATTATTAACAAATTCCATTCTAGGGAAATATTGGGTGAAACAAATCTCTAAAATATAAAACACTATATTTTTCTGAAGTTATTATTGAGTTTTTATACATCATATCTTAATTTTATATCCCTTGGTAAATAGTTTACCTAATCTGATGACTGTGAGAGAAATCAACCCCACCTTTTCATTGTGGTTGGGAATTTTTCTCCTCTATATCCATATTAATGGGATTATTTTATGGATTTCAATTCCAAAAATAAATTTTTATCCTTTTATAATATATATATTTTTATTCACAAAATATTTAAAGTAATGATTTAATATTTTCAACATGTATCATTTTTTCAAAATTACCCCTTTTAATGTTTTCCATGCGAACACAGCATTTTACCATTATTATAATTCTTTATTAATAAGATTCTTATATGCTTTAAAATGGATTTACAAGTCATATTTATCCTTAATTTTTATAAAATAAAATGAAAAACTATTATATTTTTTTAAAAGTGAATTTTTTATTTTAAAAAGGAATTATTTTTTCAACATGGGCTTTAATGGATTTTATTCTTATAAAAAATATTTAGTGTTTTTACGTATTCTCAAAGAATTTTATTAATAAAATATTTATTTTAAAAAAATATACATTTTTTCAAAGACTAATTTTTAAAATCTTTTATCATTCTCAATGTTTTTCATTTTGAATAAAACTTTTAAATAAGTTTGAAGAATTTAAAAGCGAGATATTTCTTTGTTTTAACTAAATTATCTAATAATATTAAAATGGTGTTTTTCATCTATTTCAATATCATTTTACATTTATTTTTTACATTTAGTTTTTTACACTTGGGATATATTCTTATGATATCATCCACCCTCTTTCTCTTGATGACTTTTGTTTTTTTTTGTGAATATCTTCATTAAACCCATATCTTTTCCATGGGTTAACTATATAAACTTTTAAATATTAATTTTAGCAAGTTCTCATAATAAGGACATGTATGTATGACTATAACGTGATTTGTGGGGGTCTTATATAGACCTCTAATTCATTGGTTAATTATTTTCTTGTCCTGAGATAATGAATTTATTCATGAGTATATTAGTGATTAACTATGCTGAAAAACATTGTGTGTGAGAATATTTGATGTTAAATATTCTCCGAAAGACTATACCTGATTGTATTTGATGATAGATATGATAAAAAATAATATATATTTTGTTTATTTATTTATTCACTCAAATATTTTGTGTGAGTTTTTTGTTGTTATTTATTCTCAAAAACAGTGTGTTGGTATATTTGTGATTAGTTATTTTCACACAGACTGTCTATGGGTATATTTATGGTTAAATATATAATTGAAGAGGGTATATGGATATAAATATCAACCCCATGCTAGTTTTTAGGTGGTTATCGTAAGACTAATATGTGATTAATGTATTGGTGGGTAGCCTTTAAATATGGTTTCTATATTTATGTTTATTCTGTGATCTTATTTCATATTCTTATGCCTATGTCATTATCTCATAGATCAATATTTTTTTGATTTTTTGGCCTCTTATGATTCATTTCTTATGTCGATTCTTTATCCCATGACTCGTGATTTGAGATTTATTTCCTTGGGTATGACTCTCTTAGTGATTCTCCTTAACAAAGGAAATTTTTTTCATTTCTTATGGTTGTTCCATTATTTCATTTTTTTTCAATGTGAATATGTTATAATGAGTCATGTATTTTATTATGGTCTGATACATATAAATTTATTTATAATTAATAATCCATGTTTATTTTGGTATTATTTTCTTATGTTATGTTCATGGACCATTATTATGATCTAATGCCCACATGTTTATATTTTATTTTAAGGTAGTAAGAAATCCCCTTATTATATATTAAACCATAAAAAACCTATTTTTTCATGGAATAGGGTTCCCATTACATGACCCATTGGTCCAATGGTAAATAAAATACATTACATCTTTCCCTGTATGGCCCAAGTGAACAACCCAACCAAAAGGTCTTCACTAACTTACAATCATCACGATCATGGGAGAAATTATTTTTTGATGTATGAGACATTTCCATAGTGACAACCACCAAGACTCCCTGTTGGTATTATTGTCAATGATTTTCTCATCATCGGCACCACTGAACCACTGATGTCATCCCCGCCTCACTCCAATTGACCTACAACCACTGGTGCATCTCAATCATTCTATCTGAACTCACTACTTCCTTTCCTCTTCCATCATCCAGGAATCTTTCCACCATCATTCAAGGTTATCCCATGTTGTCCATTCCTTTTTCTGGCTAAAGCCCCATCCTCCCAATTTTTATCCCCCGCCATCGGCCATTGTCAAACGATCATCCCTGACTGCATGTGGCAGCTCATCCTCCATTATCTTATTCCCACATATGATCATAAATTATTATATATTATGTCTACCCATGTCAAGGATCTGAGTTTACCTAATTATTATTTTTCCACTCCCCAAGTTATGATAATTATCATAACCTATTATTTGTCTATAATGGAATGTACTATTCCTGGATTATAGATAAATGTTCAAAATAAATTTTTATATAGATGATATACAAAGACACTGTACCTTTTAGTTTTTGAAATTAATGGTCTATTTTGATATGTAATGTTAAATTAATTTGAAATATATAAAAGCTTTTATTGAGTTATCTCACTTGGAATCAAATCAAGTCGTAAATTTTTTTTATTTTTGTATAGGAACCAGGATTGTGGGTCTAGTGTGTCTATATTTGAAACAAAGTAGGTTTTAGTTATTTTTAGAGACTACTTTTTTAATTTTTAGGGATTAGTTCGAGAAAACATTAGTTTAATCCCAAGGGATAAGTATAGGTATATGATAAAATCTTAGGATTTTGGTAATGTAGAGGTTGTGTGGTTTCCAAAAAAAATACATCCCTATTAGAATACAAGAGAATTGATAGAGGCACTGATTAAGATGCACCTAATGGTAATCACCATGAAATGGATGGTTGGTTTTTAACTCAATTTACAACCAGATCATAAAAAATAGGCCTAAATACACCCATGTTTTGAGACTCTTGAGGGATATGATTTCATTATTCATATGATATTTATGAACCATTGTGAGGGATTTAAATATATTTTGGTTAGATAATATAATATAATTAAAACCATATTAAACCTTGGTTAAACATAATAAGTTTCGATTGAACCAATTATATCAAGGCTGACAGCAAGTATCATAGGTTGAAATGAAGGTTTCATTCGATTTGGCTTCTTCTGATTATTTTTTCGTATTTATATGTTTTTACTTGATTTTATTGAATATTATAATAACTAATTTTGTATTAGTATTTGGTTGAGAATGGGATCTTGAGAAGAAATATGTGTAAGTAAATTCCCTTGAAACTAGTATGACCAACTAAGTAAGCATATTTCATACGAATTGTTGATATAAAGAAAAATATAAATACATTAATATTATATAGAAAATGACGAGACTCCAAGTCTATTAAGTAAAGAGGTTTAATCATGGAAGAAAATATATCTTGAGTTTCATATGAATCCATTAACTTATTTCATTACTGAATGAAAATTAAAATTCAAATGGAAAAATTTATTTAAAAGGGGTAAAATTTAGTACCCCAAGATTTTAGTTTTTTATTATCCTTTAATTAATTACTATTTTTAATAACTTCTTCCACACGCAACACCAAACCAAAAAGGGATGTTCTTAATTTTATTAACATATATGTTTACCTATTACATGTTTATATTATACATTCAGCCTCTATAAATACAATTAATAAAATTATAAAATGTATAATGAAATAAAAAATTCAGTTTAACACTCATTCATTCATAAAATTAAAATAGAATTCCTAAATAACTAATAAGACTATTTTATGATTAAAAATATATTTATTATAATTATTTTTCCACTATGATTTTTTATTTAAAAAATTAATATATTATGGTTTCGTAATGATAATTTTTTTACATGAATAATTTAGTAACCCTAATTTAATTGTAATTTATATTAAATTTGAATAAGAAAAGTTAATACTTAAAAGGTCATTTTCCAATAAAACTATTTTTTCATTATGTTTTATATTTTCATTTAAAATATAACCTGACAAATTTTGGGATTTAAATAAATAAAAATGAAATTAATTTTTTAATTAAGAAAAATAATATTATCTTACTTTGTTTTTTGGGAATTTTTCGAGAAAAATTCAATTTTAGGTGAATAGTGTAAAATACCATTTTTCTAAATATAATGAATTTTATGAAAAAGTTTAGATATGGGAATGAATTTGTAATATAAAAAAAATATTTACACCAAAATAATATTTTTAATATTGAAACCTATATAAGTTTTTTTTAAACTAAGTAATATTATTCTAAAACCCCATTGTATGTGTTAAACACTTATTATTTTTTAATTAAAATTTATTCGTTTCATAAATTTAATATTATGAAAAAAATAATATTTGGAAACATAATACCCACATTATTCAATAATGTTAATTATATTTTAATTCATAAAAATATGTTGTCAATGTTAAAAAAGGGTCACTTTGATAAAAGTATATTTGGGAAACAATTAAAACTAATAATGAAAATGTTAGAAATATTTAAAAATGATCATAAAATTTTTGGTGAAGGGTTTTATTGATCTACAATCCCCTCTATAATATTTAATATTTTTGGAGAATCTTTAATTTAATAGTATAATTCTTATTTCTAAAATTTCACTCTCATCACTTATAGAAGGTGATATTCCCCACTTTTCTTATCGTCACACAAGAAGAACATTAGCTTGACCAAAATCTTACCAAATGTAACGCTCGAACCCTAGTTACCCAGAGTCAGTAAATTATTACTTATCATTGGCATGATCCCAAAAGATCAAGTCTCGAAAGTCCAATTAGTTTAATAGCATTGGAAGTACTAGATACATTCATAAGGTTTACATTACATCATAAAATGGAAACTATAACAACATTGTTTCCATGTACAACACTGAGATCCCATTGACTATACATGCAGGTCATTCATCATATACTTCTATGCATCTAAGGAAAAATAAAACATAGAAAGGGGGAGCTCAAATGATAAGTAAGGATAACAATATATCAAAAACCTTCATAAATAAGAATAATCATTTAAGGAAATGTATAAAACTAAAATGAAATCATTTTAAACATAAACTTCATCATAATATATACAATATAAATCAAAATAATTCCATTTACTTAAATTAATATTCTACTTGTCGAATAATCACATGAAATATCAATATCCCCTTTCATAATGATGAAAATCATAATTCTAGACTTTCATAACCACATAGTCAAGGTCTTGTGCCAAGACTACAAATAATATTTTGTCCGGGCCTTATGCCAAGACACAAGTTTGTCTCATGAGACCAACCGATGCATCGAGGAGAAATAGCGGGCTCCACCCATGACATACTAAGTCCAATACATTCCTCATAAAAGAACGTTTAAACATAACATTAACATTCGTATTAAAACTAGCATATGAAATGTAAATACTTTACCCATAAACCATGAATGGTATATAAATAACACATCCATAGTCAAACATATCACAAAGTCTTCAATACAATATGGAAGACTTGTATCATAAAAAATCAACTTCAAACACGTTTAAAATCCATCAATGGATGTTGACATAGATGAAAATGATGAGTAAAATGGTTTGAGAGAAATACCCCTTTTTCATGAAATTGTTAAAAAGTCTCAAAATTTATAAAGGATTTTATTTAAAAGAGAATTTTGAATCAAATTGTCTCATACCACATTGAAAATTTTGAAAATAATTATCATTTCAAAACATTCATGTCCATATATATAAATCCTTAAAATCATTTTGAAAAAATAGACATTAATTAAAAGGGTTTATAAAGATTAATCTTAAAAAGATTTAAAATGATGATCTTGTTAAATAAAACCTCCCATAAAACCTTACAAGATTCATTTTGAAAATAATTTTATGAAATATGGGTATCAATTGTAAGTATGTCCCAAAAAATACTTAAACATGAACAATCTCGTATAATAATGAGATTGAGGAAATAAACCTTACCTTGTACTTTTCCTCGGTCAAGGGTAGGTTAACCTCTTATATAATGGTGAAATAATTGTTATTAAATTATAAAAGAATAATGTACATTAATATGATATCATATATGATCTTTTAACATTTCATTGTTAATAATATCTTAGAATTATCGTCGTTTCGGGTGTTCACTAATTCATTTTCCTTTATATGTTTTGTATGGAAGTAATGGTTTTTATGTATAAGATTTATATTATTCATATTCATAATGATATTAAGTCTTTAAACATTATTTTTAATTTTCTAATTAAAATTAGTCTTGAATGGATACGATGGGGAATGAATCTCATCGAGTTTGTGGAGACGGTAATCCGTACTTACACTTGAGCAACAATATCATTCTTTTGAAATTAAAATAATATATAATTGGATGGTATATCATATGTAAATAATAATTATCATGTTATATTTATTATTTACATCAATTACACATCATTATTATACCCATCAAAATAATAATGTATTGAATAACAATTACTCCACGACGTGGAGATGGTAAACCGTACGTACACACCTATGGTGACACGTCATTCAAAGGATGGATAGAATAATTTATATGGTTGTACCATATTTATAATAAAATCATAGTATATATAAGACACTGGAGTTATTATTTTAGAATGGATATAATAAAAAAGAATAAGTGGGAGAATAAATGAACTTGAAAGATGTGATGGAATATTTACCTCTTCTTCGGTTTCTTCATTTTGATTTGATAAAAAGTGCTCCTTAGGATGGCTTTATGACTAAATAAGGGTCTCTAGGATTAAGGGAGGTAATTTTAGAGGGTATCTGGTCAGGGGTTTTCTGATCCAAATGGCTTTGAAGGTGTGAATTAGAGAGAAGGGGGAGTGCCTTTTTATAAGAGGGGTGAGGGGCACCTTAGGAAAAGATAGAAATATTATTTTATAATAAAATATATTTCTGTTTATAAAGGCTAAAAAATGAATTATTTAAATTAAAATTTTGTACGGGTCGAAAACCACTCAACAAATAGGTTTTAGAAAGGTTTGGGTCAATATATTAACTTTATCTTTCAGATTTATCTCTTAGTTAAATAGTTTGACATTTACCATGTCTCTTTGTATTTTTAGATTATATGGGTAATAAACATACAATATACTTCCAAGAGAAACCCAAGTTGTTCATTAACAATACATCTATCATTATATAAGTCTCCTGGATAGACATTAGTTTTCTAGAAATATTATATCAATTAATAATATAATATTGTCTTTAAAAACTCTTTTATGTCAATTTTGACACTATTTAATAATTGATTTTTGTTAAAGTCATAAAAACATTATTAATTCTAAATAAATTCATTTAATCAAACCTAAAATTTCATATTGACCTATAAAATTTGTGTACGCCATAAAACTTTCTAATTATATTTATTTTAACATTTATAATACCATTTATTTGATTCTTTCATTAATAATGAAAATATTGCATCATCATTGTGTCATAAATAACATTAATTATTCAATGTATAAAAATTATAAATAAAATTCCATTATTTAGGAAATCTTTTTTTATTTCTAATTAATATTTATAGTAGAGGAGATAACATATATAACCCTATGTAAAAATTGTTTTAATAAAACATATATGAATATGTCATTTTTGTATTTACTTTGACTTAATTAATATGAACTGTACATATCACATACAAGTGGATCCATGGGGTCCAAAAATCGACCCAAAGATGTCCATGGTCGGACATGAATCATCCAATGGGTTTAGGACACATTTTAGGGTAATTTAATATTATTATAATATTATTTGTTAACCCTTATTTACCGGATTCACCCTTTAACCACGGTAAATAAAATATTTACCGAAGTAATTATTCAAAATGTATAAAAATAAAGTTTACATATTTACACAATTTGGACCTCCTAATTATAAATATGGAATCCATTTTTCTAAATTCAAAATACATAATTGGATGAAATTAATTTATAATTAATTCCCAATGTCAAAACAAAAAACATGTTTTTAAGAAATAATAACTTTCAAAAGATTGACACTTGTTTATGTCAAAGTTAAATGTGAAGTTACGTACAAGGACCAAAATTGGATTAAATGGTAAAAAAATAAACTAATTATAATTTAAAACCACTAAATATTATAATTTATCACTATAAATTATTTTGATTAAAAAAGTAGTTTTTAATTAAAATTTAGTATTTTCACTATTCATCACAAAATGAATGTTTTCAGAAAAATACCAAAAATTCACCCTAAGATAATTTTGATATTCTAAATCCAAAAATGAAGCCCAATTTAAATAATAAAATTTATAATATTTCAAAAAGTGGGTATTAATATTCATAGTGGCTACTTTGATTGGTCGTAGTGTGTTAGAATCTTGAATTTACGTACAATGCAAGCTATTGCATTATTCAAAGGGAAACATTCCGTGGAAGGTCAGGGTGTTACATTCTCCCCTAATTCAATAAATTTCATCCTCAAAATTTGAAAAAAAAATTCAAAAATAAAAGGTTGAAAATATTAAATACCTTTGTGGAAAACCAACATCGGAAATAGGGTTAATAAAATTTAGTTTTAATAAGAGGGAAAGAGAAATGAGAAAGTCACCACAAAATTAGGGTTTTGAATATAAGAACATTGGTGGAAAATATAGACATGTAATTAGGGAAAAACATAAATATTTATAGGGATTTATTGAGGCCATCAATCACAAACAAGATTTAAAATTGAGCGCCTCAATGCCATCAGTCTGTGATGATTTAAAATATCATAAGTTCAATAAAACATAAGGTATTAGGATAACTCATTTTTGGTTTTAATATCCATTACCTAAAGTTTATGAATTAATTTATTCATGGCATAATATATATATATATATATACACATGACAATTAGAGTTTCATCCTTCAACAAATTTCTACCACAAAATCATCTTTCACTCCAAAAGATAATAGTAGTAAAAAAATATTATATTTATCCTAATCGTATAAGGTTCCAAATATTAACACATACCATTTAAATAAAGAAAAATATTTTGTAATAACCAAGGACTTCTTGTTGGCTAGTGGTAGGTAATAAAGGTCTATCACAGTATGGTTGTGGGTTTGATTCCTGCAGCTTTGTCTGACGCGATGGGTTATCGCCCGACCTGCAGGTTATCCTTTTTCAAAAATAATCATAAGAAATGTTTTAACCTTAAAGAATACTATCCAAATTTAAAATTAATCCATTCCATCCTTTATAGTTATCCAAAATACCTCTGTTCAGACTCTCTGTAAAAGCTATCCAAATTCCAAAATCACTTTTAACATCTGATTCCCCAAACAAAGTAAAGATTCCCTTATTATCACATACTAAAAATATGATTACCTTATTAATATTAAAACCTTAATAAAAACAACAAGTAATTTTGTACAATCCTTATATATATCACATTATTCTTATAACCAGAATATAATCCATGAGTCCCAAAGCACAAAAACATTAATTATTCCACTTCAACTGTAGTAACATCAGAAGCTTGGCCTTGATCCCTTTCCCTTTTTTGAGGTAGGTTTCCCTGAATCTTAAGACCTTCATTTGAATAATGCCAGATTTCTAAAAAATTGTAGCATTCAACTTTGACAGTATCTTTCTTCCCCTTGTAATCACGAGCTTGGTGGCCTTTTTCACCACACTTGTAATAGACTCTCATTCCTTTTATGCAAGTATCGGGGTGTTTCTTCACACAATTATCACATAATGGAAAATCCTTCTTTCCCTTATTCCCTTTATCTGTATCTTGCTCCACTGTTCTCTTCTTCTCTTGATTTACTTTATTTTCATTAGATTTAGAGAATTCCTTTTCTGTTTTGATAGCACACGATACTATATCTTCATACGATGATCAGGATTGTGATACTAATGCTCGATAAAGAAATGGTTTTAACCCATCAAAGAAGCGATCAATCTTACTTATCTGGTTACTTATATAATCTTCAACATGCATTGATAAACTTGTAAAGTTACTTTCATACTTTGAAACATTCTCACCCTCTTTTTGCCTCAGACTCAGAAATTGTCTTTCCATATCTGCTCGATGGTCATGGGGAAAGTATTTTTCTAATAACATTTCTTTAAACTCACTCCATTAAATAAAAGATACGTCTTCATATTCCTATGTTTTTTGTATCAATGACCACCATTGATCAACATTTCTAGTGAGGCGATAAAGTGCCATGATAACCTTTTCCATTTCACAACTCCCCAAAGACTGAAATATTTTCTCTAGGAAACTTATCCATTGCTTAGCTACCAATGGATTTGTTCCCCATTGAATTTTGGTGGTTTTTTCCTCATGAAGAAATCTAACATTGACCCTCCACATTTTGGATAAGTGTCCTCCATACTGGTAAGGTTATTATTCATTACCTATGTGATTTATCCCAGTATAGTGATAAGCTGATCAGCAACAGTTGCATCACCATCCCCACTATAATTATCTTGTATTGGACGGAAGTCCCAACATGGTTTACGTGCGTTGATATGGTTTCCATTTATTCCACTAGGCTCCATTTCTAAACAATAGAATATACTAAATTAGTTTATCAATATCAATACATAATTCCAAACATTTAAAACACTTAACATAAATTGAACAGTTAATGGATATAATCCATAATCATAAATATGTATTCTTTGAGGATGTATATACACATAAACCCTCCATAATGCTTTGTAAATAAAATGTGAATTATCCTAAGCATATACCCCGAGAGTGCCGTAACCAAGAGTGCAGCAAGGCCCGTTGTCGTGCACCAGTTCCCGTTCGAGTGTAGATCAAAGTGGTGTTTTCGGGTTTTACCCCTTGGTACATCTGTGCCAGAGCCGCCTCTACCTTCTCCTATCCAGATAGGGATTTATTTCTTGGAAAACTCACAAAATCTCTACAATACCAAAATTTGATGAAGTTCTTCTATACTAATCCTCAAAGTCTATCTTAGGGTAATGTACTCTAATCAGAATTTATCTAATTCTAGATTACAAGGTCTGTACTAAACTTCCTCTGATACCAACTTTAACGCCCTGAACCTAGTTACCCAGAGTTGTTGCATTGTTATATATCACTGGCATGATCACAAAAGATCATGTCTTGAAAAAAAGATTAGTTTAGTAGCCTTGTAAGTACTAGATACATTCATAAGGTTTACATTATAACATAAAATGGAAACTACAACTACATTGTTTCCATGTACATCACTAATATCCCATAGACTATCCCAGGAGGTCAGTCATAATATACTTCTTCGCATCCTAGGAAAAATAAAACATAGAAAGGGTTGATCTCAAATGATCAGTAAGGATAACAATATATCGGAAACTTTCATAAATAAGCATATACATTTAAGGCAATGTATAAAACTAAAACAAAGTACTTTTCAACATAAACTTCATTATTATATGGGAAATATAAATCAAAATAATTCAATTTACTTACTTACATGGATATTCTACTAGCGGAATAATCACATGCAATATTAATAGCCACTTTCATAATGATGGAAGGCATAATGTCCGCCATTCATAACCACATAGTCAAGGCCTTGTGACAAGAATACAAATAAAATTTTGTCAAGGCCTTGTGCCAAGACACTAGTTTGTCTCATGAGACTTACCAATCAATTAAAGAGCTATATCGGGCTCCACCCATCACATGCTAAGTCCAATAATTTCCTCATATGAAAACGTTTAAACACAACATAAACATTTGTAATAAAACTATCATACAAAATGTAAATACTTTATCCATAATAAATGAATGGTATAAAAATAACACATCCATAGTCAAACATATCAAAAAATCTTCAATAAAATAAGGAATATTTGTATCATAATAAATCAACTTCAAACAAGTTTAAAATCCACCAAAGGATGTTGAAATAGATGAACATGATGAGTAAAATGGTTTTTGTGAAATACCCCTTTTTCATGAAATCGATAAAAAGTATCACAATTTATAAAGGAATTTATTTAAAAGATATTTTTTAATCAAAGTGTCTCATACCATTTTGAAAATTTTGAAAATAATTATCATTTCAAAACATTCATGTCTATATAAATAAATCTTTCAAATAATTTTGAAAACATAGACATTAATTAAAAGGGTTTAGAAAGAAAAATCTTAAAAACATTTAAAATGATGATCCAGTTAAATAGACCCTCCCATAAAACCTTAAAATATTCATTTTGAAATCATTTTTATGAAATATGTGTATTGATGATAATTATGTCCCAGAAAATACTTAAACATGAATAATCTCAGATAATAATGAGATTGAGGAAATAACCCTTAACTTGTACTTTTCCTTGGTCAATGGTAGGTTAAAATCTTGTATAATGGTAAAATAATTGTTATTAAATTATACAATAATCATATACATTAATATGATGTAATATATTATCTTTTAACATTTCATTGTTAATAATATCTTTGTATTATTGATGTTTCAGTTGTTAACTAATTAGTTTTCCTTTATATGTATTGTTACTTAAGTAATGTTTTTTATTGATAGGATGTATATTATTCATATTCATAATGATATTAAGTTTTTAAACATTATTTTTAATCGTCAAATGGAAATTATTTTTGAATGGATACGATGGGGAAAGAATCTCATCGTGTTCGTGGAGACTGTAATATGTACGTACACATGAGCGACAATATCATTATTTTGATATTATAATAATATATAATTGGATGTTATATACTATATACAGAATCATTTTCATGTACATAAATTAAACATCATTATTATACACATCCAAATAATAATGTATTGAATAACAATTACACCACGACGTGGTGACGGTAAGTCTTACGTATGCACAAATGGGGACATGTCATTAAAAGGATGGATAGAATAATGAATAATGTTTTACCATATTTATAATAACATCATAGTATATAGACGATACTAGAGTTATTATTTTATAATGGAAATAACAAATAATGAATTAGTGGGAGAAGAAAGGAACTTAAAAGAGGTGGTGAAATATTTACCGCTTCTTCAGGTTCTTCATTTTGATTTGGTCAAAAGGGAACCTTAGGATGGATTTACAACTAAAGGAGGGACTCTAGGATGAAGGTATAAAAGTTTATAGGGTATTTTCGTTGGGTTTGGATGATCCAAATGGATTTGAAGATGTGAATTAGAGAGAAGGGGGAGTTCCCTTTTATAAGAGGGGTGAGTGGCACCTTAGGAAAATCTATAAATATTATTTTATACTAAATCATTTTAGGTTTCTAAAGTATCAAAAATGAATTATTTAATGTATAATGTGGGGATGGGTCTAAAACCACTCAACCAATAGGTTTTAGACAGGTTTGGGTAACTATATTAACATTATCTTTTAGATTTAACTCTTAGTTAAATAGTTTGACATTTACCATGTCGCTTTGTATTTTTATATTATATGGTTAATATACTTACTATATACTTCCAATAAAACCCCAAGTGGTTCATTAATTATACAAATATCATTATATAAGTCTTTTGGCCAAACATTAGATTTTTATAAATATTATATCAATTAATAATATAATATTTTTTAAACAAACTCTTTTATGTCAATTTTGGAACTATTTAATAATTGATTTTTGTTAAAGTACTAAAAACTTTATTAATTATAAATAATTTAATTTAATAAATCCTAACATGTCCTACTAACCTATAAAATTAGTTTATGTCATAGAAACTTTCAAATTATATTTATTTTAACATTTACAATACCATTTATTTGATTCATTCATTAATAAGAAAAATATTTCATCATCATTGTGTCATAAATAACATTAATTATTCAATGTATAAAAATTATAAATATAAAAATTAAGTTGTAAATAATTTTATCTTTCTAATTAATTTTTATAGTCTAATATATAACATATATAACACTATGTAATTTTTTTTTAATAAAACATATATGGATATGTCATTTTTGTATTTACTTTAACTTAATTATTATAAATTGTCATTATCACTTACAAGTGGATACTTGGGATCCAAAAATTGAGCCAATGATTCCTATGGTCGTACATGTTTCAACTAATAGGGTTAGGACATGTGTTAGGTAAATTTAATATTATTATAATATTATTTTTTAGCCCTTATTTACCAGATTTACCCTTTAACCATGGTAAATAAAATATTTACCGAAGTAATTATTCAAAATGTATAAATATTAAAGCTACCAATTTAAACAATTTGGACCTAATGATTCTAAATATGGAATCAATTTTTCTAAATTCAGAACACAGAAGTGGCAGAAATTAATTTAAAATTAATTCCAATTGTAAAATCAAAAAGCATGTTTTTAGGAAATAATAACTATCAAAAGATTGACACTTGTTTGTGTCCAGTTTAAATGCGAAATTATTTCAAATGAAAAAAATTGGATTAAATGGTAATAATATAATAAAATTATACTTTAAAACCACTCAATATTATAATTTATCACTATAAATTATTTTCATTAAAAAAGTTGTTTTTTAATAAAAATTAGTATTTTTCAGTATTCATCATAAAATTAATGTTTTCAGAAAAATGCCAAAAATTCACCATAAGATAATTTTCATATTATCAATCCAAAAATTAAGTTCAATATTAATAATAAAATATATAAAATTTAAAAAAGTGGGTATTACTATTCATAACGGCTACTTTGATTGGTCGTGGTGGGTTAGAATCTTAAAGTTGCGTACAATGAAAGCTATTGCATTATTCAAAGGAAAACGTACCGTGGAAGCTCAGTGTGTTACACAAAATAACTCACTAAAAATACTAGAAACACATTAGAGTTTTTTATATCCCTAAAGGACCACTCATCAAAGTATTAATATATATTCGAAAGGAGTTATTCCATGATGTAATTAAAACATTCCCAAATTACTCCTTCTCATTTGTATTTATCTAAGTATCATTCAACTACCGCAATGTGTATAATTGAATATTAAAATAATAACATAATTATATTTATTACACTATATTATATTGTGTTTATGGAAAAATTATTATATACCAAACGCCCATCTCTTTAGAAGAATGAAAACATCATCAATGGGAACATGCAAACCACCGCCTTCATCAAATATGTGTTTTTTTTCATTATTTCCCTACATGTATAATTATAAAATTGTATTTAATAAATAAATATTATATTTATAAAAAAATTAATATCATTAAAATGTAATCCATTTTATACCACCTTTAAATTCTATGGAAAATGAAAATGTCATTCTTGTGTATATCTAGACTACTGCATCCATGGAATGATGTATTTCATTTTTCATAAATGTATTATACAGTTATTTCTAAATAATATTTGTGTAATATATATGATAAAAATTTGTTTAATATATATATATCATGAATATGGTAAACAATGTATGATAAAAAAGTTGGCAATCGTTATGATGTAATATGTTGATATTTGTAAATTAACCGAAACAATTTCATCATGGATAACTTTCTCTAGAAACATAACCATAGTTTCTATAAAGTGAATATATGGATATATATATAATTGAAATAAAATGATTTAAATATATTTTATATTCTTTTAATTATTAAATTACTATAAAAAAATTGGGTTCTATGTTTTTATTATGAAACATGTGAGAAAAAACCATAATTACAACACCTCGTATTAAAAATAAGCAAAAATAACTACTTAATGTCTAGTATATTTTTACAAAAAACTGTAGATATGGTTATATATATGAATAATTTTTTTAAATTAGTTATTAATATAGTTATATTTATTATATAGGATGTTAAATATCTTTTTTAGCTGATAATTATGCTAAGGGTTCCATCTAAAAATAACTTCTTTGAGACATGTTTTTCTATGTACATATATTTGTTTATATAGTGTATATGATATCACTTTTAGGTATTATATTATTAATATATATATATATATATTAATTTTATTTAATGTTTTATATCACTTTATAACTTTTAATATGGTTTGACTGAAAGGTTTCCAAAGTTATAATTGTTTCTTTCCAATGTCATTTCCAGGTCGAGAATACTATGAATGAATTTACATATGGAAAAAAATTGTCTTATATTATTATATAAAACAAAAATTATTTAACTATATACGAGTTATTATATATTTTTTTCATAACCTATCTAAATTATTTTCCCTTGGGAAATATTATACCCACTGTGACATTTGTGACAGAAACTGACCCCACCTCTTCTTTTTAGTTGGGAAATTGAACCTGTATATCCATATTCATTAGATGAGTTCATAGATTTCCATTACATGATTTATTAAGTTTATTTTATTCTATATGTATTTTTATTTATGAAATTTGTAATTTAATTTTTTAGTTTTTTCAAAATGTGTCATTTTTATAAAGTATCATTTTTTAATGTTTTTTGTATGAATACATTCATTCACCATTATGAGGATTGTTATTTACAAAGATTCTTTCCTGTGTTTTAATGTCATCTTGTAAATTATTATGATCCTTGCCGATTTTTTAGATGAAGATGAAATATTTTTTATCTTTTTCAAAAGTAAAAGTTTAATTTTAAAAAGTTATTCTTTATTTTGAAATGGGATTTTAAAAGATTGAGTTTTTTATAAAGAAATATTATGTGTTTTTATGTATTATTAAATAAATCCACTGGACTCATATTTCATGTAAAAAATTTTATTTTTTAATACCTTCTCTAGTTTAAAGGGTAAATTTAAAGATATTTTATCATGATCAAAGTATTTCATTTTAAAAGAAACATTTTAAGAAGTTGTCAAGTTTTATAAAAAAGGTCATTTCTTCTAGTTTTTTCATATTGAATTGTCAAATAATATTTAAAAGGATATTCATCATCCTTTTTAACATCTTTTTACATAAGTTATGTTACACTTGGGATATGTTCTTATGATATCATGCACCTTCATTCTAGGATGTCTTATGAAATGATCGTTCAATATCTTCTTGAAAACCATCTATTTTCTTTAGGATAACTATGTGATATTTGAAATATTCTTTATTCATGTTCTCTCAGCTCATATATATATGGTTTATTATTATGATATATATGGGGTCATATATAGCCCTCAATACATTGGTTAAGGATTTATATCTCATAAGATAATGGATTTATGTGTGTGGGTATTTACAGTGAAATATGCTCACAAAGACTGTGTGTGATTGTTTTTATAGTTATCTATACATAAACAGATTGTGTGTGAGTGTATTTACAGACATCTATTCCATCCAATACCATTCCTAAGTTTATTTTTAGTAATATATTCTCACAAAGTCCAATTGTGAGGGAATATTTGGTGATAAAGGCTCAAAAATATTGTATGTATGTGTATTTTTGGTTATTTATGTTCACAAAGACTATGTTTGAGTGTATTTATGGTTATTTGTCCTCTAAAATAGGGTTAATAGTATTAAAACCCAATTAAAATCATATATGGGTGATAATAATAGGTCTAAGAGGGTACACGGTTAGTTACCCCAAGCATACCATGGGTTGAATGTCTTAGTGGGTGGCCTTGATATATGATTTCAATGCTTATGTTCATGAAAATTTTTTATTGAATACTCTTATTATTATGATTTTGAATCATTGATAATGATTTTTTCATGTTTTATACTCTTATGAAGAATTTATTTGGCCAATGAATTATTCCATGAGTAGTGATTTTTTATATATGTCTTTGGGTATGACCATCTCAGCAGCGATCTTGACCAAAGAAATGATTTTTTATTCTTATATATATAAAAAATATAATTTTTTCAAATGTGATCATGTTATTATAACTCATTTATTAGGCTATTATAATATCCTTATTCCAAGATTTATAATTGATGAAACTTGTTTATTAGGATATGATTTTCAATGTTACGTTTATGGACCCTGATTATGATCTCATACCCACATGTTTGACAAATGCTCGTTTATAAGCATTGATTTTTTTCCAATATATTTATCATTATATAGAATTTTAGTTCACCCATTTCTTTTTTTTCCAATACCTACTGTATGATGATGAGTACATCCTATGAGACGTATAGAAGGGGGTCTAGTGTGGTCGATTATGAAGAAATGTTCACAACTATATTTTTATATAGCTAATATTTGAAGAAACTAACCCTTTAAGTTATTGGAATTAAAATATTATTTTGTGATGAAATGTCTATTTAATGTGAAATGTATGAAACTTTATCTTGATTTTTCTCACATGGAATCCGATTTAATTTTAATATATTTACTTTTAGCACTGGGGCTTGGGAGTGTGGGTCTGGGGAATCTCTACTACCTTATCACTTAAGGAAGGGTTCTATCAATAATTTCATTGTTTAGATAAGGACAATATTCGGGACCTATCATCACCCACAGTGTAGAATATCTCTATTTATAAAATCGTTTTTTGAGTACACACATACAAAAACAAGAAGGGAAAGTGACCCATTTCAGAACATCACCAACTCTTCACTAGGGATCCAGTTTCCCAAGAACAAGCTCCACCCCTCGAAGCACATAGCATCATCTAACCATACATGAGGGAGAATATACCCAAATATTATCTTAGTGACATTGAAATCAATCCTTATCCATTACCCCATAGTGTTCTATCAGCTTGTAGACTCTTCTTATCGTTGACCTATAAATGCATGTCCCACCCTCCTTTAGTTTCACACCAAAACCTAGTCTCGCTTATTGGGTATCATCATGTGGTAACTCACTCTAAATTCCATTTCATCAGAATTCCATGTCGTTCAAACAGTTCCCATGTTCTTTATATAGTTCTTGTCCCATATCTCCCTTAGGAGAACTCTCAATACATCACTAAGATGAAACTCTCCTAGTAACACCACATCAAGCCCCGAAGGACTTATCTTTCTCATGGGACTTAGAAGGGCTCACATCTAACCATAAAATGGTTTCCCCATCATTTTTGATATGTATGAATGTATAACCTAAAACAATAGGACTAAGTCTCTTAGTTCTACCCATCCAACTCTTGGATACACACCCAATTTATTTACATGACTTATCACATCATAATATCTACACAGGGTCTCTAATTAACTTAACTGACACCTTCACCTCTTATATAAATAGTCTCCATGAAATCCCAAATTAGATGAAGTGATAATGAGAACTTATTACTTTTCTAGATTTCTCAATGGAATTCTATATCGTTCCCTAGATTAGTATAAATCCATATTCCATTAACTTTTAGCATGTAAACATTCAGGATTTTACACTCATGTATAAAAAATAATATTTTTTATTAAAGGGACCACCAACTGCTAAATAGTTAGCATCCTTATGATTCAATGATCATCCCTAGACAACCCATTCATGTCTCCTCCAAAGTCATAGAAACCCCTGGTCTCATTTCTTAACTAATAACATCTAAATAATTAATTCAAAAACAAAATAATTAATATTTAAATTTATATTCTAGATTCATAACAGATAAAAAAACTCATCTTTCATTTTAATGTCTCTGAATCCACACCAAACTTATTTTTTTATACTCTTGAGACCCCCTATAACCAAGTTGAAAAGATATGAAAAATCCTATGATGAATCCACCATGCTTCAATGGAATCAGAATAAAAACCCTAGAAAGAATAATAAAAAATAATATGGTTTCAAAGGGACATGATAAAGAAGGAAGATAAGGAAGGAAATCACTATAAATCTACCATGGAATCCTAAAAAACCTCACCTTATCAAGGGATATGGAACAAAGGACAAAGTAGGGGATATCCATCCTGAAATTGACCTCTTCCATGAATGACTTAACCTAAATCCAAGTGTGGGTCAACCCTGAAATGATTAGTTTGTCACTATTAAAAAAATAGGTCATGTTCCTAGTATTTTTATGACCCCACATGGTCACAGAATAACCATCCTTGGGAAGAAGGCTCAATAACCCTTCCCACCCTTTCTATTTAACATTTTTTATGGGTTATAGTGAAACTACAACCAGGTTGAGGGATTAACCTCTGAATAGACACCATTGCAGGATGACCTCTCCGAGTTGTGGTGTGATGTCCCGTTCTTAGGAAAGGACCAAGAAATCATTGTGTGTAATACCTTCTCATGACATGGCCCTTTTAATACGTATCACTATTCCCACCGCATGGAAATACTTCCTAAAAAAGCACAAGGGTTGTGGTGTAAATAGCTTCTTCTAGGAAACCCCATAAAGAAATACATAGATTTTCTAATATATTATGAAATTTTTCTAATCATAGTGTGGTTCCATAATCCATAACATGATTACCATATGTAATATATTTAACTTACCCGAAACCATTAAAAACATCCACCATATTATGACACCCACTTTCCTAGACACGACTTGCAACCTCTATATCCTTTAAACAATCGGTCTTACCCTCAATATGGTGTGGGATTTTCCTTCCATTAATTGATGAGCCATCCATTAAAAAATTAGCTAATATATTTATCACGACCGAGCTCTAACATTCACTAGAGAAACCAAAACATATTAAAACCTATGAACATGTCCAAAAAAATTACTTAGAGATGTTACAACCCTCATAATCTTGATCTAATTCCTGATTCTAAAAATTTCTTTCTCTCAGACCAAATAATAAGAAATTTACTAAATTCCACAACCTATAATGACACGTACATTATGAACTCCCCAATAAAACAATTATTTAATTCTATGGTTGTCAATACCAGCCCATAATTATTATCAATTAGAAATTAACTCTTTATGTTCTACACTTGAATAGAAACCATGATTCACAATGTAACTCAAGACACCAAGGAGAATTATTGAAAAAATATGATCAACCCACTCCGCACCACCACTAAACTCTGAGTGGGTGCTCAAACACACTTGTATATCCCAATAAACTATAGAAATGTCAACCTATTCATCCATGAGATTATAATACTCCTCACCATATATATCTTCTTACAAGGGTAGATTGTAGATAATTTTTCTGGCATCCATATGAATAAATTATTCAAATATCACTTCTAGAAGTCCATTCAACATATTCATTGTAGTTTTACCAAAAAACAAGAAATACATTAAAAGAAAAGAAGAAATTACTTCTCTGGATCCCCTCCCAAAAATGTTTTTTCCTTCACCCTTTGATTACCCATTAAATCACCCAATCATGATGCCTTTAATCTTAGAGGAATCATGAGAACATACAGACCCCCACATTTAAGTCAAAATTCAACACTCAATGTAATTCCATGGTTTGGACTTACACCCCCAAAAAACCACCATATTTCTCAACCATGAGCATCAGTGATCCTATGGTCGAACTCACTCTAATATCATGTTAACACCATCCTGAGATAGACATTGTTGACCTCCTTGTTTTAATATTCACAAAATCATTATTCTAATTATATTAAATGATTTCATGTTTCTCTATTAGTATTATATATTCTAAGACAGGTGATTAAATTTAATTATTATTTTCCACTAGTCACCATTGTAGTCAACACACCACAAGAGGTTTCACCACTAATATGAATTTTTTTAAAGTTTATGAGACACTATCACCCAGAAACCATTATCCTAAGACACTATCTGTATAGAAATCTCACTAAATCAGAGAAATCATCAGATGACACATCCCCAAAGTATAAAACTAGAAAATTATGTCTCATCACCATCCTGACCTTCCGTTATATGAATCACCACTAGAAGAATGACCAACCACTAGGTGAGATACCACTATCCCTAATACATTATCATCCAAACACACGTCTGGAAATGATATCTTGAAAATTTTGAGACACCGTTAGAGTGAGACACTGTTAGTGTAATGCCACTAGAACAAGACACCGCCATTATATGACTCACCTCTAGACTAAACCACCACCATTGTTTTATTTATTCCATTTAAACTATTCTAATGTGTATATTATTGAAGATAATGTAGGATTTTATTTTCATTATTGTCTCTTAAATTCTCAATAGACAGAATTAAGATGAATTTCAGATGTGATGTATAAGGAAACATAATATTTGGATGCATGTGGATATTTAGCTTTTTCCTACTGTTAAGAAATGAGGAAGACTCTCTCGTGTAGAAGAGATGTAATAGACGTGTGAATCATACTGCTGGAAATATTAGATTTCACGATTTATAAACACACATAAAGATTAATATTAAAACCACCATATACGAAGAAACATGCGACTGAGGAATCCAAAGCTCATGGACATGAGCTTCATTCCTCCAGTCAACAACACGAGTCCGCGACACTCTATTATTTATAAATTTTCACGATAACTCGACTCAAGGTAACCTAAAAATCAAATAAAAAGTCACAAACACCATTTCAACAGTACGAGAAATTCTAAACTCTACACTCTAATATTTCTCTATTCTGTTTGTATTTATTATCACATATTGAGTAGTTTGTCTGAATACTCTGTTTTATTACACACACACTATTCAATAATGAACTGGAAGATAATTTATATATTCCTATATATTTTACCTTTAATCCAATTTATAACTGTGGTAGACGACCTTATATGTGATATTTTTTTGACACCCATGTATAATTGCAGAATAGGTCATTTGTGACATGGACAATTATAATCTATTGTAACATTGATCTAGGTTTTGCATAAATGTTTTTATTTTATATAATTTTCTTGGTAGTGGGTGATCATTAAGTGGAGAGGACTAAGTCAAAACTATTGATTGAAAATCCTATTTCAAATTTCCTCTATTTTTTTCTTGATTACTTATTTCTACCGTTGAAACTAAAATTGTTTTAACAAAAAAACTAATGCTTTGATAGTTAATATTTAATATTTTTTCTATAAGCTTCTAATTAAGTAAATTTTTCTCAAATGAGTATTTAGTAACGCATATTACATACCCAAGAACTAATCACTCTTTAAGAAAACTTTTTAAATAAAGGAACCAATAATGATCTAATATATTCATTAACTAGGTAGTTTTAAATTAATCATGGAATTTTAAATTAATCAATTTTAAATAGAAATTTTATTTGGGTACTCAGTACCCCCCCTCATGAGATACTCACTTCGAATAACTCTTAGTATCAAAGGAACAATTTCTTTTATATTTAAAGATTCCAAAAAAATAATCATTTTTTTGTTATGTTTTAAATATCTTTAATGTAGGTTATTTTTAAAGTTAATTTTTTAAGTGGATAATCTTCTGGAATTTTCTTCTAAAAAAAGAAACTCCTTTATTTAGTGGAAACAATTATGTTCAATGGAAAATTATGAGGAAAATACATTTAAAATGAATTGGTTTTGATATTTAGTCTGTAATAGAATGTGAATATGTTATAGTTGATACTACTAGAAGTACGTGGGAAAAAACAATTTTATCATACAATAATAATTGTAAATCCATTAATGCTCTATACTATTCACTATGAGATGAAGAGTTTAATATAATTTCTGCATGACAAACAATACATATGAAATTTGGGATAGTTTATCTATTTCCCATGAGGAAACATAAAATGTTAAGGAGATAAACCTTAACAATTATTTTATTCAAAATTATAACTTTAAAATGAATCCTGATGAACACATTTATTACATGTACCTTAGGTTCAACAAAATTTTGAATACCATGATCTTTCTTGCAGAACCAGTATCGAAAAAAGACCATATTTTTTAATTTCCAATATGTATACCTAATAGATAGAGACACACATTTGTTTCCATCAAAGAGTCTTGTGATGTTAATAAGATTCTGATTAAGGAGATGATTTTTATGATTATGATGTATGAAAAAGAGATAAAGGTAAACTGAAAACAAATATGGAGATCCTAAAATAAGATCAGTTGCCTTCAAGACTACATCATCAATAAATGAAGAGAATAAAAAAATAAATGAGAAAATGAAACTGTTATTTCAAGTTATAGTGAATCCCCTCCTCATAGGGATGAGGAGATGGACCGCATATCTAGAAGATTTAAGAAGTTTTATAGAAAGAAAAATTTCTTTCGAAAATCAAATTATAAAGTAAAGTATGATAGAAAAAGAACATGGAAGAAAGACTGGTAGAGGGATGATGATCCAAAAGAAGTTGTCTTCTATGATTTTTAGCATAAGGGACATATAAAATCAGATTATCCAAAGATCAAATACAATAATAAATATGATGAAATGGATTAAAGATACAAAAATCTATGAAATCTAACTAAAGTGATTCAAAGGATACATCTAGTGATTCAAATTCTTACGATGAAGAGAAACCTTATAGAGAAAGCAGGTGTTTCATGAGTGAAGACAGTGAGGTACCATCTTTACCCACCAATTCTAATATTCGGCCTATACATAATTTACATGATTCTTAAAATGAACATAACAATGATGATAATATGTCAAATGAAGAATTATTTGAACATTGAAACATGTTAGATGATACCTTTACTTAAATAAAGGACAAGTACAAAATATTCAAAAGATAATATGATCCGAGTATAAGTATAAAATATGAACAATCATTTGAAAAAGAGAAAATTTCTCAACTTCTCAAAGAGAATACTAAACATAAACTTTAAAATGATAATTTAGATAAATACCTATAAAAATTTAAAAATTGTGGAGAAAATATTAATCCTATTTTAGGTGACCATGTTTCACTTAAGTATTTCATTAGAATTGGATATCAACCTAGATAGAGGAAAATAAAAAAGGGTACTTTTATTGCTAAGTCCAAACTAGAATGTTCAATTTCCTACTATTTTTAAAAGGGAAATAATAGGGTTTTTATTTTTAAAAATCTGGAATCTGTGTATAGAAAATCCATTAAGAAATTTTGTTTTCCCAAATTATTTATTACTAATATTTCTAGACCCAAACAAACATGGGTACTAATGCCATTTCTTGTACAAATTTTTCTTTTCTAGGAAAACTATTTGGAGGCCTCCTATAATAGTCTATGGTATTTGGATAGTGCATGTTCTAGGAATATCATAGGAAATTAATTATTCTCCAAGATCCTTATCAAGTTTGGTGGTGGTTATGTCAAATTTGATGACAATGAAAATGGAAGAATCATAGGCCAAGGACAAATAGGTAACCACGATTTAATTTTAATTTATAATTTTTTTGTGTTTATGGTTTAAAATATAATACTCCTAGTATTTCACATTTGTGTGACCATGGAATTTACATCAAATTTGAAAATTATTCTTGTAATGATTTTTATTTTAATAATGTTTTATTATTTACTTCTTTGAGAAATAATAATGTTTTTGCTATTATTTTAAATTAATTTTTTTTCACAAAATGTTTCAGGATTATGATTCATTCATAAAGAATCATGGATTTCACATATGATACTTGGAAAATTAAACATTCACTCACTTGAGAAGAATACTAGGAAAGGGTTAGTTAAGGATCTACCTAAGCTTGAGTTCCCAACTGATAAATTTTATAACCCTTTTCAAAAGGGGAAATAACACAAATATTATTTCAAATTACTGAATGAAGTGTCAAATTCTCGACCCCTTTAGATGGTTCACATGGATTTATTTTAACCTCCTAGAGTTTCTATATTTAATTAGAAGATTTATATTTATGTTCACATAGATTAATTTTCTTAGAATACTTTTTTATACTCTATACCTCCCAAAATAGAATCCTTCCCTTACATTACCAAGTATCCTAAGTCTTTATAAAATCATAGTGGACGTAAATTTGGACCTGAAGAAGTGACCAAGACCATATGTTTGAAAATTCATATTTTTAATATTTTTTCTCACAAAATGGTTACACTCATAACATCTCTACTTTTAGGACCCCTCAGAAACATTGAGTTTTTTAAAGGAGGAATATAAATTTACAATATATTTCCCAAATCATGTTGAATGAGTATAAACTACCTATCTATTTTTTAATAAAACATGTCAATACAGTCTATCACATCATAGATATATTATTGGTCATACTTATCCGTAAGAATAACCCATTTGAACTTTGGAACAATTGGAATCCTAAGGTTAAATAATTTAGAGTTTTTAGTAGGGAAGTATTTATTCTCAACACTGAGGATAATTTGGATAAATTTTCCTCCAAAAGTGATAATTTAATTTTTATTAGTTATTCAATCTATAGAAAATACAGTAGAGTGTTTAATAATTATACTAGAATTGTGGAAGAATTATTTCATGTAAATTTTCATGAAACAGATCAACATGAGCCTCTGACCTCCCAATAAAACCTTGAGGAGGATTTGAACTCCATGAACATAAATTTTGAACCATTATATTCTTATGTTAAATTGTTCAAAAAATCATCCATCTGTGAATAATTTATAAAACTTTCTAAACTTATATTTGTAGATCCCGAAGTGACCAGTCATCATTTTCTCAAGTTTTTAGAACCATTAAGTACCATACATTAGATTATTTTGTAAGATAACTAAATAGAAGAACACAAACTATAGATTCTCTAACAAATATGGTTGAACATCATTCTTTCTTGTCTCATCTTGAAACTAATAACATTAAAAAAACCATTAAGGATGAATTCTAGGTAATATAAATGCAATAAGAATTGAATCTATTTGATATAAAAAATGTGTGGTAACCTGTAGATAGACTTGAGTAAACCATATTTGTTGACACAAAAATTAGTGTATAGGAACAAAGTTGATTAGACATGTACTATAGTTAAAAAGAAGTCTAGATTTTTTACACAATGTTATAGTCAAAAGGAAGGGATAGACTATGAGGAAACCTTTTAACTTTTTTCAGGAATTTAGTCTATTAGATTCCATCTAGCCAATAAAACATGTCTGTATTTAAATATTTACCAAAATGATTACAAGAGTTAATTATTTTATGGGTTTATAATTTAGGTTGTTTTTTAAGAAAAAACCTAGTTTTCTAAATCCCATTTTTTTGGAAACAAGTTTTTAAATTAACAAAAGATTTATCTAGTTTAAAACAAAATACTAAGGCATGGTATAATAGGCTCGATAATTTTATTATTTAAAAAATATTTTCAAAAGGTATTGTTGACATTAATATTTTCATAAAATGAATTTAAAATGTTTTTTTAGTAGTACAAATATATTTTAATGATATTTGTTTGCATATTTTACAAATATTATTTGTACTAATTTATCTAAAATGATTAAAAATAAATTTTAAATGTGTTTAATGGGAAAAATCAAATTTATTGTTGGCTTTATAATATTTCCAAATAAATAATAAATTGTTTTGAATCAAATTAAATATAAAAAATCTCACTTAAATTTATTTAAATTGGATAGAAATAAGTGTAGTGATACTCCAATTATTACCGCCTATAAATTGGATCTCGATGAAGCTAGGAAACTAGTTGATCAAAACAGTTACATAGGTATGATTTGATCTATTCTATATCATACTTCTAGTCGACCTCATATAATTTTTAGTGTGTGTATGTGTGCTTGATTTCAATCTAATCCCAAATAGTCACACTTTAATGTTGTTAAATGAATTTTCAAATACCTCAAGTATAGAACTGGTTTAGGGTTATTTTACCCTAGAGGAAAATTATTTAATCTAGTGAGTTATTCTGATACTAATTTTGGTGGATGCATGTTAGATAGAAAAAACATCCTCTAGAGAATGTATCTTTTTTTGAAAGTGTATAGTTTCATAGTGTAGTGAAAACTATAATTGTGTTGTGTTGTTTCTTGTTGAAGCTAAATATATAGCTATTTGTAGTTTATATGACCAAATTTTGTATATGGAACACACTTTACTAGACTGTGGTTATCAGTTTTGACATGACCCCATTAACTATTATAACAAAAATGCTATTAAAATGTCCAAAAATCAATTTTCACATTATAGAACAAAGAATATAGATATAAGACATCACTTTTTGAGAGTTAATTTTCAAAAAGGTTATATCCCTATTAAGTTTTTTTAAAACAGAACATCAGTTAGATGATATATTTACTAAGCCTACTGATTTTGAGATAATGAACTATATTAAACATGGGTTAGGAATTCTCAGTTTGGTTATGTTTAATTTTTAGGTAACCCACCATTGGAATGGCACACCATTGTTCTAACACATCATTGGTATGACATGTCATTGGAATGACACACAGTTGGTATGACACACCATTGGTATGAAAAATTGTTGGTGTGACAAACCATTGGGTGACACATTGTTTGGTGACACTCCATTGTGTGACATGACGTAGGTTGTTCATTCCGTTGTGAATTTATCTGATTCAAATGTTTTGAACTGTCGGTTAATTTTTTTTCTAGTTTATGTTATTTTCATAACATGATACATATAATCTCTAGAGTTACAAAATTGATTTTTAGGAATCATTATGATTTTTACTTCATTTCCTAAATGATAAAATTGTGATTTTCCTATTTCTAAAACACATACTCTTTTTATTTTCTCTCTTGACTCCTGAGAAACATCAATTCTCCCAAACATCAAACCCCAAAAGTTTCTCTTAGACTTTAACTGTTCTTTCCAAACTAATTTGTATGAAAAATATGAATCTTTCTTCAAATATTTCTCTAGGGTAGTTGAGACCAGAAAAGAATAAAAAGATAAAGGAAGTGTGTCAGCTACTATATAACATTTTCATCCTAAAAAAAAAGGTTTGTTGTAGCATAAGGGGAAGTATAATCAAAATTCATATTGTCTAGAATGTATCTAGTTCTCAATTTTATTCAATACAAAGGTTGATTGGATTGGTTTTTGTCTAATGAAAGACCATTTTACACTAGGTGTTTTTATTGTTTTTCTTATATGCTGACTTTGGATTCATTGGTGAGGATGAATATTATATGAGTGTATGAATTTATGGTCATAAATTAATATTTTCCTCAAAAAAGTGGTCCAAATTCATTTGAATTCCTCATAAAGGAATTTATTATGATTTTCAAGGATTTTTCTTGAAAATAGTGAATTATTTATCTATGAAGATTCCTTGAAAGAAGTGACAGATGGTGGTATCACAAGAAGGTCATTGAATTCTAAACTAGATGGGGAGTGTAGTTTTATCTTCAAATTTATTCAATATATTCTCTTCCCCTAGAATGGTGACTTTTCTACCATGATATATCAAGATGTCTATTCTCTAAGTCTTATTATATGAGGAATGAAAATAAATTTTTGTAGATATCTCATGGTCCATTATCAGGGATGATAAAACCATCTTGAAGGTTAAACTACATGATTTATCTAATGATGATTTCATTTATTCTAAACTCAAAAGGCTTTATCTTAGATAATAAGGAAATAGTTGTTGACTGTGGTGGTTTCTATATTTCAAGCCTACCTATTCAATAATGAGAGTAAGTTGGAAAACTTGGAAGATATAGTGGGTAGGATATAATGAGAAGATGTAGGTAGAATTTTACATTTTTTATCATCATACTAGGCCAAGGGATATTTTTTACCTAGGTTTAGAGCCTAATGAAATTGTGGATTAATTAGATGAGGTGGAAGAGGCTACAACCCCAAAATAAGAAGATAAAAAATAACTATTTATTGATGAAGTTAGTAATCCAGAACATTATCCCAATATTCTCCCATCAATTTTGGAGCTCTTTTTCCACCTAGGAGACTACCAAGAATAGAAAATCTTGTTAAAAGTTATGAAAATGAATCACGATTTTCTATTGAGGATTAGTTTAAGAGAAGTTCAAAAACTAATGATAATGAAGAGGATGAATATGAGGATGAGGAACAAGAAGATGAAAATTAAAATAGATATGATAATAATTTAAGTGGAAGTGATGGTTATAATAATGTTTCTAATATTGATTGTTTTCCTAGAAAAATTACAAGGAATGATATTGAGATGCATATATAACTTCTAACCTCACTATGTGACTCTTTAGAGAAATAAGACTTCAATAAATCTCCAATGATTGATGGTGTTTATTCCATCTCTATTTCCACTGGTTAGACTGTTTCTAATTCAGATATGGTGGAAAAAATGAGTTTTATTTCTCCTATTGAGCTGCATGTCACTGAGCGAGGTAAAAAAATGATGATTTATTTTGAAAAATGAAGTTATGTATAGTTGGTTAAAATATCTTCTAATGAGACTTCATTTGATAGTAATATAGTGGTTGAAATTGTTTTGTGTGTAAAGTTTATGAACATAGAATAAGTGTTCACAAACATGATGTCGAGATGGAAGACATACTAGTTGGTGAACATGTTGTTGCTACTCAGTGTGTCCAGACAGATGAACTTGTACCTAATGTTATGGTAACTCATATTTATCTACCTACTATACTTGAGACATTATACTAATGGGTTGATACCTTGTTTAAAGAGTGGGATAAATTCTAAAATTAAGTATGGTGTCCACCAAAGGATGGTGGACCGAAGGTTAGACATAAAGAAGATCCTAATAGATCTATTATAGATCAAGTTGACTTTGAATATTTATTGAAAAAAAATCTCACTTAAATCTTCTTCTCATAAACCTACTTCTCCTTTAACTCATATTATTCATGTGGATGTAGTCACAAAAGGTTATTTGGATACTTTTGGTAAATATTTTTTGTTAGGTTTAGATAAGGAATTTTAAAATAAATCACAAATCTTGACCATACATAGTGAGAATGAGGAATGGTATCTCTTCAAAATGTTAATCCAAAACATTCAACTGAAGATGATGAATTACATCAAATTGGTTGAGATTGAAAATAAGAAGATTATGGGAGAACTGGAGTCTTTATGTGCTATTATGGAAGGAATGAATCATCCTTTACACCTAATATGGATGCCCTGGTTGAAAGAGTTGAAAATATTACCTCAGAGTCCTCTAGCTCAAGTGATCCTCCTACTGTAGTGTTTGATGCTGAAGTGATAAACTTTTATCTCAAAGAAGAGTTTAGAACATCATCATCTAGTGCATTAAGTATTCTTTCTAATAATTCCCAAGAATTCTTAAGCAGAATAAGATACAACAGTGAACATGTGTTAAGATAATTACCTCATATGCTCAGGACATGAAATTAGATTTAGAGAATATCACCAAGGATATTAATTTTTAGCTATCAAGGATCTATAAATATATATCCATGGATATGGATTTAAAATTATTAACTTAAAATTTGAGGATTCCTCATGTAATTCAATATTTTAAGGAACAAGTGAGAAAATTGATGGGATGACTCGTGTGCTATGTCAGTTTATAAAAGATAATGGATACTTATTTAGTCCAATGGAAACGGTTGGCAATATCATTAAGGAAATAATAAATATTATGAATCTGTTTCTTCATGATCATGTTAATATATTTTTAATCTCTCAAATATATTCCTATCAATCCAACCCTATCGTTGAGACCTAGAGTGACCAGAGATCCCCATTCACCTTTTCCTTCCCAGTTCCAACCTGTTCCCATGCATCCTTCACAATCTATATGGAATCCCATGGTAGTTATTATTGTGGAAGATCATCTACTAGAGATGTCCCTAGACTTACAACTATTGTTCCATCCACTTTATTTAAAGCTCCTCCAGCATCTTATTCTGATCCTTCTTCCTCTAACATGTAGAGAGACAATGACAAGGACAAAGCAGCTATGGATCCTCCTTCCAAGCCTTGAGAAATTTGTTGAAATTAGATTTTCTATTTTGAGTTGATTAATATTTCTAATAAATTTTTGGATTCTACTTTATGCATTACCTTTGATCCAATTTATCCATGAATCCTTCTCTATACATTCTATTTTATTACTACCTTTACTATTTTAATATGTTAACATTTAACTTCTTGATAATATCAAAAGGGGGACAACACTGTGGAATTTTAGTGATGCTTACATTTATTTGATAATACTTTTTTTAAAATATTTTCTCCTTTGAAACATGATAATTATATTTATTTTCTTATTATTTATCTCTGAGGCCATTTGCACATACTGTGAATACTCATTCACAATTTATATTTTGATCTTACCTTCAATATCATATTTTATATTTATGATACCTTTTATGCCATGATTTTTTATCATAAACAAGCAGGAGAAATTTGAGATCCTAGTTGTAATAATCACAAAATCATGATTATAATGATACTAATGAATTCCATGATTCATTGTAAGTATCTTGTACTATAATAAAGGTGACGAAATTGATGTATGAGTCACCACAAGTCACCATTTAAGTTAAATCACCGTCAGTTATGTAACCGCCAATATAAAATTTTGACATAGTGAGAGACACTGTCATCCAGACACTATTAGCCTACGGCACAATTATAATGGAAATCTATCTAAGTCTGCGGCATCATCCGATAACACACCACCAGAGTATACAATCAAAAATTATGATTCACTTCCTAACTGAATTACTCTCAAAGGACTCAGCAACATAAGGATGAACTACTGCTAGCTGGGACACCACCATCCATGAGACACTTACATCTACACACACCACTAGGATTGAATGTTGGAAACATTTGAGACACTTATAGAGAAAGACATATTCAGTGTCATGCCGCCAGAACAAGTCACTGCTATACTATGACTCACTGTTTGTCTAAGCCACCACCATTATTTTCTTTATTTTATTTAAAATATTTTGATGGATATATCATTTAAGTTAATACATTATGTTATTTCAATTATTTTATCTTAAATTCTTGATAGAACACAATGAGTAGGATTTCATATCCATTGTATTGAGAAGAAGAATATCCGGATTCACGTGTATATTCTAAATGGGGCTGCTATTAAGAATGGAAATTGAATCCCTCATTCCTAGGAGGATAAATAGAAATGTTAAACATTCTATTAGTAACATGACATCTTTAACTTACTGAAAACACATTGAGATGAAGAGATGACCCACTTCATTATGATAAACACACGACTGAAGAATCCAAATATCATACACATCAAATGATTTTTTCTAGTCAGCAACACGATTCTGAGGCACTTTTTCATTCCAATGATTTCAAGATAACTCAATTCAAGCTGCAATACAATTCAAATAAAGTTTCAAAAACTACATTTCCACATACTCGGCATTTCAAAACTCTATAATCTATGATTTATTTGTTCTTTTTTTCTATATTCTTACATATTAAGATGTGTGTGTGCGTAATTTATTTTATTAAATTCACATTGTCTCCTGTGATGAATTTTAATGTAATTGATATCATCATATCTATTTTAATTGTACTCCCATGTATAATTGTGGTAAAGGTCCTTGTGTGGCTTGTTTGGGTTTTTAATCCCATTTATAACTGGGGAAGAGGTCATGTGTGACCTAGAAAATTATAAGCTGTTGCAAACTTGATCTATGTTGTGGAACAAATTTTTTATTTTATATAAAATATTTGGTGGTGGGTGATCACTAAGTATAGAGGGCTAAGTCTCATCTTGAAATTGAACCTCTTGTTTCAAATTTATGTTTTGTGTTTTTTTGTTGACTTCATTTCCACTTTTGAAACCGATATAGTATTAACCAAACAATAACTAACACTTTGATATTTAATTTTTATTAGTGTTTTAATATGTTTTAATTATGTAAATTTGTTTCAAAGGACTATGTAATATTTTATATTACTTACCTAAGAACAAATGACTATTTAAGAAACCTTTTGAAAGATTAGAACTTATAATGATTGATCAACTGTGTAGTTTTAAATTAATCATGGAATTTCAAATTAATTGATTTTAAACATAAATTTTAATTGGGTACTTAGTTCACCCCCCCCCCCCCCCACTTGGGATACCCACTCCACCCACCAAATACAAACACTCATACTCTATCCAACATCACATCGTAATCCAAAATTTTTTATTTGGAAAGGAACTACGAAAATTAGATCTACCTAAACCCCACCATCCTAGTGTCATCTCATCTATTGTACAACCAGTCTTACCTCATCTATGACATTTCCAATATTAGGTATGTACCATCATGATCAATATGATTCTCCCCACCACTGGAGTATCATTATTATCACTCTTCCTAACCAATAAACATGATCTTCACATACCATGTTTCATATATCTCTAAAAATAAATATTGTACATGACTGTCCCAATCATACCTGAGTGCCAACCCAAAACACCAATCAGTACCCAATCCTAGATCCCCAGGATTTTCATCCTCCTCACTCACAAAAATTTAAAATGAAAAGAGGGTCACACACTACAGCAATGAATGTTTCACTCCCCACCACACATCATACCTTACACTGATCCCCGTGTATAATGCCCTAACATATACCAACATCACATGTTTCTCTCTCTTAATGAATGATCCTCATCCATCCAAATGACCCTTATAAATGTCAAAGCTCATATCAACTTCACCATAGTACTTAGATAACCCCTTGATGTCACAATCCATTGTAGTGGGATAATCTCTTATCCAATCCCTAAACATCGAGCCAACATTCACAAACAAGTTCTACGAAACTCGTCATTTCTTGACCCTTAAATGACCACTCATCAATCTATAATCCAAAAAGGATCGTGTGTAACTAAAATGAACTTACCCTCACAAATTTTGGATTTTATTCGATATTCATTCTCTCTTCCAAGAGAGAGTTATCCTATAAAGAACCCTATCTTTTTTTACCACTATCTTACATAGTCTCATCAAAACCAAAGTTTTTTTCACTACTATACTATATGATCACATTCCACAACTGAAACTCTAACAAGTCACATACCATCCAACATACAATCACATTCCAATACCACAAAACATTATTTAATGAATATTAAAATAATGTATTTTAAATAATTCCTCGATTGTTCCTTTTCAGTGGGCCCAAAACAACTCACTCAATCCATGGCTAACCACATTATCACCCACCACTGAGGAATCGTTCCAAAACATGAAGTGTCTACAAAACACTATAATTTCAAGAAATAAACATCTAGATTAAAAATCTTTTAGGGATTGGAATAAAATAGATCATGGCCTCCAAAATATAAAATCAATACTAGAAACTCTCAAACTGTTTCATATACTTATCACCTAAGGTGTTTCAACATGTCTTACCTTATACCTCAAAAGTGTATGCATGCTATCCGGGAATTCCATGGCCATCCTCGGATTATCTTCTAAGAATACTTTAATAACACTATATTTTGATATATATTAATCTTTTAAATAAATATTATTTCTTATATCTTATGATACATTCAGGATAAAACTAAAAATAACAATATAACTTTTATTAAATTAAAATATTACAATAAACACTAATACATTATGAGGTTATAATATTAAAAAAATGAAGAAAAGTAAATTTAGAGTAAATGAATATGTATATATATTTAAAAAAAATGTAAAATATTTACCATCAGGGTTCACAATGAATACATTGAACACAATAGAAACTCTGTAAATACATAAAATAATAAAGCATTCAATATACATAATGAGAGGGAATTAAATGAATAAATTTTATTATAGCATATAAGGAAATGTATAGGAATATAATATGACTATTATATATATATATATATATATTGACATTGGATACATAAATGTTTTATATATATAGGAATTATACATACATATATATATCCAATAGGTATATTTAAATTTAATTTATTGGAAATGAAGATAAAATCTTGTGAAGGTAAAAGGGATATTTGAAATAAAACTATTTTTATGTATGTAGTTTATTTTTATCTTAATATATTAAATTCATCACAATTTCTGAATCATTATAATTAAATATTCAATTTAATTAATTAAAATATAATTATTTATGGTTATTAGAAAATTTATGAGAATATGAACATTTATGCTTCAAAAATACATTTTCATGGAAATTGTGTTTTATTGATTTTTTTGTGTAGTTATTATAATTAAATTATATCAATTTTGGAAATTTTATTTAATAATATGGGTATAATATCTAAAAACATCATATCAAAAGTATCTTAAGGGTAATTTTTTTCGAAAAAGATTAATTTTTCATTGAATACTGAAAAAATACTGATTTTATAAGAAAATGTGTTTCCCTTTCAAGTATAAAAAATAATCATTTTGTTTTAAAATTATTTAAAAGTTTAATTATTTACATTTTATTATAAATAGTTCATTTAATTTCATTTAAATATTCATAAAGATTATTATTTTTATATAGAAAATTTTGTATAAAAAAAAATTAGAAACCTTTTTTCATCACATTTTGAAGGATTATTTTAAAAGTAATTTCTCTCACTTTTTAAATTAAATTTAAAAAATTAATCAATAATTTGAATCATAATATTTTTTTAGTGTTTCATATTTCATTTTCGGTCATTATGAATAATAACTTCAAAAGAATGTTAGTTACCATGGTAAGAGTTAAAACAAGTTAAATAGGTCACAACTATATTTGTATGGTTTAAAATGACATAAAAATATTCTAATTACTAATTTTTGGTAATATTTAGACCCTATATCATCTACCATTAAAATATGATACATTTGGGATCCATTTTTATTGATTAATACATTAACCTATTTTTGATCATTTGAAAAACTCCAAGTGTTTCATTTCCTCACTTATAGAAGGACATGACCTCTCCCCTCTTATACATAATTAAAGTTCCAAATATCTCAGCCAACAAATTCTAAAATATTTTACTAAAATCCCGAACTATGTACTAGAGGTCCTATTTATATTATAATACCATTATAAGAATAATTTATGTATATAATTAAGGATATTGTCTAATGAATAGGTATAGTTCTTAACCGAGTGTTTTATTTTTTATTTCTTCTCTGACCTCCGTAAAATATCTTGTAATTGTTTTGATATAATATCAATAGTATATATAATATAATTAAATGTTATTATGTTTATGGTATCATATTTGTTTATTTACTTATCCATCTAATGTAAAATGAAAACATCATTCATGTGTATGTGAAGACTACCAACTCATGAAGATGATGTATTTAGTTTTTCATTATTAACTCCTATGGATAGTCATAATAATGAATATAAGAGGAAAAATATGATATATATATATATATTACTTCATATTTAATTACAAATAAATATTATAATCTTTTATTTACCACTAAATGAAAAATAATAACATTGCTCGAGCAGACTACCGACCCGCGAACCGTTGTATTTAATTTTTCATCACTGCCTCACAAGGATGGTATATATAAATATATTTAGTTAAATAATATTATATTTATGATATAATTATAATTACATAAATATAAAATAATAAATACCTTCATTCCCTCATTTCTCTTGAAAATTGGAAATGTTACACATGCGTATGTACAGATTATCATCTTTGTGACGTAAAATACTCATTTTTTGATAACCACATTAAATATTTGGTTATAAAAATATAATTACTTTATAAAAATTTTAACAATATAATGATTAATTTTTCTTAAATTATAAAATCATTATCCATTTTTTCGTATTCAACCAAATAAATTCTTATTGGACTCATAAACCAAACATCCTCAAAATGACTAAAGTAAACTTAATTCATTAGATTATTATGTTTGACATGGTAATAAGTGAAATGAAAGGAGTAATAAAAGATAATAAATCTATACAATATTCTTATGTACGTAAATAAATTACATTACTTTATTATTCAGGAAGATAGATAATAGATCTGGTAATTCAGACTCAAGGTAAGTGATATTTTATCTTAAAAATAGTATTAAATTATCTTGAAGATTTATTTCTTATATTTTCCTCCATTTTCATATTTCAAGATGGATATTTAAATATTTCAATAAATGAATTAAAAGGTTAATTTTACTTTTCCTATGAATTTCATAAAATGTTTTTCATAAGGATTTTTCTTTAATATTTCATATGGAATTTTGGAGTTTCTTTACAAAGTAAAAAAGGTATCTTTTTTTAATATATACGATATCCACAACTTTTCCCACCATTACAACCATTATTTTATATTTAAAATAAATAAAAATATTCTTTATTTTATTTAAATAAAAAAATATAATTATATTTATTTTATTTTAGTTTTGAAAAGGTAGTTTTAATGGAAAGGTATATATCAATATCTGAAAATGTTTTACTTATAATTTAAAAAGTATATTTTTTATGATTTTGATGATTTGAATGAAATACTTTAGGGTCTTAATAGATATTATGGTCCTTGGAAAATTTTTATGATGGCAGATGAGCCTGATATCTCTCTATAATTCATTGGGTAATGATTGTGTTCTCTGAAGAGTTATATAGAAATTTACCATGTAGGTTACTCATATTATAAGGGTTTTTGTAAGGATTCTATGAAAATGATTCCCCAATACACCTATAGTACTTTCCAATAATTTTTAATTTCATTTCATGGAAACATTTTGATTTCATAAGTTAATATAATGATATTTTTTAATGGATGATTATTCCCTTTAATTGTAAAAGGTATATTTTATGGAAGGTATTTCTAATAAATTCTATTATTTTCTATAAAACCCTAATTATTATGATATTTCCTTTATTTTTTTCTTATAATTAATTTTAGGGAAACTTTTGGTTTTTAATTTTTTTTATTAATATTTCATTATTATTTTATTTTAATGTTTATTAAAGTAAAGGAATACTCTCATATATGATCTCACAAGTTATAAATAGACTAAGAAGTATCTTTTCTTATTTTTATATTTCCCTTAATGATATTTTTTTTAATCATCCCACAATTTCAAATTAATTTTCATAGGGATTTAGGATGAGTAGAATCACTAATATAGTTAGAGTTCCATATTTGGTAGTTACCTTAATTGAATAATGTGTGTCCTTATAAAGAAATTATTTTGTTAGAGAAATGGGTACTATGTTGAAATGTTTACATTGTTATGTATGAATTTTTACAAATTCTATATAACATTAAAAAAAAAGTTCCTTGAGTAGGTAAGTGATCTAATAATTTTGTTTGATGTTATGTGTTTCAGATGGCTAAAAATTGCATCACATTTTTTGATATCAAGGAATAAATTTATGGATTATGTTTTTAGCATCAGATTCAGGAGTACTGGTATCGAGCTATTATAGTTGGCATTAGAGAAACTATTTTGATAAATTTATAGGATTTGATATTGGTAGAGTATTTTAAAAAATTTAGGTTGTAATATTTTTGTTGGGAAAATAAGATAGAAATCTTACATAACCTTGAAGGATAGTATTATAAGATGAATTGTTTTTATTTTGAGATAAGGTTAATAATTATAAGAGAACAAAAATTAAGATAACCAAGGTTGAAAAAATGGTGAATAAAAAGTATCTTATACTAATAGAATGGTTTTTTAGAGTAATATTATCACAATAAAATTTACATAGTTATTCACCATAATTTATTTAATAAAATCATTATTTAATTACTCACACAAGTCATCCATCGGTGTAAAATCTCTTATTCAACATGGATGGGTTGAAAAAACAGAATACTCATTTATCTTCTAGAGGATTAAATTTCAATAATAATTTTAAAATCATGTGCATGTCATATAGAAACCTTCATTGGTGTTCAACATACCAATAAAACACTATTTAATGTATTCCAGTACTCTTCTATAAATCAATATCATAAAGACACCTACATACAAATTTGAGTATGTTTTGAATCATAACTATATTATCATACCCATTTTGGAAAAAACTACCTTGAAATTTATCAATTTTTTTATTATGGATGAATCAGAAAAAGTATTCCGAAGTATGAGGACCATGACTTCAGTAACATGAATTTAATTTTTTTCTATTACATTTGCATAAGATATAATAAATCACATCCCAAAAGATAAAATACTTTTTTAGTCTTTGTAAATTAGATACATACTGAATTCAAAATAAAATTTTAAATCAAAAATTAGAGAGTTTTTTTCAAGATATATCTATAGGATAGAAAGATTGATCTAGATACTCAATTAAAAGGGGGGTGAATTGTAAGTTAAAAAACATTCATTTTTTGACCTTAAAGAAACATTGTCTAACAATTTTAAACAAATAATATATAATTAAACCTTCTACATTATGTTTAAGGAAAAACTCTTTCGTTTAATTAAGATGTGTAATGATATATATACATAGTTATACTTAAACAAGATTCTATCATAAGTAGAATATAATATTAAATCAGAATTACAATAATTGAGAAAATATAATAAACACATTCTTATTGCTTAAAATTACAATAGAAATTAAAATTACATATAAGAGAGTATAAATCTGTTATCCCATAGAGTAGGGTATCCAAAACACCTTGGATAAAGGTAACTTGATTTATACTTTCATGAAAGCATGTCTTAAACACACCAGGGTAAGCCCTCAATACGAAGATTTGTATCTATATTTACATCCCCGCAAACCCTTGATGTATAAGGTGATCGAAACCTATGTCATCCGTCATCTAGAAGAACTCAATTAAGTAGGTAATCAGAACATATGTCTTCCTTCAACTTAGAATCCCTCAATGGTATATATAAACAATCAAAATCACACAAAAAAGGCAAATCTTTTTGAAGATTTATGTATGTGGAAGAATTTGTTCACAGCATAAACTCTTCAAGGATTTTATACGAAGAAATTTTTGTTGGTCTCTCGTAGAGTATCAATTCTCCCAAAAGTCCGAATCATTGAAAATGTTCAAATGATTGGTTATTTAGAGGACACATCTCCAATAGTCAAATTTTCATAAAATGGTAATATTTTTTCTGAAACTTCATAGGGACCTATACAAATATCACTTAAAATGGTTATATAATAAAATTTTTTGATGAAAATTTTTATCATAACAAAATATCATATAAAAAATTAAGTATATATGAACTTAGTTATATAAAACATTATGTTATGGAAAAAATAGTTACTTTAAGAAAGTTATAAAATCACATTAATGAAATATCGTAACTTTATGAAAGTGAAGAAATAGGATCTTGAAATCTAGATGATTTAGAATTTAAGGGATTGTGAATCGGATTCAAAATTTTGGACAATTTGGAGTTAATGAAGTTAATCAGATTCACCAAATTGATAGAATCACGGTCAAAAAATTGAGAGAATCAGAATTACAATTATGGATGATTTAGAATTGAAGATGTAAATCAGATTGAAAAAATTGAGAGAATCAGAATCACATAATTGAGAGAATGAGAATCACAATTCTGGATGATTGAGAATTGAGGAAGTGAATCAAAGTCACAAAATTAAGAAAATCAGAATCACAACTCTGGATGATTTGAAATTGAGAAAGATAAATCAGATACGATATTCTATGTGATTTGGAATTGAGAAATGGGAAAATGAATCATGATTTTAAGAGAATAAAATTTATAAATCTGATGAAATTGTAAATGAGAAACATAAACGTGGAATCACAATTATGAGAAAATAAGAATTTACAAACAATAGATCCCATGTTTCATTATGGATCTTACTTATTCTTTCTTACTTATGGAAAATAAAATGTTAGGATTAATAGTAAAAAGGTTAGAGAACATGTATATATATATATATAATTCATTATAGATGGAAATAATTATAATTAAATGTGTTTGTTATTTCCAAAAGATAATGGAATGAAAAAAATTCATAAGTAAACCATTGACTCAACAATATCCCCCATTTTGGAAAGAAAAAAAATATATTTTATAAAAGAATATTAAATCTAAAATAGGACTTATTTAAGTATAAAATAAAAACCTTTCTCCCCCTTAATTTATGACTTGATATGAACACAACTAACCCGCCCTTAGGTTAAGAAATTATACAAGAATCATATTCTTACTTTATATATATGTCATCCTTTCTTAAGAAAATATCTCCCCCTTACTTTGAAGATGTATTATTTATGAACTATCCTCCTTAAATTTTCTTCCTTATACTAATATTATTTTTTTATAATATTCTTAACCCCTTTTCTATTTCTAAAAAGGAATGGGAAATATTTTAATATACCTGAAAGGTTTGGAAAAAAACTATACAAAACAAAGAATAACAACACTTCTATATTCAAAACATTTTACAACATAAGCTCAGAAATATAGGGAAAAAATATTTCTTCAGTATTAAGGGTCTCATAAGTATCATCAACTTCTTCATATCCTTTTGATCATATTAATTGTTCACTAAGATCACTTATGGATCCTAACTCTTTTTATCAAGGTTCAGAATATTTTCTTGGTAGATCTTAATTATTTATTCCTAGGACATAAACTTATAATATATCTCATATTTGTATGATTTTAGTATTTTCACTTATTGAGAAAGGTAATTAAGTTTCTCATATAAATCGATGTCTTGTTCCAACTGAAATTATTTTTCCTCCTTTATCCTTTCTGATAAGTTGTATGAAAGTGTTTTGAATTTTGATTCTGATTCTTTAAAGTTACCCTTTAAAGTATCAAACATATCATTAAAATATTTAATATCATTATTGATCTGATTTTACCACATCATTGTATCTCTGTAATACTTCATATGAGAATCATAATTCTGCAAAGAGGTTTTGAATTTGATTTCAGGTCTTATGTTCTTTTCTATGGAATGGTTTTCTGATTCCAATTTTAGATTTATGAAAGTATGAATAAGTTGACATCTTGACTCAATGTTTGAGAAATAATTAATGGAGTTCACCAGCTTCTTTAAGGATTAAACAAAAAAAATCTTCTCATATATAATAGGAATGCCTTTTTGATTCCTAACCTTCTTACTTATATTTACTAACATCTTCTTTCTTGAATTTTTTATTCTTATATTCCAATTTTATTTAACTCTAAATTTCTTTTCTATCATCATAAACTTGAATTATTTTATCATCATCACCATAACCATCATATTTTTGATTCTCATTATTTCCATTATCAACATTATCATCTTCATCAACTTCATCGTCAAAAGGTTTTTGTGGGATTTCACTTTCAACAATATTGTCTTTCTGAGTTGGGGGTTTGTGAATTTATTTGACATTAAAATACATGGAACTTTAAAATATTCAAACAACCTATAATTATCTTGGAAAATGTTTTTGGATACATCAATATGTGATATTTTATTAACTATTCCTTAATCATTCTCATAGTAAGAAATATGTACTTCACCAAATTAATCATGCATAGATTGATGAGAAAATCCATCACAAATATATCTATTCTTTTCAAGGAATAATTGTCTCAGTTCCTTGGTATTAAATGACCTTGCATCCATAACTTAATAATCATGATGTTTGTTGAATGTTTGGAAATATTAGGCTTATTTATTCCCTTAACACTTAAACGATCAATAACCTTAACTCTATCAAATAATCCTTCTAAATATAGAAACTTATGAGAGAAATAATATGATTTACCATCATATGTTATATCAAGGTAATTTCCACATTTCTAATAGGATAAATAATAATTTTTTCCATAAATATTAAAAAGAAACTTATCCTTTTGTACTTCATTGAAAAACTCAACTGATTGACTGAATTCAATAAACAAGTATGCATAAACAAGATGTTGTTCTCCCTTATTTTTCAGAATGATCTGATATGATGAACCAATATATATCAACAAAATTATATTAAAGATCTTCTTAAAACGTATTGATATGACAAAAATAAAAGTATAGGTATTCCAAGTGGTACCTCAAATTCTCTTTATCTTGAGAAGTAGGGAGACCAGTGAACCAAACATCTTTTAGAGGTATGATAGGATGTTTACTTTACTTAACTACTAGCCATCAAGACGTAATATTTTTAGTATTCTTTAGGTTCTGAAAAAAAATGGATTATGAAAACAATTTTATATAGTTTCTAAAATTTTTTATTATGTTCAAAAAATAATATTAGGTTCCAAAAAAATATATTAGTTTCCAAAAAAAATTAGGTTCTGAATACATTATTAGGTTCCAAAAACTTTTGTTAATGAAATCAATTATACACCCCCTTTGAAAAGAAGTATCTTATTGTTAAAAGATAGTTTTTAAAAAATGTATATATGAATGATTTACGTTTAGTTATCATTCCCAATTTTTTTTTTAATGTGTTCAAATCTATGAGAAGGTAATGATTTTGTAAAAATATTTTCAAGTTGTTCTCGTGTTCTGATGAAGTATAAAATAATATCTCCTTTAAGTGTTTCATCCATAAGAAAGTGCTGCATAATATCTATGTTATTTTCATGGGAGTGATATATATGATTTTTTAAGGCTATTATATTAGTGTTATTATATAGTATTTTGAGTTTTAGTAAAATTAATACCATAATATGTGAGTGTGTATTTCTTCCACAACAATTGAGCACAACAACTTCTAGCTGCCACATATTCGGCTTCAGTAGTGGAAAGTGATACAGAGTGTTGTTTCTTACATGAATAATAAAGTAATGAATATCCTATGAAATGAAAATTTCTGAATATAATTTTTCTTTCCATTATACAATCACCAAAGTAGGTATTTGAAAAGCATTTTAAAATAAAATCATTTCTATAAGAGTTTAAAAGTACTCATCCATAGTTTACCTTAAATAGAGAAAAAATATTTTCACTGGTTTTAGATGATATTATTTTGGATTAGATTTCTATCTTACACATAAGTATAATAAAAAAATTAAGTCTAGATTACTACCAGTTTTTTAATGTAAATATCTGATTATACCTCTAAAATATGTTTGGTACATTGGTTTCCAAACTTCTCATGATCAAGACTTTTCGAGGTACCAATTGGGGTACTTATACTTTTAGTTTTGTCATATCAATACTTTTTAAGAATATATTTAATATAATTATGTTGAGATATATAGGTTAATCAATATTAGTTCTCTTCAATTCCCATTCATTTGGTATGATGCCAATAATATTATCTACTACCATCTAATCATCTCATCCTTTTTCCCCCATTGATAGCTGATTATTTACTACAGTCATTAATATTTTTTGATCATTAAAAATATGTTATCCATAGGTAAAAACCATTACAGTCTTCCCTATGAATGGATCTTATGGTTTCAAAAAAATTATATGTTCTAAAGTGTGTAACTTCTAGTTTCTTCCATATTTTTTCAGCTGCTTCACAAGAAGTTATTTGGGTCTATATATTCATGGTCATTAAACAATGCAAAGTATTGTATACCATATAGTTTAGAAGGTAATATTTATTTTTTTACTAGGAAAAGTTTTTACTTTCTTGTCAGGTATCTTATAATCCCTAGTAAGCATGAAAAAATTGTCAACACCAGTATTGATAAAAAATTATTTATTCTATCTCTCCAGTATTCATAATAATTTGCATCGAATATATGTTTTCTTATAGAGTTCAAGTTGTAAAATTATATGACATTCATTACTATCATATAAAAACCAATATAAGAATTCATTTTCCACAACACAAGTTAGTGTAGTATGTAGTCATAAACAAAATAGTTTATAAAAGTAATAACTTATAAAAGTAAACAAGGGGTATGTAAATTAAGCAATGAAAACCTTTATTTTGATACTAAGTAAAAGAGTCAGTATATCATATATATTATCTGATACCAAATATAGGATCGAAAAATAGATATAAATACTCAATTACAATAGGGGTGAATTGTAAGTATAAAAACATTCATTTTTAACCTTAATGAAACTTTGTTTAGAAAATTTAAACAAATAAGATTTACTTAAACCCTCTTCTGTAAGTTTAAGGAAAAACACTTCAGATTAATATTGATGTGTAATGAAATAAGTACACATGAATACTTAAATAAGATTCTAACATAAAGAATATTAAATCTAAACTAGTGTTATAGAAAATGATAATATATAATAAACACATTCTTGTTGTTACAATTTGTAGTGGAAATTTAAATTATATATAAAAGAGTACAAATATTTTGACCCCCAGAGTAGGGTATCCAAAAAAATGGATAAATTTACCTTGATTTATAATTTCAAGAAATTATGTCTTTCCCACAATAGGTTAATCCATAAATATGAATATTAACTAACTATACCCATCATCCGTTGATCATTAAGGTGATCAGCACCTCTGTCTTCCTTCAGCTTGTATCCCTTGATTAAGAAGGTAATCAGATCCTATGTCTTCCTTCATATTGTAAGCCCTTGACTGTATAAAAAAAAAATCCGTATCGTACAAGGTAAAAAAATATTGATGAAGATTTAATTATGTGGAACAAGATGTTCACAACTTAAGATCTTCAAGGATTCTGCATGAAGAAAATTTGGAAGGAAACTCATAGATTATGAATTCTCTCAAAAGGTCACATCACTGAAAGAATTCAAATGATATTATATTTATAATAAATATCACCAACCGTCTAAATTTCTTCCAACATTCATATTTTTTATGAATATTTAGAGGGACCCATTCAACTAGAACTAACAATGGTCATATAATAATAAATTTTATGACATCGTTTGGCATAAACAATATCATGAGAAATATTAAGTATATAGGAATCGGTTTATATAAAACATTATGTTAAAGAAAAAATAGTAACTTTAAGAAGGTTATAAAATCACACATTAAGGAAATATCATAACTTTGAAAAATTTAATAAATCAGATATGCAAATCTACATGATTTTGAATTTAAGGGAGTGTGAATCATATTCAAAATTTTGGATGATTCAGAATGGAATAAGTGAATCAGATTTACAAAATTGAGAGAATCAGAATCATAGAATTGAGATAATTGAAATCACACATTGGGATGATTAATAATTGAGGAAGTAAATCAGATTCAATAAATTGAGAGAATCGGAATCAAAAAAATTAGAGAATCAGAATCACAATTCCAAGATACTCAAAATTGAGGAAGTGGATCGAATTAAAAAAATTGAGAGAATCAGAATTGAAATTCTGGACAATTAAGAATTAAGAAAGATGAATAAGATTCGATTTTATGTGAGATTCATAATTGAAAAACAAGAAACGGAATCAATATTTAAATAGAATCAGATTCATAAATCTAAAGATAACGAAATTAAGAAACATAAAATTGGAATCACGATTCTGAGAAAATTGTAATTGAGAAATCAAGGGAATATGAATTTCATTAAATATCTCACTTATTCTTTTGATTTATATAAAATAAAATGTTATATTTAACTATAAAATGGATAAAGAACATGTATATATATATATTTATAGATATAAATAATTATAATAAAATGTGTTTGTTATTTCCTAAAAATAATGAAATGAGAAATTTCAATACATATAATTTTGACTTAATTATTTCCTATAGTATAACCTTGCATATCAATCATAGTAAACTTCAAGGGTTCTTGCGAAAGGATACAAAATATGGGAGTGATAAAATTCTAAAAAATGGTTAAATATAGTGATAACTATCAAGAATCAATAATCATAGTCATTTAATGTTAAAAAACTAGATACAAATGAAATTTAAATAATTTAACCAGTATAATAAATATGGAATGTTAAATAACTTAATACACATTTCATTTAATCAATAAAAAGTCTATCAAAACAGCATAACTAATAATCAATATGGAAATGTAAATAGATGAAATAAATTTTATAATCAATAAAATGAGAATGGAATGTACACAGAGATAATATCATTTGGAAATTCTTCTGGAAAATAGTAACTGAATTTTAAATGAAATAAATTCTTAATTATTGGACTTGATATTCTTAGTAACCTGATACCACTAGCATGAAGGCCTTTCAAAATATCGTTTAAAACTACAGGTAGAAACCTGTTCAATTCTAGCATACTGATTCATCTCATGAGACTACTAGTGCATTGAGGGGACTTATAATTCTAGGACCCACCCATCATTATATGTTAATATTACTCATCATATACTCAATAATAAATTTAATTCTTAAAAATCGTCCCTTATCATTAAATATCTATATTGACTAAGGGATATAGATTTGTCAATATTTCCCCATATGAAAAAAATTGAATTCAATGTATAACATCATATGAATAAATGATATATATTTCAAGAAATAACAATATCCATAATAAATAATATTAATATTTATGGGATCTTTAAAGTTAAATTACCACAAGAAAGTGAATATTTCAAGGGAAACTAAATGACTACAAAAATGAATCCAGAATGTGAATCCAAATACTTTTATTAGCCATAATGGTTGTAAACCATCCATAAAAAGAATAAATATTGTATATATACAATATAACTTAGTGTTTTATAAATATAATAAGGGATATTGTCGTGGATAAATAGAAATACCATAAAAAGACATTTAAAAAATATTGTGGAAAATATCCTTTTCACTTCGAAAATATATATTTTTAAAACCAAAAAGTTACAACATATTTTTTAAATAATATTATTTGAAAATTACCTTTAAAAATTATAAAGTAATTTTTAAAACCTTAATTGTTCATGATGGTAGGGAATTTTGTACATGATGAGTATGTTAAAACAAATATTACTTTTACTTTTTCATTAAAATACAAATTGGACTTGTTTTGAAAATGATATGTGGATTATTTTAAAAAATGAAAGTCAAATTGTATAAAACTTTATTTATTAAATCGTTTTTAAATGTTTAAAAAACATTTTTGAATACTTTTTTTAGAAAACATTAAATATTTTTGAAAAATGTCCTTTGATTGGAGAGATAAATGAAGTCGGATTTTAGTAAAAAAATTATCAATCATTTTGAGTACCTAAGAGTGGAAAATTTTACTATTACATGAAAAGTCCTTGAATAACCAGATGATAATAGAATGAAAGCCTTTTATTTGATGATGAGAAAATAATTTCCTTCAATTTAAATTCAAGAAAAAACACTCCCGATTAAAATGAGGTTTTTAAATAAACCCTTACAAAAATCATAACGTTGATGTGAGAAATAACCAATGAATTTATTATGATTTTAACATGTATATACACATAAAATAAGTAGATACACAACATAATATAGTAAAAAATTAATACACACATAATCCTATAATATCAAATACAACAAAGAATTAATATAACCTAAGGAAAATAAATTGAGTTATGAAATTATTTACAACTTGGTAACTTTCAATTCATATCCCCTTTGATGAAATATTTAAAATAGAAAATTAAAATACTATGAATTATTAATGCATATTTATATTACAAGTCAATTTGTAATTATATACACCATATAAAATAAATTGGTTATATAACATTTCAATATTCCTCAATGAAGGGAAACTAAGATGAATCCACTTACATTGAGTCTGAATCATCATGTACATTATTTATCATCATAAATAAAAAATAGATGTAATTATTTTTGACCTTATGAATTTTTTTAAAATTTTACTATTCCTTTATTTCACTTATTTCTATGTTATATACTATAATTTAATCAATTAGTTTTACATTTTTTGTTACAATGATATTTGACTTATGTGCCAAAAATGCCTTCAGAGGGTTTACTATTTGTCTAAAAGTTCATTATTTCAACATCTACAAAAAATAATAATGAAATAATTATTATATTTATACATAAATTATAATTTTATGACTAATCATGATATAAGTTTTTTAGTAATGAAGTTTGTTACGATCATGGAGATGTTAGGACATACTTACGAATGAGCAACATTTCAATTTTTGAACAATCATTAGGGAAAGTATGTATGTAATATTTTATAATTAAATAATTATTATAATATCATAAATATCATATTTCCCCTCTAAATATAATTTTATATATCACCCATATATTATGGTGATTAAAAGTGTGTCACATCGATCATTGAAGACAGTAGAATATATGTTTCTAAAAGACATTATCATGTTTCAGTGAGTGAAAATAGAAGGAATAAAATGATATATAATATTTTATGAATTATAAATATGTCATTAATATCATAATAATATCATTTATTTCACATATATTAATTAAATTGTTTTTTATCTTCTATGTAAATCCATAGTGAAAAATGAATCACATCACTTCGCAATGTGGTAGTGCGTCGTAAAGACAAACTACGTTATTGTATCCCATACTGAATGGAAAGTAAAAAAAATTATATATTATATAATGAATTATAATGTATAATATATTTATAAATATAATTTATATATACAATTTATATCCATAATCGTACCCAACCATGAGAGGTGTTGATGGAAAATGTGTCACATCTGTTTATGAGGCTGTAGTGCGCCATACACATGAAGGAACTTATCATTTTTTATTTTAGGGAATAAGAGATAGATATATGTCATTAAATTAACATAATAAAATAAAAATGTATGTAATATATTTTTGTTAATATATAATAATATATTAATAAAATTTGAAGGGTGTGGAAGAGGAAATAAAACAAAAATGCATAGTTAGGAATTTTACCTCTTCTTAGAACACATCTTTATAATTATACATAAAAAATTCCTAAAATGTTTTTATGAAAAAACTAAGTATTCTAGGATAAAGGGATGAAATTTTGGAATTTAGTTGGTCATTTATTGTATGAAAAAAATAGTTTTATTGTTTTAATAAGAGAGGGGAGGGGTGAACTTTTATAAGTGAGGTGAGTGGAACACTTGTAATTTTTTAAAATAAAAAGATGTAACCATGTTTTGCACATTTAAAAAGGGTCAAAAATATATTATTATCTATAATTATAAATTATAATGTCTATATATGTTTATAAAATATATTTTAGGATTTTTTAGATTATTTTAAACCTTATATTTTTTTAACCCCCGATAAACCCATTTTTACCTTAATCGTGGTAATTAGTTTTTTTTTATTTTAAATATTTATTATGATATAAAATTAATATGAAATTATTATAAAATAAAAATTATTATAATTCAAAATATTGAATCCATTTTACCAAATTCTATTCTTATAATTGGAAAAATTAATTATAAAATAAAACCCAATGACACGATAAAAAAGTGGGGTTTCAAGAAAGAAATTATCATAAGTGTAGATGGTTTTAATATGAAAATTAAATATTAAAGCGATTAAAATGATCTAAATTAGATAAATTATAATTTAATGCAACTAATTTTAATTTTAAACAAATTTAAAATTTAATTTAACTTTTTAAATAGTTAAAATTAAATAAAATTAAATAAAAATTAGAATATTTTACTATTTATTGAAAAATAAAACTTTTTAGGAAAATAAAAAAATAAACCCCAAGATAATTTTTATGCTATGATTCCAAAATTTAATTTAATTTTATCAAATGAATTTTCAAATAGTATAGAAAATTATTTTATCATAATTGTACAAGAAGCGAAAAATTGTTTTCTTAAAAAATAGATTATCAAAAAACATTTCATTTCATTTTCAAATGATTCTTATTTTATTTTTAATAAATAGATATAAATATAATTTATTTTATACATAAATAAACCTTATAATATCCACAATCTAGTTATTATTATTTATACGCAAAAATTTGATGACTATGTTACAACGATATACTATATTATAGTTCATTTTGACTTTGGGTTGCGTGTTCCACAAGATATCGAAGAGATTAAATTAAAAAAAAATATATTTATTATATTTTTCAAGATCATTGTTGTGTGTTTCATATTCTATCAAATACAATGTTATTTTTTTCAAATTTTTGGTGTTACATTCTCCCCACATTAAATAAATTACTTCTTCGTAATGTATTCTGCCGCTTAGAAATCATGTGTTTGATGTTCTAAAGATCAATTTCATAAATCCCCCATCATAAAATGGTTTAATAAAATATCCTATTAATATGAGAAAAGGGTAATTAAAAATTTCATATTGAATAAAATATCACTATGTTTCTATGTTAGATAACATTGGTGGAAAATGAAAATATTAATGCTGATAAAAAGGGTAAATAATTATAGAGAGTGATAGAGGTCATTGTTTATAAGAATGTGAATGATAAATGGAATGTTATGGACCCAAAAAACATAAATATTTTATCTTTTAAAAGTAAAATTGATTCATAATATATCAATGTAATAGGATAACATTATTGTTTCAAATTCCTTTTCCAAAAGATGATGAATTATTTTGGTATCTAATAATATATGGAAATATAATTAATTGATAAATTTCTAATTTATTATCATAATTTCATCCTTTGGTAATTCTTTACTAAATTTCTAATTAAAATCATACTCTATGAAATGAATATCAAATAATGAATTTTTATTCCTGATGCACTAAAATTCACTTTTAATGGATCATAAGATCCCTAAAATGGGGATAATTATTTTTTTCTGTCTCTAAATATATTTCATAACCAATATGGTTAGCTCAAGTTATCAAATATAATACATTAATATATAAAACCCAATAGTGACAACATTGTTTCATCATTAATATCTTTTTGTCATATCATTTAACTAAGGACATTAACATATTAACTATTACATCACATAAGCTACTGGTAGGCATTAAAACCATATTGACCATTGGATGTGGTTTCAATCCTTATGGAATTCACTAGAAGTGATGATTTTCCATTTTTGTATAAATATATTAATATAATTCCTAAAAAACTTCCAAATTGTGATGACCCATAATTAAAAAAAATATGATAAATAATAAAGGATACTAGTACATTTAATCATAAATCCAAAATGTAAAGGCATTATTCTTAATATATATTTTTCACACAGTAAACCAATGGGTTGTATTCCCATTAATGTTTTCAAAAAATATCCTTATTTATAATATATTTCGGCAATACAAATTTTCAAAAGGGTTGTTTAATAATTTGAACTTATAATTAAACATAAATTCATAAACAATGATGGTATCCATATCTTTTTATTACTTAAGAAATACATGATTCTAAAATTTATCACAATCCTCTAATGTTTTAGGATTATTATAACCAAAATATGATTTGTAAAAATACTTCTAAAATTTAATTATTGAATCATGATACATAAATAATTCAACCATATTATGTCAACATGGACCTTCCTTGGCCTGGGGGTTAACCTTTGGAAGTTTTCATTGACATGGATAATTCATAGGTTCACCAAATTTATGAAAATAAACTATAAATTGATAGCTAGGATTAGATTTATTTCCTTACATACTAATCTTAATTTTTTCAACAAAATTCATTGCTTTAATCCATACATTTCTACACATAAAACATTTTCATGTTTTATTTATAGAGTTTATTGGGTATTTATTTTTAAATTTTTTAAATGATAGAAATCAAGGCTCCTTTCATCATTGTAATCCACCACTCAATCTCTTATAAAAATCCATCCCTCCTTTCATTAGTGCTATGGAGAGTTAGATAAGGTATAAGTTGTTAAAAATATTTCAAGATAACTAATTAGTAATAATCATGATATCATTCACTCTTGTAATAATCTTATTTGGTTGTCTCTAATGACCATATTTTTCTATAAGTTCAATTTTAACATAATTCCTTCAGATTCCATCCATTGACTAAAAACAAAAATCGATGTGTAACCATAAATAATCACAGTGGGAAAACATTATAATCATTTATTGGATTTTCAAATCACGAATCCTTACTTTCAATATAATATACCTTAGTTTAACTGAGGATATTAATTTTCATCACCTATTAATATTTTTCATAATTTCTTTTAATGAAAATGTGAATTATCCTGATAATTTCCCCAGGGTGTTTCTATCTAGGTGCGTAGTAAGGCCAATTTTTGTCCATTATGTGGTGATCTGGTGGGGACCAGTGCAAAAAAAGTTATGTTACTAACCCTAGGTACAATTTTTCTTTAACTACGTCCACTTGTATTTTCTAGACACAGATATATTTCTAGGAAACCGACATAAAATCTTCCTTATCATAAAAGTTGGATTTCCTTATATACCTGTCCTCAAAGACTATCATTGGGTTATGATCCCAAATATATGTTTTCCTGAATCTATTTCCCAAGGTTTCTACTAAACATTCTTTGATGCCAAATATATGGACCCCCACCCCAGTAACCTAGATCCAGATTCTTTTATATTTCATTGGCATATGATAAAAATGAATCCTATCCCAATGGACCAAAAAGCATATTAGTTTGTTAAACTAGATACTTACATGATTCCAAAATATAAATTTAAAAACAAAAAATACAGCACAATTATTTTAATGAAAATCCATTATTACATCCAGAGTATCCATGCATATCAATAATAATGAACAACATTGATTCATGAGAAAGGAAACAAAATAACAATGATCTAAAAAGTTCTGTAATGTATAAGTATAACAGAACCTATCAGAAATCATTAATCATAATCATGAAATGGTAAATAACTGAACATGCATTACATTAAATTTAATTAATTTAACAAGTAAAATATATATTGAAAGGAAAATAACTGAAAAACATTCCATTTAATAAATAACAAGGCAATTATAACCGGATAATGCGTAATCAATAAGTTAATGTAAATAACTAAAAAATCCATTTAATCAAAAAACTGAGAATGAAATACATGAAGAATACCTTATATATGATATAACAGGTTTAATGAATGAACAATGTTCCTTCTTATAATACTATCGATTCATCAAGGGGATATATAATTTTCGGCCCACCCCTCAATGCATGACCACATAATTCCTCATATACCAAATAATAGGCTTATTTAATGAACAATGTGCCTTCTCATAAAATATCCTTTTTAATCAAAGAATATATATTTATCAATATTTCCCTAGATAACAAATAAATTTCAATTTGTGTAATTGTATGAATAAATGATATAATATTTAAAAGATAAACCTGGATCACCCTATGTTTCTATTAAGTAACCCTATATTTATGATTTTTATGTATGTAAAGTGTTTGGGTGAAGTTTGAGAGAGTATGGAGGTCTTTTGGAATGTTTTGGGGAATTTTCTCTGGGTGTACAGTTTGAGAAAAATTCGCGTAAACCATGAAACTCCTATATGAAACCATTCAAGGTGAAATAGGGGATTCTGGGTAGGCATACAATTAGGTACACGGTTTTGTAAAACGGTTTGACCACCCAAGTGAAATTGTGTGGGGTGGGGCAAAGGGATTCTTCACAGTTTGTGCATAGTTTTTCTAACAATGTGGGCCAACCTTGTGAGGTACTTCTTGGGGACTAGGATGGTGCATAGTTAGTACATACTTTTCAAAACGGAATGACTAACCATGAAATATTTAAAAGTTAGATCTTAAAAAATTGGATCTAACTCGATGTTACTCCCAATCAACTCAGTTTTTCTCCATTTCAACTCTAATTCAATTTTTTCCCTCTGAAAGGTGGTGGAGTCTTTCTAATTCAAACCAGAAGTAATCTGAAGGCAATTATTTATGTGTTAGAGCCAAATCCCTTGTTAATTATTCATTTGTTGTAGTTTTTGTAAGATTTACATTTCTTATTTATCTTTAAATCCTAGATCTTGTCCATTGGGGATAGATCTATGATTTCTACTGCTAATAATGAAGAGATATGTATATGTTTTTGTTAGAGAAAGAGATAGAAGGAGGGATTTGGATATAAACCCCATTTTATTAGGAATTCGTGTTGTTCTTCATTTTCGCTAAAATTCCAGAGGTATTCAGATTCAATCTCAACTCCTCTTATTGTAACATAAAGGAATAGTTTCAAATTGATTTAATTTCCGGAAATTATTTATTAAATTGATGTGAAAATCATGGTAGAAACCCTCTTTAGTGATGGTTTATGGTTTCATGCAAATTATTTGTTTGAAATGTATTTTTTATGATTTTTAAAATGAATATTTTTTTATTCATGGAAAAAGGTTTTACTGAATGGTTTTCAATAAAAATGATTTTTTATTGAAATTGTTGTTTTGGCATGGTTTTGGCATACATGGTTTTGTGAGTTAATTTTTCTGACGTGGCCCTGAATAAGGGGCATGTACCATTGGGGTATAATTGGAAATGACCCCAGATAAGGGTTGTGTGTCATTGGTGCACAAGTATATTGACCACATAGTGGTGGAATAGTGGATGGATGAGAAAACAATCATGAGTATGGAACTATCACTAAAACATGCATATGTGTGTGTGTTTGGTTCCCTAACTTTGTATTCCAAAATAGAATGATAAATGGTTTGAAAGTCTTGTTTGGTAGTTTTCCTTGAAACCTGTTTTGGTTGGAAAATGGTTTAGTGTGAACAACTTAGTTTTTATATAATTAGTTAATATTAATTAATGTTTTTTATATAATGTTATTTTATATAAATTTATTATCATGGCATTTCCTAGTGGTGTGAGTAGGGATGTAATTTGGGGAAAAGGATAACGAGTTTCATTACTCACCCCTTCATTGTAACTTTGGTTCTTTTACAAATTTTGTTTTTGAAGACACATGTAAAGGGAATTTATTGAATTTATTTAGTGGTAACTCATGATACTTGGTTTGTTTTGTGGATTTGGAGTATAGAGCATGCAGGGACTAGAGGAGTCATGTCATTAGAGTGTTTTAGTTTTGTCATTTTTCTCTTCCTCTATGTAGTTGATATTGATGTTGGTTTTCACTTGGTACTCTGATATGGTTGGTTTGATTTTTTATACATTGAGTTTTCATACATTACTATCATGAATCATATAGTGGTTTTGCTTATGGTATGTTTTGTTTTGGTTGTTTTACTTACAAAGGTGAAATAATCCCCCGATTGTTTTGTGTTTCATGGAATTTATTTATAGCCTTTGGCATCATAAGGATGTATCCAAAGTCCAAGTAACAATTCGGCCTCAAATCAATCCAATTAGGAGGGGTTGGATGTTACAAATTGTATCAGCCTTGGTAAGTCCAAATATCTATGTGGGATAAGTGGTAAAATATTCTCTGGCACTTGACTTATAGTTGGCATTAGTTTTTGTGATATGTGGTTTTCATTTGTGTCGGTATTGGAGTTGAAATTATTTTGGTTTCATTCTTGAGTTGGGATGGTAGAAAAATTAAGGTTTTGGGAATTGAAATATAGAGCATAAAATGGTGTAGCTAACCATTTTATACTTAACTTCAAGTTAATATGGAGTTGGGTACATGTGTGTTTTGGAGATATTTATAGGATTTATAATCTCATTGTTATGGGTTTATCCAATGAGAAGATCATGGAAATATTTATTAGAAATGACTTCCCACTAGGATTTTATATTTCATTTTGAGTAATGGTTTGTGATTTAGTGAAAATGTATTGATTTTTGTAAAATAAAGGAATTTTTTTCAAATGTGAGATTTTGAAAAGGGCATGGTTGTGGTATTTTGGAAATGGTTTTATTTTCAAAATTATGGTTGAATTTTCAAAAATGGGTTGAAAACATGAAAATATTTATTTTTTGAAAGAAATGTTTTGATTTTTTATGAGGTATAATTTAAAGTGGTCAAACCTAAATTTTCTAGACAGGTAGACTTATTGTATATTTTGGGTTTTAGGACATATTACCTCATATATATAGAATGAACCAATCATAGGAAACTATTAAAAATATGGTTTCACCTATGCCATAGGTGAACTAATGGAAAGTTCAAAGTACATTCCAATCTTTTCAAGTTGTGGACAGAGGGAACATGAGGGATAAACGAAGGAAAGTAGACCATTTCAACTTGTTCTAGGAAATAATCCACCCATATTTCGGGGTGATTCTTAACCATATAAGGAAAAAGTTGGGATGAATAAGATGAATTGAATATTAAATTTCCTTGGAACAATGGAAGAGATGAAATTCATGTTGGAAATGTATATACTAGAGTATCTTGCATTCAAATAGTGATACTTATTAGTTCAGCCTAAATTAAACCAAGGAATTACATGGGTGGATTTTGAAAAAATATTTAACAAACAATTCTATCCTCATATGGTCTTTATTTAAAGAATGATTTAATTTTTTTCTTTATGTATGAGATCTTATTAGTGTTAGGCTATGCAGATATTTATTTTTAATTTATCCTGCATTTCACCTGACATTTCTACAAGTGTGTCCTTTAAGGAACACATTTTTTCTTTTGGGATAATGTAAGAAATTTGTTCAATGATATTTGTGCTATGTATAATGTATTATAAAAAATATGGTTAATAGATTAATTATGGAGGAAAGAGACATATCATGAGATACGGGTGGAGGGAGCATGTTGATACCTATGGGAAATGGTGGGAAATCTAATGCTAGGAAAAATCGAAAGAGGGACACCTATTTTCAAGGTAATCAGATGTATCATAATAAAACAACTAAATAATTGAATCTCCCTAAAATACCCAAGGTTAAATATGGATATTTCCAATGTGGTTGTTTGACCACATTAATTGAGAGTGTATGACACCACCAAAAGAATTCTACAGCTAGAATCAGATGGGGTATCTTCAGCAATATTATCGTAGTACACTGACGTCGGGTGCTCGAGATACATCTCATGTGTAACCGAATTTGTATGATTTGATGGTATGATGGAAGAAAAATAATCTTCTTTCAGAAAATAGATAAATCCACGTATATTCTAGTAATACAATATCAAATCAGAAAGGGAAATCGCTATAAGGAAATAAAGAACAAAGTGCACCAAGTTAGCAGTTTTATGGGAAGAGTAAGTTATTATGGATGATTATCCCGGACCATCGATGTTGAGCGGTATGATTATTTTTATTTATACCCTTATGGAATAT